>OY728159.1:1890320974-1891570974 GCA_963277665.1 Viscum album
CTTCTTGTAAGACAGCTCATGAAATATAGAAGATTATACAAGTTACTCACCTTGTCTCTGACAAACTAATCCATTCCAAACTTGGAATTTTTCATACTGAGTACCAAGACTTCAAGATGGATGAAGATGAAATAGTAAAACAAATTTTCCATTGATTCACAAGAATTGTGAATGGAATGAATTCTCTTAGAGAAGATTTAGAAAACATAGTACTAATTAAATGAGTTATATGATCCTTACCAAATAAATGGCATGCCAATAAGGTTTCCATTGATGAAAGCAATAATTTCAAAGAGTACACCCTAGATGAGTTTATTGGATCACACCTTCAATATGAATTGGAACTGAATAATATAGCTACCGAGGAGAAAAAAAATAAATTATATATCTTTTAAATATGTGAATGTTGTTTCTATTTATTCTTATAATTCTGATCTATAGGATTGTGAAAAATAAGATACAGCTCAAATTTTGACTAGATTTTACAAAATAATGAAAAATAAAGGATTTAATAATTATTTTTGAAGAAACCCTCAAAAAGAAAAATATAAGGTAGATAATAAAGGTGATATGAATTATAATGCTTCAGATGTAACTTGTTATGAGTGCCAAAAGAAAGGCCATATCAAATCTGATTGGCCTAAACTAAAGAATAAATACAAATACAAAAATAGGGATAAAAATAAATTGACCACAATTTGGAGTTGTACATAAGAATCTATTTCCATTGAACAATCTGGACATCAAAAATAAAGTTCTAAATTGTGCTTCATGGAATCATTAGATAAGGTTATTAATTCTTTCTTTTATGCTGAATATTATGATTCTGAATGTGATTATAAAAACCCCAATGTTTTTTAATAAAATAAATAAATTAAAAGATTAAGAAAAGATATTTTCAAAACTGCTGATGTATATAATAAGATTAAAGAAAAAAATGAGAAACTTGTTTACAAAAATAAAATACTTTTACAAAATAATGAAAAACTAAGTAACACTGCTTCTACTTCTCATTCAAATGTTTATGAAAATTTTAAAACTATTCAATATTTGAATAAAATTTTGAAAAAGTAAGTTGAATGTATTAAACAAGGTTTATCTACTTTTATTCAAGGTTGTGAAAAATATCATGAGATGATGACTTTGAAAAAAAATAGATAAATATAAATATGGTTTTGGCTATGATAGAATATTAACCCAAATTTATAAAACTCGTTTTTTTTAAAAGTAAAAATGGTTTTACTTCTACCGTTACTTGTTTTAAATGTGGCATGAAAGGTTATTATGCAAATGAATGTTCTCTTAGATTTAAAAAACCTTGGTATTTATAAAAATTAATATTTCTAAATCCTTATTATCTAGAGTACCTTACAATATATGTTTAAATTATGTATGGGTGCCTAAAAATTGTATAACTAATCCTATTGGACCCAAAGTAGCTTGGGTACCAAAATTGTCAAGTAATTGATTTTTGTAGGAAAAATTCCTTAGATGTATCAAAAATGACATATGGTACATGGAAAGTGGATTATCTAAGAATATGACCGGAGACCCATCAAATTTTCCCACTTACAACACATGTGATGGATGCACTATTACTTTTGGAGAAAATTCCAAAGGCAAAGTAAAACATTTTGGTAAAGTTGGAATTTCAAATTCTACTTTTATTTCTAAAGTTTTATATATTTAAGGTTTAAAACATAATTTAATTAGTATATCACAATTATGTGATGATGGCGTGGAAGATAAATTTTAAAAATGATAAATTTTTAGTTTTTAAAGATGATTCTTTATTATTTTATGACAATCAAAAAGATAATATTTATATTATTGATTTTTTTGGACTAACTATTCAACACGTAAAGTGTTTGAATGCTATAAAGAATGACATCATCCTTTGGAATCAATTTTTAGGTCATGTTAATTTCATATTGTTACATAATCTCTCAAAACATGTTAATGTGTTGCAGCTGCATTCCTTGAAGAAAGAACATCTTCATGTTTTTTATGCTTGCATGAAAGGGAAGCGGTATAAAACTTCTTTTAGACACATCAATCAGATAAGTACTAATAAACCATTACATATAGTACATATTGATTTATTTGGTCCCACTCAAATTTACATCATTGGTGGAAGGAAATATACTTTAGTTATTTTTGATGATTATAGTATATTTACTTAGGTATACTTTCTTACTCATAAAAATGATACTCTAAATAGATTTACAGCTTTTTGTAAATTAGTTCAAAATGAAAAAGGTTGTATGATTATTTATATTCATATTGATAAAGTGGGTGAATTTCATAATTTAGATTTTGAAAAATTTTGTAAAAAGAATAGATATTTTTATAATTTTTCTTCTCCTAGAACACCATAATAAGATGGTGTTATAGAACGGAAAAATAGAACCCTTATTGAAATGGCTCGAACTATGTTAAGTGAATATATTTTGCCTAGATATTTTTAGGTTGAGGCCATTTTTTCTGCATGTTATATTTCAAATAGAATTCTTATTAGACCTTTGGTAAATAAAACTCCCTATGAATTATTCCAAAATTAAAGGCCTAAAGTTGGTTAATTTTGAGTATTTGGTTGTAAATTTTTTATTTTAAATTCAAAGGATAATTTAGATAAATATGATCTAAGAGTGGAGAATATATTTTCCTTATTTTTCTAATAATAGTAAATCATAAAGAGTTTATAATAAAAAAACTATGATTATTGAAGAATTTTTTCATGTTATGTTTGATGAAAATAATGTTAAAATAAATTCTGATTCTAATTTTATTGATGAAAAGTTTGGAGAATTTAATTTCAGTGAAGAATTTACTCAAGATAAGATTAAATCAATTGAGGGAGGGTATACTCATTCTCAACCTGATCCAAAATCATGGAATATTCTCAAAGATAATCCTGTTGAAAATGTAATTAGCAATGTTGATTCTAGTGTTAAAACTATAAATTTTATTTTAAATTTTTATTCCAATTCTACTTTTATTTCTGATTTTGTTCCTTTTAATGTTAATGATTCTTTAAAATATGAAAATTGGATTTTAGAAATGCAAGATGAATTAAATAATTTTTTTAGAAATAATGTTTAGACTTTTGTGGAATTACCTAAGCATAAATAGGTGATTGGAACCAAGTGGATTTTTAGAAACAATATGGATGAATCTGGATGGATTTTTAAAAATAAATCAAAGATTTTTTCTCAAAGATACTCTTAGGAAAAAATTATAGACTTTGAAGATTCCTTTACACATGTTACCGGGTTATAGGCAATTAGAATTTTATTATCTTTTTCTTGTTTTTAAGGGTTAAAATTATATCAAATGGGTGTAAAAATTGTTTTCTTAAATGGTTTTATAACTGGAGAAGTTTATGCTTCTCAACCCCCTGGTTTTAAAAGTGAAAAATTTCCTAACCATCTTTTTAAATTTTCTAAATCATTACATAGTCTTAAATAAGCACCTCATACTTGGTATGAAAGAATTTATTTGTTTTTATTAAATGCTCATTTTAAGAAAGGAAATGTTGATCCAAATATTTTTATTAAAATAACTTCTGAAGATATTTTAGTTGTTCAATTTTCTATTGATGATATAGTTTTTGGATCATCTATTGAAATAATTTGTAATGAATTTTATGTTTTTAAGTCTTCTGAATTTGAAATGAGTTTAATGGGATAATTAAAATTCTTTATTGGACTTCCAATTTTTCAAAGAAAAGATAGAATTTTTTTAATCAATCTAAGTATACAAAAGAGTTAGTTAACAGATTTGGTCTTGATTCTTCTAAATATATAAAAACTCTTATGGGTACTTATTATAAATTAGATATTGATGCTTCTGGTAAATCTGTTGATTTTAATGTTTATAGAGTCGTGATATGTTGCTTGATATATTTAACTACATCTAGACCCAATGTCATTTTTAGTGTTTTTTTTTATGTGTTATATTTCAATAATATTATAAAGAAAGTAGTATTAAATATATAAAAAGAATAATTAAATATGTTAAAGGAACTGTTGATTCTTGTTTATTTTATCCAAAATATATCTATTTTGATTTGATATCTTATTCTGATTCTGATTTTGGAGGATGTAGAATTGATAGAAAAATAAAACTAGGTATGTGTCATTGTTTGGGAAAAATCTTAATTTCCTGATCATCTAAGAAACAACTACTTGTTGCTTTATTTAATTCATAAGCTGAGTGTATCTTTTCTTCTAGTAGTTGTGATCAAAGTTTATGGATTAATCAAACATTATGTGATTTTGGTGTTTATCTTGATAAACTGCCTATTTATTGTGATAATACTTCTGCAATTTCTATTTCTAAAAACCCCTCACCACATTATAGAACAGATTTCATTTTACTAGAGATCATTTAAAAAAGGTTGATATTGTTTTAGAATTTAAACCCTTTAAAAATCAGTTGGCATATATTTTTACAAATACTTTAGACTTTTCTTAGTTTTAAAAAATTAAATTTTATCTTGGTATGTTGGAATTTTAACTTTTTATTACTGTATTGGTTTAGGGGGAGTTTTTTTCACTTTTTGTTTATTTACAAAAAGGGGGAGAGATATTTTGGGAGAAAATGAGGAGTAATAAATGGGGAGAAATAAATTGGTTTTAAATGTTTTAAAAATTGGTTTTAATTGTTAAAAAAATTTTGTTTTGTAATCAAACAAAAATGGGGAGATTGTTTATTCTTGTGCATTCTATTTTTTTATCATTTTTTTTATTAAATATGATTTTTTATTTCAAAACCTTTCTATATTTTGATGATTTCATAAACTAAAATTTATGTATTTATATGATTCTTATCAAATTGGATAGATAAGATATTTGTCTACATTCCATTACTTTACGAGTAAGTCTTGAAATTCATCTTTATTGCTCTAAAAATTCAATTAAGTTGTTTTTGTAGTTTTAGAAACTCTATGGTTTTCAGTTTTAAAAAGTTATGTATTTATTTTACTGAAACTTCTAAAGATATCAGATTTTCCTGAAACATGATTTTATATAAATCCAACATGTTTATATTGATTTCATTAGTTTACATATAATTCTAAAATGGTCATTTGAATGGTGATTAAATGGTTTGAAGTTATGATTTTATTTTTTATAACTGTTGTTTTCCAAAATGTTGTTGGTTCTGTTTTTCAATGATATTTGGATCAGTGGATGTTAGATTTATTTCATTCTTGATTTGTTGGAAATATAATAAGTTTTTCTACAAATAATTATTTTCGAAAAAAGTATTAATCTTATGTTTAAAGGAATTAAAAATTCGTCAAAATTTGTTAAAAGTATGTTATTCATTCTGCAAAGTATGGTTCATCAACCCTACGTTATTGTTCATCATCCCTATGTTATGTTACTATTCATCATCCCTACTCTACATTATTGTTCATCATCCCTATGTTACGTTACTTTTCATAATCCCTACACTACATATTGTTCATAAATAGTGAAAAGTATGGTTCATCAACCCTATATTACTATTAATACCCTACACTACATTATTGTTCATACTTTATGTTACATTACTGTTCATTCTTGAAGTTATTGTTCATTCAATGCATTTTTCTGAAATTTTATTTTCTGTATATATATGGATTATTTTCAAAGGTTTTTCTACTGGATAAATTCACATTAAATCTAAGTATTATGATCGAAGAGTTTTTAATGTTTTTCGTGGAATATTTAAATAAAAAAATTAACAAATTATTTCAACATATTTTTCTAATAAATTCTATGGTTTCAATTTTATTTATTTTCAAATATTTGAATTTACATTTGTCTTATGCTGCTAGTTTTCAAGAACCATATTGAATAAGTTTAAATGAATTTAAATTGTACTTTTAAATCATTTCAACTATATTTTTATTCTGGATATTTTATTGGAAGACTTATTCAAATTATTTTGAATTTTTTTATTAGAGAATTATTCTATAAGAATAAAGAGGCAATAGTGTTGTGTTTTTTATAGAGATATTTATAAATTCTCTTGACTAAATTTATTTTGAAAATTTGAAAGAAATGGAGTTTTTGTAACTTCTGAATATCTACTCTCTATATATGTTTCTCTTTTATAGGTTAAAACAAGATAGCAAGATACAAATTTCAAGACACGCGTTAACATTTTTTATACTCTTTTTTTTTAAAGAGAATATGTTGTAAACTTTGAATCTATTGTGTATTTGAAACATCCTATGACACTCTATTTCATCATCTACATGATCTCTCAAGTGATAAATCTTTTCTTCTTTGAATACAATTGTATTGACAATACATGCCAATCAAATCCTCAACAACCAGTACCAGTGATTTAATTGTTTATCTTCTCTTGTCTGGTTTTAAGTCTGTAACACTTTTTCTCATCTCTCACACGCAATCTATTTTTCTTTTTATGCTTTTACTCACAAAAAAATTATTTGTTATTCTATTTTCTCAGGTTGTGACTCCCGGATTCTAAAATCAGGATATAAGGGTTGTGACCCTCTGTATCTAAAGGCAGGATTCTTCAGGTTGTGACTTCCAGTTTCTAGAGATAGGTTGTAAGGGTTGTGAATCCCCATACAAAATTCAGTGTTGTGGTTATCCCTCTACTAGAAAAGGATTCTGTAATTGGGTTATGATTCCCCCATAAAAATATTTTTTAGTGCATGCATATCTCTCGCTGAGTAGAGATGTATAAGAATAGTCTAGTCCTACTTTGGACCAAACTACTATAAAAAACCTTAATGTTCTTTACTTTTTCCACTACTAATTAACCTTAATAATTAACTTTGATAATTAATTTAATTAATAGATTTATTTTTTGAAATTTTTAATATGGTCTATTCACCCCCCCCCTCTAGACCATCATCCATTACCCTATCCGGCCTAACAGGTTTATCAAGAAAGAAATGTGAGGTATAGTTCTCTTATTAAAGACATTTCATCAATATAAGAATTGATAATACCATAAGAGCCTTATCTATTTATACATGGCTAGTCATAAAGGATCCTAAATCAGGTCATATAGAAATTTCAACATCAATGAAACTATAATTTACAATAAAAGAAGGTTAATTTCATGTGATGTGATCAAAAAAACCAATGAATACTCCAACCTAACAATTAGTAAGACTCAAAAAACATCTAGAGATAACCCACTTACAAATATCAAGAAGAAATTAAAATTGAAATGCACTGTCAAAAGAAAAAAAATATTCTATTGAGTGATATAAGTTCAGGGAAATTCAAAATATTGGCCCAATAATCAAACATTATTGACCTCCCAAGAGACATAAAAAACAACAAGGAAAATTAAAACTAGGATTTTTCATGATATTATTTGCAATAGTTTCTCTATGGTGTTATCCTATCCATATTAAAAAAACTCACCAAAAATCAATCTTTAAAATGAAACAAAATGAACTAAATATAAAAAGAGATGGAAATTTTTTAAACACCAACATCGAGTTTCAATTTTTATTATGATATGATTCCATCATTCATAATTCACAGTCAATCACAATATAATGTCAACATTAGTAGGTTTGATATATCTCATTACTCTATCACCCAAAATATCATGTAACTGAGAATTACAATACAAGTGGAATTAAAATACATTAAAAAAACACCTCAAACTACTTCTACAATAACATTAGCTTCATTAGATTGAGCTCGAGGCTCCTTAAAAGGGGTGAATCTAGTTCCACCTTTCTTATGAGTAACCCCCAGTAAAACCTTTATAAGTGACCCAGAAATCCACATGTATCAAAAATATTAGGCATCACATGATATAAAGGATTTTTATGTATCTAATTCCCACATCGATGGCACACTAGGGACTTACTTACAAAGGATTTAATGTGAATAAGAAGAAGAATGACCTTTTAATACATCCATTAATCTTGTAATACTTATTCCACTTATCACTTCATTTACCAAAACTTCCATCGCCACTTCTAGAAACAAGTAAAACATCTATCATCTTTGGAATTTTCAAATGTCCAGATTCTCCACTTCCTCATTGGAGTTATGGACTAAATAGGAAACTTACAATAAAATATCTGATCAAATACCCCTCATAAAAAATAATCTTTCAAGGAGTAATCCATATCCATATCAGGAAGATAAAAAACTATCTCAATGAATCAGTGATCATATTCCAATACCAATAAATCACCTTGCTGGAGGCAATAAAATTCCATTTCTTTTGGTACTTTCATAGATTTTAGGAAGTAATAATGAATAAAAAATTCTTTAAAACCTTCCCATGAATGGTCCTTTTGTGTCTTATTCTAGATAATATACTTCCAACTTGGACTACTGACCATAAAGGTTGTAAAATTGAATCTAAAATGCTCCGGGAGATCAAGTTGAACAAAGATCTCCTCAATACTCCTCATCCATCCTTCCTCTTCTTGGGAATCATTCTACCCAAGGAATTTAGGAGGTTTTAATTTCTGAAACTCTTTAATGAAATAACCATGTTGAGATAGAAGAGGAAAATTACTATTCTTTATGTCTGGAGTAGATGTAAAAATCAACTCATATAGGCCTTGGTTAACTAGAGGTCATACTTCTATAGAAAGACCTAAAAATCCCTCATAAAAATCTATATGATTTAATGGGGGAATACATTAAATAGTATAAAAATAAACTCAATCAATACAAAATTCAAAACCAATAATACCATAAAATCAATTATAAACAAATAAATCAACCTAAAACATCAATAAAATTTCACTTACACCATAAAACATACCAATTAACTCATAAAAATCCAAAATATAAGTAAAGCCTCAAATATTTCATCACCAAATCCCATTTAGTCACTTCTTTAACACAATCTATAACATAGGAAAGTGTCTCATTTAATTTTTCAGAACATTCAGAATTAGTTTCATTCTTAAAACCATTTCAAGTCAAAGTATTTTTATAAAAACTCATTGGAAATTAATAAAACTTCACATGAATATTATTAAAATATTTTACACACAATCTATTTTTCTATATTAAAAAATATCTATAGCACACTTTACTCATCCAAAAATTTTCTATAAGGAACACCATGAAATCAATCCCAACAAAGTCAATAAATTATATTTTATTAATGATTATCCAATAAATGAGGCTAATATTAATTGGTAATATATATAATATTCATGTTATTTATTATTCATAAACACAATTTTAGTGCATTTTACCCTTTGAACGTCATTTCACATTATGATTGTAATATCTTCCTAAAATGCACTATTATGTGGTACATTTTTGAACATCATTTAAAGTACCCAATGATTCATCTAATTTTAAGGAATCTAATTGTACATATTTTAATTTAATATTTTTGTAAATTTATCTAAACTTAAATATGAACATGTTTGATTCAGGTATCAAGGGATAATTCATAGAGGATGATGGAGATATTTGGCAATAAAAGGAAGCAATTCTGAAGAAGGAAAATTGGACACCATCAAACTGATGAGATTTTTGGGACCCAACATAAAAGCCTAATTAATCCCAAATTTCGTGGGATGCTATAAGACATGTATAGGAACAAATCACTCTTAATGATCCAATTCTAATTCGGCCTCCATGGTGTCCATTTAGGCGGCCCAATTTAGAGATAAAATTATGTGCCAGATTCTGAGGCCCTGAAAAACATCCTACTAATATAATCATATCTCCTAATATACAAATCCAAATGGGACAACATTTTACATGAGGTTAGAAACAATCCGGAGATCCATTTTCTTCTTCTATGTCCCACTCTGATTCGGCCATCTAGAAGGTCTTCCAAGCGCGTCTGTTCGGTAAAGGAAATCTGGCCGCCACCTCGGGTCAAGGGTGGAAAAATCAACTCTCTCTTACTTTCCACCCACCTATGACCTACCAAAATTAATTGAGGAGACTTGGACTGTTGGAGTCTCGACCCAAGGGATAAAAAATTCCTATTTAAGGCAGCATTGTTGGAGTATTGAAGAATCTTGGGTGCTTGGTTCAATTGTAATGTTATGATGCAATTTTGTTGTCTCAAATTTGTCTTTCACGTGTTAGTTGTTCAATTCACTTTAGTTTCTTAATAAAAGTTCTTCTTCTACTCTTATTCTTTTTTTCTTAGTATCAATTTGATACTGTTGGATCAAGGTGTGAATTTATTCACACCAAACCTTGTGAAATTATTCACACAACGGTGGAGTGATCATTTTATTTTTGTTGTTTTCTTTACTTCTCCATTTCCTCCCTCATGAGTCTACTTTCCGCTTCCATTGAAACCATGGGATCAATGGAGGGATAACCCACTTATGGTTTGATCCAAGGGAGTAGCAAGGGGCTGGATTGGATGTTATTTATCACCTCATTAATGTATAATCACTTCTTTAATTGAGATTTTTATTTGATGATTTTTAAACTCCATCATCCTTGTTGAATTTAAGGCCACACACTTCAAGTGCTAATACGAACCTTTACCTTGAAGTGCTCAAAACTTTGATCCTTCAAGTGTATAGGTGATTAGTATTAAAGGGTTTAGGCATTAAACCAGTAAGTGATGATTTTGTTTTATCTCCTTAAATGAACCCATCTCAAATATAAGAAATTGAAATCATTAAAAAGGAAATACGTCCAATCCACCCCGATCGATAACTTAGGATCAACTCATTATTTTAAATTGAATTCACTTAAGTCTCTTAGAGTTACTTTAAACCCATCTGAAATCAACCCAAGTTGTCCACTTCATAGCAAAAAACAGTCCATAGAATGTACGTGTCTATAGGTTACTTCTTAGGTCTCTGAGGATTCGACAACCCAAGCTATACTACAAGGACCTTATTACCTTCTTCTCTTGGGTAAATTTGAGTGAGAATCAAATTTTGGCACCATTTTCTGGGACCTAAGTAATTTATCTTGGACACTATCATCCTTTTTTTTATCCCACTTCTCTTATCTCATCCCCAATTTCATTCCTATGAAAAACCCTTTTGAACAAATCCAAACATGGGGAACCTCTCATTACTTTGATCACCCCACACCAGTTATGATGTACAATGACCATCCTAGTTTATATTGGTGGGAAGATCAACAACCGATTGAGCCACAATGTTTTAACTCCTATGATTCACAAAACATTCCAACCTATAATGATTTCCAATCACAACAAGGCCAATCAGAACATCCTCCTATGGAATTCCAACAACTCAATTATCCTTATGGAATAGACCATCTGTCTCAACCCCTTATCCATCCTAATAAACATACATTACTTGAAAAACTATGTCAACAAATGGAGATAATGAATTTTGAGGTTTTATCATTGAGATTAGAACTACAAAACCTTGAGACGGTTATGGAACCCATTTCCACTCATGTTATCCCTTCCTCATCATTGATAGAAGACTCTTTTCTCCCACAAACCTCTCATGAATTTGTTGAAGAACCGACCTTTAGATTGGGGATAGATGAAGAGGATGAAGGAATTGTTGAAGGTTCTTTAAATCAGGAGGAAATTGACTTTTTGGATTCAAAAGAGGAGAATTTGACATCATGGATTGAGTCTCCTAAGTACAACTCCATTGATGAATTTTCAAAAACACCAACCATTGAACCATTGAGAGAAATCACAAATATTGAGTCCATACCCATTCTTGAAACTGATATTTCCAATTTCGTGGTTGAATCTTCTATTCAAAAGGAACCAAGTCTATTGAGCAATTTTGAAAATTAAATTGAGTTTGATTCAAAGTCCCAACCTATGTCTGAAAGTGTTAGCCTACATGAACTTGAACAAAAGGACTTTCCATACACCCTCAAGTTTCCATTCATTGAAGATAGCCAAAAACTTCCAATTTTCACAATTTCTTATCTTGAAACCAATAAAGAGGTAATGATTCTTAATTTCTTTTTGAAGACTAAAAAATAAATTGAATCCACCATTTCTGATATTCCTTGGATTTACCCGCTCATTTTAAAACATTGGTTTTTACATGAAAGAAATTATAAACAAATAATCAATCTCAATCTAGTGGATATGGAGAAATATGGGGTCCTTAAAATGTTGAAAATTGGTATTGGGTAAGTTGGGGGGTTCAAGTTGAGCTAATGACATTAAAAAAAGCGCTGCATGGGAGGAAACCCATGGTTTTCAAGTTTCCTATCATTTTGTTGTTTTAATAAAATTTATATTTTAATTAATCATTTTTATATTTTAAAAAAAATATAGACTGTTGACCTGTTCTTCTATTATGAGTATGGATGGGTATTAAAGGGGAGCACCATATTTATCTGTGTCACGTGGTGTGATCCTTGAGTAATACCTTACTCAGAAATTTAAAAAGAAGACAATGTATCATCATTTTATTTTATTATATATATATACTTATATTTTACTTATATATATATATATACTCTTTTGTTTTGTTTGTTTGTTTTCATTTTTTCACTAGGGAACTCTGCAAGCTACATGGATATCAAAGGACTAAATTGGAGAAGCAATAACTTCAAACTTCAACCACCAGGTGACTTAATTCCATGACCCTTATTTTTAATTTACTTTTTTTTCATTCTCTACCTCTACCCCCTTCTAAATTTTATTTTCTTTAAACACTGTGGACGGTGTTATTCTAAGTTGGGGGGGAGATAAAATAAAAAAATTCTTTTGTGTAAAAAAAAAGATAAATGATTTGAAAAAAAAATTTGTAAATGGAAGGAAATATTCCTTTAACTTTGAACATGGTAATACACATTTCACACTTTGAAACTGAATATCAAATAATTTAGCAGGCCCTGATTCTGATTTTAATCCATGTATAATTTCATGAGCATAGATTTTGGAAAGTGTGGTTGTCCAATGTGATATTTCATCATTTATATTTTCATCCAAATAAAAAAAGATCACAATGCACATCCTTTGGATAGTGGGGTATTAGTTTGAGTTCATGGGGTCCCCCAAATAAATAGCATAGGTTTGGTGATAATTTTAGTTTTAGTATGAGTATTCAATAAAAAATAAAAATAAAAAAACAATAATAAATTTGCGCGTAGAGCAATGAAATGACCTAATGTGTGGCTTTCGGCACTTGGAGATCGTGACTCCATAGTTGTCTGGCCAATAGTTAGTAATTTTATCTCTATTTTTGGTAATTTGAATTTGTTTTTGACTGAGTTAACTTGATATGATGCCCGAGTATGTGGGATTCACTTGGTGCCCTAAGCTCTTTGAGCCTGGGATTCATCGGCAAAGTCTCGCTACAGGGGTTGACTCTTTTGAGTGAAATTTCAATTACCATGGAAAAATTGCAAAAAAAAACAAAAAAAAACAAAAAAAAACTAAAAAAATATGATACAAAAAAAATGAATACTCATCTTAATATTGAAATGTGATTCCACCTAGCGCTTCTGTCATTTCCCCCTTGAATAAAGATGAACCCCCATGTCTATTGTGATGCACAACACATCCTCACACATAATTGATATTGGATGAAATATGACAATGAATTTGAAAAAAGGAATGGTCTTGGGATTGGGATCTTCTTATGAAACTATATTGTATTAAAACATTTTGATGGGTTTCATGATTGTTTGGTATAAGGTTTTTTGGTGATCATTGTGTACTAAAATGTTTTTGGAAAAGGGAATTCGAATTTCATATTGTTGAGATATATTTTGCTTGGGACTAGCAAAACTCAAGTTGGGGGGTGTGATTATCCAATAAATGAGTATAATATTAATTGGTAATATATATAATATTCATGTTATTTATTATTCATAAACACCATTTTAGTGCATTTTACACTTTGAACATCATTTCACATTATGATTGTAATACCTTCTTAAAATGCACTATTATGTGGTATATTTTTTAACATCATTTAAAGTACCCAATGATTCATCTGATTTTAAGGAATCTAATTGTACATATTTTAATTTTATATTTTTTTTAAATTGATCTAAACTTAAATATGAACATGTTTGATTCATGTATCAATGGATAATTCATGGGGGATGATGGAGATATTTGGCAATGAAAGGAAGCAATTCTGGAGAAGGCAGATTGGACACCAGCCCAATGATGAGACTTTGGGGCCCAACATAAAGGCCTAATTAATCCCAAATTTCGTGGGATTCTATAATACATGTATAGTAACAAATCACTCTTCATGATCCAATGCTAATTCCGCCTCCATGGTGTTCATTTAGGTGGCCCAATTTAGAGATAAAATTATGGGCCAGATTCTGCGGCCCTGAAAAACATCCTACTAATCTAATCATATCTCCGAATATACAAATCCAAATGGGCCCAAATTTTACAGGAGGTTATAAAATATCTGGAGATACATTTTCTTCCTCTATGTCCCACTCTGATTCTACCATCTAGAAGGTCTTCCAAGCGCGTCTGTTCGGTAAAGGAAATATGGCTGCCACCTCGGGTCAAGGGTGGAAAAATCAACTCTCCCTTACTTTCCACCCACCTATGGCCTACCAAAATTAATTGAGGAGACTTGGACTATTGGAGGCTCAATCCAAGGGCTCAAAAATTCCTATTTAAGTCATTATTGTTGTATTATTGAATAATATTGGGTGCTTGGTTCAATTGTAATGTTATGCTGCAATTTTGTTGTCTCAAATTTGTCTTTCACGTGTAAGTTGTTCAATTCACTTTAGTTTCTTAATAAAAGTTCTTCTTCTACTCTTATTCTTTTGTTCTTAATATCACTTTGATACTGTTGGATCAAGGTGTGAATTTATTCACACCAAACCTTGTGAAATTATTCACACAACGGTGGAGTGATCATTTTATTTTTGTTGTTTTCTTTACTTCTCCATTTCCTCCCTCATGAGTCTACTTTCCGCTTCCATTGAAACCATGGGATCAATGGAGGGCTAACCCACTTATGGTTTGATCCAAGGGATTAGCAAGGGGCTGGATTGGATGTTATTTATCACCTAATTAATGTATAATCACTTCTTTAATTGAGATTTTTATTTGATGATTTTTAAACTCCATCGTCCTTGTTGAATTTAAGGCCACACACTTCAAGTGCTAATACGAACCTTTACCTTGAAGTGCTCAAAACTTTGATCATTCAAGTGTATAGGTGATTAGTATTAAAGGGTGTAGGAATTAAAACAGTAAGTGATGATGTTGTTTTATCTCCTTAAATGAACCCATCTCAAATATAAGAAATTGAAATCATTAAAAAGGAAATACATCCAATCCACCCCGAGCAATAACTTAGGATCAACTCATTCTTTTAAATTGAATTCACTTAAGTATCTTAGAGTTACTTTAAACCCATCTAAAATAAACCCATGTTGGACACTTCATAGCAAAAAACAGTCCATAGAATGTACGTGTCTATAGGTTACTTCTTAGGTCTCTAAGGCTTTGACAACCCAAGCTAAACTACAAGGACCGTATTACCTTCTTCTCTTGGGTAAATTTGAGCGAGAATCAATTACCTATTCCATATTATATTTAATAATATCACACTTAATTTAGTCAACTCATTGTAATTTAACTATTCAAATCTCTTATATAAATAAAGTTTTTCCAAAACTAATTATGTATCTATAATATTTTGAAAACATTTCTCAATTTATAAAATTTACCCCTATTTTAAAGAAAAATTGAAGAATTTCATTACAAATCCCAAATAAATTCACCCATAAATAATATCAAAAACTAATTTAATACATATCAATCCATTTTAAATCAATTAAAAGGAAGAAAAAACAAACTAAAAATTTCCAAGGAACCAGATTTTAAAATTCTAGAAAATTCACAATTATGCCTGATTTGACTGTATGGTTTGTAAAATTGTATTATAACCATGAGAAATATATTAGAATCTATCTGAATCTGTATGCATGTTTTTTTCACAATTTTCTATACCATGTACTGTAATTGTGTAACCCTTGATCCCTTTCCAAATTCCACTTAAAGACCATGAATATCTCAAAAGTAACCCATAAATGTTTAATATAAAATATAAATTCTCAAATAAAAACAAAATATTTAGAAAATCATTAAGTACCAATATTGAATTCGAATCACCCACATCTTGTATTGTAACACCCCTATTTTGAGTTAGTTTCCCTATTTAATTATGTATTTTTACGTTACATGATGTTTGAGTTAGTTTTTGGAATCTTCTAGGTGGTTTTGGGATGTTTTGGGAAGGTTTTATGAGGTACGTAGTTTGTGCATGGTTAGGGGAAGTTGTGATGTGTTCTATAGGTAACCATGTGAGAGATAAAGGAGTCTTATGGGAAGACACATGGTTGGAACATGGTTTGGAAAAATTTGTGTAAATCATGAGACTTGGTAATTTTTTAGATATAGTTTATCTTCATGGTTGGCATATGGTTTTTCAAACCATGCGATGAGATTAATTTAAATCAAAAAACAGATTGTTAACCTGTAGATTCTCCCAAAACCCTCATTCCTCCTATATTCTCCAAGGATCATGACCCTTATCCCTTAGCGGTTTTTGAAGAGATTCTTACTTTTGGTTCTTTATTTCAATAGATCGGAGAGAATTAGATCTTGTAGATCAAAGGTAAGAGTCTCATTCTTACTCTCTATCCTTGATTCTATTTTTTTCTCAGAAGATATACTATAGATCAAGGATTCCATGCCCAGATATATGGTTTAGGGAATGTTTTAATAAATATTATTTAGAATACATTGAAGTAATGAAAATGAGATCTTGGATCTATGAGATCATGGTGTGAATCTTTGTGTCGAACGCATCAGAGGTAGGTGTCTTCTCCTCCTTTTCCACTTTCTCCTACAACATGAAGGCTCATTATTTCTGAATAAATTTTTTTATTATTTTAATTGGAAAAATCCTGTGAAATCTTTATTGGAAGCTCCTATTTTCTTATTGGTATTAATATCTATAATTATGGGTGACACCCATAATGTGTTTGATTAAATGATTAAATGAATTTGAATTTTAAAATAATGGTTTTGGGTGTAAACACTTTTCATAAACTTTGTGGGTGTGTGTTTATATTCATATTGAAGGGTCCATTTGGGTTAGACATAGTCACCGTTCCTATATTATGGCACATTGTATTATGTCATCAAGGGATAATTAGGGACTAAAGGTACTAATACTACTCATGATTTGTACTATTTAAGGGTGCTTCAGGTAGTGGTTTAATTTTTTGGTGTTATGAATCGGTGCATGGGTTTATTCTATTGGTGTGTTTTTAGTATAATTTATTTAACTACCTTATATATATATACACATTTATCATTGGTTTTCATTATTTCCATCTACCTTATATTTAAAATAAAATTTGATCTAACATGTCTCTTGTTTTAGTGGAATTTGGGGGAAGTCTTAGGGTTTTCCTACTAGGTTGTATACTCACACCGTGAAAATGAAATTTGATGAGTATTTAGACATTATTTATCAAGATATAGGTAAGGAGGAGGTATATTATTTTATCAATTGAGCTTTGTGATGTTTTGTTAATGGATGTTTGGAGTTGGAGATTGGGGTGGCAATCAATTCTTAGAGTCTAGAATGGTTCCACCTTATTTCCATGGGTATTTTTTCCTTGAGGCTTATCTAAATTGAGATTTATTTGTCTTAGTATTGTAGACTTATAGTTTTTTCTCTTCCATTATTACTATAGTGATCATATGGTTATACCATTGGAGGTTAATCTAGTTTTTCATCGTGCATCATACTGTGTCTCTTTATTATAGTCTGGTTGTAGGTTGTTTGATTAAGGGAAAATTTTCACTCATGAATTAATAAAACCCTTGACCTATATTATAATCCTTTAGTGGCATGGGGATATCATCTAAGGTTAGTGTAATTCCATTCTTTACCAAAACAATGGGTCAGGTCAGAATATTATAAATATTATTATTTTGTTATGGTATTTGTGACATGATAGTAGAAAGGAGATAGGATGCATTGGTACTTGAAATGTATAGATTTAAAATACATACATAACTTCTTAATGTTGAAATTCAAGTTTTCATGGTGATTCAAGAACAAAAAGTGTTCATAAACACTTCTAGACATGTCATCATCACATCGTCATAAGTTTTGTTGATGAGTTTCTGGTATCATGATTTAGTAAAGATGCTTACCACTAAGAATGAATCATTCATATATTATTTAAAATTATTTATTTTAAAATTATGTCACTATGACCTTTCATTTTGTGTTGTAATATACTCTATACCTAAGGATTAATGAACTATGTAATAACTGACTGGTGATGATATGTCTTTTAATATATCAAATTTTAAAACCTTCAAAACTACATAGACAATGTAAATTAGGTTATTGATCCTTAGGGAAGGTAATTTTGAGTGAGTCCTAAGAAAAAAACTAAAAACAATCAAAAAACAACACAAACATGCACAAAAAATCAAAAGTGATAAATACTATTTTTTAGAAAAGAAACTGATGTGGAAGAATAAATCATTTTTAATGAAAAAAATCATGATCAAGATCATAATAGTAAGAAATAATAGAATGACTAAGGATGATATGTGATAGGAATTGTGATTAATTAGTAAAAATGCATGTCTTAATTTGTGATAATATAATTTGGTTCAACAATAAAAAAAAGTATCCAAAACCTTTGTTGATATAATTGACTAACAATTGATAAAAATATATAAAACTTGATTCTCACCCAAATAAGTATTTTTTTGTATATTATGTCATACATCATTATTATCATTTTGAGGTCTCTTATAGATATGACCTATAAAATAATTCTAGATTGGTATATTAGGTTGAGAAGTATTCTAAAAGAGAATAATTATGAGCCTATAGATATGAATATTATAATAATATATTTTTTCAACATTGACTTATAGGTATTAGATATTGGGTGTGCATCACACATTTGTGCTGATAAACACAGACTCGGGAAAAAAGAGTGAATTGAAGAAAGGTAAAGTAGATCTACATATTAGTAATGAAGCAAGAGTTATTGTATTAATGGTCAGTATATATGATCTAATTCTAAAAATTGGATTGGTTCTATAATTAGAAAACTATTATTGCATTCCTATCATATATAAAAATTTTATTTCTATATATTTTTTTGGAAAATATGGAATATTCATTCATTATTAATAACAAAAGTTGTTATATATACATGAATGGAATGTTTTATGACATTGGGAATATGGTGAATGTTTTATATATTCTAGACATAGATAATACAATATATAACATTCAGAATAATATGTTCATGGTTAATTTATTCAATTATAAATCATTTGACATATTTTAATCTTTTTTATTGGGAAAAATGACCAAATAACCATTTATTATAAAAGTTTAATGGTTTAATGTACTATTGGATCGTATATATGGTGATGTATGTGTTCCAATGAGTACTTAACTAAGTGGTGGGTATATGTACTTTGTAACCTTTAATAATGAATTTAGTCTATATAGTTATATGATTCTAATGATATAAATGTATAAAACATTTTAAATTTTTAATGAGTTTCAAAAAATATATAGAATCAATAGGGAAAAGTTAGTAAGATTCTCTAATCAAATTAGGGTGGTGAAAACATGATCAAGGATTTTATTGATCATTTAAGAGATTATGGAATTATTTCACAACTCACTACTCCTTGGACACCATTGTGTAAGGGTGTGTATAAGATAAGAAATCATACCCTTTTAAACATGTTTTTATCAATGATGATTCAATGTGATCTTTTTATATCATTCTGAGAATATACTCTAGAAAATAATATATTCCTACTTAACTATGATCCATATAAAGTGGTAAAAAATACACAATGTGATATATGTATAGGGAAACATCCCAATTTTTATTTTATAAAGATTTAGGGTTTTGAATCACATATAAAATGTTTGTATTCTGATAAAAATAATCTTAAGTCAAATAATTACTATTTGTTAGTTATCCTAAAGAAACTATGAGATATTATTTATATAAGCCAAATAAGCACAAAGTATTTGTGACTCCAACTAATATGTTTCTTTAGAATGAATATGTGAATTTAGGTGTTATTAATAAGAAATTTGAACATAAATAAGTTCAAGAAAAATAAATATGAAGTGTTCCTAATATGGTAGTTTAGTCAGTTCCACAAAGAGTTGTGTAATAAGAACCAAGTTGGGTTACACAAAACATTTATGGTCTGGTAAAATCCATCAAATTCTGATATATATGTATCTCTTATAGAAAATTATGATGAATTATTTGTTCATATATTATGAACCTATTACCTACCAAGAGTATTTGAGAGTTATTATTTACAAAAATGGCCAAATTCTATAAAATCTGAGATGGAATCCATATACATTAACCAAGTTTGAAAATTGGTGGATACCACTAGAGGGGTGAAAAACATAGGATGTAAATGGATTTCACAAAATAAAATTAACATAGATAGAAGAGTGTAGGACTATAAATTTTTTCCAATGGTAAAGGGTTACAAACCAATTCAAGGTATTTACAATGAAGAAACCTTTTATCCATCTCTAATGATGAAGTACATTTAAATGATTCTTGCTATAAAAGCTCATTATGATAATGATATGTATCAAATAGATGTAAAACCCACTTTACTAAATGGGAGTTTTTTCACTAACATGTATATGATACATCTCAAAGTATTATAAGTGCCTAATGAATCTATAAAGGTTTTCAAGTTACAATGGTCCATTTATGGATTGAATCATGCTACTTAGAGTTAAAAATATGGTTTGACGAAGCAATAAAAGAGTTTGTTTTCATTAATAACATGGATTGTTATTGTGTATATAAGAATTTTAGTGGAATTTTTTTAACATTTCTATTGTTTTATGTAGATGGAATACTGCTTATCAGAAATGATATCTCAAAATTAAATATTTTTTCAAGGTGTGGTTGATAAAATAATTATCTATGAAAGAAATGGGAGGAAAGCCTACATACTATGTATGGAGATATATAGACATATATCAAAGAGTTTTTTGAGGATGGGTTAGAACACAAATATATTTTAATGGATAAAATGGTTTAGCATGGAGAACTCTAAGAAGGGTTCTTTACCAGTGTCGAAAATCATTAATATTAAGAAGATTAAACGTACTATTAAAGAGTTTTAAAGGATTGATAGTATTATTTATATGTTCACTATAGGATCTATCATATATTCCATGTTATGCACATAACCAGATGTCGCTTATTCTTTGAGAATAAAAATTATATACCAATGAAATATTGGTGAGATTTACTATATTATTTTCAAGAATATCCTTAAGTTCTTGAAAATAATTAAGGATATGTTCATGATATTTGGAGGTAAGGATGTTCTCATTATAATGGGTCAAACTAATTCTATTTTCCAATCTAAAAAATCCGATATGATATCTCAATATCTTTTGATGTATTTCCTAAATGGTAGAAATTTCAGTTGGAATAATTCCAAACAATCATTCATAGTAAACTTAATAACAGAGGTAGAGTACATATCTACACCAGATGCTGTGAAGGAGATTTTTTGGATCAGGAGGTTTATTATTGAACTTAGGTTGGTTATTATAATAAATGTTCATATAGAGATATATGTGTGTTTGATAGATATCATTCTATAACTCTTTATAACTTGAGTAACAATGATATTTTAATACAGGCCTCTCTTGGATTACATTTATTAATTAAGGAATTCATATTTATTATCAACACTATAAAGGCTCATAAGGCCACACAATTAGGCCATATAATAAGTAATAAATTTTGGAAAAAAATTATTCCAAAATAAAGATAGTTTTGATAAACCTTATCCAAAAGAGTTTGGATAGATTTATAAAGAGTTGTAAATTTTTTGTATAAAGCCCTGATAGTATTTTAGTAAAAGTAGGAGATTAATGTATATTCATTAAAAGAGATTAATTTTACTCTATGATTCATCTATATCATAATTCTTGATATTCATGTGATTTATATTATAGGATGTGATTTGGACATATCATTAAATTCATACAAAGTCATGTGAAACTTACATAATTTTGTATGATTTAACTTATAATATATTGGGTCCATCTCTATTGCCATGCCTTAAAAATAGTTTTACATCAGTCACTACCACAAAAACAGTTTTTCGCAGCGCCCCCATTTATCAGCGCTTGTTTAGTAGCGCTGATAAAGGAGGGCCTTTATCAGCGCTTTTTTAGCGCTGATAAAGGGTCGACTTCAAAAAAAATTAAAAATATATTAATATATTAATATATAAATATAGTTATATTGTTATATAAATATAATATATAATTTTTAAATATATTTTAGATAAGTATAAATGTACATTTACACTTATTATACTTAATATATTAGATATTCAGTGAAAATTACTTCTTAAAAAATTAAAAAAAATATTTTTAATTAATATTTTGATAATCATTATGGAGTAATAGTCATTTAATAACAATTTTAGGAATAAAAAAATTAAAAAAATTAAAAAAAGATCCAAAATATGTTGAAAACGCAACTCAAACTTCAAACGGCCATAACTTTTGATTCGGGTGTCCGTTTGAGCTCTACCACATATCAAATCGAAGCCTGCGACGATCTCTACGTCGCTGTGACTCGGGGGACCCTAGTCAAGCGATTTTCGAGGCCAAAAGAGGACCAGAAGGCCTCCAAAACTGAGTTTTTAGTCGGGGTACCCTGATTTTTTAACATTTTGTGGATTTTCACCCTCGTTTAAGGGGGTATTATTGGATTTTTTTGGTGGGGTATGAATTTATTCCAAGGTATTACATTCATATTGATATTATGTATTTGAAATTTCATCATTTTTTATAATGCACTGCTATTTATAATCAAATATATAACAATATATTCATATTTTTTAAATATTCACACCTAAAAATTTAATTATAAATATAAATAATAAAATATATTTACATATAAAATATATTATCTTTATCTAAATAATAACTAACATCCATTTTATTTAAAATACAATGAATATTTATATACCTATATATAAATCTGACTATATATATATATATTAATCTAACTATATATATATATTAATCTAACTATATATATATATTAATATAACTATATATATATTAATCTAACTATATATATATTAATCTAACTATATATATATTAATCTAATAACTATATATATATTAATATAACTACATATATATATATTAGTATTACTATAAATATATATATTAATATCACCATAAATATATATATTAATATCACTATATATATATTAATATAACTATATAAATATATATTCATATAACTATATATATGTTAATATAACTATATATATGTTAATATAACTATATATATGTTAATATAACTATATATATATATATATATTAATATAAATATATATTACTATACGAATAAATATAACTAAATATATATATATATAGATATAGATATATATTAATACCATTATATATATATATTAATATAAATATATATTACTATACGAATAAATATAACTAAATATATAAATATATATATATAGATATCATGAATTGGAAAGCAAATCAAAATAGAGTAGTGGTAAGGGTTTAGGCGCGCAGGGGGGAGGTCTTGAGTTCAAATCCTGGTGGAGGCAGGGGTGCGCGCGCATGGGGAATATTGGAGCAAGCGCTGTTAAAGGGTGGAGGGGGGTGTGTGGGGTGCGTGGGTTGTTGTATAGGGGCCAAAAAGCGCTATAAAAGGGGGGGTTCAAGCGCTATAAAAGCCCCCCCCCCCCGATTGGCAGTATATTTTTAATTTTTTTAAATTTTTTTAAAATTTTTTTAAATTTTTTTAAATTTTTTTAATTTTTTTAACTTTTATCAGTGTTTTTTTAAAAGCACTCATAAAAGGGTCCTTTATCAGCGCTAAAACGAAAGCGCTGATAAAGGAAGCGCTGATAAGGACCCCTTTTATCAGTGCTTTTTTTTAGCGCTGATAAAGGGGTCCTATATCAGCGCTTTTCGGAGCACTGATAAAGGGGACCCCCCTTTATCTACGCCGGCTTTATCAGCGCTTTTCTTGCGCTGATAAAGGCCGTTTTTAGCGCTGATAAAGGCCGTGTTTGTAGTAGTGAGTTATGAATCAAAGAGTTCAATTTTTGGCATGAAAAACAAATTATAATCATTGAAATGTTGAAAAATTATAAAACTATTTGATTCTAGTTTGAAATAAAATTAGAAATTAATATTTACATTTTATTTTAAGTAAAGTATCAAGTTATATTTCAATGAAACCATAATTTACATTTGAAAGCCAAAGATTTTCAGAAATAAGACAACTCCTTAACTTTTTAGTGAAAATGGAAATTTAAAGTTAAGAAAACTAGTTTTAAAATTATTTTATAGACATCCATAAAAAGTGATAAAATTAAACACTTTTCTTACCAAAAAGTTGGGATATAATAAAATCAAAACATAATGTCATTAAACAACAATATAGGAATAAAATAATCATGATCAACATCATGGGATCCTAGGAGACCTAGAGAAAATCTAGTAAAATGTAAATATAAAACTAATATAGACTACATATGGATATCAAATAGCTTTCCCTAACACTCAATATTTTTCTACCTGGCCTAATCGAGGGATAAATCCCTCTAAGTAGAGAAAATTATTACTTGGGTTCACTAGCTAGAGCATGACACTAAACTAGTGAAGTATGTGTACCTAGGTTTCTCACTTGGCTACCCAAGTTTTCCCATGACATATAAATAGAGGTAATTCAATAAATTATCACATAATAATACAATTATATCAATAAAAAAATAAACTCACACTCACCTCTAAACACTCTTCATAGAAACCGCTCCTTTTAATCAAGAATAAGAAAACACAATATATATATATATATATCCCTCTGTGGAGTAAAATAGCATACATCATTATAACACTTCAATTTCCATAAATATTCTATAATACACAAATGGGAATTATTCAAGGGTATCATTTTTGGAAAAAAATTAGAAGGATCCATTTGGGACTTTGTAATATTATTTTAGAAAATAAGTTACAAAAAAACACCTTTGAAAATAAATCATATAAACATCATTAAATATCTCAAACAATTCAAAAATATATATCGACCTTTAAATTCCCCAAGAACATAGATAATTTGAAATAAAACTCACTACATTAGTTTGAGAATAAAAATACTTCTTTAGTTTGAGAAATTTATTTAAAATTTGGGAATTTAATCAAACACTATGTTTTCATGTAATATTATAAACAAATTTTTACCTTAAATACAATGGGGAAATACATTCTCATTCAATTAATTTTCAAAAAAACTATCTTTTTTTATTAAAAACTATTCAATTTACTTTATATCATTAATAAAAACCTAAAACATGCATTAAAATACAAAAATAAATCATATATTTAATTTTAAAGGCTTAGGAATGGAGAAACCTACCTTAAAGACGTTTCTTCCACTAATCATAGAATTATTCCATCTCAAAAAGTCCAAGTAAGATTCTAAGTGGCCCAAAATAATCCTAAAACCATAAAAACCCAAATAAAAATAGATCCAAGACAATCCTTAGGTCACAAAGACCATATTAAGGAAATATGGGATGGTAAAATAAGGAAAAATATGGAAGAAAGAGTTCTAGATGATATTACATTGAAGAATCACCCTTAAGTCTTGAATAAATTCCATCTAATCTCCCAATATGAGAGAAAAATTGAAGGGAAGTAGTTTCATGGGTTGTAAGGGTTCAATGGGATGAAGATGGGACCCCTAAGGGGTTAAATTTGAAGAGGCTAAAATGGTTAATTTCTTGTTTTTAAGATTATGGGAAGATCGTGTGGTTTACCAAACTATGTGCCAACTATAAAAACCTCACTAGATAACCTGGATTGTACCATATGGTTTGGATTCATGGTTTGACAAACCATGCATCAACTATGTGAGTGCCTGTATAACCCACTATAGGTTTCATATGAGCAAGTTTCACGGTTTTCACTAATCATGTGAAAACCATGAAACATTCTATTAACTTCAATTTCCTAAAAAATTTAATAAATATGACCCAAAAATCAAGTATATAGATGAAAGTTAGTAAATAAGTAAAATTATATAGAAAAAGATGACTGGGGTGTGACAATTCTCCATGTTATTACACTTTCTTCCCCCATAAAGCCTTATAAGAATAAGTTGATCAAGGAAGAAACATATGGTATAGTTACCTTATTAAAGACATGTTTAAAGTGGTCAATGAATACAAAGAAAAATTATAATCACCCCAAAAAACTATACATTTCATCAATATGAGAATCGAGCATACCATAAGAGCCTTACCTCTTTATACATGACCAATCGTAAAGGATCCCAATTTATGTCATAAAGTAATTTCAACCTCAATGAAACTATAATTCATAATAAATGAAGGTTAATTACATTTGATATGATCACAAAAACCAAGTAACACCCCAACCTAATAATCAATAAGACTCATAAAACATATAAAGAAAACCCACTTACAAACCTCATGAATCATTCAATAGTGAAATTCACTATCAAAGGAAAATAATGTTATCTTGAGTGAGATGGAGTCAGGGAAATTCAAAAGGATACCTCAGTAAATAGAAATTATTGACCTATAAAGAGATTGAAAATAGACACAAGGCTAAGGAAAACTATGATTTTACATGAGATTCTTCAGAACTATTTCTCTATGGTGTTCTCCCCATTATATTAAGTAAACTCACCAAAACTCAATATTTAAAATACAAAAAAATGAGGTAAATATAAAAAGATATGGAAAATTCCCAAACACCAACATTGAGTTTTAGATTTAACTATCATACAATTCCATCATTTAGAATTCAAAGTCAATCACAATATAACTTCAACATTAATAGGTTTAATACATCTCATTTATCAACCACCCAAAATATCATGTAACTAGGAATGACTATACAAGAGAAATTTAAATACATTAAAAACACATCAAATAGTTGTTACATAAACATTGGGTTTATTGGATTGAGCTCGGGGATCCTTTGATGGGGTAGATATGGTTCCACCTTTCTTATGAGTAACCCCCAGTAAAAAATTTATAAGTGACCCAGACAACCACATGTATGAAAAATATTAGGATTCTTCTGATATAAAGTCTTTTTTTTTCAATACTTCCCACATTGATGGAACACCAAGGTCATACTTTTAAAGGAGATGATGTGAAGAAGAAAAATGACCTTTTAATACTTCCATCCATTTATTCATACTTTTTCTACTTCCCTCTTTCTTTACCATAACTTCTATCACTACTTCTAGAAATAAAGAAAACATTTATCATCTCTGTCATTCCCACCATGCCCACCTCAATTCAAATGGCTTGCTTTACCACTTCCTCATAGGTGTCATGGCCTAAAAAGGATACTTATAATAAAATATCTTATCAAAGACCCCTCCTAAAACATCAAGCTTTCAAGGAGACGTCCATGGCCAAATTTGGAAGATACATAACTATCTCAATGAATTAGTTAACATATTCTAATACTAATTAATCACCTTGCTAGAGGAAATACAATTCCATTTATTTGTGTACTTTCATAGATTCCAGGAAGTAATAATGAATGAAAAAATCTTTAAAACCTTCCCCTAAATGGTCCTTTTGTGGTTGAGTCTATATAATACACTTACACCACTTCCAACTTCATCCTTTAAGCATAAAGGTTGTAAAATTGAATTCAAAATACTCTGGGAGATCATGTTGAATAAAGATCTCCTCAATACTTCACATCCATAATCCCTCTTCCTATGAGTCCTACTACCCAAGAAAGTGAGGAGGATTCAATATCTGTAACTCTTGAATGAAATACATATGCTAATATAGAAGAGTAAATTATTATTCTTCATGTCTGGAGTAGATAGAAAAATCAACTCATATAGGCCTTGATTAACAAGAGGTCATGTCACGAACCAGCCTGAATACCCTGGTACCTAGATACCTAAGATAGCACTGACATATCCCAAAGGGAATTCCCGATCCCCATGGCTTGGTGACTAGCACATGGAACCATATAAGATAAAAAAAAGGGAATGAATTTTCCATAAAAATAGTGGAAGATAAAGATACATATTAGTATGCTCAAAGATACTCAAAGAGATAGTACCATAAACCAAATGGGTAAAACAAAAACTCAAATATTACATCATCAAAATACTCAAATTCTAACAAGACAAGCTCAAATTCCCAAAGGACACATCACTCCAAGCCATAAGGGATCAAGATCAACCACCTCCTTTAAGTGATGCTTTCCCTTTACTCAAACCTGGAAGGAGAAAATTTACAAATGCCTGAAGGAAAAGGTAGGGTGTGAGATAAAAAACCTAGTATGGATCACTAAGTTTTCCATGATAACATTCCATAATAATAAACAAAAACATTCTTTCAATTTTAATCAAAACAGGCATGAAAGTACATTTGCATATTTGAAAAAACATGCTTCATTTCATAATAAAGGAAAACATTTCAAACATGGATTAAATAAACACTATATAAAATAGTTTATATAAATCGCTAGGAATGAGTAAAATAGTTTCATAGTCAATGGAATTTATAATCAAAATAATCACAATAAGAACCATGGTCATCTTCCCTTAGGTATGATAATTTCTAGTTATAAGATCCTCACACATCTCATTTTAGTGATCAAGGAAAGTTTGTTTACACACATCCCTCGAGATCAGGTTGAATAGGACTCATCAACATCCCATCGGGGATAAGATATGCCAAACTAGGTTTTTGTTAGAGTTTTCATCATCAATCTATTGATAGGGAATTTCCATCCTTGTGTGCTTGTCCAAAATAACTCACTAACTACCCAGGCTCACATGTTATCAATCAATCAATATAAAAATGGTAAAATTAATTAATTTCAAATAAATAATCATTCACACTTCAACTTCCCAATTTTCCTTTTCAAAATTCCAATTCAATTTCAAAACCAAAGCACTGGTTTTTAATCAAATCATTCCTTTTCAAAATAAAACCATTCATAGGTTTTCATCAATTAAATTTAATCTATTTTTCTAAAAAATCAATTCACAAATCATTAAAAAAAATTCCATTAATTTCAAAATACACCCCAATCTCCAATTCCATTAGAATTGGAGGTTTTTCCCAAAATTCATTCCATATCAATTTCAATCCCAATTTACATCAAATTGGGTTTTAAAAAATACATTGAAAGAAATTTAAAACATAATAAATTCAAGGTTTATTCAATTTCCTAATATTAAACGGAACCACCAACCTTTTTAACAGAATCATAATGCCCACAATGGGACTTTCTAATGAAAAAGGAAGGTACAGAAGATCTAGAAACTCAACCTAGAATCAAGATTCATCAACACATATTTTAGATCCATCAATACCAATATGATCTATCAAACTCCAAGAAGGGAAAGAGAGTGAGATAAAAGAGACAAGAAGACTATTTACCTGGATAGATACACCACAATCAACACAATGATCAATCATCAAATGGATAATATGAAGGGATTGTAGATCTCTAAAATCACCTAGGAAGAGCCTCTAGGTTGAGATCAGGGAAGTTTATAGGAGGGAAATAATAATTTCAGCAAGACTGGCTTCTTAAAACCAACACTTCTGATATTACATGGTGTGTAACCAAACTACAAATCATGTAATTTTTGAGTCCTGTATACATTGAAATACTCTACACCTTTTATTAAAATATAATTTTTAATATTTACACGGAGTGTATATTGTGCATGGAATGTAACCTTCCACATTGTGTACCTACTTTATAGCATCTTATAGGTTATTATTACACATTTTGTATCCCCATTATAGGAATTTAAATCTCCAACAAACTGTAAAAATTTTAGGTTTTATATGGAAAATTCCAAAAAAAAATTGACTTCACCATTATAGGTATCCCCCACTTATTTCTCATCATTACTCAACCAAAGTAAAAGGAAAAACAAAAATATGGTTAAAATATACCTGATAGAAATGTAATAAGGCATTACAACTACCCCACCTTATAAACTTTTTGTCCCCAGAAAGCCTTTCAAGGATCTTCTATATCAAAAAGGTGATGTCACTTATCTCTCATCAGTGCCTCATGCTTCCACATCTCAAGAGAATCAAAACTATTATACTTCTGAAGATGATATACATGGATAATGTCATGTATTGATGTCAACTGTGGTGGAAGTTACAAAAGTTAATCCACTTCTCCGCCTGCTCAAAAACCTCAAAAGTTCCCAAAAAACGAGGAGCAATATTCTACGATGACCCAACCAGGTTGAAACTTTCAAGAACACCTAGAAACCAACAGAAAACTCCAATAGTATACAATGAAAATCAGCATAATATTTATACCATCTATGTGCCATTAACATGATCTAATGAATAAAATGAATCTTTATTTTTATCTCTTGAACCAAGATCCATCCAACCAAGGAATTCTCACCAATCTCTGACCAACACAGTAGAGATTTACATGGACTTCCATACATGGCCTCAAGAGGATCTATTCTGATCACGGACTAGTAACTATTATTGTAAGAAAACTCAACCAATACCAAATGGTCATCCCAAACTCCACCAAAATTGAGGATGCAGGCATGAAGCATTTCCTCAAGAATTTATATAGTCCTCTATGTTTGTCCATCTATTTGTAGATGGTATGTTATACTCAAACAAATATAAGATCCCAGTGCCTCCTCAAGGTCTCTCCAAAAGCAAGAAGTAACACGGGTATATCTCTCAGATACTATAGTTGATGGAACTCTGTGAAAATGAATAATCTCTCTCAGATAGATATTTCACAGCACCTTCAATTTGGTTGTATCATGAATGGGTATAAATTGATCCAATTTGGCCAGTCTATCGATTATAACCCATATCACATTATTCTTTATCTGGGTACTCAGCAACCCAACCACAAATTCTATAGAGATATCATCCCACTTCCAAGTTGTAACTAGAAGTGGATGAAGAAAACCTGAAGGTCTCTGATGCTTGGCCTTGACCTGTTGGAAATTATAATAGCACGAAACTAAGTCAATAATGTCTTGTCTCATACTCATCAACCATAATTTTCACTGCATGTCATAGAATGTATTTGTGTTTTCTGGGTGCACATCCCATTGGGAATTATAGAAATCAACCATCACATACTTTCTCGTGAATGACAGAATGAAAAAACCTATTCCAAAAGCATAGCATACCCTCTATGGATAATAACCACTCAGAAATGGTCTCCCCTCCATAAATAGAGTCTCTAATGCTATGGATTTCATCATCAAGATTTTGTTCCTAAAGAACCATCTCAAAAAGAGTAGAGTTAAAATGAACACTGGCCAAGATAGCCTCATCCCCTATTTCTCAAACTCTAATATGTAACTGTGAAAAAAGATCCATCAAGATCCATTATTATAATGATTCTTTCACAGCATTTGTTATGATTTTTCTACTTAAAGCATCAATAAGGATATTCCCTTTCTTTAGGGTATAGGCAATGTCAAAATCAAAGGATTGTTGGTAATCCACCCAATACCTCTAGAGGAGATTCAAATGTTTTTAATAGAATATATAACTCAAGAACTTTTAGTCTGAATACATGGTAAACATTTCTCCAGAAAGATAATGTCACCAACTCTTAAGTGCATGCATCACAGCTTCATGTTCAAGGTCACGAGTCAGATAATTCTTATCATGTGTCCTGATCTACTGGGATCCATAGGCAACAATGTGATCACCCAGCATAATAACACATACCAAACTGGAACTTGATGCATCACAAAATACCAAATAGCCATGCCTGGCCTCTAGAAGAGTCAACACCAACACAAAAGTCAAGATAAGTTTCATATCAATAAAAATAACTCTAACATTTATCATCCTAAATGAACCTTACCCCCTTCTAAGTTAGAGCAGTCATCGAAGAATATAACTTCTATAAATCATTTACAAATCAAAGATAATATCCCGATATATCCAAGAATATATGAATATCAAAAACATTTTTTTGGATGCTCCCATGTCATAACAGATTTCACCTTATCAAGATCAACTAAGATACCAAGTTCTAACACCACATGTCCAAATAACTTCACTTCCCAAATCCAAAAATCAAATTTTGGTAGCTTGAAATAAAGTCAGTGATTTATCAATAATTCTAGAACTTCTCTAAGATGATGCACATAATCCTCCTTAGACTTAGATTAAAACAGGATTTCATCCACAAATACCACCACAAACATATAAAGATACACATGGAAAATCTTTTTCATCAATTCTATAAAGAATACAGGAACATTGCTTAGACCAAATGGAATAAAAAGGTACTCATAATGGCCATACCTTCTCCTAAATGAGGTTTTAAGAATTTCATATCATTTTATTATCTATTGGTGATAACTAGATAAAGATAAATATTTGATAACCACTTCTCCCCTTTCAACTGGTCAAACAAATCATCAATGTAACACCCCAGAATTATAAAGGGTTAAATGACTGAATGATATGACTCATGTCAACAAGGTGAACCTTTATTTTCAAAATCCTACCTAATTATAAATTTATAGTTAAGTGTATTTGCATTGGAGTAGTGATCAGGATGGGTGACCTTTTGGGAAGTTTTCCGAGGTGTGTTCGAGTGAGGAAAAAGCACACTATAAATAACATGTGTTAGACTATGGGTACATTCATTAGTCAGATGACCCGTTCAAGAATGTGGGTGGACCCTAGGGTGGGGACCACATGTTTATGGGGAAACTGGTGGCACTTAACAGGCTAGGACCTAATGGCCATGTTAGGAAGGGGTGTCTGTGCTATCAGCGGGGCCCAGTTGTTATATTTGGTATCAAAGGAAGAACTCAGCCTTAAGTGTGGTGCAACACCTAAGTTAAGATGTAGGGTCCAAAATGAGGAAGTTTTTCTCTAAAGGGGGTATGAATGTAACATCCCATAATGATAAAGGGTTAAATGACGAAATGATATGACTCATGTCAACAATGTGTACCTTTCTTTTTAGGATACTACCTGATTAGAACTCCATAGTTAAGTGTTCTTGTCCTGGAGTAGTGATTAAGATGAGTGACCTTCTAGTAAGTTTCCTAGGGTGTGTGCAAGTGAGAAAAAATCACACTATAAAGAATATGTGTTGGCCAGTGGGGACAGTCATTATTTAGATGACTCGTTCGGGCACATAGCTGGGCCCTAGGGTGGGGAAGATGTATCTATGGGGAAACTTGTGGTACCTAAAGAGCTAGGACTCGAGGACCATGTTAAGGTGGGGTGTCTATGATGTCAGTGAGGCTCATTTGTTACAATCAATATATGGAAATAGATACTTATTCCTTTCCATAACTCAGTTGAGTTTTCAATAATTAACACATAGGTGAAGTGTTCCATAAATATTATTAGCAAATAGAACAGGCACGGACTAAGGTGACACACTCAGGCGTATAAATCCTTTCTTTAACATATCATCCAATTGAGTTTAGATATTAACTGAGTACCAGGAACTATATTAATTGAAAACTTTATCTCCCTTATCGATATAAAACCATAGAATACAGAAGGAAAAATATCGAGAAACTTGATGGAAACTTGATGAAGATCATCACTCAAAGATTATCACTCTAGATAAAAATTAAACACTAATATTTATTTCCCTAACTTTGGATAATAAGGTATGCCTCTACTCAACCTTGTGTCCCATTCTCCCTAAAAGACACAGCACACCCCATCGGGTGTAGTAAAGGAGACCCATTAAAGATAATAATCAATTTGAGATTTATTATCTATGAGCCAATCCATTCTAAAAATGACATCAAGAGGTTTCATATCAAAAACCATAAAATCTCAAGTAATATTAATTTATGATAAAGGGAAAACACAAGAAGGAAAAGGAGGCCTTGCTCTCTCTTTGTTCTGAGAGGTGTAGTAATATCCATCACATAAGACAAAATCTCCATAGGAATATTTATAATATTCACAATATGAGCTAATATAAATGAATGAGATGCACCAGTATCAAATAAAGAATTCACTAAAGATGAAGCTATAGTGATGGTACCTCTCACAGTCTCTAGACCTGTATCTACTTCCTCTAGAGAATCTTCAATTGTGTGAAGAAGCTTCATTATGGATGTCTGTGGATGGAACCCATTAGATCTTGAAGCATCTTATTGCACTACAATAATTTTAGGTGTTGATGAGACCATGACACTATGTGGAGTAGAAAATATATAACATAACTTCTGAAAGTTTACTGAGCAACCATATGAAACACATATCTTGGGTGCCTCAGTGTAAACCCATCTTGAATGCATAGGCTTGCCACAATGAAAGTAAGTTAAGGGCCTCTGTCAGGCACTTCAAGAGGTATGGAAGAACCTTACTATTTGGAAACACCAAGAGACTCATCACACTTCTTGTTGCCTTTATAGGAACTCACATAACTACCACTGGGAGAAAAATGAACTCCTGTCAACCCTGACTTATCATCCAGATCAAGTTCGACCATCAGCGCCCTATCCAACATGTCATCATAAAAATAGAGCTTCAGTAAGAAAACCTAAGAAATACTGTCAACCCTATTTGTGCTTTCAGTGAGGCTCATTTTTTAAAATCAATCTATGGAAATAGATACTTGTTTCTTTCCGTAACTCGATTGAGTTTTCAATAATTAAAACATAGGTGAAGTGTTCCATAAATATTAATAGCAAATAGAACAGGCAACGCCTAATGTGACACACTCAGGCATATAAATCCTTTCTCGAATAGATCATCCAATTGAGTTTAGATACCAACTCAGTACCAAGAACTATATAAATAGAAAACTCTATCTCCCTTATTGATAGAAAACTATAGAAGACAGAAGGAAAAATATTGATAAACTCGATGGCAACTGGATGAAGATCATCACTCAAAGATTCTCATTCTAGATCAAAATTAAACATTAATACTACTTTCCCTAACTCTGGATAATAAGGTATGCCTCTACTCAACCTTGTTCCCCATTCTCCCTGAAAGACACAGCACACCCCATCAGGTGCAGTAAAGAAGACCCATTAAAGATAATAATCAATTCGAGATTTATTATCTATGAGCCAATCCATTCTGAAAATGACATCAAGAGGTTAAATATCAAAAACCATAAAATCCCAAGTAATATCAATTTATGATAAAGGGAAAATACAAGAAGGAAAAAGGAGGCCTTGCTCTCTCTTTATTCTGAGAGCTGTAGTAATATTCATCACATAAGACAAAATCTTCATAGGAATATTTATAATATTCACAATATGAGGTGATATAAATGAATGAGATGCACCAGTATCAAATAAAGAAGTCACTAAAGATGAATCTACAGTGATGGTACCTCTCACGGTCTCTAGACCAGTATATGATTCCTCTAAAGAATCTTCAATTGTGTGAAGAAGCTTCATTCTAGATGTCTATGGATGGAACCCATTAGATATTGAAGCATCTGATTTCACTACAATACTTTTTAGTGTTGATGAGACCATTCCAATACGTGGAGTAGAAAATATATAACATAACTTCTGCAAGTTTACTAAGAAACCATAGGAAACACATATCTTGGGTGCCTTAGTGTAAACCCATCTCGAATGCATAATCTTTCCACACTAAAAGTAAGTCAATGGGCCTCTGTCAGGCACTTCAGGAGGTATGGAAGAACCTTAATATTTGAAAACACCATGAGACTCATCAAAATTCTTGTTTCCTTTATAGTAACTCACATAACTACCACTGGGAGAAAAAAGAACTTCTGTTAACCCTGACTTATTATCCAGATCAAGTTTGACCATCAGCGCCCTATCCAACATGTCAGTATAAGAATAGAGATTTAGTAAGAAAACCTAAGAACAAATATCAGATCAAAGTACCATCTCAATCTATAGAGCCTTCATATTCTCATTTGATATAATCATAGGTGAAAATTTCACAAGCTCAGAAAATCGGTTCATATATTTCATCACATCCCTATCAGCCTAATCGAGTATGAAAAACTTCATAGCCTTAGTAAGAACCATATACTTTGAATAGAACTATTCATTGAAAAGAAATTTTAAAGTACTTCCACTCTAAAACCTCATGCTTCGTCGTTGTCACCATCGAGTCCCACCATCTCATGCTAGGTACCTCCAGATTAAAGGTGGAACATTTCACCTTAATAACTTTAAGATTTTCCAAGAAATAAAATATAATCTCAATCATTATAAACCAATACTCATCCTCTTGAGGATCATTAGATCCTTGGAACACTGGTGTATTCTAGAGAAGGAACTCCTGAGAAATATTCGAAGAATCATCCCTCTAAAGTTCCATAGCTGTAGACTTAATGGTAATGGGTGTAGGTGATTTTTCTAGAGCATGGAAAGTATGCACAACAACCTCAACCAGATTCTGGTCCATGGGGGGATTCTCTTATTGTGGTTCATCAGCAGCTTCCTCATAGATCCTATTCACAAATATTCTTGGAGGAATGATGCTACACAACATAAGAAAACAATATTGAATACATCAAAAGATTACTTAGATCAACACTCAAACAAGAGAAACAGAGAAATTAATCCTTTCAGATAAGAAAACAAGATATAGATTTCTACCTATCCAAATCTAATGTAGGAAAAATACTATAACTAATCCTCAAAATTCATTTCCCAAACCACCCATGGTTACTTAAGGATCATTATGATGATAGATAGCAAGCACTCACTTTCAAATACCACCTAAATCCTGAAAAGATATTCCAACTGCATACTGACATCAAGGAAAGATGCTCAACCTGCACCTTTGATACCATTTTTTCACGAACCATCCTAGATACCCTGGTACCCTGATACCCAAACTAGCGTTAATCTAGCTTGAAGGGTGTTCCTAATCCCTATGGGTTGGTGACTAGCACTTGGTACCATACAAGATAAAAGAGGGTAAAAATGTGCCACAAAAATAGTGAAAGATAAAGATACATATCAGTATACTTAAAGCTCCTCAAAGAGATTGCACTAGAAACCAAATAGGTAAAATAAAAACCCAAACAATACATCATCAAATTACTCAAAGTCTGACAAGAAAATCTCAACATCCCAAAGGGAACATCACTCCAATCCCCAAGGGGTCAAGATCAACCACCTCCTCTAAGAGGCACCTTCCCTTTACTTTGACTTGGCATGAGAAAATTGAAAAATTCCCAAATGAAAAGGTAGGGTATGAGAAAAAACCCCAATATGGTCTCACCATGTGTTATCTAATAATATACCATAATAATAAACAAAATCATTTTTTTCAATTTTAATCAAAATAGGCATGGTAGAACATTTTAATATTTAAAAAAACATTCTTCATTTCAAAATGATGGAAAACATTTCCAACATGGATTAAATAAACACTTTATATAAAACATTTTATATAAATCACTAGGCATGAGTAAAATATTTTCAAAATAAATATAATTTATAATCAAAATAACCATAATAAGTACCATAGTGATCTGCCATGTGTTATGATAGCTTCTAGTTATAGGATCCTCACACATCTCATATCAATGATTGTGGAAAGTATGTGTCCATTCATCCCTTAGGATCATACCAAATAGAACTCGTCAACATCTCATCGGGGATAAGATTTTCCAAACTAGTTTTTTGTTAGAGTTTTCATCATCAATATATTGTAAGGGAATTACCATCTTAGCATGTTTATCTAAAATAATTCATTAACTACTTAGGATTTCATGTGTTCAATCAATCAATAGAAAAATGGGAAAATAAATTCATTTCAAATAAATCATTATTCACACTTGAATGTCACAATTTTACATTTTCAAAATACCTATTCACTTTATAAACTAAAACATTTTTTTTCATCAATTTATTCCTTTTAAAAATAAAACAAAATCATAGGTTTTCATTAATTCAATTTAATCCATTTTTCTCAAAAATCAATTCACAAATCATTTCACAATTTCTATCAATTTTAAAAATATGACTCAATATCAAATTCCATTGGAATTTGGGGGTTTTCCAAAATCCATACCATATCAATTTCAATCCTAATTCACATCAAATTTGATTTTTAAAAAATCAATTAAAATAAATTTCAAACATTATCAATTCAGTGGTTATTCAATTGAAAAATCTTAAATGGAACCACCTACCTTTTTCATAGAATCACAACGCCCGCAATGGGACTCGCCAACAAAAAATGATGGTGCAGAAGATATATGAACTCAACCAAGAATCAAGATTCAACAACATAGAGTTTAGATCCATAAATACCAAGATGATATATCAAAATCAAAGGAGGGAAAGAGAGTGAGATGAAAGAGACAAGAAGATCGCTTACCGGAGAGATGCACCGCAATCAACACGACAATCAATCACTGAACAGATGATCCATAGGGATTAGAGATCTCCAAAATCACATAGGAAGAGACTATAGGTCAAGAGAAAAGTATTTTGTAGGGGGAATAATAATTTCAGCTGGACCACCTACTTAAAACCAACACATTAGATTTTACATGGTGTGTAACCCAATTACACATAGTGTAATTGTCAAGTACCATATACACCAAAAAACATGTTGCCTTTTATTAAAAATATGATTCTTAATATTTAAATGGTGTGTAAGTTGTGAATAGTGTGTAACCTTGCACGTTGTATACCCACTTCATGGAATCATCCAGACAATGATTACACATCATAAATCTCCATTACACGACATGTAAATCCCCAGTAGATTTCAAAAACTGTAGTTTTTATGCTGAAAATTCCAAAAACTTCCTAACTTCACCATTATAGGTATCCTTATACTTTATTCTCAGCATTACTTAGCCAGCAGAAAATAAAAACCAAAACAAAGGTTATAACATACCTGACATAAAGGTAACAGGGCGTTATAGGTTATGCTATTGTAGAACCACCTGCAAATCCCTTACAAAAATACATATGATTTATGGGGGTATACATTAAATGGAATAAAAACAAATCCAATCAAGACAATTTCAAAGACCTATAACACCATAAAATCAATTATAAATAAATAAAAAAACTCAAAACATGAAGGGACTTCCACTTACACCACAAAATATCCAAAATTAACTCATAAAAATCTAAAACATAAGTAAAACCTCAAATATTTATTCATCAAATCCCCTTTAATCACTTATTTAACATAATCTATAACATATGAAAGAGTTTCATTTAATTTTTCAAAACACTAAAAATCAGTTTCTTTCTTAAAATCATTTCAAGTTAAAGCCTTTTTAGAGAAAATCATGGTAAATTAATTAATATTCACATAAATATTCTTAAAATATTTTACACACTATCCCTTTTTACATACTAAAACAAAAATATCTATAACACATTTTACTCATCACAAATTTTTCTATAAGTTACACCATGAAATAAATCCCAACAAAGTAAAAAAATTATAATTATTCAAAATCATTCCATATTAGATTTAATAATATCACACATAATTTAGGAAACTCATTTTCATGTACCAATTCAAAACTCTTTCATAAATAAAGTTTTTTTGAAACTAATTATGAATGTGTAATATTTTGAAAAAATTTATCAATTTATAAAATTTACCCCTATTTTAAGATAAATTTAAGAATTTATTTACAAATCCCAAATAAATTCACTATAAAATAATGTCAAAAACTAATAGAAAACACCTCAATAAATTTTAAATTAATCATAAGGAATAATAAAGAACCTCCAAATTTCCAAGGAACCAAATTTCAAAATTCTTGAAAATTAAAAATTGTACATGGTTTGACTGTATGGTCTAGAAAATTGTATGATAACCATGAGAAATCTACTGGAAGATACCTATATTGGTATGCAAGGTCTTTGCACAGTTTTATAGACCATGTATAGTAATTGTGAAACCCTATATCCCTTCCCAAATTTTACATCAAGTCAATGAATATCTCAAAAATAACCCATAAATGTTTAATATAAAATAGAAATACTCAAATAAAAACAAGAGATATTGAAAATAATTAAGGGCTAAGATTGAATTCAAATCTATAGAAACTATGGTTTTTCTGAGTAAGACTTTGGAATATTCCTAGGAATATTTTTGATGTCAGGCGCTGAGATGGAGTGTGATTACAAGATCTGGTGAGGCCAGAATTAATTTTATAAAAATATTAAATATATTTTTATTACACATGCATAGTTTTCTAGAAAATGTGGAATGTCTCGTAAATGGAGTATTTGGTCATAAATTTGAGACCACAGTTGAATCCAGAATGAGATTTTTACATTATACACAACCTAAATTTGGTCGACATGGGACATTCGGATGGGGCAATCGTTGGTGGGTGCTTTGGATAAATTAATTTATTTATTTAATAACCCTAACCCAAACAACTCATAGATGGAGACTCTGATGGGAAATCTGAGACCACCTTTGAGTTTAGAATTCGATGCTTATCCTAGTTGTGACCTAAATTTAGTATGCACGGGACGTTCGGATGAGGAAACTGCTGGTGAGTATGTTTAATTAAAATAAATAAATAATTTTTTTTGTTTGTTTTATTAAATGACCTAATTAAACCCTCTATAAATTCCCACTTATGAAAATTTACCAAGGGTTTGTTGCATAACCCTTTTTGGACCTAAGAGGATAATGATATTGTCCTTCTTTAGCATATCAAGACCAAACAACAACTGATGATCGAATCGAGGTGAATCGATAGGCGGCAGACGCAGCGGATTACCTTCATCGCTAGCGGATGCATTCTTCACCAACAATTGATCCATGATCGATGAAGGAATCATCAATTGTTCTTTCACCCCTTTGATTAAAATATTGAATCATGAATTATTATCTTATTTTTATTATGCAATTGAAATTTCTTTTCATGAGCCTCGTTGAAGAATTAAATTTATTTAATAATTTTTATTTCTTCTCTATGTCATGTTTCTCACCCCAGTTTTCCCACTATGAAATCATTGTCCAAGAATTATTGATAAATGGTGTTTATCACCTTTTTTATTGGTGTTTTCCCCCATTATTCTTCACGTTCTTCATCATTGGACCATGAAATCGCGATTTGACTTTGTCGGGGTGGGTTCGAGCGTGGTTGAACCCCCAAATTCATGGTGGTAGAACGAACGACATGAATATCGATGGTTTCGGGATGGATTGATAAACAAGCAGGTTTATGTTTTGTGAATGAACCGGTTTGGTGTAACAAACCTCCTTTTTGACCAAGGTAGAGATCGTTGGTTTTCCTTTTTGAATCTTTCCTTTGATCATAGTAATGTTATACTATAACCTAGGTAGGGTCCAAGGAGTGTCCAAGGCTTGTTCAGATCCTAGAGTTTCATAAATTTGGGCTATATTCTAGGTCGCATGGTTAGTGTAAACCATGCGACCCAGGACACATTGTTTGAAAAAGCAGTGTGTATGTGGACTGGGGTACCTACAAGTTTTCATAGTTTTTCTGAAACCGTGCAGAGCCAGGCGCAGGGCCGTACAGGGCCAAGCGCACGGCTGTGCGGCTAGTTTCAGTTTGGGGTAAAGGGTTAATGCACAATTTTTATACAGTTTGTAAATTGTGCATAGTGGAATTTTGGGACAAAATTACCATTTTTTCCCTCTTTCAACTTAAAGACTATTTCTTCTTTTCTCCTACCTCCAGCGGATAGAACTGTGGGTTATCCTCCCTTAGAGCTTCCAAAACCCCTCAAACCTCAATCTCTTTCTAATCCTTCCTACAGTGTCTGAATCCAATTCCATCAAAGGATTGGGATATCCCAAAGTAAGTATAACCCCACATACTCCTCTTTCCTCAATTAATATCACCTTTTATTGCACTATTTAGATGTAGGCTCATATGCCCTATTTTCAGGTCATTAGAATGAAACTCAGATCTCTTCCACCCTGCTTCAAATCTAAGTTCGATATCAAGAGAGATGCTGTATATATCCCTAAGGTAGGTGTTCACATAGTTTTCTATTTGAGTTTTGTCCATTTTTTATTTATTCTATCATTCCATGAGCTGGCCTTTGTCGAGCTTCTTTGTTGTGTTGATTTCTTCATGTCTAAATGACCCTAGGGCCTTGCTATTGGTGAATTTAAACTTTTTAGGGGTTTAGACATCATACTTACTCTATATGGACACCCATAGGTGTTCCATCTTGAAATCGGTCATTTTGGTCAAATGGACCAAAATGCATGGAACCCAATTTAGCATTCGTCTTGACTTTTAATTGAAATAGCCTTTTTCCCATGTGTAATTGATGTATAACAAGGTGAATCAATGGTTCTTATCCCCTTTTGAATTGAAATTTTCCAAATGGGCATGTGAGTATTTGACTTTTAGACTTGGGCCTTGACACCTTTTCCTTGTAAGTAATTTTCTATGTTGGGAAGATTAGATAGTTTAGTTTTTATGGGGTGGCTAGGGTGAGATGGTTGTGACCCTTAAAATGAAATGTTTTTAATGGAATGGTTCAAGAGATGTCATGGTTATGCCCTTTTTCATGTTTTATTTAAAATGGAATTATATAAAATGGATTGTTTTGTTAATTGAATTTCATATATGGATGGTAAACCCATGCCTTTTTCAGTGCCTAGTGTAAATTTTTAAATTATATACAAGATGATTTAAAGGGATTGAGCTTGTTGATATCATGTGTCATGATATATATATAAATGTATGTGTGGGAGGCATTCTTACCCCATTCCAGTTACAATCTACATATATACATGTATGGTTGGGAGGCATTCTTACCCCATGCTAGTTACAATCTACCTATATACATGTATGGGTGGGCAGTATTCATATCCCATGATAGTTATGATTTATATATATATATATATGTATGCATGGGTGGGAGTAATTCTTAACCCATGATAGTTATGAATTATATATATATATATATGTGTGTATGGTTGGGATGAATTTTTATCCCATGGTAGTTATGATCTATATATATCTGTATGGGTGGGAGGCATTCTTACCTCATGCCAGTTATGATCTATATATATATTTATGGGTGGGAGTAATTATTACCCAATGTCAGTTATGATCTATAAATATATATGGTGACTTGATCGGACATACCAGCCATGAGCTGAAGTAGGTAGACCTATCAGGTATCCTTTAGGAACCTGAGCGAGAGGTTATTTATTTACTCTGTACTGTTTTACTTACCTGCTGATTATTGCACACTGTTTACTTATGAGAACTTACTCAGATTACATGTAGATACCGTTGGTGGTGTCCTACTGAGATTTTATCTCACACCCTACTCAGACCTCCCTTAGCACCCATGAAGATTATGTTGCTATAGGTACTGGAAAGATTAGAGCCTCTTCTTTAGGTTTTTGACTTGTACTCTTAGATGGATCTTAGGAGAATAGGACCAGGCTTAGGCTCAAGATGCTTGAGGAGATGTTTTTGTCCTTTTTTTCTTTTGGACTAGTGTATATCATTCTTGTATCTACTAGTCTTTTTTACTATCAACATCCCATGAATTAATATATGTATCAAACACTAGACTTTGAGGATTTTGGTTATTATATCTAGTTATCTGTTTCTTCCACTAATTGGTTATTTAGTTATTTATTATGCTTCCGTTATTTACTATATTTGTATATTGTATACGTTTCCACTACTATTTACTATTTGTGATTTCTGTTGTGTTACTCTGACATGGGGGTATAGTCTCCCCATTGTACAACCTACACACCTCTGCTACTAGTCAGCAGCCCCTGGTTTATGGGGAACGCGATAGGGGTCATGTGGCCAATCGGACTTGGGGGATAGGTTAAGTGTCATCCGGGTCTGGGTTGTCACAAAGTGGTGTCATAGGGGTTCCTTTCTTGGTTTACTATTTTGAGACAATAGAATAGAGATGGTAAATGCTTATGGACTTATTAATAAGTCGTTCTTTGGCATCGCGAGCCCATGTATGGGGTAAGGACCAGGTTTCCTTACTTATGATTGTTATTGATTCTGCTTTACTGTTGATACACTTTAACTGTTGGGTGATACACATGACTTGTGATGATTTTGATACTAATGTTACTGGAATTATGATTTCTTTACTATTGTCCGATGAGATGAGGGCTATGCATTAGATCATGCATAATGAAAGACAGGATATGAATAGGCCATGCATCTTTTCTATGTCACGTTTAAATTTCAGTGATCATTGCATGTTTTATAGACATTGTACCTTTTTATATATACACAGTTGTGCTGGCACTTTTTCAGGATTTGGATCATATTTTGGTGTGAGTTTAGTGGGTTACACTCTTTGATTCATATGGTTTATGGGTCCTTATGGATCAAAAAATGGAATTCCAGCTAGTTAAACCATTTAAAAATGGTATAATCACATGAAAAAGAAGAATTTAAATGTGAATGACATACAAGTGAGTGCCATGTTTTGGTTCATAAGGTGTATGGGCCCTTATGGGAAGGAAAATGGTATATCATTGGGTTTAGATAATTCAAAATGGTTTAAAAGTTAAATGAGAACACCTTCAATTGGGAAATGACTTATAATTTTAGAACAGACATATTACACATGCCTAACATATAAAATTGACCTGAACCTGGCCTTAGTAGTGATTAGTGGGTGTTTCTTCGTTCTTATGACTTGTTATGGTCTATTCTATCGTCTAGTCCTAGCTTTTGAAGAAGGAAGAGAGGTGTGTTTGTTTTTATAAGAAGGATTTAGTACCTATACTAGTTTCTTGAATTCAATATTCTAAGTTTATTGAATCTATTTTTAGACATTCATTTGGAATTGTAGCATTATGACGCCATGACGTCCTCGAGCCACGCATCCTGAAGGCGGTAATGATCATATTCCTGATGTGGTGGGCCTTGAGTAACCGTTCATTCCTCCTATTGAGCCACATGTGGATTCTCTTCCTATACCTGATACAGGCAACCAATGCCCAGTTTCTAGAGGGTTTCTTGCATATGTTTCAGAACATTAAAGGTAGAGAGTGACCTACCCCGAGTATGGTAGATTTGACTCATGAGTTTCAGTAGCAGGATCCTCCTACTTTCTTAGGGAATGGAGGACCACTTGTTGTGGAGTCTTGGATCGAAGAGATATTGTCTATATTTGATCATTAGGATGTGCCTCCATAGTGGAGGGTCAAGCTAGATGCTTACATGCTACACGATTCAGGAAAGAGGTGGTGAGATATTATCACCCAGGCAGGCCAGCATAGAGAGATGGTTTGGGCTAGATTTCAGGCCGTCTTCTATGATTAATTATTTCTTAGACTCTGAGGGATGAAAGATCTAGATATTTCATGAATTTGTAATAGGGGTATATGTTAGTTTTGGAATATTATACATATTTCACTAAGCTTCATAATTTTTCTCCTTCTCTAGATGTAGATGATCTGATGATTTTTAGAAGATTCAAAGAATAGGACGGGTTACTCCATTTGATCATAGGTCATCATCTTCAGGTTAGCAAGCATTACAGAGATCGTCAACCAAACCCTAATTACAGAGTGAAATCTAAGAGAGGTGGATGGTGCAAGCTAAGTCAATTCAGTACCTAAGGATTCTAGTGGATCTTATTTTGGTATAAAATGATGTTTCAAAGAATCTCATGGTGGTAGTAGTGGTTAGGCTCCTTTTGTGGGTAGTTCTCCTATATGTCACCACTGTGGAGTACCAGGTAACTTCAAGAGCCAGTGTCTGCAGTATCCAGTTGAGTGTAGAGGTTGTCGCAGGATGGCACATCTCCACCATTTTTGCAGGACTTTTCCTCTAGTGCCTAGAAAGTGAGGATATACACATACTCCTAATTTATGAGTTGGGTTAGCGGGACCATGATAGTTATGTAGACGGAATACCACTGATCGTTCAGGCCAAGGTGGCAGTTGAGGCAGAGGCAATCAGGGATATGATTCTCAGTTCCAGTAGAGCAGGCCTACTCCAGGAAGTCAGTAAGTGACTCAGGGCTATGGTATAGGCTAGTTACATGCAGTCCAGCTGATGTCATGAGAGAAGAGCACCAGAAAATCTACTGAATGAGGTACTATTCTAGTTACCTCCACTTTAGTGGCTGCTTTGTTTGACATAGGAGTGTCTCACTCATTCATATCTAAGGAAATTACTGAAATTATGGGCCTCGATATAGAGTATTATCATGGTTTTATGATGATAGATACAACTTTAGGTATCCATTCATAGGTCATTCGATGTTGTTAGAATTTCCCCTTGAGATAGGCATTTACCTATTCGTACGGAACCTGTATGTTCTCGATATTACAGGCTTCGATGTAATCCTTGGGATGGACTAGCTAGTTCCCTAAAGAGATCATATTTATTTCTATCATTGGAGGGTGATGTTTACATCACCAGAGGGTGTGACACATGTGCATAAGAAAGAATGTTATATGAAAGTGACACAAGAAAGACCCGAGCAACAGAGCCTGGGTAGTGTTACAGCTTAGGTCACCAATCTCTATTTTGATGACCAGGGGTTAAAACCCACTATCTTTCCTCCTATAGTGGATCATTTCAGATATTTTATTCATGATGAATTCACTGGTCTACCTCTGGTGTGAGAGGGAGAGTTTTCTATTGATCTAGTGTCAAGATAAGCACTGATGACCATTCCTCCCTATGGGATGACACATAAGGAGCTTATAGAACTCAAGAATCAGTTTGAGGATCTAAAGGAGAAAGGATTTATATGCCCCAGTAATTATCTTTAGGGTTCACCAGCTCTCTTTTCCAAGAAGGAGGATGGTACCCTTAGGCTTTGTGTGGATTACTGTTGGTTGAATTAGCTAACGATCAATAACCAGTATCCACTACCTAGAATAGATGACCTCTTTGATCATCTCTAAGGAGAGAGTTGTTTTCAAAGATATATATGAGGTAAAGATATCATCAGGTGCATATCAAGACTTCAAACATACCTCACACGGCTTTCAAGAGCAGGTATGGTCTTTACAAGTACCTGGTTATGTAGTTCGGACTCACGAACACACCTGTTGTATTCATGGATCTTATGAACCGGGTTTTCCACTCATTTGGCGATTCTTTTGTGGTTATCTTCATTGAAAATATCTTAGTGTATTCACACACTAAACACAATCATGCAACCCATCTTGAGATCTTGCTGAATATGCTGAGAGAGCATAAGCTCTATGTTAAGATCAGTAAATTCCACTTCTAGATCGATAGAGTACACTTCCTCGATCATATCATCTTAGAGTCAGAAGATTCAATTGAACCAAATAAAGTGAGAGTCATAGTTTCTTGGGAGCATCCTAAGAACGTATTTTATATTCAGAGTTTCTTGGGGATTTTTAGTTACTACAGACACTTCATTTAGGATTTCTCATGCCTCGCAACGCCACTTATGGGCTTGACAATGAACGGTGTGAAATTCGACTGTTCTGAATCTTGTGAAGCGGCATTTCAATAATTGAAGGTCAGAATGTCTTCAGTGCTGATACTGGTTCTTCCGGAGCTAGTAAGGGCCTATATAGTCTGTTTTGATGCATCATGTGTCAGTCTTGGAGTTGTTCTAATACAAGACAAGCGATTCATTGCATATGTTTCTTGCCAGTTGAGACCTCATGAGGGGAACTACCTGACACATGATCTCAATATCACTGTAGTTATTTATTCTATACATTATTGAAGACACTGTCCATTGGGAGAGTGTTTTGTGGTGTTCACAAACCACAAAAGCCTCAAATACATCTTCACTCAGTGGGATCTAAATCTCAGCCAGCATGGGTGGGTCGAGTACCTGCATTCTTTTGATTTTGATCTTTCCTGCACTCTAAGGAAAGGGAATGCAGTGGCCGATTCTCTGATCCAGAAGACTCAGACATAGGAGGTTCAGGAATCTAGTGATGAATGGAAGGTTATTGCCTTATTATCAGAGATTCATGCTGAGGTTCAGGAGGACCATGGTCAGACTATTCTCTCAGCCTTAGAAATGACATATACTCTTCTGGAATGAGTAAGGTCAAGACAACTATCTGATCTTGAAGGCCTTTCCCTATGGAAAAGTGTCTCAGATAATGATACTAATTCTAGTTGTACAGTCGATAGGGATGATACTCTATTGTTTTGTGGGTGTGTATGGGTCCCAACAGACATCAGAGGAGAGCATATGAGGGATTTTGACACCTCAACATGGGAAGTTCACCCCAATGTCACCAAAATGTATCAAAATCTATGGTGTCAATATTGGTAGCCTATCATTAAATGTGAGATAGCTAGTTTCATCACACAATGTTAAACCTGTCAGCAGGTGAAAGTAGAACATCAGCATCCATCGGGTCTTCTTAAGCTATTTTTTATTCCAAAATGTAAATGGGATGATGTTTTGATGGACTTCATGACTGGTCTACCCAGATCACCCTGGGGAAATGACGCCATGTGGGTTTTCGTTGACCATTTTACAAAGGTCGCACACTTCTTACCTATGCTAGAGACCTTCTTAGTAGATGATTTAGAGAGGATGTATGTCAAGGATGTGGTATGTCTTCATAGAGCTCCTCATTCTATCATTTTTGACAGAGATTCTCATTTCACGTCACAGTTCTGGTAGGGGTTGCATAAGGCCTTGGGTATGTAGGTAATTCTGAGCACGTCCTATCACCCATAGACCGATGGATAGATAGAGCGTTCAAGTCAAGTTCTATAGGATATGCTCCATGCATGTGTTCTTGAATTTGTGGGTTCTTGGGAGAAGCACATTCCCCTCATCAAGTTTTCTTATAACAATAGCTTTCAGGCTACCATTGAGATAACCCCTTATGAATCATTGTATGGTTGGCCTTATATCTCACATTTTTACTAGTTAGAGGTAAGGGAGGTAGTTGTACTTAGACCAAATATTGTGTAGGATACTATAGAGTAGGTCCATCTAATTAGAAAGCAAATGTTGACAGCTCAATCCATACAACAATTTTATGCCAAAAGACGCTGGTGACCTCTCGAGTTTGAGGTCAGAGACCGGGTTTTCTTAAAAGTAATTCTCAAGTTGGGGAATAGACTTATTCGGAATCAAGGTAAGATATCACTGAGATTCATTAGACCCTTTGAGGTTGTGAAGAAGATAGAACCAGTGGCTTACCAGCTAACACTTCCTCAGAGATATCGGTTTATGCATGATGTCTTTCATGTATCTCAACTTCATTGATACTATCTAGACCTAACTCACACCTTTCAGCCCGATGAGGTTGAATTAGATATGGATGAATCCTTTGAGGAGTATTCAGTGTGTATTGTTGATCAGAGTGTAAAGATACTCTGAGGCAAGTTTGTTCCTCTTGTATGGGTGTTGTGGAAGTGCGGTCGGGTATAGGATGAGACCTGGGATCAAGAAGTTGATATACGATCCCAGTGTCTGAAACTCCTTGCTGACAATACCTCTTTACCCTTATAAGGAAAACTCGAGGATGAGTTGCGATAAGAAGGGGAGGTTGTAAAGACCTGCCTTTTTGAAAAAGGTACGGATAATTGGTTTTCCTTTTTGAATATTTCCTTTAAACATAATAAAGTTATACTACAGCCTAGGGAAGTTCCAAGGAACATATGGGGCTTTTTCGGAGCTCAAAGTTCTGGAAAAGTGGGATATAGGCTAAGCTACATGGTTAGTGTAAATCATGCGGTTACAGACAGGGGAACCTGCAAGTTCTCACGGTTTTTCTGCAACTGTGTGGGGCTAGGTGCACAACTATGCAGCCTACTGCAGTTTGGGGAAGAGGGTTGATGCACGATTTGCATATGGTTTGTAAATTGTGTGCCCAAACTGTGCGCAGTGGAATTTTGGGGCAAAATTACTATTTTCCCCCTATTTCAACTTAAATCCTATTTCTCCTTTTCTCCTACCTCCAGCAGACATAACCCTGAGTTCTTCTCCCTTTGAGCTTCCAAAACCCTCTAAGACTCAATCTCTTGTTACTCCTTCCTCTAGTATCTGAATCCAATTATGTCAAATATGTTGGATATCCCAAGGTAGTTCTAACCCCATGTACTCCTCTTTCCTCAATTAATCTCGCCTTTTATTGCTCTATTTAGATACAGGCTCATATGTCCAATTTTAAGGGCATTAAACTGAAACTCAAATATCTTCTAACATGCTTCAAATATGAGGTTTATATCAAGTGAGGAATCATCTGTGGCCCTAATGTAGGTGGTCACATGGTTTTCCATTTTAGTTTCAGTCATTTTGTATTTATTATATCATGCCATGAGTCGGCCTTTGCCGAGCTTCTTTCTTGTGCTGATTCCTTCATGTCTAAATGACCCTAGTGGCTTGATATTGGTGAATTTGAACTTTTTAGGGGTATAAACATCATACTTACTCTATATGGACACCCATAGGTGTTCCATCTTAAAATTGATCATTTTCTCCAAATAGACCAAAATGCATGGAACCCAAGTTAGCATTTGGCTTAACTTTTAATTGAAATATCCTTTGTAGCATGTGTAATTTATGTATAGAAAGGTGACTCAATGGTGCTTAGTCCCTTTTGAATTAGAATTTTACAAATGGGCATGTGAGTATTTGACATTGACACTTGGGCCTTGACACATTTTCCCTATAATGAATTTACCATGTTAGGGAAATTGGATAGTTTGGCTTGTATGAGGTTGCTAGGATGAGATGGTTATGACCCTTAAAATGAAATGGTTTTAATGGAATGGTTCAAGGGATGGAATATTCATGCCATTGTTCATGTTTTATTTAAAAAGGAATTATATGAAATGTATTGATTTGTTAAATGAATTTCATATATGGATGGAAAACCCATGCATTTGTCTATGCCTTGTGTAAATTGTTAAATGCTAAATGAGATGCTTTGAAAGGATTGATCTTGTTGATATCATGTTTCATGATCTATATATATATATATAGGTGGGAGGCATTCTTACCTCATTCCAGTTATGATCTACATATATACTTGTGTGGGTGGGAGGCATTCTTAAATCATGCCAGTTACGATCTACATATATACATGTATGGGTGGGAGGCATTCTTACCCCATGTCAGTTGTGATATATATATATATATATATATATATGGGTGGGAGTTATTCTTACCCCATGTCGGTTATGATCTATATATATATATATATATGGGTGGGAGGCATTCTAACCTCATGTCAGTTATGATCTATATATATATATATGTATGTATGGGTGGGAGGCATCCTTACCCCATGCCAGTTATGATCTATATATATATGTATGGGTGGAAGGAATTCTTACATCATGCTAGTTATGATCTATATATATATATATATATATATATATATATATATATATATATATTTAGTGACTTCATCAGACATACCATCCTTGAGTTGAAGCAGGTGGACTCGTCAAGTATCCTTTAGGAACCTAAGTGGGAGGTTATTTATTTAATTTGTACTATTTTACTTACTTTTTTATTATTGCACACTATTTACTTATGAGCGCCTACTCAGATCACACTTAGACACCGTTGGTCGTGGCCTATTGAGATTTTATCTCACACCCTACTCGGGCTGCCCTTGGCACCCGAGAAGATTATGTTGGTGAAGGTTTTTGAAAGGGTAAAGGCCCTTCTATAAGTTGATGACTTGTACTCTTAGTTGGAGCTTAGGAGCATAGGATTGGGCTTAGGCTCAAGATGATTAAGGAGATGTTTTTTTTTCCTTTTTTTCCTTTTAGATAAGTGTATAACATGCTTGTATCTATTGGTTCTTTTGTACTATCAGTATGCCATGCATTCATATATGTATGAGACACTAGCCTTTGAGGCTTTTGGTTATTATATCAAGTTATCTGTTTCTTCCGCTACTTGGTTATATATTTATTTGTTAAGTTTCTGTTGTTTACTATATTTTTCTATTGTATACGTTTCCGCTATTGTTTACTATTTTTGGTATTTGTTGTTTTACTCTGGCATGGGGGTATAGTCTCCTCGTTGTATCACCTACACACCCCCGCTGCTAGTTAGTCGCCCCTGGATTATGGGGAGACGCGCCAGGGGTCATGTGGCCAACTAGGCATGGGGCATGGGTTAAGTGGAATCTGGGTCTAGGACATCACATTTGGTACCGAGGGTGAGAGTTTATGAATAGAGGTGGTTCGGGATCAGATCGGTGATCCCTGTTTTTCCGATTGGAATATGGTGATGACGTGTGGTGTGACAGGATCAGTTCTGAATAGTGGTCATGTGTGGAGTCTCATGACGGAGGCTACTTGGCATTGCCATGATGGTGGTCAGACTCGGACCTCTAATAGGGTTGTCGAACATGGTCAACGCAACGATCGTTAAATATTAATAATAATAATAGTGATGAGTAAATAAAATTAAAACATGATTTGTTATTATTATTATATAAAATAATAATAATAATGGTGGCGGAAAATGTGTGGTTTATTAAATTAAATAATTTTAATTTAATACAGAAAAAAACAGTTTTAATAAAATTGTTTGGATTTAATAAAAAATAAAAAGGGATTCTTCCTTGTGGGTGCGCGCTCATTCGCGCGACCTGGCCGTGATTAAGGGTGTAATTTCAGCCTAGGCCGGGTTGGACCTGCCCTAAAAAATTGGGCCACTGACCATTATTCTGGTCGATTCGGGCCGGCCCGAACAACCCCATGAAGCAGCCCGAGACCGGCCTTGGGTCGACCCAAACCATCGGGCCAGGCCAGTCTTTTTCAGGCCAGGCTAGGATTTTTTGAGCTGGGTCATGGTGTGCTTTTATTATTTTCAAAATAAAATATATAACGAGTTAAAAACATTTTTTTTCAAAGTTTAATGTAAAAAAGTTTTTTTAACTTATTTTTAAAAAGTTTTTTTAAGTGTTTTTTTAAAAAAAATTATTTAATTTTTTGTTTTAAAACTTTTTTTAAATGTCTTTATTGAAACCTTTTTAAAAAAAAAAATTTAACATTTGTTTAATACAATTTTTTACATTTAATTTAAAATGCATGTTTTTTACATGTATTTTTTTAACATATAACATGTTTTTTAAAACATAGTTTTTAAACGCATGTTTTTACATGCACATGCATTAAAAACACATGTTTATTTTAAACGCATGTTTTTTTAAACGCATGTTTTTTTAAAACGCATGTTTAAAACGCATGCGTTTTTTAAAACGCATGTTTTTTACATGCTTTTTTTAACATTTTTGTAAACTGTTTTTTTAATATTTGTATTTTTTAATGTTTAACATGAGTCGAGCCAAGGTGGGATTTTTTTAACGCATGTTTTTATATGTATTTTTTTAACACGTGTAGTTTTTTAACGTTTAATAAACGCGTGTTTTTTTAACATTTTTTTTGTTTAAAAATGTTTATTTTCTTTTTTATTAACATTTTACAGTGGGTGGATATGTTATTTTTTAAAATAGATTTATATATATGAATCTATATATATTATGTACAAATTGTAAAAAAAATAATATGAGGTTGGGGTGTGTGCAGAATGGGTTTAAAGTGTTGTTATTTAAATATTTTTTTTAACATTTATTTAAAACGTCTTTTTTACATTTATTTTTTTAACTTATTTGTAAAATGTTTCTTTTAAGTGTTTGATTAATTTTTTTTATTTAAACATTTTTATTTAAAAAAAAATCATTTATTTTTAAATGTTTAATTTAAAATGTTTTTTAAATGAATTTTTTTACTTGTATTTTTTTAAACATTTTACATCTTTTTTCAAAGTTTAATGTAAAAAGTTTTTTTAAGCATTTGTTTAATTTTTTTTATTTAACTGTTTTTTTTAATGTTTTTTTTAAACGTTTATTTAAAACATTTTTATTTAAACCTTTTAAAATTGTTTCTTAACATTTGTTTAAAACATTTTTTTACATATAATTTTAGGCGTTTTATTTAAAATGTTTTTTATGCATGTTTTTTACATGTATTTTTTTTAAATGTTTAATAAGTTTTTTGTAAAAAGATTTTATTTTCCTTTTTTATTAACATTTTACGATTGGTGGATATGTTATTTATTTTTATAAATAGATTTATATATGTGAATATATATATATTATGTGGAAATTGTAAAAAAATAATGAGGAATGCAATAGTGGGTGGGTTTAAACCGTTGTTATTTAAATGTTTTTTTACATTTATTTAAAACATTTTTTATATTTATTTTTTTAACTTATTTATAAAAGTTTTTTTAAGCGTCTTTTTAATTTAAAACATTTTTTTAAATGATTTTTAATTTTTTTTACTGCGTGTTTTTTATGTGTATTTTTTTAAAACATTTAACATTTTTTTTGTGAAAATGTTTATTTTCTTTTTTATTAACATTTTACCATGGGTGAATATGTTATTTTTTTCTAAATATATTTATATATGTGAATCTATTTATATTATGTACAAATTATAAAATTAAATTAATGAGTGGTGTGTAGCAGTGGGTAGGTTAATTTTTTTTCTAAATATATTTATATATGTATATAAAATATTTGAAAGTTTCAACATATTTAAAAAAATTAATGAGGTTGGGGGGAAAACATCATTGGGTGAGTGTGTTATTTTTTTGTTAATATGTATATAATGTTAAATCATTGATATATATATATACACGTGTGTGTGTGAATATATATATATATATATATATATATAATATGAGAAAGTTGTTAAAAAATAACTAGGGGTTGGGGGTGCACCATAGTGGGTGGGTTAATTTTTTTTCTAAATATATTTGTATATATGAATCTATATACATTATGTGCAAATTATAAAAAAATAATAATGAGGGGTGCACAGTGGATGGGTTAAATTTTTTTCTTAATAGATTTATATATGTATATATAATATAAGCAAGTTTTAACATATTTAAAAAATAATGAGGTTTGGGGGCGTGCGCGAAAATCATTGGGTAAGTGTTATTTTTTTGTTAATATATATATATATATATTTGTGTGTGTGTGTGAATATATATATAATATGAGAAAGTTGTAAAAAAAATAACTTGGGGTTGGGGGGTGTTGTAGTGGGTGGGTTAATTTTTTTTTCAAAATAGATTTATATATGTATAGTATATATAATATATGCAAGTTGCAACATACTTAAAATAATAATAAGGTTATGAGACGTGTATGAACATCATCAGGTGATTGTGTTATTTTTTTGTTAATATACAATGAGTTATTATATATATATATATATATATATATTAATAATGGATTTCTAAAAACCACACTTAATTGATATATATTATTAATAGATTTATATATATATATATGTATATTATTAAAACATTCATATATATGTTATATCATTCATATATATATATTATTAATAGTGTTATATATATATATATATTGTCTGGCAATTCTTAACCAGACGCACTGTCTGGGCCAGTTGGTCCAAACGTAGCCTTGGAAACAAGTGGTAGGGGTTCGAGTCTCCCTACTGGTAGTTTCCCAGTTTTTTTAGGGCGGATGAGCTTTCACAGGATGGGCCGGCCTAGCCCAGCCTGCGGGCCTTCTTGCGTAGGCCCAGTCCCAGCTTGGTGAACCATCAACCCGAGCCCACCCCGGCCTAACTCGGGATTTGCCACGCCGGGCTACTCAGGCTTTCGGGTCAGGTTGGGCAGGATTTCGGGACATCATGCCAGAATTACACCCTTAGATGTGGTGCTCATTTGGATGTTTCAAGACCAATTTTGGGTATTTAATTCTGACTCATGGCTCAGGCCCACAAAACGTCATTCGAGCATGATGCTGTGAAATGCGAATTTTTTACCAGGTGTCTGATTGAGGTAAGTGAATAACCTATCTCCATTGTTTTTCTATGAGGATCATAAATGTGTAATTAGTGTGGTCATATAGGGCCACTTGAAGAGAAAAAATAGTGAAATTGCATTTTTTCCCTTGGATCAACAACGAGCCTCATGTGTTCGTCAGATTTTTGGTTGAGACATGTCATTTAGTACCCTTACATGTCATTTAGTACTACATGGCCAGAAATATGTGTGCTGGAAAGGACACGACCCAATAGTAGAGTAGGACCACATTCCATACGGGTCCCTTACATGTCGTGTGCTCCTTTATGAATCTTCAAGCTTCTGTATCTCATTCGTTTGAACTTGGATTTTGGACCATAAGTAGCCTATCCAGAGTGTTTTTCCACATAGAATATGATGGTTCCCTTAGTGATGGATTTAGAGATACAATGAGGAATGTCCTGGGAATGATGTGTGATGAGGCAACGCCCGATGAAGGCAGTGATCAGGTTGTATCGCCAATAAACTTTTCTAAGGATACCCTCTAGCAGAGCTGGGCAGTGGAGTTCCTCGATGATCTTTTATAAGGGTGCCCTTAAGTAGATTTTGGCAAAGGAGTTCTTCGATAACATTTTCTGATGGTACCCTCTAGTGGAGCTAAGCGGTGGAGTTCCTCGGTGACTATCAGATTGGGGCACTCCTGTTGTACCAGGGCATGGGCTCCCTACCTAGAGTTTGTGAACTCTTGACTGTGTGACATAGTGATGAGGTGTGGTTAGACTTGTATGGTTACTTATGGATAGATGTGTGGGATGTTGGGCATTGTTGATAGACTTTTGGAATCATTGGATACTCTTCTTCTTGGGCTGAGTTGTGAGATGGAGATCCCCTTACTCTCTCATTTGGGATTCTTTGACTGATTATATATATATACTTCTTTTGTATCCACACATTGGATTTGGTTACTCTCATTCCAGGACAGACGAAGACATGTGGGTTATGCCACGTGCTTTCCATTTTTAACTTCTTGTGGTTGGATGGGTTTACTCTCCTACTATAGGTGGAGAAGACTTGACGTGTAGTTCATATACTCGTTGCGTCGAGCTCCTTGTTCTTGGATGAAGTTACTTTCACTTTGTAGGTTTCGGGCATAGTAGAAGCATGGTTGGTCCAGTACCCAACTTTAATTTTTACCGTGATCAATTATTATTCTGGGATCAATACAACGATGAACGCCAGTCTCCATGGAATAGAATCAATGATTTAAATAAAGAAGGAAGAGGCCCGAAACCTTTAGAGATGATATTGCACATCAAGTTTATAATTAATTTCATTAATTTCATAAAGAAAAGAATACCTGGATCGTTGGTACTTTCTTTATTGATGATGTTGATCATCCGGAATGACCCTTCTAGATTATCTCGTTACACTTGTGAGGATCCAAATTAGAATCCCTTTAGTAGTGATCCACACATACTCTGATGGTCTCTGATCGACACCACTCATTCTCTGGGTGCTAGTGCGGTGAAGCAAGTGTCTTGTGTGGGTCATTCTTGATCGATTGTTCTTCATCCTTGAAGAACGTCTCTCGTTCTTGAAAGGGGTGAAAAGTGGATTTGAGAGATAAATTGTTTAGCTCAACAATTCTCAATTCACCGAGGGTGCAATTCGGTACATGGAACAATAGATATACGTGTCTATTTATCAACATGAGGCTTCAATTACAATATTTAATTACGTAACAGCAAATAAATGCATTCATAACCTTCGATAAAACTCATGATTTTAATAATAATACCACATCATTATTTATGGTGCACTAACTTGCGCAAAATAGAATTATAAATAAAATTCTATGTCACAAAATAATAGCAGTATTATTATTATTTTAATTTGTGCCAACTAGTTAAATAATTATTTACCATCTTACAAATATTTATTTTACAACCAGATCATCTTTGGTCTTCTTGAACTCCACTTCCATTTATTGAACACACAAATAAATAAATAAATAAATTATTCTCTTAAATAAATATTTTATTTACAAACTAGTAAAAAATATTTATTAAATGTTCAATAAAATAAATAAATATATTTTACCCACAATCCAGTGAATAAATATTTATTTAATTTATGCAATCAATTTAAATTGAATAAAATTATTCCACTTCCTTGAGAATAATATTTATTCCATTAATTAAATTCAAATAGAATTTAATCGAGACCACCATAAACACTTAGTGTGTGACCCTTTAAGATTCTTTCTCGTTGAAATTAGGCAGGCTTGCATAAAGTCTAAGAGTATTGTCTAGCAACAGATCAAGGAACCCAAGAGAAAGAACTTAATTTCGCAACAACGAAATCCACATGTGAATGCTCACTGTGTAATATAATCCATTTATCTCGGTATCTCATCAATCATGTTTCATGATAGTGTCATCAACCTTTTTGCTTGATACATCATTCTTTGACTACCTGAAATAAACTCATCATTACACCATGGCCATGGAATTTCACGCGACGGTTCTATTTCAATCAAAGTGCCTAGATATCAACTTCCACAAATGGAACGGACAAATCCTTCCTTGACTTATCCATTAATAACATGCCACTTGTGACGCACCCAACATAACCTACTTCCCTCCAACTGTCTGTGTGACGGTTTTTGTCAGTAAATCAAAGTTCACGAGTCGGGACATATATTAATGATAATAATAGAGTCTAATGTCACGACCCATCCTCGGGGCCCGTGCCGTGACTACCCCAAGCCCGCCTTCCATAGGTCAGGGGCTGGCGACTAGTACCAAAGGCGTAAATCCTGATAAAATGGGAAGGCATTGCCTTTATGATACTAAACAAACACAAAAAAGTACGCAAGCTGAAGTAAGCACAAGGTAATACTGAATACAAAGTAAGTGATGAAAGGTAAATGGGCCAGAATACAAACCCAACTGAAATTACAGTATAACTGAAAAACTAGTACAACAGCAGTAAAGTAAAAAAGAAACCACCAAGTCATCCTCCGGGAATCCCACCTGAAGGGTGGGTTCATATAGTCTTCCCAACTCCACGGGTTCGACCGTCTGCTCCGTGCACGTCTCACCAAGTGGTCCACCTTCGGGTACCGTCCAGCTCTACAAGCCTCTACCACGATCAGCACTATCCGTCGTCTGCATCCAACACAAAGTAGTGCGGGCATTGCTTGTGCAGGGGTGAGTATAACGATACTCAGTAGGAACCCCAAGACCCCTAAAGGTCTCCCAGAATCCACGAAGGATAAACCACAAAGAAAAGATACAATCACGAAGTATCAACCATCTCTACTTAGGTATATGCCCATACATATACCTAAGTCATCAATCCAGTTCGGCTCCAACTCTCGAGCCCAAGTACAACCCAGTTCACACAGGAAAAAAGTCAATCACATCGATGATAATGATTGAAAGTCAAGACTCAACTCACACAGGTATACATCTTTCGTAAAGTGATAGAGATGATCAGATGTAGACACTGATTCATCTAAGTTGGTGGACCCACATAGGATACTAGTCCAACTAAGCTGTCGGACCCATATAGGATACTAGACCAACTACTCTGTCGGACCCACGTAGGATACTAGAACAGAAGTCAAACTATCAGACTCATGTAGGATACAAGAACAGTAATCATTGCTGTCGAACCCACGGAGGATTCTAGTACAGTAGTCATCGTCGCCGAACCCACGGAGGATTCCAGTACAGTATTCGTCGTCGCCGAACCCACGGAGGATTCCAGTACAGTATTCGTCGTCGCCGAACCCATGGAGGATTCCAGTACGGTAGTCATTGCAGTCACAGCTAGCTCTAGGGTTCCCGCACACAGCACGCTCAATTCTGGGAGGGTCCGCTCCTCGAGCCAAGGGGTCGATACATCAACTACCACGAAGTCCAGAGTTGGTGTATCTCGAAGGTCTGTCATGTCATAGGGGGCTAATCCCAACAAAACCTATCCAAGATACTGTGTACAATATTACCAAGCCTTTTTCCCCAAAGTACACGACATGTTGGTATATGGTACACGTCGTGTAGTCAAACCTCAGGTACTGTCCATGTGCAACAGCCCGTGTCGAAGGGCTAGTCGTGTAGAAAAGTAAGTACACGGCATGTGGTATGGTTACACGCTGTGTCCAAACATCTAGGGTCGGCTCCGTGTACGCTGGCCATGTGCCCGTACACGGTCTCAACCTGTGTTCTCCAACTCGTGTAATTGGTATACGGATTGGCTCATACCACTGGCCATGTCTGGTCGTGTGATAGAGTACATGTCTGTGTACTCCACACCATGTCCGTGTATCCTCGGGTTACACGCCGAGTCTCACGAAGCTGTTTCTACAATTCTACGTAGAGAGTACACGTCGTGCCTCTTGGTCGTGTACTTCTGTCTGTGTCTGTGTATTTCCCAAAATACACACCAAGCCTCGCTTAGCCACCACCTCATTGTTGTGTGGTGAGTACACGCCGTGTGACAGAGGTCACACGCCATGTGTTAGCTGTCTGACGTCCGAAACCCTAGCCGCAGAATGCCCGAACTACACGGCGTGTTCTCCAGGAGTACACGTCGTGTAGTCTGGAATTTTCAAAAAACGACGCCTCTGGCCAGCGTGCCTCCCTTGATGCATGTTCTTCATTCCGACGGTTCGTTCGTCACAAAACTTCAGACTCTAGGTCGCCCCGATGTCCCGAAGTCGATTCCGGTGTTTTCGGGCTTCCGATCGGCTATGAAAACACGTTTTGAATTCCTGCTCGAAGAACGGTCGAGGAATGGTCCATCCCGTTCCGGTCTGAACCGTCGCCCGTTATCATCTTCGCACCTCCGCTAGGTCACTGTGATGTTGAGTCTTCAATTTTGGGATCGTTGCTTCGCATAACGAACTCGTAACGATCCGTTGTTCATCACCCATGAATAACACAAAGAACCACCAACAATCACAATAATGGCAGAGGATTCGGACCATGTTAGTTTGGCCCGGCCTCTCCGCATCAGTTCGGTAGCAGACAGTTAAAGAGAACAAAACAAGAAAGAAAGTAGATTCAACGTTGATCCAATCAAAACACACACCTACCTCGATAATTGACATCGCACGTCGTCGAGCCGCGGAAGACGAGCGTCGCAGTAGATGGTGTCGCGGAGAACGGCATCGTGGAGAACAGGCGTCCATTCCGTGGACGTCGGGGTGCATCCGAGGAGGAAGCAGCATCTCCTCACCTGTTGCGGAGAAGAGGAAGGAAGGCACGTCGTCGTTATTCGTGGAATCGGCGTTCTTCGTCGAAGAGGGTGTCATTCTTCATGGAAGGATGAAGCTCTCTTCTAATTCCAAAGGTTCCACTGAAATATTTTCCAAGCAAATATTAAAATGAGGCTTTCTCTTTTTTTAATTCACTTGCCATGTCATTTCAAAAAAAATCAAATCCACCCAAAATAATTAATTAATTTGTGGTGTACAAAATAATTAATTCACTGAGTTGTCATATTAATGACCATGTGGAAGGTGAAGAGTTTAGCAATTAAAGGGGAGTTGTCAAGAATTAAACAAGGGGTTTAAGGGAGTTGAAGAGAGTTATGGGGAGATGAAAGGTTGGCGCTCATGTGGGCCCCACCTCACAAATATCCACACATGGGAAGTTATTTGGGTGTGGGACCCACCAATAACTTCCCCATGGGAGGAAATAACCAACTCTCAAAATAAAATTGTGTACCACACAATTTTATTTAATTTAAGATTAAACCCCAAAAATTAACTTTCAACCCGCATGAAATGCAACTGCGGTAAAGGTCCCCTTAAGCGAATACCGACGCTGCGAGTTTATCGGTGTCCTCAGATTTCAATTCTGAACACTAGTTCAAAAGATAGAAAAACCCGCACATGCGTTTACTGAACGTACCCGAACAAAGCTTCAGAAATTGATTACGGGCACACCGGGCCTCGGAATCAAGTGCCGTCAGAAACCGCAGACTCGTAAAATTCCAAAGCATTTAAGAAAAAAATTTCCTTGAAATTTTAGGGTCTTTAAATTACTACCACCTCAGGGATTTACATCCCCGTAAAGCTACAACACACACTAGGAAAACAAATGGGGGTACTGAGCTCACATCTGATCCTCCCGCCCCCAAGTGCTCTCCTGGAGGTTCTCGTGCTGCCAGCGAATGCGCACCAGAGGAATCGATCATCCACGTAGGACCCGCTCCTGTCGGTCCTCGATCTCCACCGGGACCTCCGCAAACATCGCCTCGTCATCGATGTCCAGCTCCCCGTGATCGATGATGTGGGTCGGGTCATGTATGTATCTCCTCAGTTGTGATATGTGGAAGACGTCATGCACCCGGTGCAACTGAGGTGGAAGGGCCAGGTGGTAAGCCACCTCACCTACTCTGCTAAGGACCTGGAAAGGTCTGATGAAACGTGGAGATAACTTGTCGCCCCGGCCAAATCTCCGTAGACCTCATCGAGGTGAGACCCGTAGGAAGACGTGGTCGCCATCCTCAAACTCCAATGGTCTTCGTCTCCTATCAGCATGGGATTTCTGTCTACTCTGTGCAGTCTTCATCCGCTCCTGGATGATCTGCACCTTCTCCGTTGTAGCCTACACCATCTCTGGTCCAACAAGTGCTAACTCCCTTGGGTCAGTCCAGCACAAAGGTGATCTGCAAGGTCGGTCGTACAGTGCCTCGTATGGTGCTATCCCGATGGTGGAGTGGTAGCTGTTTTTGTACGTAAACTCCACCAAGGGTAGGTGATCCTCCCAACTACGACCAAAGTCAAGGACACATGCATAGAGCATGTCCTCGAGAGTCTGAATGGTCCTCTCAGTCTGACCGTCCGTCTGAGGGTAGAAGGTGGTGCTCAGACGTAGTTGCGTCCCAAAAGCCTCTTGTAACCCCTTCCATACCTGGGAATTGAATCGAGCATCTCGATCGAAAATGATAGTTGATGGCACAGCATGAAACCATACGATCTCCTGAATGTAGAGGCGTCACAAGCTCTCTACTAAGCCCTGCTCTCTGATCGATAGGAAGTGGGCCGACTTTGTGAGTCGGTCTACGATCAACCCGATAGAATCGTGTCCTCTGGATGTACGTGGAAGCCCTGTCACAAAATCCATAGATATCTCATCCCACTTCCACTCAGGGAACTCTAAGGGTTATACCAAGCTCGCTGGTACCTGGTGCTCTACCTTCACTTGCTGACAAGTGAGGCATCTTGAAACGAACTCTGCTATAGCCTTCTTCATACCCGGCCACCAGTGTTGTTGTCTAAGGTCCTGGTACATCTTCGCCACTCCTGGATATACCGCTAGAGGGGAAGTGTGAAACTCCCTCAGCACTTCCTCCTGTGGTGAAACTGGTACCATAGTACGTCCCCTGAAGAGGATGACATGCTCCCCACCTTCAGAAAATCCATCAGGCGTCTGTCTTGTGGATATTTGAGCACGTCGCGTCTCACAGTCAACGTCCTCACGCTAAGCCTCTCTGACTCACTGAAGGAGTGGAGGAGTGACTGTGAGTGACTGTAGAAAGGTTGCTCCATCTCTATCCACAAAGGATATCTGTAACGCGGCTAGCTACTCTATCACCTCTCCTAATAGCTAAATGTCTGATCTCCTGCTGAGAGCATCAGCTACAACGTTCCCCTACCCAGGAGTATAGACTATCTCAAAGTCATAGTCCTGGAGGAACTTGAGCCATTGTCGCTGTCTTAGGTTCAGGTCCTTCTGGGAGAAGATATACCTAAGACTCTGGTGGTCATAGTAGACTGTAAAGCGCTTACCCATCAAATAGTGCTGCCACATCTTCAAGGCGAAGACCACTGCTGCTAACTCCAGGTCATGGGTAGCGTAGTTCTGCTCGTGCTACCTCAACTGTTGTGAACCATAGGTGATCATTGCCCACTCCTGTATCAGGACACACCCGAGTCCGGTCCCTGATGCGTCGCAGTAAACTACGTACCCAACGCCCTCCTCTGGTAGCCTCAAGATGGGCGCACTAGTAAATCTTTGTCTCAGCTCCTGAAAACTCTGCTGGAATCTCTCTGACCATACGAAGGGTTTCTCCTTCTTTTTCAAAGCTGAAAGCGGTGCTGCAACTCTAGAGAAGTCTGTCACAAATCTCTGATAGTATCCAGCCATACCCAGGAAGCTCCGCACCTCCGTCACACTCCTGGGTGGCTCCCAAGCAAGCACTACCTTGATCTTCACTGGATCCACTACAACTCCCACCTCCGAGATGACGTGTCCCAAGAAGTGAACCTCTTAAATCCAGAACTGGCACTTCGAGAGATTACCATAAATATGGTGCTCTCAGAGTTTATCCAGTACAACCCGCAAGTGGTAGGCATGCTCCTCCTCAGTAGTCGAGTAAATCAGTATGTCGTCGATGAAGACTACAACAAAATGATCGAGGTAAGGCTGGAAGATCTTGTTCATGAGACTCATGAACACTGCTGGAGCGTTGGTTACACTGAAGGGCATAACCAAGAACTCGTAGTGGCCATACCGACACATGAAGGTCGTCTTCTGCACATCCTCATCTCGAACTCTGAGCTGGTGATAGCCTGACCTGAGGCCTATCTTCGAGAACCAACATGCTCCCTTGAGCTGATCAAAGAGGTCGTCAATCCCCGAGAGTGGGTACTTGTTCTTCACGGTCACCTGATTCAGGCGACGGTAGTCGACACAAAGTCGCAAGATCTCATCCGCCTTCTTGGCGAACAATATTGGATAAGCCCAGGGTGAAACACTCGGTCGGATAAATCCTTTCCCCTACAAGTCCTCCAGTTGTACCCGCAGCTCACAAAGCTCGGCGGGAGCCATCCGATATGCTAGAGTAGATATCGGTGGTGTCCTGGGGTATAGGTCAATGTATAAGTCTACCTCTCTGCGAGGAGGTAGTCCTGGAACATCATCAAGAAAAAAGTCTTCATACTGATCCACCACAACAGGAAAACTCGGACTCCGCACATCAATTACTCCAAGGATGAGACTAGCCAACTGATGTGTGATCGGCTGCCCTCTCCTCTGCGTAAGTCCATCCTGTGCTGCAAAGGCTCCCTTCTTGCCGGTGAAGGTGAACCTGCTCCCATCCGTGCGGACACACCACACTTTGTTCCTAATGCAGTCGATCTGAGCATGGACTGTAAAGAACCAGTCCATTCCCAAGATGACATCGTAAGGCCTCGACACCGCTATGAGAAGATCTCAGCCAAAGCTCCTGCCTCCTAGAGTAAGCTCACACTACCAGCACCATTGCATAATCGTCGAGTCTGCTCCCGTAGGAGTCTCTAGCCATAAAGATCAAGCCAAGGGTTCCGTCGGAATCTCTGAGCTCCGAACAAGGGCAGCGGCAATAAAAGAATGACTCACACCAATGTCTATAAGTACTGCAGCAAGGGTGGAGTAGACACAGATAGTACATCGAATCATCTCAGGTGCGCCGTGGTCATAAGCCTCCACTGCCTGGAGCTGAGCCTACCTCTACCCGCCAGCTCCCTGTGGTCGGGATGGACCTCCTAGGGGTGGTGGTGGTAGAGCCTCAAAACGTCGTCTACCACCCGCTACTCAGCCAGCTCCTCTGCCTCGTCCGCCTGCTCCCTGCGGACCACCACGGTTGAACCTCTGCCTCTGCCTGGGAGGTCCCTCCACTATATGTTGCTTATCTGCACGGCGGGTCGGGCAGTCTCGAGCCATGTGACCCTGCTCGCCGCATGTATAGTACTACCTACTCCTCGTATAGCTGGCTCTGTTTCGGGTGCCCCGCACAACCGAACCTGTATCCTAAGGTCGCTCGCCTGATGGCCTGGTCTGCTAGGACCTCTGCGACATCTGTCTACTATCGGCTGCAGAAGACTCTGCTACGTGTCACCCTACGGTGGGTCTCGTTGCTGGTATCATCTTGATGAGAAATCTCTCCACAAGAAGGGTTCGCTCCAGCACTCCCGCCTGTGTCAGAATATTGAGGGAGATCATCAAAGCCCTGATCTCGTGTCTCAATCCCTGCTCAAAGGTCCGGGCCCTGAAGAATGGGTCTCGTACCATGTCCATGGAGCAGCGCGAGAGGTCAGTAAACCTCACTGAGTACTGAGCTACTGTCATGTTGCCCTGCCGCAGGTGAAGTAACTCCTGAATCCGCACCACACGAAGGGTGGTGGGAACAAACTTCAAGCGAAAGAGACTCTCGAAGTCTGTCCAAAGTAAAGATGCCTCGTCATGCACCTAGAGCATCAAGCTCTGCCATCTACCTGCTGCTGCGTGCAGGAGACTCATGACAAGGATCACCATAAGGTCGGCTGGCGTCCCTACCAATCTGAAGACTCTGACAATAGTCTCCATCCAATCCTCAGCTACCTGTGGGTCCATCTCTCCAAGGAACCTGGGTGGCCTCTGTCGCTGAAACTCGTGCAACGCACTCAGGCGGCATGCACTCTCTGCTACCGGGGTTGGTAGTAACAGTGGCTCAGCGGGTAGTGGTACCGTTGGTGCCTCCGCTATGATGGGGCCCTGCACCAAGGCCTTGTCGCTCGGTGGGCTACCATCTCGCACGTGACTCAGAACCCTAGTTGGCTGCCTTCATGGGGCCATCCTGAAAAGAAATAGGTGTGTCACGGTCAAACAGTATACCTGGTGAGCTAACACAAAGTAATCACAAAGAAAACTTTTGAAACACACAGGCAATCAGTGTTTTCATGCACTGAGTCGGAAATCAGGGGTCAGGGTCCTGGTGTATGGATACGCCGGTCGCCGCACCAACACTGGACTCCCTGGACTGAAAACCACACTCAATACTCTTAACATCATTGTTTCACAGAAAGGAATGATCAGAGTCCTGAGTTCTGCGGTAGAACCGACTCCTCTGGTTCCAATTTGTCATGACCCGTCCTCGGGGCCCGTGCTGTGACTACCCCAAGCCCTCCTTCCGTATGCCAGGGGCTGGCGACTAGCACCAAATGCGTAAATCCTGATAAAATGGGAAGGCATTGCCTTTATGATAGTAAAAAAAACACAACAGAGTACACAATCTAAAGTAAGCACAAGGTAATATTGAATACAAAGTAAGTGATGAAAGGTAAATGGGTCAGAATACAAACCCAACTGAAAGTATAGTACAACTGAAAAACTAGTACAACAGCAGTAAAGTAAAACAGCAACCACCAAGTCATCCTCCGAGAATCCCACGTGAAGGGTGGGTTCAGATAGTCTTCCCAGCATCACGGGTCTGTCCGTTTGCTCCGTGCACATCTCACCAATTGGTCCACCTCTGGGTACCATCCAGCTCTACAAGCCTCTACCACGATCAGCGTTATCCGTCGTCTGCATCCAACACAACATAGTGCGGGAATTGCCTGTGCAGGGGTGAGTATAACGATACTCGGTAGGGACCCCGAGACCCCCGAAGGTCTCCCAGAATCCACAAAGGATAAACCACAAAGAAAAGATACAATCATGAAGTATCAACCATATCTACTTAGGTATATGCCCATACATATACCTAAGTCATCAATCCAGTTCGGCTCCAACTCTCGAGCCCAAGTACAACCCAGTCCACACAGGAAAGAAGTCAATCACATCGATGATAATGATTGAAATTCAAGACTCAGCTCACACAGATATACATCTTTCGTAAAGTGGTAAAGATGATCAGATGTAGACACTGATTCATCTAAGCTGGCGGACCCACGTAGGCTAGTCAAGCTAAGTTGTTGGACCCACGTAGGATACTAGACCAGCTACTCTGTCAGACCCACGTAGGATACTTATACAGAAGTCAAACTGTCAGACCCACGTAGGATACAAGAACAGTAATCATCGTCATCGAACCCACGGAGGATTCCAGTACAGTAGTAGTCGCCGCTGAACCCACGGAGGATTCCAGTACGGTAGTCGTCGTCGCTGAACCCACGGAGAATTCCAGTACGGTAGTCATTGCAATCACAACCAGCTCTAGGGTTCCCGCACACAGCACGCTCGATTCCGGGAGGGTCCGATCCTCGAGCCAAGGGGTCGATACATCAACTACCACGAAGTCCAGAGTTGGTGTATCCTGAAGGTCTTCCATGTCATAGGGGGCTAATCCCAACAAAACCTATCCAAGATACTGTGTACAAGATGACCAAGCCTTTTTCCCCAAATTACACAGCGTGTTGGTATACAGTACACACCGTGTAGTCAAACCTCGGGTACTGTCCGTGTGCAATGGCCCATGTCGAAGGGCTTTTCATGTAGAAAAGTAAGTACACGGCGTGTGGTATGGTTACATTCCATGTCCAAACATCTGGGGTTGGCTCTGTGTATGCTGTCCATATGCCCGTACACAGTCTCAACCCGTGTTCTTCAACCCGTGTAATTGGTACATGGGTTGGCCCGTACCACTGGTCATGTCTGGCCGTGTGATAGAGTACATGCCTGTGTACTCCACACTGTGTCCGTGTATCCCCGGGTTACACGCTGAGTCTCGCGAAGCTGTTTCTGCCATTCTGCATAGAGAGTACACGTCGTGCCTCTTGGCCGTGTACTTCTGTCTGTGACCATTTATTTCCCAAAATACATGAAGAGCCTCACATAGTCGCCACTTCCTTGTTGTGTGGCGAGTACACGCCGTGTGACATAGGTCACACGCCGTGTGTTAGCCATTTGACGTCTGAAACCCTAGCTGCAGAATGCCCGAACTACACAGCGTGTTCTCCAGGAATACACGTTGTGTAGTCTGGAATTTTCCAGAATCGACACCTCTGGACAGCGCGCCTCCCTTGATGCTTGTTCTTCATTCTGACGGTTTGTTCATCACGAAACATCAGACTCTATGTCACCCCGATGTCCGAAAGTCGATTCCGGTGTTTTCGGGCTTCTGATCGGCTCCGAAACACGTTTTGAATTCTCGCTCGAAGAACGGTCGAGGAACGGTCCATCCCATTCCGGTCCGAACCGTCACCCGCTATCGTCGTTTCACCTCCGCTAGGTTGCCGTGATGTTGAGCCTTCAATTTTGGGATCGTTGCTTCACATAACGAACTCGTAATGATCTGTTGTTCGCCACCCATGAAGAACACAAAGAACCACCAACAATCACAATAATGGCGGAGGATTCGGACCGTGTTTGTTTGGCCCGGCCTCTCCGCATCGGTTCGGTAGCAGGCGGTTAAAGAGAAAAAAACAAGAAGGAAATTAGATTCAATGTTGATCCAATCAAAACACACCCCTACCTTGATAATTGACGTCGCACGTCATCGAGCCGCGGAAGACGAGCGTCGCGGTAGATGGTGTCACAGAGAACGGCATCGTGGAGAACGGACGTCGATTCCGTGGACGTCAGGGTGCATCTGAGGAGGAAGCGGAGTCTCCTCACTTGTTGCGGAGAAGAGGAAGGAAGGCACGTCGTCATTCTTCGTGGAATCGACATTCTTCGTCGAAGAGGGCATCGTCCTTCGTGTAAGGATGAAGCTCTCTTCTAATTCCAAAGGTTCCACCGAAATATTTGCCAAGAAAATATTAAAATGAGGCTTTCCCTTATTTTAATCCACTTGCCATTCCATTTCAAAAAGATTCAAATCCACCCAAAATAATTAATTAATTTGTGGTGTACAAAATAATTAATTCACTGAGTTGTCATGTTAATGACCATGTAGAAGGTGAAGAGTTTAGCAATTAAAGGGGAGTTATCAAGAATTAAACAAGGGGTTTAAGGGAGTTGAAGAGAGTTATGGGAGATGAATGGTTGGGGCTTGTGTGGGCCCCACCTCAAAAATATCCACACATGGGAAGTTATTTGGGTGTGGACCCCACCAATAACTTCCCCATGGGAGGAAATAACCAACTCTCAAAATAAAATTGTGTACCACACAATTTTATTTAATTTAAGATTTAACCCCAAAAATTAACTTTCAACCCGCATGAAACGCAACTACGGTAAAGGTCCCCTTAAGCGAATATCGGCGCTGCGAGTTCATCGGTGTCCTAGGATTTCAATTCCGAGCACCGGTTCAAAAGATAGAAAAACCCGCACGTATGTTTACTGAACGTACCCGAACAAAACTTCATAAATTGATTTCGGGCACACCGGGCCTCGGAATCAAGTGCCGTCAAAAACCGCAGACGCGTAAAATTTCAAAACATTTAAGAAAAAAATTTCCTTGAAATTTCCAGGTCTTTACATCTAAGGATCATTATACATGCTCTCGGATAGGAATATCTGATGATACCAAAACATGTGGAATTCCTACCGGTAGGTCTGTTCTCATAATCTCCCATCTTGGGGATTACCAAGTACAAACTTCATGAGAGGAAGTCTCATCTTCTTACGAATACTCACACCTGACAGTCTGTATACTATGTGTCCCATTATAGTATTCCATCCAACTACAGAACTATATTTAAGAATATTGTCATAGCACTTCAAGGTTCTCATCATAGCGGGGAACTGCTATGACCTTGTCAATACGACAAATACTCCAGGACATTATTACACTATAGTCATGCAGAACAATGAAAAATATGTAATAATATGTTTAATATTTAAATATATTAAATATTCATGTAATCAAAGTAAAAATAGTTGGTTCTAGGAAACCAAGTCTTACAAACTCCCACTTGTACTAAAGCCAACTGTATATAACTTTCAGTCCGCTAGACCTCACATAATGATTATGTTTCTGCTGAGTCAGGGCATTAGACAATGGGTTCTCCACATTGTCTTCCATGGAAATACTTCTCACTAAAACTTCACCTATCTAAGAAAAATCCCTCAAGAGATGATATTTCCTAAGTATGTGTTTCTTCTACTGATATGACCTTGGCTCTTTTACGAGAGCCACCACTATAGTATTATCACAATACAGTGTGATGGAATCTTTACTGCTAGATATCACATCTAGCTCCTAGATGGTGCTTCACATCCAAATTGCTTATTTAGCTGCCTCATAAGCTACAATATACTCAAACTCTACTGTAGAATCTATGACCACACTCTACTTTGAGCTCTTCCAGATTATTGCACCTCCATTCAAAGTGAAGATGTATCTCGTTTGCGACTTCATGTCATCTTGATCAGTCTAGAAACTAGCATCTGCATATCCTCTGATGACTAGTTCCTTATCTCCTCCATAAACCTAGAACATATCCTTAGTATGCCTCAGATACTTAGGATAGTCTTGACTACCGTCCAATGGTGGTCACCTGGGTCAGCTTGATATCTGCCTACCGCACTCAATCTATAGGCGACATCCATTTTAGTACATAGCATGACATACATGATTGACCCAATAATTGATGTGTATGGAGTCCTTTCCATTATCTTTCTTTCCTCATGTGTTTGAGGACACATTTTCTTGGAAAGATGAATGTCATGTGACACTGGCAAAAATCCCCTCTTGGATTGTTCTATACTAAATCTCTTCAGTATATTATCAATGTATGTACTTTGACTTAAGCCCTGTAATCTCTTGGATCTATCACGATGGATCTTGATCCCAAGAATATATGATCCCTCTCCCAAGTCCTTCATGGAGAAGCATTGATTCAACTATGCATTAATAGACTATAATACTAGTATCTCATTTTCAATAAGTAATTTGTCATCAACATATACTATAAGGAAAACGATTTCACTCCCCCTAAACCATTTGTAGACACAAGGCTCACATTCATTCTTGATAAAATGAAATTTAATTATGGATTCATCAAAACAAATGTTCCATGACTTGGATGCTTTCTTTAATCCATAAATGGATTTCTGAAACTTTCATACCTTATTGGAATCCTTTGGAGTCATAAACCCTTTAGGTTGTGTCATGTAGACATCTTCCCGAAGGTTCCCATTAAGAAATGTTGTTTTGACATCCATTTTCAAAATCTCATAGTCATGGTAAGTGGAAATGTAAAATAGAATTCTAATATATTTTATCATTGCAAATGGTGAAAAGGTTTCGTCATAGTCAATGCCTTGACGCTTCTTGAACCCTTTTGCAACCAGTCGTGCCTTATAGGTATTGACTTGTCCTTACATGTCTAGTTTATTCTTGAATAACCATTTTCAACCAACAAGATTTATATAAACTGGAGGATCTATCAAAATCTAGACTTGGTTTTGGTACATGGAATCCATTTCAGAATTCATGGATTCTTGTCACTTAGCAACATCTGTGCCACTTACTACTTCCTTATAGGTTAGAGGATCATTATTATCAACTAATAATGATTCACCATCATTAGTAACTATAAAATCGTACCTTTCTGTTTCTCTAACCTCTCTTGTACTCCTATGTAGTTCTTGTGTCTCTAGAACAGTTCTTTCTTCCATGGGGTTTTGTCGAATCTGTTCCTAAACCAACTCTTGTGTGCCTTGAAGCTTGACTTCATCGAAGTCTATCTCACTCCCACTATCTCTTTTGGAGATGTTCTCCCTCTCAAGGAATATGGAGTGTCTTACCACTATAACCTTTTTGTCTGAGGGGTTGAATAGGTAATATCCCCTTGTTTCCTTGGGGTATTCTATAAAGGTACATTTTGTGCCTTGGGGTGAAAGTTTGTTATCTGAAGAGGCCTTAACAAATGCATCGCTTCCCCACACATGTAAATTCGATAACATGGCTTTATTTTCACTCCAAAACTCGTATGGAATACCATTTATTGATTTATTTGGTACTTTTTTTAGTATGTGTGTCGATGTTTGTAACGCATATCCCCAAAAGGATAATGGAAGACTCACATGACTCATCATTGATCTCACCATGTCCAACAAGGTGTGGTTCATCCTTTCTCTCACACCATTCCATTGGGTCGTGTAAGGAGGAGTGAGTTGGGATAGGATCTCAAACACCCATAAATAATCAATGAAGTCTTGATTAAGATATTCTACACCTCGATCTGAGTGGAGTTTCTTAATCTTCTTACCAAGCTGGTTCTCAACTTCATTCTTGTATTATTTGAACTTATCAAAAGAATCTAACTTATACCTCAATAAGTAGATATATCCATATCTACTAAAATCATCAGTAAATGTTATAAAGTATGAGTACCCTCCTCTTTATTCAACTGTAAATGGTCTACACACATCAGTATGAACCAATTCAAGAAGCTCTTTAGCCCTTTCACCTTTCCCACTAAATGGGGCTTTGGTCATTTTCCCTTGTAAACATGCATGACATACGCCAAGTGGTTTTAGTTCGAAAGAATCTAAATATCCATCTTGATGTAACTTTATCAAGCATTTCTCATTTACATGACCTAGTCGGTGATGAAAAAGTTGGGTGTGGTATGAGTCATGTGAAGTATCTTTGTTATTGATTTCCATTACTTGGTTTATGTAATCCAACACATAAAGATTGTTGTATAAATGTTCCCTACCAAAACAAATGTTATCATTGTAAAATAAGCAACATTCATTTCCAAACTTGAAAACAAATCCATCTGTATCTAACTTGGATACAGAAATAATGTTTTTAGTAACAGAAGACACATAATAACAACCCTTTAACACCAAGATCCTCCCAGTTGGAAATGTGAGGTGGTAGTCCCCTACAGCTATAACAGTAAGTCTGGCTCTGTTGGATGCTTGTAGATCTACCTCCCCTTATTCAATCTTCTTGAATCTATTTGGTTCATGTATTTGGATACATATGTGAGCACCACAAGCTGTATCTAATACCCTATTTGTAGAAACATGTATATTTCGTTTGATAACAAACACACCTGAAGCTTCCCCTTGCTTCTTAGGTTGGGTGAAGTTTTTATTCTAGTGGACCTTCTTGCCACATGAGAAACAAACAACCTCATGTTCCCGTGTCTCCCCTTTGATCTTATTTTTTTTTAGAAGGGCGTGAAGAAGGTTTGGGATTAAATCTCTTTGTATTTTTTCCTCTTATTCACCATAAGGACGTAAGGCTTATCGCGCTTCATATCTTTGTCCACTTGGAGAATGAGGATAAGAATATCATATAGATACTTATCAATATTGTTCATATTGAAATTAACAACAAAGCTAGAGGATCTCTGAGAGAGTGATGCAAGAATGAGATCGGTGCCCAGTTCTTTGGGGAGTTTAAACCCTATAACCTCTAAGTTCTAAATATATCCAATGAGATTGACTACATGAATCCCAACTGGGGCACCCTCTCCAAGATTACTCTGAAAGAGTGCCTTGGAGATCTCAAACCTTTCATATCTTTCTCTCTCCTAATAAAGACCACGGAGGTGCTCGTGCATGCTATAAAATCCATGTTTTTGTGAGACTTCATGAGCTCACTATACATTGATGATAGCATCAAACATTGAACATCAACTGCGTCGTTCATATGTTTCTCATATACCAGAAAATCCTCATCACTCACCTCTTTGGCAGGCGGATTAGGTGGTGTTGACTCCAACATGTAAGACATCTATTCATGGCGTAGGATAACCCAAAGGCATCTAAACCATTCTTAGAAGTTACTGCCAGTGAGTATGTTGTATTTATCTAGAATTGATTGCATGGATAGTATGGTTGATGAGCTTGTCATCGTAATTCTACAATTAAAAGAGCAGATCATTAGTACTTTCTTGATTACATTTTATGAGAAATAATAAATTAGTTTTATTAAGTCTCCCACTATTTTATCAAGTCCCAATGGCCCTCACCATTGAACTCGGAATGTCCAGTTTCCATTACATTCTAGTGGCAAGGATCTATATTCCCCCTCGTATAACCCTAAAAAGGATTTGAAAAGCTATTTGAAGGTATTTAGGTAGGCAGGTCTTTGCCAACTGCGGGCTAACATCTCCTTGATATGTTGAGTAGACTCCCCAATCCTGAAATCCTGACTTTGGATTTCCTCAACTCTTACCTCCAATATTACACCAAGTCTAGAAAGGGCTACTCCTCTTGACGAATATGTTTAAGTCAAACTGAAACCTTTCATAAGGGCTTCCTATATAAAAGTAAGTGTCCCAACAAGGGTTGGTCAAACACATAGTTTTATTGAGTTTTTCGCTTAATCAAGAAACAGAAGGCTTGGTCTGACTTAATATTTTATTTGAGGGATTTTTATCTCTTATGTGTGAATTGATTATTATCATTATCACATGCTTGTTAATATTAAGTAGAACTTACTTAAGTGATTAACCATGTTTTGATAATATTTATGCATAAGCCTGGTTTATTTTAGTTCCATCTTACATGCTTGTTTAATTCGTTAATTATGTAATTGTAACAACGCATCCATAATGATACACCATGAAACTGACAAAAATAAAATAAAGAATAGGGAATGATAATTAGTTTTTCTAATAGTTATTTTATCTAGCGGTTGATAAACTAACCCTGAACTAGGGGAGAAACACCTTGAACCTTTTGGGTTCTTATTTACAGATTTCCACCTCTGTATCTCCTGGGATTGGTTTCGTCTCGGCTCTAGCTTGAACCGCCTCCACTAGATTGGTAATTCCATCCATTACATATATTTTTTTAACTCACACGTAGGTGAAGGGTAAAAAGGGGTTTTACATAAAAGAAACTTTGGGCACGCAGACCCTACATATTAATGAAGAGAAGGCTCACAGGATAAAAAATTTAATTTAAATAAATTAATTAAAATAAACCATCCACGTAAAAAGGTATTTGTCTAGCTCATGATCACTTATATACATGCAACAAGTTGTGTATTTAATAAAAAATAGTATTTAATTCTTTAATCGTTCTTGTTTAAGATAAATCATGCTCAAATTGATTAATTATCATCTTTAATTAATCAATCATTTTATCTGAAACCCTTTTTCTAAATTTCCTTGAGATTCTCATCCATCATAATTTTAAATAAATAAATTCATTTAAAATTATATTTGTACATAACTTGTACCATGGAGGCAACCTGGTGAATTCTCGTTCATAACTACCCAATGAGTTGAAATGAACATTACGCAAATGTTAAATTAAACACATATATATATAAAACACATATCACATGTTGTGCCTCATATTTACACCTGCACCATGGTACACGTCTCAAGGTTTTGTATAATATAATAATAAATTTTAATAAATCTACATAATTTGGATGAGTAAACGGTGTGTAGTTCTAACTACGCGGCATGTAATAGCATTCACCATCCATCCGAAGTACATGCCCGAGGATATGGTGTGTAAATGTACTTCAAAAATCTTAGGAGTACATAGTGTGCCCAGTGGGCCACACGCTATGTAGTATCCACGTTACATGGTCTCTAGTCGAGAAAGTCGTGTACGGGGTACACGGTCCTATCCTAACCCGAAGGGACTACACGTTGTGTCCAGTGGACCACAAGGTGTGTAATCTGGAAAATGTGTGGCACCTATTTTTGGTCAACACATGGAGTCATTAAGACTTAGACAAACTCCAATGACACAACTTGGTTTGGAAAACCAGTCCTGATGCATTGAACCTTGATACACGGGGTGTGAGTCTAACTACACGCAGTGTATTCTGGTGTTGTACGACCAGGAACCTTTGGCACCTATGGACGAGATCCTCTGTTTTATTTTAATAAAAATTAAAAGAAAATAGTGTTTCTGTAAGATGAACGAGAAATGAAAGAGGAGGAACAGATCTCGAGATTCATATTTTCAGAACGATTAACTTGAATTGGCAAACTAAATTATTAAACTGTAAATCATCAACGAATTATTTAAATAATTATAAACTATGATGTAACCCCTCTAATACCACTTGTAGGTTCTGGGTGCAGTGGAAGTGGGTTGAGCTGGTACCCAACTTTAAATTTTACCATGATAAATGATTATTCCAGGATCAATACGATGATGAACGCTAGTCTTCATGGAATAGATACAAAGATTTAGATAAAGAAGAAATAGGCATGAAACCTTTAGAGAGGATCTTGCACATCATATTTATAATTAATTTAATTAATTTCATAAAGAAAAGAATACCTGGATCTTCGTTACTTTCTTCTTTGATGATGTTGATCGTCTGGAATGAACCTTCCGGATTATCTCGTTGCGCTTGCGAGGGTCTAAACTAGAATCTCTCTAGCGGTGATCCACACGTGCTCTGATGGCCTTTGATCGACACCGCTTGTTCTTCGGGTGCTAGTGCGGCGAAGTGAGTTTCTTGTGTCGATCATTGTTGATCGCTTATTCTTCGGCCTTGAAGAACGTCTCTCATTCTTAAGAGGGGCGGGAAGAGGATTTGAGAGAGAAATTATTTAGCTCCAGAATTCTCAATTCACCGGACGTGCAATTCAGTGCATGGTACAATAGACATATGTGTATATTTATTGATATGGGGCTTTAGTTACAATATTTAATTGCATAACAGCAATTAAATACATTCATAACCTTATAAAAAACCCATAATTTAAATAATAATACCGTTTTATTATTTATGGTGTGCCAACTTGTGCAAAACAGAATTATAAATAAAATTCTACGCCACAAAATAATAGCAGTGTTATTATTATTTTAATTTGTACCAACTAGTTAAATAATTATTTACCGTCTTGCAAATAATTATTTTACTACTGGACCGGACTTGGTCCTCTCGAAATCCACTTCCATTTATTGAACACTCGAATGAATAAATAAATAATTTATTCCTTTAAATAAATATTTTATTTACAAAATAGTAAATAAATATTTATTAAATGTTCAATAAAATAGATAAATATATTTTACCCAAAATCCAGTGAATAAATATTTATTTAATTTATGCAATCAATTTAACTTGAATAAAACTATTCTACTGTCTTCAGAATAATATTTATTCCATTAATTAAATTCAAATAGAATTTAACCAAGACCACCAGAAACACTTAGTGTGTGACCCTCTAGGATTCTTTATCGTTGGAATTAGGCAGGCTTGCCTAAAGTCCAAGAGTATTTTCTAGCAATGGGTCAAGGAACCCAAGATAAAGAACTTAAAGTCACAAAAACGACATCCACATACAAACGCTCACTGTGTAATATAATCCCTTTGTCTCAGTATCTCATTAAGCAGGTTTCATGATAGTGTCATCAACCTTTTTTCTTGATACATCATTATTTGACTACTTGAAATAAACTCATCGTTACACCATGGTCATGGAATTTCACCCGACTATTCTATTTCAATCAAAGGGCCGAGATATCAAATTTCATAAATGGAATGGACAAATCCTTCCTCGACATATCCATTAATAACATGTCGCTCATGATGCACCCAATATACCCTACTTCCCACCAACTGTCTGTGTGATGGTTTTCATCAGTAAATCAAAGTGAACGAGTCGTGACATGTCTTAATGATAATTTTAAAGTCTAAAAATCATTAAAAATGCTCACATATAGGAATATCTGATGACACCAAAACATGCGGAATTCCTACTGGAAGGTCTGTTCTCATAATCTCCTGTCTTGGAGATTACCAAGTATGAACTTCATGAAGTCTCATCTATTTACAAGTACTCGCACCTGATATTCTATATACTATGTGTCCCATTATAGTATGTCATCCAACCACAAAACTATATTTAAGAATATGGTCATAGCACTTCAAGGTTCTCATCATAGCAGGGAACTGCTATGACCTTATCGATGCAACAAATAATCTAGGTTATTATTACACTATAGTCATGTAGAACAATGAATAATATGTAATAAGATGTTTAATATTTAAAAATATTAAATATTCATGTAATAAAAGTACAACCAGTTGGTTCTAGGACACCAACTCTTACACACTCTTGGTTTGGGTTGAGCTATTCCCTTTGACTGTATCTTGTATCTACTGTCTTTATTTCCTGTTGTATATCTCACTCCCCCCCCCCTTCATCTTTCAGGGCGTCTTACTAGGTATGTATATACTCACCCCTGCATGGGATTTTCCTCACATGTTGGGTCTTATGAAAATGATGGATAGGTCGATCGTGACTTCAAAGGATCTTAAGGATACTAGTTACTTTAGACCGTGTATGGTGGTCATAGCTTGTGATTCAGGAGCTAGTCTCTCTCATCAGTTTTACTTTTCTAGTTTTTTCAGGTTGGGAAATATTTTTGTTTGAGTGTGTATTTTTCTCCTTTACTTTTCAATTCGTATTGTCGTACTCTGGTACACCCTAGAGGTTATGCATGCTTGGTTTACTTTATATATGTGTTGCATCTTTTACTCTTTCCTTCTGCTCTGTTGCATTGATATGGTTGTTTTTGTGTGTGTACAGTGTACAAGTACTTTGGAAAAGGCCTCTCTAAGTTAGTTATGTCTTTGGCGCTTGTCTCTGCCCCCTGGCCTATGGAGGCGGGCTTGGGGTAGTTACGAATCAAGCCCTGTCTTGGTTTGGTTACGACAGATTGGTATCAGAGCAAGTTCATTCCTTGGAATATTGTTTGGACGTATCCCCTTAAGAGGATTTGGTTGGGTTTAGGAAAACAGTGTCAAAGTGTCTCGAGTGTGGCTCTTAGGATAGGGAATCCATTTATGGTGTGGGCGGTCGACATATCTATTCATCGGGGCCTTGACTACCTACTTGTTGACTCGGCACACTAAGACATTGGTTGCAGGGATTAATGGTACATACATCATATAGGATTGAGTCTTTGACTGTACTTCTTGATTCAGCTCTCCATTCTTTATATATATATATATATATTCTCATTTGACTATGGTACGTCTCGGTCGCTTTTGAGATGCCTTCGCGAAGATAGCCAGATATGCTATCAACTTCTGGATTGTGACGATGATCTGATGAGCGATGATGCCACGGTTTAGGGTCTATCCTGTGAGATCTTTTCCTCCAGTCGGGCAGGTAGCAACACCCTCACCTATCGAGCAATAGTTAGTACCAGCATAGAAGGTTGAGGATGCATGCAAGCTCAGCGCACTCTGTGAGTTCCAGTGCTAGAGGCCGTTGAGGTTCCGCAATGAGTCAGTTCCTCAGTTAGTATAGGTTTGGCTTGAGTCTGTGATCCAATTTTTCAGATTTGTGTAGATCCTGACTGATCGGATGATTACACTTGCAACCAGTGCTCTTCATAAAGCATTATTTGGTTCCATTGGTAACATAAAATGACACACCAATTCTAAGTGTGAACTACATGTTCCAGAAACAGAGATCTCTCATGTATTGTGTTGATCTAGACTCCCTTTTCAGGTGGTTGAGGTAAGGCCCAATCATGTGGCTTGGATATCCTGCTCGAATGAGACCCCTTTTAATGGTGGTCCTCACGATGAGACTTCTCTAGGGTGACACGAGGTGTCAGTAGAGCCTTGTGTTGGTGATGTTCGATGTGGATTCGGACATGAAAGAAAGGACACTTCCCCCACTGAGACACATTCTTATAACGCGGTCTAAACCATATGGGTGAGTTAGTGTCATCCCAAATCAGATAGTATCGAGGTGTGGTGGAGGAGTTCCATCGACTTGTGTGTTTGAGGTAATTATGATGTGCTAAGGTATTGGAGTGAGCCCTGATTGTAGTGAGAAAGCGGTCAAGGGAATTGATAGCTTTAGGCGGTATGAGCTTGTGGGTCAGTGGCTTCGAGTGTGGTTCGAGGTATGACACGTGCCTTCACTGCTCAAGTTTCAATTATAGAACACAGTCATAAGCCACATTTCCCTATACATATCCCCTGTTCGAGACTTGGAAATACCAATGGTGGATTTTTTCTCAAACCTCATGTTGGAGACTCCTACAAAGAGGATCTATGATCACATGTTTCTACTGATGGTGTGACTTGACTCTGCAAGGAGAGATATCGATCCTTTCATGAAATATTTCTGTAGCGATAGTGAGGCCCTATAATGTTTTCCTCAGCATGTATTGGTCATCTACCATCCATACTCATATGATTGGTACTAGTGAGTATGGTAGTTCTTCTAGGTTGTGGTACAAAGTTTTCCTCCTTTGGCATGGAGTGATCACTGGATGGAGCAAGATGAGCTCATTCATAGGAGGTTCCAGTTGATTAAAAAATTGACTAGTATTACCCATAGAATAGTGGATGTTATGAGCTCTCATCTACCTCTAACGATTGTGGGGTATGATGTCGTTTCGGGTTTACCTCCCCACCATGAGATGGAACTCTGTATATACTTGAACCAGGGATGACCTGATGTTTAAGCTAGCACATTAGATGACCCCGTGGGGCTGTGAGAGCTATTGGTGTGGTTGGAGAGTCTACAGAGGTAGGGCTTTGTAAGACCTAGTGTGTACACCTAGGAACCCCTATGTTGTTTTCCTTAGAAGAAAATAAGAGTTTGAGGTTTGGTGTGGGTAGGCGTTTCCCAAACTAGGTGATTATCATAGAGGAGTATCCACCCTAAAGAATAGATTATTTCATTGACCAGTAGTTTGTGGAGAAGTGATTCTCAGAGTTTGACCTCAGAATGGGTTATCACTGACTCCAGGTTTGATATGTGGATGTAACGAGCAAGGATTCCTAGAGCTGATGTGGTTTCTTGAGTTCTTAGTAATACCTTTTGGTGTGTTTAACACCTCATCAGAGTTCTCAAGACTTATGAGCTGAATCCTTAACCTTTCTTGGGTAGGTTCGTGGTAGTATTTTGTGATGGTACCTTCATGTCCTTGGCATTAGATTTGAAGTACGCGAGACATGGGAGGATGGTACTAGACATGCTCCAGGAGTGATAGTTGTATGAAATCTCTCATGGAGTCAGTTCTATATTTAAAGGTCCACTTCTTGAAATATGTCTTCTCAGACATAGAAGTAACGGTGGACCCTGCAGAGGTTGAGGCAGTGTGATCTTGAGGTCCACCCAGGGCATGGTCGTGGCACCAGATGCTCACAATGAAGTTTTCTGTCTGCTATTTTTGACCAAGGTGACAGAGTAGTTGACCTCTTTGCAGTTGACCCATGTGGGTGAGGTGGTGCAATATGCCTTTAGTCGATGTATGTTACCCCTCCTCTTCCTCAGTGAGTTACGGAGACACAACATGGGGATATCTATTGAGAGAACTTGTGTGACCAAATATCCTTAGAAGTTTCACCTGATGTATTTTCTAAAGAAGGGGATCACTTCATCCTTTTCCAAGGATAGGTGGTGATTTCGGTCACATTACGAGAGTATTTGATCAAGAAGTTTCACATTTCTCCTTTGGTTGTACATCCTAGTGTAGGGAAGAGACAGATGCAGGCTCAGTGTCCCCACCTTTTTCCTTAGTTTGTGCTTTTTGGGGATGAAAATCTTTGAAGAATGGAATAATGTAGAGACTCTGGTTTTTTTGTAAGACTTTGGAATATTCCTAGGAATATTTTCAATGTCAGGCACTGAGACGGCGCACGATTCTGAGACTCAGTGGTCCCATAATTAATTTTATAAAAATATTAAATGTATTTTTATTGTGCACGCACATTTTTCCAGAAAAAGTTGAATATTGTAGCATCCTCATCCCGAAAGCCACTAGAAGGGTGATCTAAGCCAGGTTGTCCACATAACCTCAAGCGCATCTTCTCAAACACCAGAGGCCGCTGACTAGAAATGAGAGCCTTTTTAACATGTCAGCAGGGAAGACTATACCCTTGTAGGTAATAGGTAAAATAGAGCAGAATAAAACTAGTTTATAAAAAATAGTGGAAGCATATAAATAACCAAACTATAGTAGAAGAAAATAAACAATCCCAACTAAATATATAATAAGTGCAGAAGTTGGTAAATAAATCAGATACACAATGATGTCATGCTAAGATGTCTGTATTCAGGTACCAAACGGTGCCCGAGTAGGGGATGAGATAAAATCCCAGTAGGTTGATACCCACAGTGTCTAAGCCTTTCTATTCTGTGTTATAGACAATAGTAGTGTGCCAACATATGATAAAAGTAAGCAGTCAAATAAACATAATAAAATAAATATATCTTGGTCCGGGTCCTCAACGGCACCCGTCCCATATCACCTGCATCGACCCAAGCTGGGAATCTGAACAAGGTACCTGTAATAAGCAAGGTGTATATATATATATAAAGGCTAGAAATAAAAAAGGCATACAAAAGGAAAAAAAAACCCAAGCTTGTGCTTTAGCCTGGGATCTAGTTTATGTGTCAATAAAGTGTGCTCCAAGCACCAGAAAGGTATCACAGTTTACAAAGGAAACAAAGGATGCATAAATAAACACTTTCCACCCATCATTATTATTATTATGTTTCATTTGTAGAGTTGGAGTCCAAGACCGTCTCAAAGGTATAGCTACGGTACATCCTTCAATTAACCCAATACCATTGAGCTCATCCAAGTAAATCTTTCAAAAGACCAAGTATTGATTGAGGCATGGTTTTATCATGAGTTTGTCATGGTATCTCACAGAAGGGGTCAAGTATCACCCGAGGCATGGCGTAGCCACTTTTCCAATGGGTCCATCCCTGAATTTCCCTTTGGGAACCAGTATCACTCATGAGTATATAAAAGGCCCGGGGAAGTCCTTGTCTAGAAAAACCTAAGACATCTCCCCCCCTGTGCGTAAAGGTAACTAGTCAGGAACGGAGAGTCCAAGCGTGAGTCCTTAATATGGAACCCCCGTTCTCTCACCACCCTAAATTTAATTAGATTTCATAGAACATATATCACAGAGTTGCATTTATAATTGTAAATAAATAGTATAAGTAACTCAGCCACAACAAATGATCATTTAAACCGAGAAGCTATAGCCAAAAGGAATTTATTAACGAAAGCAATAAAAACACACATATTACTTTTATAAAGGCACAATAGGATAATAATTGAATAAGAAAATAATTAGGCAATAATTAACCAACATAACTAAAGGTTCATTTTTCACAATTACCCAAAATAATTTATTTAATTAAAACTCAACAAAAGAGATCATGCAACATGTGAAATTAATTGATTTAATTAACTTAGGGCTAACGGAAAATAGGTCATGAACGTCAACACACCCAAAGGGGTATCCAACAACATTGGAACAATTTAAATAGGTTAGATTGCCTCACACAAAGGTGTGAAGGTTAAGAAAAATAGTTTATTTAATTTAGAAAGGGTAAAAATTAAACATCGTCGGTAGGAACCGACGATTGGCATAACGTGCGATTTAAAATACGCAACGAAACAAGGGGAAAGAGAGTAGACACCCTACCTTGTACTCATAGAGGATCATATGCTCAGTGGTGATCCTTGATTTGACCTAGAATGGAGAAATCAAATGATTTTAGAAAAACCCCAATTTCAGGTAAAATCTTTCCATGGCAGATTGCGAGATGGATTTAGAACGAGATCGAACGATTCTTAGTGCATGAGGTTATCCTTGCCGAGAGATTCACGGTGCACCAGACGATGTTGAAATTAGAAGAGAAACGATGCTGCAGTGATCACCCGAAGGAGGAAGAGGGTGGTGTGCACTACCAAGTAGGGGGTGGTGCGCCACACACAAGAGCGGGGGAGGAATAGAGAAAGAGAGAGAAAAAGGAAAAAGGAAAAAAAATAAAAAAAAATAAAAAAAAAATATGGAAAAATAGAAAAAGTAAAATAAAAAGGAAATAGATAAAATAATAAAATAAAATTGGAGGGAGAAATAAAAATAACTAAATAAAATGGGTTTACCCCATTTTAATTATTCTAAATTTCTCTCCAACCGTTTTTATTTTTATTATTTATTTTTATTTCCTTTTTAAATTATTTTTAACTTCCTTAAGCTTCATTTTTAATCCTTCTATTCCTTTTAATTATTTTTAGCTTGAACGTTGTGTTAAGGCATGACGTAAAAATTTACATAAGACCCAAGAAATTATTTAATTAATTTAAATAGCTTCATGGGACCCACAACAGAGTGCGCGGGCATGCGCCCTAAGTTCCTTTAAAGATTTAGACATGAAAACTTAATGTTTCATACCTTGATTAAAGTCAAGACGTTATAACCTCCCCTCTTTAATACAACTCGTCCCCGAGTTTCCCTTCTGAGGGTAGTGGAACATCATCTGAGAAAAGCTACGGCCATTGAGCATGCACATTAGTCTCCCGCTCCCAGGTTTCGTCCTGAACGCGTCCATGTTTCCATAACACCTGGACCAAAGGAACTGACCTACCTTGGAGAACCTTCATGCTATGGTTGATGATACAGATCAGATGCTCCTCAAAGGATGCATTTTCTTCAAGCTCGATGTTGTCAGGATCAAAAGAGTGAGACAGGTCTAGATGATACTGTCGAAGTTGAGATACATGGAAGACGTCGTGCATGGTGCAATACCTCTGAGGTAGCAATAATTGATAGGCCACCGACCCAACCCTTTCCATTATCTTGAACGACATGACATATCTCGGTGATAACTTCCCCTGTCTCCTGATCTGTCTGTGACCCAACCTTGGTGAAACATGTAGAAAGACTCGATGTCCTACCTCAAACTCAAGAGGTCTGTAGAAACTATTAGTATAAGATTTCTGTCTGGACTGAGCTATAGTCATATGCTTCTGAATCAGCTGAACTTTCTTAGAAGTATCCTGAACGAGCTGAGGGCCCAATAGAGCTGTCTCACCTGCTTCGAGCCAACATAAAGGTGAACGGCACGGTCTACCATAGAGAGCCTCATACGGAGCCATTTGAATTGTCACCTAGAAGCTGTTATTATAGGTAAAATCAACAAGAGGAATATGTTTCTCCCAGTAACCTCCAAAATCAAGGATACAAGCCCGTAGCATATCCTCTAACACCCATATGGTCTGCTCGGACTGCCCATCGGTTTGAGGGTGATATGCAGTACTCAAGAGTACCTTCGAACCTAGTGCTTTCTGCAACCCTTTCCAGAATCGTGAAATAAAGCGGGCATCTATGTCTGAGACAAAAGAACGAGGTACACCATGAAGTCGCACAATCTTATAAAAATACAGCCTTCCAAACTCATCAATAGAAAAGGTCTCCCAGATAGGTAAGAAGTGCACGACTGTGGTCAACCTATCAACAATCACCCACATTGCATCACTAACTCAAGGAGATCTTAGAAAGACTATAATGAAATACATGGTGATTTCATTCCATTTTCACATGGGAATGGATAGAGGTTGTAGGAGTCCATTAGGTCACTGGTGCTCTACCTTCACCTACTGACAGGTGGAACACCGAGTAATGAAACTCATCATCTGCTTCTTCATACCTAACCACCAGTATTGACGACACATGTCTCTGTACATATTGGTTAGTCCAGGATGAACTGACCAAACTGTAGTGTGATATTCCTTCATCGTCTCTTCTAGTATATCATAAGGTTCCCGCACACGGCCATGGTAAAGTAGAGTTTCACTGTCATCAACAACCCAACCAGGTGGAGGGTTCTATCCTATGACAATTTCTCTCAAAACGAGCCCCTATGGATCAAATAACTATCGCATACGGACTCGCTCCAGAAGAGAGGATGTCACTGTAAGATCTATTAGGACTGGTTGCCCGCGTTGTTCCTGAACCTCTAGATACATATCAGAAAACAAAGTCATCATCTTCCACTCACTACCGGCTGCCCGGATGGCTTGTGTCTGCGTCTTGCGGCTCAAAGCATCAGCCATGAAATTTACCTTACCAGGGGTATAAGCTAGAAAAAATCGAATGACTAAAGGTAATAAACCCACCTACGCTACCTTTAATTCAAGTTTTTTTGTGTGGAAATGTATTTCAAGATTTTATGATCCATGTAAACAACGAACCTCTCACCCAAAAAGTAGTGTCTCCAGCAACGTAAAGCATGAACCACAGCTTTTAACTCGAGGTCATGTGTAGGATAGTTTCGCTCATGAGGTCTTAGCTGGTGGGATCCATAATCCATGAATCGATCGCCCTGCATCAAAAACTAAACCTAGTCCAATTCCTAAAGCACCATAGTAAACAATATAGCTTCTGCTTGACTCAAGAAGAATCAGGATCAGCGTTGAGGTTAGCCTTCCCTTTAAATCCTAAAAATATTTTTTACAAGCATCTAAATAGATAAATTACACACCCTTCTTAGTCAGAGCTATGAGAGGCACTGCTAAGCGGGAGAAATCCTAGATGAAACATATGTAATAGCCATCAATCCCCAAGAAACTGTATATTTCGAAAACATTTTTGGGATGCTCTCATGAAACTATGACTCTCACCTTTTATGGGTCGAATGAAATGCCTACCTCAGGTATTATATGACCCAATAAGTGAACCTTATAAATTTAGAAGTGTCATTTTTGAGCTTTGTATATAGCTAGTGCTCTCTCAGTGTACTCATCATGGTCTCAAGATGGGTTGCATGGTCATGTCTGTAATGTGAATACACCAAGATGTCGTCAACAAAAACCACCACAAAGGAATCAAGGTACAATGAAAAACCCGATTCATCAGAGCCATGAAGATTGTCGGCGCATTCGTGAGGCCAAATGGCATAACCAGATAGTTATACAAGCCATACCAGCTATGGAACGTCGTGCATGGTATATCATATGGTCGCACATGCACTTGGTGATATCTCAACCTCAGATCAATTTTGTAGAAAACAGTTTCTCCTCGAAGCTGGTCTAAGAGGTCATCTATACGGGGAAACAAATATCAATTCTTTACCGTAAGCTGGTTGACCCGACAGTAATCTACACACAATCTGAGGGTACCATCCACCTTCTTGGTGAAAAGAACTGGTGAACCCCACTATGATGTGCTAGATCTGATAAAACTCTTATCCTTGAGGTCTTCAAGATGCTTTTTGAGTTCATGTAGCTCTGTAGGTGTCATCCTATAAGGAGGAATAGACACCGGTGCCACACCTGACACCAGATCGAAAGTGAACTCCACATCCCTCATAGGATGTAAGCCAAAGAAATCATCAGGGAAGATGTCCCTAAAATGATCCATAATGGGAGGAAAGTCCACTAGTTGTGTTCCCTGATCGCTCATGAAGAGACTTTCTAATTGAGTTGTCACTCTTCCCAGCCCTGCACATTTAAGTCCATCTCAATTTTCCTGCATATCCCATTCTCCTTTGTGCAGATATATGTCGCCCTCATGGGATGTGAAGGACACCTGACGACGATAACAACCCACTTGAGCGTGGTAAGAAGCAAGCCAGTTCATACCGAGAATGAATTTGATGTCATACATATAGAGGATAAAGAAATTCCAAAGTAAACGATACCCACCTATCTCAAGGGGAACTCTTGGCACTGGTGTATGCCCTCTGTTCTGACCCCTAGTGGAGTGTCGAGAGACATGACACTGCAAGAATACTCAATTAGAAGACCAAGGCTTTGAACAACAACAGCTGATAAAAGGAGTATGATGTACCAGTATCAAAAAGGGCAGAAACTAAAGTAGAGGCTACTAGAATAGTACCTCTAACCGTAGATGGTCATGCACTCTGCTCCTCTGGTGCCAGTTGCACTGCATACATAAGACCTGAACCACGGCCCTGAGATGCTGCCTGATTGGCCTGAGCAGGTATTCTCTGCTGATGCTGATAGTCTGGAACTGGATTTCCTCGACCACGACCTCCACTATTACCTCAGCCTGATTAGCTAGTGGAAAAAGAACTTCCCAACTACTGTGGAGTCATAGATCCCATACCTGACAAAGGTGCTGGTATGGGTCCTCTGCCATTGGATACTGATGAGATAGAATGGTAGAAACGTTGAAGGTGACCCATCTTGCTGCAAGCTCGGCACTCCATTGGGTCTCTTGTGCACTGAGGCTTCTTATGACCAGCTCTGCCGCACTGATGAAATGTGACAGAATTGTCAAAATGTGTTGCATGGCTAAAATTTCCTCCATGTGTACTTTCAAAATGGCGCTTCTTATTTTCGAAAGAACCATTGCCCTATCTTGGAACTAAACCTCCCTGTCTCACAGGTTTAGCTTCCATGACGTTTTGTTCCAAAATGAGGGCCTGATTTACGATATATGTGATAATTGTCAAACGAAATTCATTCACCTGCGAGTCGATGGTATATTCAAGTCCATCCTCAAAGCATCTCATATTAGTCTGAGTGTCACCAGTCAAAGATGGGGTAAAATGCTGGAGCTCTGTGAAACGAGTAAAATACTCTAACATCGTCATAGAGCCCTACTGAAGATGTAAGAATTCCCTGGCATGATCATCTCTCAGAGTCTGTAGAAATAAGTGATCGTAGAAAGCTGTCTGGAAGTCTGCCCAAACCATGTCCCTGGTGTGCTCTTCCTAAGATATAACATCCCACCAAGGCTTGGTGGAGTCACGAAGCATATAGACTGCAAGTTGGACCCTCCACTCTGGAAGCGTCTCAAAATGGTCAAAGATAGACTTTATGTCTTCTATCCATGACTCTGCATCATAAGGACTGCCACTCCCTAAGAAGGTGGGAGGGTGTTGCTGCAAGAAGTCTCGTGTGAGCTCTGCCATAGATGGGGCAGTTCTGGGAACATTCTGAACTGACTACATAAACCTAAGGAGATTATCCATGAACTGAGCATCAGGTCCCATCGGAAGATCGGCAGGAAGCGGTACCACATGTGGTAATACAGGTAACACCACATGAGGCACTGCAAGAGGCACCTCTGGTGGTTTGGGACCCACCATCTCTAGAGTGTGATCATTGCCACTCTCCTGAGGCATGACACGAAGACATCGCAGTGACATTGGTCTAAAATAGCCTAACACACACCTTTAGAAAGAGTTCATAACAGAAGAATCAGATATGAAAGGTGCAATAAAGAGGGTAGGTATATAGCCTGCCTCTTAGCACTACACAATAGGTAGCCCGCTCCAGGAGTCGGGTCTAGATAAGAAAGAGTAAACTTAAAGGATCACTAAAACGAGACCGATCGCCTATTTCCTAGGTAAGGTAAAGTTAACATCTGACAAACTATCACAACTTTATATTTAACAAACAGGCACTTCAAAATTTTATAACTAGGCACAACAACACTCACATGCAAACAAGTAGATGCGCGCTGAAAGTAGATATGGCATGGAAATATGCATGTCATTTTAAATCCTATGGTGCCTAATGTGATTCATGTAAATGCATTGCCCTCATATCATCAGGCTGTAATTGAAAAAAATCATTTTCTCAATAATACCAATATTAACAACAACATAAAACAAGTGTGTCACCCAACGGTGAATTCGTATCAATAATAAATGGAATAATCAATAACTACAATCCCAACCCAAGAATTTGGGTTTCCCTTATACATGGGTTAACTATGTCCAAGCATAGGGTAAGTTCCAAATCCCTATATCCTGGTCTCCTGTCTAAGCCAAACAGTAATACAAAAGGAAAAACATCCTCTGATACCACTTTGTAGTATCCTCATCCCGGAAGCCACTGAAAGGGTGCTTCGAGCCGGGTTGGCCATATAACCTCAAGCGCATCTTCCCAAACACCAGAGGCTACTGACTAGCAAGGATGGTCTTTTTAACATGTTCGCAGGGAAGACTATTCCCTCATAGGTAATAAGTAATATACAACAGAAGAAAACCAGTTTATAAAAAATAGAGAAAGCATATAAATAACCAAACTGCAGTTGAAGCAAATAAACAATCCCAACTAAATATATAATATGTATGAAAGCTGATAAATAAACCAAATACACAATGATGTCATGCTAAGATGTTTGTGCTAAAATGAGAGTACGGAAAACAGGAAATACAGGCATGTAATCAAAGCTATAATGAAAATGGCACGAAGTGCAACAACTACATCACGGGTAGAAACTCGGTCCTCTGCCCCCAAGATCCATCCTAAGCAGCAATTCATGATCAAGAACCAGAAAAAACATGCTTCCCATTATCTCTACCTGCGAACATAAAGTCTACTCGGGTACCAAACGACGGCCGAGTAGGGGGTGAGATAAAATCCCAGTAGGTCAACAGCCACGGTGTCTAAACCTTTTCATTTCATGTTGTAGACAATAGCAGTGTGCCAACATATGATAAAATTAAGCAATCAAATAAACATAATAAAATAAATATATCTTAGTATGGGTCCTCAACAACACTCGTCCCATATCACTTGCGTTGGCCCAAGTCGGGAATCTAAACAAGGTACCTATAATAAGTAGGGTGCACATATATATATATAAATGTTAGAAATAAAAAGTCAGACAAAAAGGAACAATACCCCAAGCTTGTGCTTTATCCTGGGGTTTAGTTTATGTGTCAACAAAGTGTGCTTCAAGCACCAGAAAGGTATCACAATTTACCAAAGAAACAAAAGATTCATAAATAATCACTTTCCACGTATCATTATTATTATTATGTTCCAGTTGTAGAGTTGGAGTCTGAGCCCGTCCCGAAGGTATCGCTATGGTACATCCTTCAATTAATCCAATATCATCGAGCACGTCCAATGCAATATTTCGAAAGACCAAGTATCGTTCGAGGCATGACTTTATCATGAGTCTGCCTTGGTATCTCACAGAAGGGGTCAAGTATCACCCAAGGCATGGTGTAGCCACTTTGCCAACGGGTCTGTCCCTGAATGTCCCTTTGGGAACCAGTATCACTCATGAGTATATAGAAAGCCTAAGGAAGTCCTTGTCTGGCAAATACTAAGATATCCCCCCCCCCGGTGCGTAAAGGTAACCAGTCGGGAATGGAGAGTCCAAGCGTGAATCCTTAATACGAAACCCTCGTTCTCTCACCACCCTAAATTTAATTAGATTTTACAGAACAAATATCACATGGTTGCATTTATAATTGCAATTAAACAGTATAAGTAACTCAGCCACAACAAATGATCATTTAAACTGAGCAGCTATAGCCAAATCGATTTATCAGCAAAAGCAATAAAAACGCACATATTACTTTTATAAAGGCACAACTGGATAATAATTGAACAAGAAAGAAAATCATTAGGCAATAATTAACCAACACAACCAAAGGTTCATTGTTCACAATTACCCAAAATAATTTATTTAATTAAAACTCAACAAAAGAGATCATGCAACATGTGCAATTAATTAATTTAATTAATTTGGGGCTAACAGAAAATAGTCCAAGAACGTTGGCACACCCAAAGGGGTATCCAACAATGTTGCAAAAATTTAAATAGGTTAGATTGCCTCACACAAATGTGCAAAGGTTAAGCAAAGCAGTTTATTTAATTTAGAAAGGGTAAAAATTAAACATTGTCGGTAGGCACCGACGAGCGACACAACGTGTGATTTAAAATACACAACGAAACAAGGGGAAAGAGAGTAGACACCCTACCTTGTACTCATAGAGGATCCTATGCTCAGCGGAGATCCTTTATTTGACCTAAAACGGAAGAAATCAGATGATTTTAGAATAACCCCAATTTCGGGTAAAATCCTTCCGCGACAAATTACGCTACCGATTTAGAAAAAGATTGAATGATTCTTAGAGCATGAGATTAACCTTACCGATAGCTTCACAACGCACCAGACGATGTTGAAATCGGAGGAGAAACGAGGGTGCTGCGATCACCCGAAGGAGGAAGAGGGTTGGTGCGCACCACCTAGCTGGGGGAGGTGCGCCACACACAAGAGAGGGGGGAAGAGAGAGAGAGAAAAAAGGGGAAAGGAAAAGAAAAGGGAAAAAATAAAAAAATAAGGAAAAATAGAATAAGGAAAATAAAAAAGGAAATAGATAAAATAATAAAATAAAATTGAAGGGAGAAATAAAAATAATTAAATAAAATGGGTTTACCCCATTTTAATTATTCTAAATTTCTCTTCAACCGTTTTTATTTTTATTATTACTTTTTATCTCCTTTTTAAATTCTTTTTTACTTCCTTAATATTTCTTTTTAATCCTTCTATTCCTTTTAATTATTTTTAGCCCGAACATTGCGCTAAGGCGCAACATAAAAAATTACATAAGGCCCGAGCAATTATTTAATTAATGTAAATAGCTGTCTGGGACCCACAACAGAGTGCGCGGGCATGCGCCCTAAGTTCCTTTACGAATTTGAACAGGAAAACTTAACGGTCCATACCTTGATTAAAGTTGGTACGTTACAAATATCTCCTAAATGGAGTTTCTAATCAGAAATATGAGACCACGATTGAATCTGAAATGAGAAGTCTACCCTAGACGCGACCTAAAGTTGGTCAGCACGGGACGTTCGGATTGGGCAATCGTTAGTGGGTGCATTGGATAAATTTATTAATTTATTTAATAACCCTAACCCAAATAACTCACAAACGGAGACTCAGATGGGAAATCTGAGACTATCATTGAGTTTGGAATGTGGTGTTTATCCTAGACGTGACCTAAAATTGGTCGGCACAGTGCATTCGGATGAGGTGTTAGCGAGTATATTTAATTAAAGTAAATAAATAATTTGTTTATTTATTTTATTAAACGACCTAATTAAACCCTCTATAAATGCCCACTTATAACAATTTTTCAAAGGCTGACAGCATAACCTTTGTTGGACCTAAGAGGAGAAGGATAGCGTCCTTCATTAGCAGATCGAGACCGAACAATGACCGTTGATCGGATTGAGGTGAATCAACAGGTGGCAGACGTAGTGGATTACCTTCATCGCTAGCGGATGTGTTCTTTAACCAATGATCAATCCATAATCGAGGTAGGACTCAAAAATTGTGGTTTTGTCCCCTTTGATTAAAATATTGAAGCATGAATTATTATATGCTTTTGATTATGTGATTGCATGTTTTTCATATGAGCCTCATAGACGAATTGAATTTATTTAATTCATTTTATTTCTTCTCTATGTCATTTTTCTCATCCCAGTTTCCCTGCTATGAAATCATTGGCCAAGAATGCTTGACCAATGGTGTTTATCACCATTGTTATTGGTGTTTTCCCCCACCGTTCTTCGCATTCTACATCGTTGGACCATGGGGTCACGATTCAACTTTGTTAAGGTGATTTCAAGCGCGGTCGAACCCCCGAATTCATGGTGGTAGCACGAACGACGTGCAGATTGACGGTTTGGGGACGAATTGATAAATGAACGGGTTGGTGTTTTGTGAATGGATCGGTTTGGTACCACGAGTACGAGTTTATGATCGAAGGTGGTTTGGGATTGGATCGATGATCGTCATTTTCCTAGTTGGCACGTGGTTATGACGTGCGGTGTGAAGAGATCGGTTATGAGTGGATATCGTGCGCGAAATCTCATGGTAGAGGCTGTTTAGCGTTGACGTGATGGTGGTCGGACTCAGATATCTGATGGGGTGGTCGGACGTGGTAAACACATCGAATGCTAAATATTAATAATAATAATAATAATAATGGTGACGAGTAAATAAAATTAAAAGATGATTTGTTATTATTATTATATTAAATAATAATAATAATGGTGGTAGGGAGATGAGATTGGAGGTGTGGGATGAGAGAAGGGAATCCCTCTCTCTCTAACCAGGCAGCGAACTAGGGTTTCATGGAGTCAGCGTTTCCAAGATCTGCAACAGTGTCCGAGGTCGCGGGTTGTGATGCTGGCAGTGTTGCTGCGAAGACTGGTGGAGTGTTGGCGTTGTAGGTTGCGTGGCATGTTTGCGGCGGTGACTGAAGCAACGGTCGTCGGTGTTGTTTCTGAGACGGGTGGTGGAAAGGTGACCTCCCAGACAGTCGGTGAGACGAAGACTACCTCTGTGACGGCGTCCGAGGTTGTGGGTTGTGACTTTGATGACGTTGTTGCGAGGAACGGTGAGGTTTTGGAGCCACAGGTTGAGCGGAGTGCTGCGACGGTGTCCGGTGTGGCGATCATTATTGAGACGGTCGGTGGAAATCTGGTGACTTCTCAGGCGATTGGTGACTTCTCATGTTGTTTCAAAAAGACTCAAAATGGGAGAATTTACAATAATAGCTAGGTTATATTTACCCAAAGGCTCTCAACCTCTGAAAATTGAGGATCTCAAGGTCTGAATTTCATCTTGTTGGGGCTTCTCCTCCTGGAAATGTGTCTCGTTGGGAAAAGGATACCTCCACATGCTTTTTTCCACAAAAGAACTTAAAATTAGAGCTTGGGGGTTTGGTTCCATTGCGCTGAAACCTGGAATTATTCACCTTCATGAATGGAATAAGAAGTTCAATCCATTTGAAGTGGGGAACTCTACAACTCAAGTTCGGGTTAGAGTTTCTGGCTTAAATTGGATTTTGTAGCATCTCAAAATTTTATATGATATTGTGATGTCTATTGGAATTCCAATTAAAATCGACAAGGAAATAGAAGTAGCTCGCTTTGGACACTTTTCCAGATTCTTGGTTGAAGTTGAATTGGGTTATACTCTAGTGAATAAGGTAATGCTTGCAACGGAGGATGACATTATTGAGTTGAAGACCATTTATGAAAAAATTCCAAAATTTTGCAAGGAATGTATCATGATTGGTCATGATCAATCTACATTTAGGCGCTCCATTGTTTGCAGCTTCTGCGCTTTGCGGGGACATGATGCAAATAATTGTTTTAAGAAATACAAAACCACACGAGCTCAAAAGGCTACTGAGAACAGCAAGCGTTTGGAAGGAGTGAATGATTTTGTACCTAAGGAAGTGAACAAATCCACACGTGATGAGAAGGGGGGAAGCTCATGCATGAAATCTTGGGTTGACATCTTTTCTACAGAGATGAATGATTGCAATGACAAAATTGCATTAAACAGTGTTGATGATTTGACGGCTGGGCAAATGGTTGAAGATAATCTTCAAAGAGAGATTGGTTATCAAATTTCACAGGAAAGGATGGTTACTTCAGGTAACCGAAAGGGAAAGAAAATTTTAGAATCTGACTCTCTTTTCATTTCTAAAAATTTGCATGCATCCCCAAAACAGTTTGTGGATAAAGATGGATTCTGGCTTGTTTCCTATAAAAAGACAAAGGCTCTGGTTGTTCCCCCAATGGTGGCTGAGCAGGTTACTACAGGTAATCTTACTCCCTCCCTGATCAAAATTTCAATGGTGTCGATAAGTCATAGGTCTCCATCCTAGGCACAACTAAAGAGTTGATGTAGCAAAAGATTATTGCTCCATCTGAAGCAATTGAAGATAAAGAGGAGATGAATCTAGTTGTACGTGGAGTCTCTCCTGAGTAAAGTAAAGAAGACAGCTCTGATGATAGCACTGATGCTGAAACATTATTGGAAAGGCTTCAGTCTCTACCCTCAAATAGGGGGAGAGCAAGAGGTCAGGGGCGTGGCTGAGGGAGAGCGGGATGGATTGTTCTTCAATAGGAGGAAAGAAAACTCATTGAAAGACTAGTGAAAAAGATAGGTAGGTAACTGTTGGTTGTGGAAGTTGTTTATTTTGATTCTTATACTCTCTTGGACTCATTTCCTTTACTTATTTTTAATAAAAGAGGTGAAGCCTCCAACCTTTTCAAAAAAAATAATGGTGGCAGAAAATGTGTGGTTTATTAAATTAAATGATTTTAATTTAATAAAAAAACATTTTAAATAAAATGGTTTTAATTTAATAAAAAGAAAATACAAAGGTATTCTCCTTTTCGGGTGCGCGCTCATTTGGGCGAGTTAGCAATGATGCCCATTTGGGGTTTTGATCTATTTTTATTTTATTATTACTAATGATAATAATAAATAAAATTTATAAAATAAATAAGAAATCAATCCCATGAAAGGGGAGTCTTTTTTAAGAAAATCCTCAAAACTTAGATATCATACAAAGTACATAATTCTGGAGGAAAAGATGAAATCCAACAATTAGACCCCCGATGATTCCCAAAGGCAGCCATAAAACAAGTCGCATGATTTCCCTCTCTCATAACAATGGAAAAAAACATGAAGAGAGAAAAGGAACCAATGATATGATGATGTCGATAATGGACCCACGGGCTTAGTAGCCACATTCATACTCCTTCAGAGCATTGATAATAACTTGGCGATCATATTTGACCACAATATCCTTCCATCCAAGAGACGATATGAATTACATACCCTTCCAAATATCCAAAGCCTCTCCCACAGGAGGAGACCAACCAGCAATATCCGAGGAATGACAAGCCGCAATAGTAGAGCCAAAATGATCTCAGAGGACTGACCTTAAGCTAATAGAACCATCCCTAGGATTCATCGTGTCAGTATTAAGTTTGAGGATGCCCAAAGGGGGGGATCCATCTGACTGGGTGGGAATGAACAGGTGAAGGTGGATGAGCCCCCTCAGCATCAAGCCACTGAGAGCCCCAATTATGTATCCTGGAAAGCAAGACTATGTCATCTTTAACAATGTTCTTGAAAATGAAGGTGTTACGGTGAAACTAAATAATCCAGGCTTGGATACACAGTCCTGGTATAGTCTGGGCAGGCAAAGTTCTGAACCATTCCCCCATAATGAGACTTACATCCCCATGATTTCACCAATGAATGAGATCCTATGTCGCACACGTGGGCCAAAGTCCGGAGACCCAAGGGTAGGAAACAATGGCATGAAAATTCGTCTATGTCGTACCCCAACGGAGTGGGCACATGCTGTTATCAGAGAGGTGTCTATTGTCCAGGCGAGCGTATGTGGGTAGGATACTGTTGCGGAATCACCGGGAGACAGAACGACAGAAAAACGAGAAAACGAAAGAAAGAAAAGCAACAAAGAACACGACGATTTACGTGGTTCGGGAAAAATCCCTACGTCCACGGGAGAGGCAGTTTTTCACTATGATTCGGGAGCAATTACAGAGGATTTTCCAACATTACAAACCCTAGCCCGAAATGGGCTACATATGAAGAAGACGGTCTACTGTTCTGAATAGTAGTCCGCGTTGCTACAGTGATCGGCGGCTCACTTTGTCAAAAGTGCTACAGTGTCTGCCGGCTGGAAGTCAAAAGCGCTACAGTACTGTTGACCCCGAAGTCCGCACCGCTACAGTGGTCAGAGATGCTACAGTGCCGATAGTTGCGGGCCACAAGCATTCGGCCCAACCGGATCGGGCAACACCAATCCAACAATCTCCCACTTGTAGCCTGATCCGCTGCACTGCTATGCTTCGATGCAACTGATGAAGACAACTTACTTAATCTAAGTTCTTCCTCTTCTTCACTCACCAGTGGCGTGCTTTCACAGATTCATGAAATACAAACTGTTTTCCTCTTCTGCTCCCATCAAGTCCTCCATCATTCTGCCTCTCATCCTCCGTTCATCAGTGGAGACCAACAGAGGCACAGCAGTGCCTCAACTTCTGTATCACCATAGGCTTTGTCAACATGTCTGCCGGATTGTTGGTTCCACATATCTTCTGCAAAGTCAGCAACCCATCCTGTATCAAACCTCTGATGAAATGGTACTTCAACTGAATGTGCTTCGTCCGGGCATGAAACACTGGGTTCTTGGCAAGATGTATGGCACTCTGACTATCACAGTGCAATACATTCTCCTCTCGCTTTCTTCCCAATTCATCCAAGAAGTTCTTCAGCCAAACCATCTCTTTCCCAGCTTCTGTTACAGCAATGTATTCTGCCTCTGTGGTGGATAAAGCCACCACCTTCTGCAATTGTGATATCCAACTTACCGCAGTCCCTCCACAGGTAAAAACATAACCCGTGGTACTCCTCCTGCTGTCGACATCGCCTCCAAGGTCAGCATCCACATACCCCTGCAATGAAGTTCCTTTCCCAAAGCACAGAGATACCTCCTTGCTGCCCTTCAAATACCTCAGTATCCACTTCACAGCTTCCCAATGTTGTTTTCCAGGGTTAGCCATATACCTGCTCACAACTCCCACTGCATGAGCAATGTCAGGTCGAGTACAGACCATGGCATACATCAGGCTTCCCACAGCTGATGCGTATGGAACTTTTGCCATGTACTCCACCTCTTCTGCCATCTTCGGTGATTGCTCCTTTGATAGTTTGAAGTGGCTCGCCAGGGGAATAGAGACTGCCTTTGCTTCCAGCATGCTGAATCTTCTCAGAACCTTCCCAATGTAATCAGCCTGTGACAACATTAAAGTTCCAGCTGTGCGGTCTCTCTTGATCTTCATTCCCAGAATCTTGCCAGCTTCTCCAAGATCCTTCATTTCAAACTCCTCATCCAATTGCCCTTTCAGCTCATTAATCCTCTGCATACATGATCCTGCAATGAGCATGTCATCCACATACAGAAGCAATATAATATATTCATCACCGAAGGACTTGATGTAGCAACACTGATCCATGCCACATCGTTTATATTCATTTTTAGACATAAATGAATCAAACTTCTTGTTCCACTGTCTCGGTGCCTGCTTCAGTCCATATAAGCTCTTCTGGAGTTTGCACACCAAGTCTTCCTTTCCAGACTCTACATATCCCTCTGGCTGCTGCATGTAGATATCTTCCTCCAAATCTCCATGAAGAAAAGCAGTCTTGACATCAAGCTGCTCAAGGTGCAAATCCTCTGACGCCACAATGCTGAGAACCACCCGGATGGTGGTAAGCTTTACTACTGGTGAGAAGATTTCAGTGAAATCTACTCCCTCCTTCTGTTGAAAGCCTTTCACCACCAGCCTTGCCTTGAACCTCCTCTTTCCATCATGTTCTTCCTTGACCCGGTAGACCCACTTATTTTGCAATGCTTTCTTTCCTCTTGGCAGAGGTGTCAGCTCCCAAGTGTTGTTCTCATGCAATGAGGAAATCTCCTCCTTCATAGCCAGCTCCCACTTGCTCGACTCCTTCAGCTGCATTGCTTCTTCAAAGCATTCTGGTTCTACACCGTCAGTCAATAAAAGGTAATGCAATGATGGTGAATACCTCTGCACGGGCCTTCTCACCCTTGATGATCTCCTCAACTCCACTGGAGTAGTAGGTTCCACTGGTTCGGACTTCTCAAGCTCAGACACACCTTCAAGCTCCACTTGCTTTTTGCATTCTGATTCAATGTTCCCATTTTCATCTTCAACTGCATGGCGATCTTTGTACATGACACCTTCATTGAATACCACATTTTGGCTCCTGATGACCATCCTGTTGACATCATCCCAAAAGCGATACCCAAACTCCTCACCACCATAGCCAATAAGGAAACATTTTTTGGACTTTGCATCAAGCTTGTCCCTTGCATTAGCATCAACATGAACATATGCTAAACTGCCAAAGACTCGTAGATGTGAGAGTTTTACCTCCTTACCAGACCAGAGTTCCTCGGGTAGACATTCCCCCATTGGCACAGAGGGACTCCTGTTTATGAGATATGCTGCCATATTCACTGCATCAGCCCAAAAAGTCTTGGGTAACCCGGAATGCAGCCTCATGCTCCTGGCACGTTCATTCAGTGTTCTATTCATCCTTTCTGCCACACCGTTCTGTTGTGGTGTTCCTGGGATTGTCTTCTCCCACCGAATTCCATTTTCAGAACAGAATTCCCTGAACTCTTGACTGCCATATTCTCCACCATTGTCAGACCTCAAGCATTTCAGCTTTACTCCTGACTCGTTCTCCACCATGACTTTCCACTTCTGAAATATCTTAAACACATCAGATTTGTTCTTCAGAAAGTAAACCCATACCTTCCTCGTTGAGTCATCGATGAATGTCACATAATATTGTGACCCTCCGAGAGATGGTACTGGTGCAGGCCCCCAAACATCTGTATGCACCAGGTCCAGCTTTCCGGCCTTCGGTGTTCTGCCTCCTTTTGCAAAGGACACCTTCTTCTGCTTTCCAAAGATGCAATCCTCACAAAAGCCTACTTCCACCGATTTCAGCTCTGGTAGCAATCCTTTTGTTGTCAGCACCTTCATCCCCTTTTCACTCATGTGGCCGAGTCTGTAGTGCCACAGTTGAGAACCTCCGACAGCTTCGAGTGATGCAGCCATGTCCATGCACGTTTCTGTCATGTTGTACAGGGTGCCATTCTTTGCTCCCCGAGCTATGACCATAGCTCCTTTGGTGATCTTCCATGCACCACCAGTGAATGTGGTACTCAACCCTGCATCATCAAGCTGTCCCACAGAAATGAGATTTCTTCTTAAACCAGGGATGTACCTCACGTTTTCCAGAACCAGCAAACTCCCACTGTTGGTCTTGATCCGTGCATCTCCTTTCCCCACAATCTGCAAGGGCTCGTCATCAGCAAGATGTACCTTGCCAAAATTTCCTGAAACAAAATTGTTCAGGAAACCCTTCTCCGATGTAGAATGGAAAGACGCCCCAGAGTCTAAAATCCAAGACTCCATCGGGCTGTCTACGCTCAGCAGTAGCACGTCGTCAGTTCCTTCAGCTACTGCGTTTGCTCCACTGGTTTCAGGTCCCTTCCGGTTTTCTCTGCACTCCTTCTTGACATGTCCTTTCTTCCCGCATGTCCAGCAGGTAGGACCAGGCCCCTTTGCCTTGTCTCTGCTCTTTCCTCTCGACTTCGATCGTCCTCTGCGATTGTCCCGCTGTGGGTACCTTCCTCTTCCTTCAATGTTCAAAGCAGAACCAGAGAATCTGCCTGATTCTCTTCTTCGAACATCCTCACTAAGGATTAGGTCCCTTATATCCTTTAGAGCCATCTTCGTATTCCCCGAAGTGCTGCTCACAGCTGTTACAGTTGCTTCCCAACTTTCAGGTAACGAAGATAATAAAACCAGAGCACATACCTCATCACCAAGGTCAATGTCCACCGATGACAACTGACTTATGATGGTATTGAACTCGTTGATATGATCTGCAACAGCTCTCCCTTCAACCATTTTCAGGTTGAACAATCGTCGTATTAAATGCACCTTGTTAGCCGCAGAAGGCTTCTCGTACATATTTGTGAGGGCTTTCATCAGGTCCACCGTCGTCTTCTCTTCTCTGATGTTGAACGCCACGTTTTTGGCCAACGTCAGGCGCACAACACCCAGAACCTGTCGATCCAGCAGCTCCCATTCTGACTTCTCCATTTCCGCTGGCTTCACACCCAGAAGCGGCAAGTGCATCTTTTTCTGATAAAGATAATCCTCGATCTGCATCCTCCAGAAACTGAAATCAGTTCCATCGAAGCGATCGATCTTCACTTTGCCTTCATCCAGAGCCATCGTTGGAGAATTCCGAACTCACCCTCTGATACCAGTTGTTGCGGAATCACCGGGAGACAGAATGACAGAAAAACGAGAAAACGAAAGAAAGAAAAGCAACAAAGAACACGACGATTTACGTGGTTCGGGAAAAATCCCTACGTCCTCGGGAGAGGCAGTTTTTCACTATGATTCGGGAGCAATTACAGAGGATTTTCCAACATTACAAACCCTAGCCCGAAATGGGCTACATATGAAGAAGACGGTCTACTGTTCTGAATAGTAGTCCGCGTTGCTACAGTGATCGGCGGCTCACTTTGTCAAAAGTGCTACAGTGTCTGCCGGCTGGAAGTCAAAAGCGCTACAGTACTGTTGACCCCGAAGTCCGCACCGCTACAGTGGTCAGAGATGCTACAGTGCCGATAGTTGCGGGCCACAAGCATTCGGCCCAACCGGATCGGGCAACACCAATCCAACAGATACCCCTACACATCTGCCAATAGAAAATCTTGGCCATCGGTGAAGCATTTAGATTCCAAATATGTTTCCAAATGGGAGGTTAAGTACCTTCACTGCCCGTAATGCATGCCCTATAACCCGAATGAACAATATAACATCTAGAAGAATCAAGACACCAGCACAACTTGTTCGGGCCAGCATCATGGACCACTGGAACCACCAGGATAGCCTTACGATCGGACTCAGTGAACCAATGTTTGAGCCTCTAAAGATCCCAGCTGGAAAGGTCATCAACCAAGCACTCTTTTATAAATGCATACTCATGGTCAGGCACAGGCGAAGAAGTAGAAATCAATCCCTCCAAACCAGGAAACCAGGGATCGTGCCAGATATTAATTGAATCACCATTGGAAATTCTCCAAAAAAATGTCGTGGTTTAAGACGACCTTAGATCCCCAAACACTCCTCCAGAAATAGCTCGGTTGAGGACCCATGAAATGTCATTTAAGCGTGATGTGGTGAAATGAAACTTTTTCACTGGGTGTCCGATTGAGGCAAGTGAATAGCCTATCTCGATCATTTTTTGTGGGGATCGCAATAGTGTGATCTATTTGTCCATCTAGAGCCGCTTGAAGAGGCGTATTAGTGTAATTTTGTTTTTACCCTCGGATTGATGATGAGCCTCATGCGTTCGTCAGGCTTTTGGTCGAGACATGTCATGTAGGACCCTTACACGTCGTGTAGTACTACATGACCAACAATCTGTGTGTTGGTAAGGACACGACCCGATAGCAGAGTGGGACCACACATCGTGTGGGTCCCTTACATGTCGTGTGCTACTTTATGAATCTTCAAGCTTCCGTATCTCCTTCGTTTAAACTCGTATTTTGGCCCTCATGTTGCTTATCCTAAGTGATTTTCCATATATAATGTGATGGTGCCCTCGGTGGTGGCTTTCGAGATATGATGTGGAATGTTCCAGGCACGATGTGTGCTGAGGCAACGCCCGACAATAGTAGTGATCAGGCTGGATCACTAATAATGTTTTCCAAGGGTACCCTCCAGTAGAACTGGGTAGTGGAGTTTCTCGGTGACCTTTTTCAAGGGCACCCTTCAGTAGAGCTGGACAATAGAGTTCCTCGATGACCTTTCCTGGGGGTACCCTCCAGTAGAGCTAGGTAGTGGAGTTCCTCGGTGACTGTCAGAATGTGGTCCTCATGTTACACCAAGGCATGAGATCCCTACCTGGAGTTTGTGGCCCCTCGACTGTGTGATATAGTGACAAGGCATAGTTAGACTTGTATGATTACTTCTGGGCATACACGTGAGATGTTGAGCATCATTGATGGACTTTTGGAACTATTGGATACTCTTCTTCTTGGGCTGAGTTGTGAGATGGAGATCCTCTTACTCTATCGTTTGGGCTTCTTTGATTGGGCATATATATATACTTCTTTTGTATCCACACCTTGGATTTGGTTACTCTCCTTCTAGGAGAGACAAAGACGTATGGGGTATGTCACGTGCTTTCCATGTTTAGCTTCTCATGGTTGGATGATTCTACTCTCCTATAGGTGGCAAAGACTCAACGTATAGTTCATTTACTCACTGTGTTGAGTCCCTTGTTCTTGAATGGTATTACTTTCACTCTTGGTTTGGGTTGAACTGTTCGCTTTGACTGTATCTGGCATCTACTATCTTTCTTTCTCGTTGTATCTCTCACTGCTTCCCCTTCAACTTTTGGGGCGTCTTACTGGGTATGTATATACTCACCCCTGTATGGGATTTTCCCACACATGTCCTTATGGAGATGAAGGACAGGTCGACCATGAATTTAGAGGATCTTAGGGATATTGGGTGCTTTAGACCGTGTACGATGGTTGTAGCTTTAGATTCAGTAGCTTGGATGCCACGACCCGCCTTCTTCAAGATGAGGGAAGAGATACCAAGATGCCAAGACCTTCCTTCCTCAAGATGAAGGAGATATAATGACCCCCGAGTCCCGCCTCCAATAGGCCCCGGGGTGGCGACCAGCGCCAAGGGTGTGGAAATCTCACAAAAAAATGGGAGGCATTGCCCTTTTTATAGTAACCAAGATCGGGAGGTAAGATATATCAACCTCAAACAACTCCAAGTCACATATATATATAAAGAAACCAAAATTCATCCCACATGCATGTTTAAAGTAAAATTACTAGAAAAACAAAGAAAATTCCAAATTACCAAAATAAAACTAAGCAGTGACACATCAACCATCCCCAACGTCTGAGCTAGTAAGGTCCAGCACGGCCTGGGTAATTTCCCTGGAAACCTGAAAGCAGTTTTATATACATAGAGTGAGCATGCAAGTATACTCAGTAGGGAAAAACCAAAGTCACTCATGCACAAGTGGGAGAAGCATACTAATGCCTCTGTGAGAAAACAACATAAACTCAAAAGCACTTAATAAGGTATACTATTCACCCCAACCTCACTAAGGCACACTCACCAAATAATGCAAGTCAAGTAAAGTAAAGTAGTAAGGACATTGATATTTGGGTACCTCGCGCCACTTCTCATTGGTTAACTACTCATCCCTAACGGCGAACGCCCTGACGCTACCACGCTATTCCACAAGCCTCACTTCCATAACCTGCTCGCACATACCTGAGCCACATAGCACATCACATCTCGCCCGCAAACACCTGGGCCACAAACCACAACCTCATCCCAAAGACACATGGGAATGACCACACAAATCATCCCGAAGACATCTGGGAAGCACACCTCGCCTGCAAACACCTGGACCTCACAACCACACCACAACCTGCCCGAAGAGTCTATGGCTATCAATGCCTAGAAGAGGGAGTAGGGAAAATCCAATAACCATCCATCCATCCTCCCACCGGAATGTTGGGAAAGGACATTCTCTCCCACAACAATGGGGGTGTTCGGCACATAGTGCTCAACACAGGTGGGGCGCGTGTAGAAATCACAAGGAACTACATGTAATATATAGGTACCAAACACTCAAATCAACCTATAAGTTTTCATAACAACCAGCCCACACAAAACTGCCCTTGCTGACACCTCTAAATGGAAGTATCAAAACGAATGACGGTCACTTCCCAATTCGATAAATGAATGTCACTTCACTACAATCCACAACTCGAAACCTACCCCAAGCCAATTCATTTAACCAATTATCATTCTACATTATCAATTCATTCATTCATTTATTCCATCCCTAACTAGGTAGCTACCAAACACTGCAAATGTTATAAGGCGAAGCAACCGTACCAACCACTGCCAAATCCAAATAAGGAAAGAAGGGTCAAGGTAAAAGAATTCATTCTAACACTCGTTCATAAAACAATGGTTTCTAGAAACTCTGGGCGAAAGGCCCACATAAGGTAACATCATCCTTCTTCAAAATCATCCCTCCTAAACCATCCTTCAAAATCATCCTTCCTAAACCATCCTCGGCAGCCCCGTCACACGAGATACACCACATTCAGTAAAACAAAACTCACCCCACTTGTTAGTCCCACTGCACACTCCCCTCTCTTGAACACTCGTTCAACCACTGCCACCATCATTCTTCAAAGTCATGTCGTCGTGTCCTTACTCTCAACAAGTAAAACCCCCAACACACCTCATTACTACCACACTCGGTAGCCCCACTGTACAACAACATCATGCTCAATACACCCATAAACATGAACATGACACAACCCAATTCTGCAGCCCCACTGCCCAACCACTACCCAGATGCAGTCTCACTGCATAACAAGTTCATCCATTCCAAAGTCAACCAATATCTCAACCTGAGATTCCATTACACCACACGCACCACCTCATACTCACAACCACACTCCTAGCCACAACACCACATGAATAACACAGACACAAGGCCGAACAAAACCACACATAGCACACAGTCACACCAACAAGGCAAGGTTTATTCAGATTTAGTAACACTCATTCTTTAATTCTACTTGATAAACCAAGGGTTATCACAGAACAAGTTCGATCCTGGGGCATCCATTTATTTAATCGAATATACGTGATTAACCATATTCCAATTCTTACAGCAGTGATTCACAAATCATACAGGTGTGCAAACAGAGACCGTCGATGGCCATGATTTTCAGAAAAATACAACCCATATGATTCACAACATAGATCAAGGATAACATATAAAACAAAACGATCATCACCATCGTACTCTCAACCCCTTATTTATTACTTCTTATTATCTTCATTAAATTGGTTTCAACTGCAACCACAGGAAGATATCAGTACACCCACCCTGTATGATACACAAACAAAATAAGGACGAAGGAATCCTTACTTGGAACAACCAACGATCAACAATTCTTCCTTACGTAAAAAACAGAGGATCGCACGAGTAGCAGGAAAGACTCCAGGGGAAAACCGAACAGACTGCTACAACATAGACGCGTGATTCCTCGGGGAAGAAAGGTTCTCGACACACCAAGAGAAAACAGAAGGGCTCAAAGGAAGAGAGGATTTCATCTTTAGAAAGGCCAGATTCTAAATCTACGAGGAAAATTGTTTTAAAAGCCATTAAAGTCGGATCATGATCAAGACCATGCGGTTTATGAGTCAAAAGAAGCTTTAGGTTTTTAGGAGATAAATACCATTTGAAATGGCCCAAAAAACTCATTAAATATGGCACCGATGCGATTCACCGACACAAGTGATTCACCGACGGATGAGCCACTGACGCGACTCACCAACACGAGTGAACCACTAACGCGACTCACCGACACAAGTGAGCCACTGACAGATGAGCCATCGACACTGAGCCACCGACGTGACTCGCCGACAGCGAGTCACTGACGCGACTCACCGATGTCTGACTCACAGACGCCACTCACCGACACTTGACTCACTGAAGCCACTCACCAACGCCACTCACTGATGCCTCGACCTACCGACGCCTCGACCTACCGACGCCTCGACCCACCGACGCCCTAAGTCACCGACGTTGAGCTACCGACGCCAACCTACCGACACCAACCTACCGACGCTGAGCTACCGACGTGACTCACCGACTCCTGACTCACCGATGGAAAAACTAGAAATTTGGAATACTCTTGAAATGAGCCATTGTTGCCTCCAAGAACACCCAAACACTGGATTTTGACAAAGTAATGGACCACGAAGGCTAGGGTCATTACATGGGCTCTCTCAGCAGTTTTACTTTTCCATTTTTGTCAGGTTGGGACATATTTCTAATTGGGCATGTATTTTTCCCCTTTATTTTTCAGTTTATATTGTCGTACTCTTGTACACCCTAGAGGTTATGCATGTTTGGTTTACTTTATAAGTGTGTTGCATCTTTTACTCTTTCCCTCTACTATTTTACATCGAGATGGCTATGTGTATGCGTACAGGTACTTAAGCAAATGCCTCCCCAAGTTAGTTATATCTTTGGCGCTTGTCGCCACCCCCTGGCCTATGGAGGTGGGCTTGGGGTAGTTACGACTTGAGCCCCGTCTTGGGTCGGGTAGTGACAGAATCACCCACACCTCAGATTGTAACACCCCCGGTTTAAGTTATTTCCCCTATTTAATTATGTATTTTCAAGTTACATAATGTTTGAGTTGAGTTTTGGAAGCTTCTAGGTGGTTTTGGGATGTTTTGGGAAGGTTTTATGAGGTGGATAGTTTGTACATGGTTAGGGGAAACTATGCGGTGTTCTATAGGTAACCATGTGAGAGCTAAAAGGGTCTTTTGGGCAGGCACATGGTTGGCGCATGGTTTGGAAAAACCATGTGGAAACCACAAAACTTGGTAATTTTTGGGATAGAGGCGATTCGCACGATTGGCGCATGGTTTTCCAAACCATGTGATGAGATTAATTTAATCAGAAAAATAGATTATTAACATGTGGATGCCCCAAAACCCTCATTCCTCCTATCTTCTCCTAGGCTCTCGACCCTTATCCCTTAGGTGTTTTTGAAGATCTTCTTCCTTCTGGTGCTCGACTTCAATGGATCGGCAAGCGTTGGATCTTGGAGATCAAAGGTAAGAGTCTCATTCTTACTCTCTATCCTTGATTATATCATTTTCTAAAAAACCCTAGATCGAGGCTGCCATGCTCGAATATATGGTTTAGGGAATGTTTTGATAAATCTTAATGGAATCCATTGAAGGAATGAAAAAGGGAGCTCGGATCTATGAGATCATGGTGCGAATCTTCGTGTCGAGCGAATCAGAGGTAGGTGGCTTCTCCTCCTTTTCCACTTTCCCCTACAACATGAAGGCTCATTGTTTCTAAATAAATTTTTTATTATTTTAATTGGAAAACTCTTTTGAAATCCATGTTGGAAGTTCTGATTGCCTCATTGGTCTTAATATTTAGAATTATGGGTGACGCCCGTAATGTGTTTGATTAAATGATTAAATGAATTTGATTCTTAAAATAATGGTTTTGGGTGTGAGAACTTGTTTGTGGGTGTGTGTTCATATTCATATGGAAGGGTTCATGTGGGTTAGACATAATCAGGGTGCCTATCTTGTGGCACATTGGATTATGTCATCGAGTGAAAACTTGGGACTGGAGGGACTAATACTACTTGTGAGTTGGACTATTCAAGGGGGAATTTGGGCAGTGGTTGAATTTGTTGGTGTTGTGCATGGGTGTGTGGGTTCATGTCGTGAGTGTGTTTTTGGTGCAAGTTATTTCACTTCCTTATGGATATATATATATATCATTGGTTTCCATGTTTTCTATCTATTTTATATTTAAAATAAAATGCACTGCCACAAAACTGGGTTTCTGCAGCGCCACCCTTTAAGAGTGCTAAAAAAAGTGCTGATAAAGAGGGTGCATTTATCAGCACTGATAAAGACACCCCCTTTATCAGCACTTTTTTTAGTAGCACTGATAAAGGGGGGTTTTATCACCATTTTTTCCTAGCGCTGATAAAGCGTATATTTAAAAATATATATATTTCATAAAAAATAATATATTGATATATAATTATATTTATATTGATGTAAATATAATATATATTTTTTAAATATGTTTTAGATAAGTATAAATAAACATTTTCACTTAATATGTAATATATGTATTGAAAATGGCTTATAAAATATGTTAAAATTTTATGAATTAATAATTTACTAATTATCATCGACTAATAATCATTTAATAACAATTTGAAGACACAAAAAATCAAAAAAATAATAATAAAAGATCTAAAATAAGTTGAAAATGTAACTCAAACTTCAAACGACCATAATTTTTTATTCGGATGTCCGTTTGAGCTTTACAGCATATCAAATCGAAGCTTGCGACGAGCTCTACGCGTTTTTATTGAAGGAAACCTTTTGTCATGTTTTTCGAGGCAAAAAAAGGTCCAGAAGGCCTCTAAAACTGAGTTTTTAGTTCGGATACCCAAATTTGTTAACATTCGATGGAATTTCATCCTCGTTTCAGGGGGTCTTTTTGACTTTTTTCACTGGGGACTAAATTTATTTCGAGGGGTTACATTTATATTGATATTATGGCTTTGAAATTTTATTGTTTTTCACAATTTAATGTTACTTATAATCAATTATATAATAATATATACATATTTTTTATATATTCACCCATAAAAATTTAATTTTACAAATAAATAATTAATCATATTTACATATAAAGTATATTTCTCAATATATAAGGTTTATCTAGATAAAAAACTAATATCTATTTTATTTAAAATAAAAATATATATTTATATTTATATACCTATATGATGTGTGTGTTTGTGTGTGTGTGCGCGTCTGTATTGACAAACTGATATATATTATCTATATATTCTAAACATATGTATATACATATTAATATATAATATTTGTAAATATATATAAATATGTATAATTATACTTACAAATACACATATAATATGTGTGTGTTGTATATATGTATTTATTTATTTATACACACACAAAAAGCATATTTTTTAAATGTACTTAAAATTGATCTTATAAATATATATTAATATACTAATAAATATATTAATATATAAATATAACTATATATATTAATATACAGATATATATATATATATATATATATTAATATACGAGCAAATATAACTATATATATATATAAATAAATAGATTTCATATTAATAAATGAAGAGCAAAGCAATATAGTGGAGTGATAAAGGCTTAGACGCGCAGATAACGAGTCTTGAGTTCGAATCCTGAGGGAATCAAGTCGCGCGCACGGGTGGGGAATAAGGCCTAGCGCTGTTAAAGGTGGTGGGGGCGTTGTTAAAGGCTAGGGGGGTGGCCGGTGCGTGCGGGCTGTGGTGGGAGGTGGGGTGTTGTTGAAGGGAGCTTCAAACGTTGTTGAAGCCCCTTCCAGAATTGCAGAAATATTTTTTTTATTTTTTTTAATGTTTTTTTTAACTTTTATCAGCGATTCTAAAAAACGATGATAAAAGGGGTCTTTATCAGCGTTTTTTTTAGCGCTGATAAAAGATACCCTCTTTATATTCGTCTCGATTAACAACGCTTTTCTAGCACTTTTAATGCCCTTTTCTAGCGCTGATAAAAACCATATTTGCAGTAGTGATGTGAGCTAACATGTTTCTTGGTTTAGTGGCATTTGGGGGAAGTCTCAGAGTTTGCCTACTGGGTTGTATACCCACCCCTTGCATATGCACTTTGGTGGCATATGCACTTTGGTGAGTATTCAGACACTATTTATCATGATATAAGGAGAAGGTTTCTTATTTTACCAACGGTGCTTTGTGAAGTTGTGGTCATGGATGTCTGGAGTTGGAGCTTGGGGCAACAATCAAGTCTTATAGTCTAGAGTGGTTCCACCTTATCGTCATGGGTCTTTTTGCCTCGAGTCTTATCTTCGTTGCGTTTTATTTGTCTTAAGATTGTAGACTTCTTTTTTTCTCTTCCACTGTCACTCTGGTGATCATTTGGTTATGCCATTGGAGGTTAATCTGGTTTTGCATCATGCATCATATTGTGTCTCTTTACTATGGTCTTCTTGTAGGATGTTTGTTTAATGGAAAATCTCCACCCATGATCTAATAAATCACTTGACATTTATTGTAAGCCTTTAGTGCCTTTAAGATATCACATAAGGCTAATGGCATTCTGGTCCTTCCCAAACGAATGGGTGATGCCATAATATTATAAATAGTAATAGTTTGTTACGATATATCAGGATGGTAGCAAGGAGATAAGATGTGTTCAGACTTGAAATGTATAGAATAAAAAGATAGCTAACCTCTTAATATTGAACTTCAAGTTGATTCGAGTACAAAAAGTGTTCATACACACTTCTAAACATGTCATCAACTCATCGTCATGGATTTAGTCAATTACTGTTTGGTATCACGCTTTAGTAAAGAGACTTCCCACAAAGAATGCATCATTCATATATTATTTCAAATTCTTGATTTTGAAATTATGTTATTATGACCTTGCTTGTTGTGTGTAATATACTCTATACCTAAGGATTAATGAAATGTGTGATAATTGAATGGTGATGATATGTCTTTGAATATATCAAATTTTAAAACCTACAAAGTACTTAGACAATGGCAATATCAAATTTTAAAACCTACAAACTACCTAGACAATGACAAGCAATTGATCGTCAGGGAAGGTAATTGTGAGCGTGTTAAGAAAAAAACTAAAACAAACAAAAAAATCAACACAAACACACAAACAATCAAAAGTGATAAATACTGTTTTTAGGAAAAGCAACCGATGAGGAAGAATAATGCATTTTGATGAAAAAAAGCACGAGCATGAGTATAACAGCAAGCAAGCAGAGAATGACCAAGGATGAGACGTGAGAGGAATTGCGATTGATCAGTAAAAATGTATGTCTTCATTTGTGAAAATATAATTGAGTTCAACAATCAAAAACAAGTATCCAAAACCTCTGTCGAGAGAATTGACTAGCAATTGACTGAATTCTCAGTTCATCACTTACAAACTCACTCAATTATGAAGGATGATGAAGTTGATTCAATTTAAAAATGAAACTTAAAAGAAGATTGAGAAACTAGTTGAATTCAATATTATTCCCACGTTCAAAGTTTAGCCAACGATCATTCTAAAAACAGGCAATACAAATATTTAAATTCAACGTGATGAAATTGAAAAGAAGAAGAAGATGGTGAGGAATCACACCTTAATCTCCTGCTCTCGAATGAGTTCTATCTATGGCATGCAGTATCTGCCTCCGATTTCCTCTCGGTCCACTCTGGAAGTCTCTAAGAAAATGTGTGAGTCTATCGAATCAATGATTGATGCCTTCGACCGGAATGTCCAGATCACTTCAACAGGTTCGCTCTGTCCAGATCTCTTCAAGTGGATCCACGTAGCGCAGCAGCTTGATGCGGGCAACAACTCCTCATGAAGACACCGGATCCAGGTCAAGAAAACCCCTGGAAGTCGTCGCGCAGCAAGGCCTTCACGCCGAAGAACCGAGATCCAGGTCGCGTAGCAGGACCTCGATGCGCAGCAGCTCTTCGTCGCTCAACAAAGCGATGTCAAGCAGCGGGTCTCGACCCGCAGGAGGTCTTCGGCACGCAACACCGGATCTACGTCGCCCAGTCTAGTAGGTTGATGTCGCATGGCGGTTCTTCGATGAGCACTGGATCCACGTCGCGCAGCAGGACCGAAGATCTGGATCGAAGGGAAGACTACCAGCGGCGAGCGTGAGGCGCCAATTTCAGATCTATGTTCTCTGTTGAACAAAACGCTAGCCAGCAGCCCTTTCGATCTGAAATCTCCTATTCAAATGATGCCGCCTGCAAGGAGATGAAGAAAACGAACAACAAAACCCTAAAACGGCATAACTGCTCGGGGAAGGGGGCGCTGCCACTGTTCTTCATTCTTCATTAGATCCTGCTCGAATTCCAGGCTTCAATTCAGATTCGAGGTAGCTTGACCTCAATTACAGTTCTGGTAAAAATTTGTCAAATTCCTCTTCTGGTTTCAACGTTATCTTCTTCAAGGTGTTCGACTCAGAAGCGAAGCGGGTTGTTCAGGATTGAAGGGATCGACTCGGTTCAACGGAGACATATCCCTTGCTTATCTTCCGCGACACCTGAAAATCGTAAATAAATTAATTCATCACAAAAATAAAATGAATCCCACGACAATGAGATTGAATACTTAGACAAAAATTATTAAAAAAAATCCAAAAGAAATTATTACAAAATAAAACATGGAACTAAAATTTTAGAATCCAACCACCAAAACACTTTGAAAATTATATTTCAAAAAAAATTCCTCATGGTGGGTAAAATTAATTCTAGCACTATCATGTATTTTTTTAAAAATATTATTTCTATTTAAATCTGATAGAAAGAAAATTGATCCTAAAAATATATGAAAATAAAACCAAAGAATACTTTCTTCAATTAAGAACCAAAAAACACACAATTTCATGAAAAAGTTCAATAGTTTATTACCCAGCAAGTTAGTGAGGTAAGAGCCTCTGGCCATATATAAAATAAAAGGAAAAAGAGTACAGTCATACAGTCATCCATAACCAAAAACAGAGCCTACCAGAAAAGAGCAACTACATATCATAGTAACCATAGTCCTCACCATATCCATAGACATCCTCCACAGTAGCTGATTCCCACTACGAGTTTGTTTCATATTGCTTCAATACCTTGGCATACTTCCTTCTAAGCTCCAGTTGCTCCACCGAGATTTGATCCTTACATGGTTGTTTGTTGACACGGCCCTTCTTAGCGGCAAGGATATCCCCTCTTTCCTTCCCAGACGATGACCTGGTCGATACCGGCTTCGGTAGGTATGAATAGTCCTTCATTGGTCTCCTCTTTGGTGGAGCAGTCACAACACCTTCACTTTCAGACATCTTATTTCGTCCACCTTGAACAATATCACTATATGAAGGTCTTGTGGCACCTCCACCATTCTCTTTATCACTGTTAGAGATATTCCCCCATTTATCAGTGATATTCACAGAAACAAAACTCTTGCACCCAACATCTTTCTTTCCCAAGACGTCATCTGAGGTTGTCAAAGACTCTCCTCCAGTCTGAGAGAGCCAATTATGATCAATCACAACAAGGCAATGAGGGTTCAACTCACTGACAACACCACCAAGTAACCCCTTTCTTGGGGTATCCACTGCGACACTTTCCTAATTATTAAGACCCTCATCTATCACAATGAGTGACTCCTCCTGCTCCAACCCTTCAAATCTATTACCAAAAGAGGCCCAACCAGATGGGGCATGATTATCCTTATATATTCCTCCTCCTTCATCTATCATATTGCAAGAGATCGGCTGCACTTGGCATAAATTGGCAGCATCCTCCAGCAAAGTCGGACCTCCAGCACCAAGATCACCTTTGAGACGATCAAAAACCTGCTTCACTGTTGGATGCAGGGGCTCCCGCACCTCATTCACTGCACAAACATGCGTATTCACCTCTATGCTTTTATCTTGCCATGCCTCCAGCTCCATGTTTGTAGCATTCAGTGCATCATCAAGGCAAGGAGTCCCCATGTGGTTACCCCGATCAGCAGTGCCCGTGTCGACACTCGCAACGCACTCCGCGTCTCTGTCCTCGACCACATCCCCTTGCGCATTCAAAGGGTCTACTGGATTACCCATAACTAGAATGTGAGCCGATCCAGAAACATCACCACTAATATTGCATCGCGTTTCCATCGCCTGGGAGGATCCATTCTTTCCTCCGCTGCGACAAACCAAATCAGCACGACCAAATCTACAGCAGTGCACACAGTAGCGCATCCATGACTCGAAGAGGACTTCTTGATTCCAACGGAATTCCTTGTTGTCTGTGATCCAGAAACGATTCACCGGTGTCCTTGAGACATCTACCTCCACACAAATCCGCGGACAAATCGGGTGACACACAGACTCGGTTCAATAGTTTATTATTTGAGAACAAGATCGTCAATTGTCACATATTCACATTTATAAGGTCATTTAGGCACAAAATATCAAATATCACCAAAAGTATGTGAAAAACATGTATAAAAATAGCGTCAAATCAACTTCTCTCAAATTTAAAATAGTGTTTGCCCTTAAGTAATCATTTCTTCAAATTCAGTGGAAAAAAATAAATATCAAGAGTGAAAAACTGAAATGGCACAAAGAAATAGTTTTTAAATGAATTTTCCCCCATATACTCTCTCAAATTGAGAAAGTGATCACCCTCCTAAAATTAAATGGTTTCAATGCCAAGCTAGTTTTCTGTTTTACAAAAATGATTGAAATTGAATATTTTGAAAAAAATTAAACACACTTCAGTTTTCATCTGATTAAAACTTTCAAACTTCTTTTTATCTTTGGGTGAACAAACAAACATAATTAAACAGATATTAAATAAACACAACTGAATGAATGAGTGAGAAAAATAATTTAAAAGAAAGAATAATTAACCCATCCATCGATTAAAAAAAATGAAAGATTCAACCCAGATTAGAATTTTCTTTCATAGCCCATTTGAATGCATGTCTTTTAATTCAAACCAAAAAGTTCAAAGTCAATGATAGTTTTAAAAAGTCACGGGCCTCTGAGCGGTGGGGGTCTCCATCTGTGCGCATCTAGGGTTTTCTTCAAGGGTCCCTTCTCCTTCCCTCCTCCAGCGAGGCTCGGCGGCTCGGCGTCGACTTCACCTAGATATCATTTCGAAAGCGGCTCGGCTCGGTTCATCTTCGGCGTGCCTCGACGACTTGGTCGGAGGCTCCGGCGAGTCTCGACGGCTTCGGCGCGGCATGGATCGGGCTGCCTCCGGTGCGAGTCTGCGGCTTGGTTCTGGAGTGGCTCGGAGGCTTCAACGAGTCTCAACGGCTACGGTGAGTCTCAACAGCTTCGGCGCGGTGTGGTCCAGGCTTTCTCCGGTGTGAATCAGCGGCTTGGTTCTGGAGTGGCTCGGAGGCTTCAGCGAGTCTCAGGCGCGACGTGTTCGGGCTGTCTCTAGTGCGGTTCGGCGCGGCTTTGGCGAGATCTTTCGGTGTGGGTTGTTGTTGGCTCTGGAGTGGCTCGGAGGGGGGAGGGGATTTTGCCGCTGGCGGTTCAGTGCCTCTTCCAGGTTTGAGTGTTGTGTGTTGGATTTGAATTTGGTTATTTTGTGGGTGTGATTTGCGGCATCGCATGCTGATATCCTTCCCTGCTGCCTACTGTATGTGGTTTGCTTGCTCTGGATTCCGGTGAGTGTTCATTCGCTGTTCAACTCTGAGAGGATCCATGCCCAGAGAGGCGTTTCTGGTTCAATGTGGCCAGGATCCCTTCATTGGTGATGCTCCTTCGGTGTGTTGTTGGGTCATCCAGTCCTAGGTGATGATGACCCAACTTTGCACTTCTTGGATCGTCTTCTGGTTGCTTGTGCGACTACGGTGGTAGTGGGACGTGGCAGGGTTTGATGCTATCTTCGGCAGTGGAGGCACGGTTGATCAAGAAGGATTTTTGGGTTTGTGAAGGTCTTTCGTGTTGAAGTAGGAAGGCTGGTCGGCAGTGATGACTAGCGAATGATGAATTTTTCAAATTGTGATATGGTGGAAGTGTTTGTGTGGTTGGTTATGTTTCCGAAGGTGGGAAGGATGTGCAACCAGACTTGACTACATAGAGCGAGCTCCAGAGGAGGATCCAAAGCTGGTTGTTCATCTTTGCAGATCTTTTCGGATTTGGTCGTTTGAGAGGGTATGACGCCAACCATTGGATCGGGCCTATGCTTTGACACAGGACACTTGCTTGCCAAACAGTCTTGCAACGATGGAAAGCTTCATCATGATCAAATTCTAGGGAGGGGCATCTTCGTGTTGTCATTCTGGTTTTACTCTTTTTTTTCCTTCAGGTGTTATTTTTCCTATGTCCATGAAGTCTTTTTGGGTTTCCCCCTTATTCCCTTAAAAGGGAGCTTTATCATATAATAAAAAATTTGAAAGCCTTCGGGCCGTTGGATGGATGGAATGATAGTTTTAAAACATAGTCCTAAAAAATTACCATATTAAAATTCTTCTAAGAGGCAAATAAAAATGGTAAACTCAATTAAATCTATGAGGTAATAGAGATTAACATCATCACTATGTCATCACAATCTTCAATCTTAAGAAAAAAAAATTCACCAACTGAAAAATGAAATTAGAATCTTGAAAAACAACCAATTTTGAAAAAAATAGAGGGTTTTTTCTGATGTGCACAACAATAAATAGAGCTCACCACATTGAAGACTCTCCCACACACTTAAGACCCAAAATTGTTCCCAAAGTTGAATCTTAAAGTTGAAGAAAAATTTGAAAACAATGAAAGTTCAAAAATATATGCAATTGAGTAATTCAAAAGTGTGTTTAATGTTTGCAATAAAAGTCACACAGTATGCTGCCACAATTTCTAATGATTTATTAAAAAAAGAATTTAATATGTACATGTTTTTTTCCTTTTTGCGCAGACATGTGAATTTTCAATTGAACTCAAGATACAACATGTTGGACATTCTTTACAGTAGCAAAAAAAACTTAAAACAGATTTCTTCATCAATATAGTTCAAATAGAGGGTAAATTTCCCCCATAATTAGTATCAAGAAGTGAGTATACTTAAACTAACAACCACTATCAAGGATGTATTTAGGAAGATTGAGAACACAAATATTTCAAAGCATAATGAAAAATAAGACTCCCCTGGTAGTGAATCTTTAACCACTTGAGTTCATTTTAAAACCACCCTTAATGCTTTGAGTAAAGCTCTCCTAATTAGTAATTTGCAGCTCCTAAAAAATAAAAGGATGGACATGAGATTCAAGAATAAAGAGTTCAAGAAAACAAATAACCAGAGAAAAGGTTTAGGGAAGTCTTATCCTAAATTCTTCAACAAGCAATTCCATCTTGACTTATGAGAATTATTGGAATTCCACTCCAAGTGTTTGAAAGTTCTGCCCATGAGGTACTTGTACAACAATCTCAAATTTCCTCTAGAACAATAGGGAAACAAGTGAAACCTAGGTAGAAACACAAGAAGATTTATTATTATTAAAAAATAAACAAAAATATTACGAGTTGACTCCCATGAATCACTTAGTTTATAGTCCTCAATAAGAATCAAAAGATTCTCAATTCTCAAAGACATAGATGTCAACCAATCCCTTTGGTTTCCCCTCAAGGCAATGCTTAATTCTTTAATCATTAACTAGAAAAGGCCTGTTCTCATCACCTACCAACTCAACAACTCCATTGACCAACACTCCAAGAACAGTGAAAGGTATAGACTACTTGGGTTTAAGCTTCCTAGAAAAAAGTCTAAGTATGGAATCAAAAAGCAGGACATTTGACTAGCTTTAAAATATCTATTTTGTATAGTAGAGTCATGAAAAGTTTTAGACCTCTCTTTGTAAATCCTAGATTTTTCATATGACTCTAATTTTTCAATTAAGATCACTCAACTCTAGAAATATCCTTTCTCCACCAATTTTATAATCATAATTCAGTGCCTCCACTGCCCAAAAAGATATATGTTTTGACTCCATAGGTGGGAACACATGATTTCCCAAAAATAAGTCTATATAGATACATTCCTATGATGTTTTTAAAGGTAGCTATGTAGGCCCTTAGATCCTCATCAAGTTTCAAATACCAGTCTTTTCTAGAACTAGACACAGTTTTCCTTAAAAATTGTTTGAGTTCCCCGTTTGAGATTTATGTGTGCCCACTAGACTATGGATGGAAAGGAATCCCAATTTTGTGATGAAAACTATATTTTTTCATTAAAGTTTTGAACTTAAAGTTCTTAGTGAGTTTTATTATCTTTGATAAAATATTTCAACACCCCAAATTCAGAAAATATATTCTTCTTAACAAATTTGATAACACTATTATCCTAATTATTTGGAAGTGTCGTAGCCTCAACCCATTTTGAGACATAGTCAATAGCCCCCAAGATGTATTCATTCCCATGACAATATAGTAATGTTCCCATAAATTCTAGTGCCCAAACATAAAAAAATTCTACTTCTAAAATCCCCTTTTGAGGTAGATCTTTCTTTATACCAACATTCCCTAACCTCTGACATTTATCGTTTCCAACTACCAAACTCCTATCATCCTTGAAGAGTGTATTCCAGTAGAAATGATGCTATAAATTTTTTTGAGTAGTCCTCCCTCCTCCATGATTTCTACCCCATGGTGTATAATGATAATTTTCAAGAATGAGAAGCATTTCCTCCTCAGGCACACACCTACTGATAATATCATCTGCACACCTCCTAAATAAAAAAGATTCATCCCAAAAATATCATTTTAACTTAGAAATTAAATTAGTCCTTTGTTTTTATGTAAATTCGTTGGTAATGACTCCAACATCTAATAAATTTGTAAAATTTTCATCTAAGAATATTGTTTAACTGACACAGTAAGCAGTTTTTCATCTATAAAATAAGAATTAATCTCTATAGGATCATTAGTTTGAGTACTAGATAACATAGAAAAATGATCATCCAATACATCTTCAGCCCCATTCTTATCTTTTATTTCTAAATCAAACTCCTGTAGAAAAAGTATCCATCTAATCAATCTAGGTTTAGACTCTTTTTTGGATAGCAAGTATTTCAAGGTGTAATGGTCAGCGAAGACTTCAAATATGGACCCTATCAAGTACTTCCTAAATTTCTATATAGAAAACACTTCATATAATAGATCCTTATCAGTAGTGGTGTAATTTCTTTGAGCATAATCTAACAACCTTCTAGCATAGTACACTGCATGCAACCTCTTATCTTTCCTCTGTCCAAAAATAGATCCAATAGCCACATCACTAGCATCACACATTATTTCAAATGGTAACTTCCAATTAGGGGAAGTGATGATAGGTGAAGACAAGAGTTTATCTTTAATAATATTGAAAGATTCATGAAATTTTTCATCAAATGATATGGGTGTATCTTTATCTAATAGTGAGCTTAGAGGCTTAATGATTTTAGAAAAAAAATCTTTTATGAACCTCTGGTAAAAACCATAATGGACTAAAAATCTTCAAACACCTTTGAAATTTATAGGAGGGGGTAACTTTTGAATTAACTCTATCTTATAATTATCAACCTCGATGCCCCCCTGACACTTTATGACCAAAAACAATTCCCCCAGTAACCATAAACTAACATTTCACCCAGTTCAAAACAAGATTTTTTCTAGGAATCTTTCCAAAACAAGTTCTATATTTTGTAAATATCTTTGAAATGTACTCCCAATAATAGAGAAATAATTCATAAACACCTCAATAATTATCTCAATCATATCATAAAAGATAACCATAAAACACCTTGAAATTTAGTCGATGCACAACCCAAGCCAAAGGGAATTCACTGGTAACCCAAAGGGGCATGTGAAAGTGTTTTTTCTAGATATTTTGAGGATAAAGAGATATGGTTGTACCAAGAATATACCTCCATAAAATAGAAAAATTAATTTCCATCTAGTCTCTCAAGAATTTAATATAAAATTGTTATAGGAAGATAATCCTTAATAGTGGAAGAATTTAACTTCATGTACTCCACACCAACCCTCCACTTAAAATCTATTCTAACGTGAATTTGTTTATTTTTCTCATCAGTAACAATATTAAAACCTCCCTTACATGGAACTACATGGACATGACTTACCAAAGGGATATATGAGATAGGATAAATGATTCCCACATCTAAAATCCTAATTAGATCCTCACTAACAACTTATTTCATGTTGGGATTTAATATTCTTTGGCCCTCAACTCTTGGTTTGTGATTTGGTTCCATAGGGATCCTATGTATATAGAATGAAGATTTAATCCCTATAATTTCTTAAATGGTCCATCCCATGTCAATTTTGTACTTTATCAACACATTAAATAACTTTTCCTCTTGATTTTTATCTAGTTCAGTAGAGATGATGATAGGAAGTGAAGAGTTATCACCCAAAAATGAATATTTCTTATGTGTAGGTAAAATTTTGAGCTCAAGTTGTGATGCCCATTCATTGGATCATGGACTCTTAGGCCTTGGAGACCCAATTTATTCAAATTTTTTCTTAAATTTTGTGTGAAAAATGGATAGATCTTGAATTTCTAAACCAAAAACATAGTTTTTCTCACTATTGTCCAAAGTGGTCATCTCACTATACTAGGTATATAGATTTGATTTAGAAAAATTTTCCCTAGAAAATTCATTAAAATGTTGCAAAATATCTCCCTCACATGTATTAAAATGTTCTCAAACCTTTTCTTTAAATAATAAATTAAACCTTAAGATAACTTAGAAGTTTTCTAATCTCAATAATAGAAAATTAATCTCCTAAATAGCTCTCCAAAGATGGAATAAAATTATTATCAAGATCTAGAAAATTTCCCATATTCTCACTTATTTCACTTTATAAATGTTGGAAAAAAATATTCTCTTCATAAAAATTAGTTTATTCATTCAAATATTATTTATCAAAATTTTCCTAATGATTTAATGAATGCTTAACTTCAACAATTTCAACTCTTGAATAGTTCTCACTAAATATTGGTTCATTAACCTTTTCAAACATAAGAAACTCTTCCTATTTCACACTAAACATAAAAATTATATTCCTTCTCCCACATTGATAACAACTCCTCATATGTCAAATAAGGTCCTACCAAGGATGATGGGAAATTCTTGGTCATAATCTATATCTAGAATAAAAAATTAGTAGGTAATAATTACTTACCAACTCCTACACACAGTCATCTACTCTTTCTAAAGGATGTATGAAAGATCGGTCAGCCAATTGTAAAAATATTGTGGTGGGTTGTAATTATTCTAATCTAAACTTTTGAAACAATGATAAAAGAAGTATATTTATTCTTTAAACAAGATAATAAAGATAGTTTAGCTGACCATTATTCCCCAAGGTTCAAGGAATGAAAAACCTCCCTAGATCTAAGAGTTTTTGTGGGATTTTGTTTTGAAGGATAGTGCTACACTCTTCAGCGAGGCTATAATTTTCAATCTCCTATAAAGTTTTATTATTGGATTTTTTTATAGATTTCAAATATGAAGGAATCTAAATTAAATCTTGAATGAATGAAATATCCACTAGGATCTTATTAAAAATCCCAATGAATTGGAGTAAGCACCTGACCTTAAACATTACATATTCTAGTGATTTTAAACTAGAATTCACTTTCTAAAATTTCAAAATATATTTTAAGTTTAGTGTTTTAGAGAGTTAGGTCATAACAATTACATAACAAAACCATATATATACAAATTGGAATATTCTATTTAGTATCCATTTTTTTCCATAATATAAAACTTTTAAAATAAAACATGATTTATTTCCATGAAATATATTCATTACTTTCAACTTGGATTCTTTCTTTACCTTACCCATCCTTAAACCTAGTGATCTTTTTTAAAATGTGGAATGAGAACAAAATGATCAGTAAGGTATATAAAAGGAAAGAAAGAAACTATTAGTCTATGAATACTTATAAAAATTTCCCCTTTTCAAAATAAACTTTGAGATCAAAATAAAAATTTTCTTACCAAAGAAATCACTTTATTTTCCCAAATATTTTCATAAAACATTTAATATGAAATATTAAAGGAAAAAATAAAAATCATAAAGGTTTATTTAAAAACATGAAAAAATCATAATAACTTTTTCACAATGTTATACTTTTCACCACTTAAAAGGTGTAATATAATTTCCTTTAAAAATAAGTTCATTATCTTACCTTGAGAAATCATGGTATTTCTGTAAAAACCCATATCAACCATAGATAAAACATATATTTTACTTGAGACATAATTTACATATCACTATTACAATCACTCTTACAAATAGAATAACCATACGTTTGACTTCTATACCCAATTCATTGGAGGAATATCTTGTAACCACCCGTTGTTGGTTTATTATGAAACCACCCATCATTGGTTAATAACATAACCACTCATCCTTGGTTTATAAAAAAACCACCCATCATCATAACAATTCCCAAGAACCATAAAATATAAAATCATTTATTTCATCATTACATTCATAAATTCATCATTACATTCATAAAATATCACTACAAAAAAATCAATTCTTAGTGGTGGTTTATTAGCAGCAGTTATAGTAACTACTATGAATTAAATCCGGTTAAAAAAATTAATATAGAATCTGTTTGATCAAACCACCACTATATTTTTATTATTTTATTAATTAGTAGTGGTTTTAATTAAACCACCACTAAATATTTAAAAAAACCCTAATTCCTTCCACTCCCCTACTCACCCTGTGCGACCCCGACCCCTTTCCACCCCCACCTCCCCCGAACTCCTCCTGTCCCTTAGCCAACAGTGACCTCAACCCCGTGACCTTCAAACCCCCATTCCCCCCACCCCTCTGACCTACATCCTCCCTTCTTGTCATATACCCTAACCCCCATGACCCCCCTCTAACTGAAACCCTCGCGACCCCACCCCCCTCCGACCTCCCTCTCCTAGCTCGCGGTTCCCCTCCTCACCGGTGACGTGCACCCCCTCCCTCCCTCTCCCTAAATCAGTTCCCCTCCTCAGCAGTGGCACAGACTCTCCAACCTCCCTCTCCCTAGATTATATCCCCTACTTGGTAGAAACGTAGACCCCCCTTAAAGGTTGCATCATCATCACCCTAAATCTATTATTGAGTAGCATTAGATGAAAAATTATGGGTGATAAAAAGAGTATAGTTTTTTTTCATTCATTCAATAGTAATGTATATATGTAATCTTTGTTTATAATGTGTTATTTTGATTTTACGACTATTTGTTTAGAGTTATAATAATCATTAATTTTGTTTTTGTTGTATTAAATTTAAAATATAAATTCATTTATGGTATAAGTCAGTTATGAAATCTAGATTGTTCTTAATTTCATGGTTTGTATTTGATATTAATGAATTCCATTTTATTCTATATATGTTAATGCCTACAAGTTTTGACATATACATAACTAAGACTATTTTCCAACCCATGACCAATTGGTGTAAGGGTTTGGGGTCACACATGGTTTCATCACCAACCCTATCAAGGTCTCTAAGGATAAAGGCCTTGAAAATGAGATATTATACCCTTTTCAAATTTATTAGAATGCTTCATGTTTTATGCATATGTGAGGAATAATTTAGTTTAATAAAATCTATCAAATAATGATAGAGTGGTTAGGGTTAAGTTTTACATGCATGATAATCAATTATTGGTTATAGTAACTAGAACAACCAACATAGTTTCATTGATTTTATTTTAACTAACATGTTTTTTAAGAGAACTAATTATAGTGTGTAGTTTTTTTGAGTCAAATGACTAGTTTTTTATCATTTGATTTGAAAATCACAATACACATTATTTGAATTTATTTTAACATCATTTTTTTATGTTTATCTCAAATTGAAGGAACATCTAATTCAATGTTATGTGAACATAGTTGATTTATATAATTCATGAAACAACATGGCATCACCCTAAAACAGTTCAATAGAATATAGACATATAGAGTTGAATATTTTGGGTATGCATGACATATTGTGATATCCAAATAAAGTATACTTTTCATTCATATTTTAAGGGGGTTGTCTTAGTCTTAGTTAGATCATGTGAAATGGTTCAGACATTACCTAATTTAGCTAATTTTTCAATGGAATGGAACCTCCTTAGTTACAAAACTAGGGTACAATACACTATTATCCTTTTCTCCTATAAAAATAAAAATCATCTACATATAAAATATCAAAAAATGAAACATCTTTATCATCTTTAATATAGAAGATATTTTCCACACATCCATCATTAAATATTAATTGTTTCAATCACGCGTCTAACTTCAAATACCATGCTCTTAAGTCTTATCCTAACCCATATAGATCCTTCTTTAACCTAAAAATATTAATTTTATCTTTACTGAGAAAGACAATTCATATTCAGCTCTCAATTTAAGAATACATATTTGATATCTTTTAGAACATTCACAGGTTTCCTTTGTGCTAAAATGTGGTGGTAATCTAATTTATTTCATTATTTATATATGTTTGTGAGAAATAATAATTTATTTGATTTATGTTTTCATACTATAAGTTTAGTAATAAAAATTTCATTATTTGATTCATCCCATTTTCCTTTATAGTTGTTATGAAATATTCAATGGAAAAGTTGGGTGGTATTTAATTTTTATTATACCTGTTTGATTAAACATTTATATCTTTATATCTACATGTATAGGGAGAATAAAATCACAAACTATGGATAAAATTTAGATTAATTTACCTTGAAAAACACCTCTATGTTCCAAGGGTCAGGATTTTTTTATATTATTCTATTGGAAACTGATCAGTGGATGGTAGAATAAAATGTCCATGTCCTGATTGTAAATTCAAGAGATGGTTGAATAAAAATGAAGTATATGAGTATTTGATATTGAAACTGTTTCCTACTTGATATTTATGTTGGATTTGGCATGGTGAATCAAATGTTATGGAAAGTAAAAATAATGGAAATACTATCAATGAAATACAAAGTGACCTAGTAGAAGAGGATTTAATTCAAAATTTGTTAAATGACGCATTTGGTTTTGTAGAATATAATGTCCAAGATTTTAATAGATCAACAGAAACTTTAGTTGATCCTGAGCATGCTAATATTTCTCATAAAATCTGTGGTAAAAAAATGATTTTTATGAATTAGTTGAAGATGGACAACAAGAACTATATGAAGGGTGTGCCAAGTATTTGAAGTTGTCTTTTCTACTTAAGTTGTATCATATCAAGTGTCTCTATGGAATTGTTGACAAAGAAATATCCATGATTTTATAGTTGCTTAATGATGCATTTAGTGAATCTAAGATCCCTTCATCATTCTATGAGATGAAGAAATTCATCAACAAACTTGGACTTGATTATACAAAGATACATGCATGCCTTAATGATTTCATGATTTATTAGGGAGAAGAGTCTGATAAAGAAGAATGCACAAGATGTTTTTCATGAACCAGCCTGGGTACCCTGGTAACCTGATAACCGAGTCAGGCCTGACATAGCCTAAAGGGAATTCCTGATCCCCACAGGTTGGTGAATAATACCTGACATCATAAAAATAAAAGTGGTAATGAATTTTCCATGAACATTATGGAAGAAAGATAAAAAAATCAGTATGAATACAAAAGAAACTCCATAGGGAGAGTTGTACTAGAAGTCAAAAAGGTATGAAAACTCAATGTACTATAGTCAAGTACTAGTAAAATAGAATAGAAAACAACCCAAGTACCAATAGACACAACTCTCTAAATCCACATATCAATAAATAGAACCACCTCCAAGTGGTGCTTTACCCCTACTCAAACCTATAAGGAGATAATCTACAAACACCCGAAGGCATGGGTAGGGTGTGAGCTAAAATCCCAATAGGGTATCAATAAGGATTCCTTAATAAGATTCCAATATCAAATTAACTAAATAAAGTACTTTCAATTTTCAAATAAACAGGTTTGGCATTTCAAGTGCATATCTCAAAAAATCATTCTTTACATTTCAAATGACAGAAATACATTTCAGACGATGGAAATACTTTTAAGAAAATAGAGCTTTACACAAATGGCTTAAATAAACACTTTTATATAAAACAATTTATACAAATTCACAAGTCATATAAAATAGTTTACAATATTGGACTACATTTATATCTTATATATAAACAAGTGAGAAACATGGCCATCTTCTAAGAGGTATGATAGTTCCAGGTTATGGGATCCTCACACACTCATGTGATAAAACATAATGTGTACACATGTCCCTCGACAATGGTAAGAGAGGACTCATCTATGTCCCACTGGGGAGGTAAGATGTGCTAACCAATATTTTTTTAGTGATGTAAAGCATCAATCCATTGCTAGAGAAATTCCATTCTAGAGTGTTTTTACCAATAACTCTATAAATACCCAGGATTGCATGTTCTCTAGTACAATTCCATGATGGGAAATTTATTTTAAGCAACCTTAAAATACAATTAAATCCCATTCCCCCATTTCAAAAAAATTTCAATTTCCATTTAAAAATAAAAACACGTTTTTAATAAAAAAACATATATTTTTCCAAGATAAAACCCTAAGGTGTCTATAAATACCATTTTAATCCATTTTTACAAATAAGTATTTGAAATCAATTCACAAATCAATTTCACAATTCACTTTCACAATTAAATTTCACAATTTAATTTCAAACAATTTCCATCAATTTCACAACAAACCCCAAATTCAATGGAATTGAGGTTTTCAAAAATTTTCCATCAAACCCATTCCACAATTTAAATCAAACAATTTAAATTTCATCAATTTCCATAAATGCACCCCAATTCAATAGAATTGGGGGTTTTCCCAATTTCATGCTAAATCCCATTTTAAAACATCAATTAAATGGAATTGGGTTTTTCCAACGAACCAATTGAAATCCATTTAATTAAAATCAAGAAATTACATTTAAGTAAAATAATTGAAATTAAATAAAGTAATTTAGGGTTAATAAAATTTGGACATCATGATAGAACCACCTACCTCGAGATCAATGGATCTCGATTCACCAAACCCAGATCATGATTTTTCAATGAAGAATAATGTTCATAGAATCTGTGAAACAAAGATCAAACCTAGGTTTATGATCCCAAAATAGAGGGTATTAATACACAAAGAAACATGGGGATCCACGAAACCCTAAGGAGGAGGAGAGAGACATCGAGAGATAAAGATCGGGAAGAGGAAACTAATCAGGAGAAGATTGAACGATGTTCCTCAAGCTTAGATCCACCTTCGGGAGGGTTATGAGGGGTAAAAATTGATCTTGGGAGCTACATTGGAAGAATAATTCGTCAAGGGGCCATACAGGTCTATCAAGGGAAAAAATGTGGTTTTTAGGTATTTTAAAACAATTTTCAGATTAATTAAAAGTTGTGAATAGGGTAAGCTAGACAGATCCACATGGTTATACCAAACTGTGTGGCCTAGTCTAGTTCTTGTTTAAATGGGACACAAAGTTTCTCCTAAGAGGGTGTACAATATGAAAAAAATTCATCAACTGTGAAAAACCCCAGTGCCTGGGTTTTCACGATTTGGCTTGAAAGGGTGCATGGTTTGGGAAAACCGTGCTCCAACCATGAACTGGCCTAGAATTTTCAAAAATCTTAAAAAATTAAGCCCAAAACAACCCCAAATGAAACCCCAACCAAATATTTGTAAAAATAGGGGTTTAGGAATACCTGGAAATAGTAACAGGATGTTAAAACCTCCCCACCATATAAACTTTTTATCCCCAGAAATCCTACTCAGAATCTTCAATGCAAAAAAGATGAGGCCACTACTCTCTCATCAGTGCCTCCATCTCCTACATATCATGATTATGAGAACCCTGCTTCCATAGAACTCGAACCAAAGGTATCATCTTTCCACGAAGTACCTTGGTTTCAGAATCAACTATCTTGACTAGTCATTCAGTCACAGATAAATCAAGTTCAACCTCAAGATCACACCATCTCAGAACATGAGATGGATCAGATAGATACTTTCAAAGTTTAGATACATAGAACATGTTATGTATCAACATCAGTTGTGGTAGAAGTTCTAAATAGTAAGTAACTTTACCCACCTTCTCAATAACCTCAAAAGGTCCCACAAAATGAGGACAAAGTTTCCCTTGGCTCCCAAGACGCCGATGACCCAAACAAGTTGAAACTTTCAATAACACCTAGTCACCAACTTAGAAATCCAATGGCCTATGATGATGATCATCATAAGACTTATATCGGTTTTGTGACATCAACATTCTTTGATGAATAAAATAAATCTTTATTGTCATCTCTTGAACCAATCTTGGTCCAACCAGGGAACTTTTTCCAATTTCTGACCAACACAACAAAGATTTTCTAGGATGGCCATACATGGCATTAAAAGGATCCATTCTAATCATAGTCTGATAACTATTGTTATATACAAACTCAACCAGTCCCAAATGATCATCCCAATCCCCACTAAAGTTGACAACACAAGCGCAAAGTTTATCCTCAAGAATCTATATAGATCTTTCTATCCGTCCATCTGACTATAGATGATATGTCGTACTCAAATGGACATGAGAACCTAGTGCCTCCTAAAGGCCTCTAAAAAAATGATAAGTGAACTGGGGATCCCTATCAGAGACTATTTCATATGGAACTCTGTGAAAATGAAAAATATCTTTCACATAGATATTTCCCAACTCCTCAACTTTGGATGTATCAAAAATGGGTATAAAGTGATATAATTTAATCATCCGATCGATAAAAACCCAAATCAAATTCTTATTTCTATGGGTACATGGAAACCCAACCACAAATTACATATAGATCTCATCCCACTTCCAAGTAGGTACTGGATGTGGCTGAACCAAACCTGAAGGTTTTTACTTCTCAGCCTTGACCTATTGGCATATATAACAATGAGAGACAAAATTAGTAATGTCCCATATCATACTCGACACCAGAACTGATGTTTTATTTCATAGAACATATTTGTGGTCATTGGGTTCACAACCCACTGGTAATTATGGAAATCCCCCGTCACATCTTTCCTTATTGATAATAGAACAAAAAAGAGATTCTAACAGCATATAATTCCCTCTTTGGAGAATTACCACTCAGCGGCTGCATACCCACTATAAAGAGAGTATCTAATGCTAAAAAACTCATCATTAATATGCTTCTTCTATATAATCAATTCAAGAAGAGAGGATATCAACTGAACACTGGCCAAAGAAACCTCATCCCCTAATTCATGGACTCCAATATGGAACTGTACAAAGAGAGACATCAAGTTCCACTCTTCTAAACATTCTTTCACTAAATGGGTTAGAAGTTTCCTACTCAAATAATCTGTGATGACATTCCCTTTACCCAAGGTATAAGCGATGTCAAATTCAAAATATTGTAGGTATTCCACCCAACACCACTGGCGGAGATTCAAATATTTTTGAGAGAATATATGACTCAAGATCTTGTGGTCTAAAAACATGGTAAACCTTTCTATATAAAGGTAATTTCACCAAATCCTAAGAGAATGCATCACAAATACAAGTTCAAGGTCATGGGTTAGATAATTCTTTTCATGTGTCCTAAGCTGATGAGATCCATAAGAGGCGACATGATTACCTTGCATAAGAATGAAACCCAAACTTGAAACTGATGCATCACAGAAGACCACATAGCCTTTCCAGGTATCTGGAAGAGTCAAAACCATTGTAGTATTCAAGTGAAATTTTGTCTCAACCAAATAATTATGACATTTATCATCCCAATAAAAATTTACTCCCTTCCAAGTTAGAGCAGTCATCAGAGATGCCAATTTTGAAAAGTCCTTAATGAACCAGTGATAATAACCAGCTAGACCCAAGGAGCTACAAATCTAAAAAACATTTCACGATTTTTAACATGTCATAATAACACCTTCTCAGGATCAATTGATATCTCATGTTCCTACAACACATTTCCTAATAACTTCACTTCTCAAATCCATAAATCACATTTCAAAATCTTGGAATAAAGTCAATGATTTCTTAAAAAACTCATAACTGCTCTTAGATGATGCACATGATCCTACTCGGACTTAGAGTAAATAAATATTTCATCCACAAAGATTACAATGAAATCATTAAGGTACTCATGGAAAATCTTGTTCATTAAATCCATAAATACTACAGGATCATTGATTAGACCAAAGGGTATAACAAGGTAATAATAATGGATGTACCTGATCCAAAAGGTGGTTTTTAGAATGTTAGATTATTTTATCCTCAACTAGTGGTAACAATATAAAAGTTTAATATTTTATAACCACTTTGATTCTTTCAACTGATAAAACAGATCATCAATATGTGGAAATATATACTTGTTCTTTACCATCACTCGATTGTGATTTCTATAATCAATATATAAGCGAAGTAAACCATGATATTTCTCAACAAAGAGAACTGGCTCCACCCAAGGTGACACACTCAAGCATATAAATCATTTATCTAAAAAACCATCCAACTGAGTCTTCAAATATTTCAGTTTAGTTGGTTCCATGTAGTAAGAGGAAATATAAAATGGTTGAGTACTATGAACTAAATTAATAGATAATACTACCTATGTTACTAGTGTAAAACTATAGAATTCAAAAGGAAACATGTCGGGAAGCTCAACGAAAACTGGAGGGAGATTACCACCCAAAGATTCCCGCTCCATATCAAAAGAAAAAACTATATCACTTTCCTCAACTCCTAATAAGAAGGTCCGACCCTGCTTGACCTTGGGTCCCATTATCCTTGAAAGACACAATACACACCACTAGGTGAAATAAAGGAGACCCGTTGAAGATAATAATCAATACAGGACTTATTAGCAATGAGAAAATCCATCCCAAATATGATATCAAGCGGTTTCATCTTAAGATCCATAAAACTCCAAGAAAACTCAACATTTGATAGATAGAAAACACAAGAGGGACTACAAAGACCATATTCTATCTTCGTTCCAAGGTGGTGTAGTAATATCTATGACATAAGATAAAAGATGCATATGAAGGTTTAGTATATTAATAACATGGGTTGAAATAAATGAATGAGATTCACCAATATCAAATAAATAAGTCACTAATGAAGAAGCAATAGTGATGGTATCTCTCATAGTCACTAGACCAGTATCTGCTTCCTCTGGGGACTCTTACACTGCATGAAGAAGCTTCGTATTAGATACCTATGCTTGGAACCCTTTTATATGTGAAGCATCTGATTGCCGCACTTTTTTAGAAGCAGCTGAGGATCTTGTTCCACTATGTAGAGATGAATAAATATGGAAGAATTTCTATAGGTGTCCTGAGCATCCATAAGAACCACATACCTTGGATGCCTTAGTGAAAACCCTTATAATTCCCTAGCTCTCCACACTAGTAGTAAATCAACGAGCCTCTTCTAGGTACCTCAAGAGGTATAAAATGAACCTACTGTTGAGAAAAACCATGAGAATTATCATGATTCTAATTTCATTTGAAGGAACTCACACTGGTACTGGGATAGAAATAAACTCCCGATAACCCTAACTTTCTAGCCATGTCCATTTCGATAATTAGTGCTCAATCCATCACATCAGCATAAGAAGGCAGCTTTAGTAAGAAAAACTAAGAACAAATACCCTATCGAAGTCCCAACTCAAATTTTTGAGCCTTTATCTTCCCATTCGATATTATCTCAGGTGAAAAATGCATGAGCTCAAAAAAATGGTTTTCATACTCTTTCATGGTCCTATCAGCCTTCTCATGTTTGAAAAATTCCATCGCCTTGGATAACAACATCGAATCTAGATAGAACTATCCAGTGAAAATAGTTTTGAAGTATTTTCACTCTAATACCCCATGATTCTTGGTCATTACCATCATGTCCCACCATCTCCTACTCGGTCCTTCCATCACGAAGGTGGCACACTTCACCTTGATTTTTTCAAGTGTCTCCAAGAACCCAAATAAAATTTCCATTCAAATCAACCATTCCTTAGCCTCTTGAGGATCAATTGATCCTTTGAACGGTGTTGGATTCTAGTGAAGGAATTCTTGAGAACGTTCTCAGAGAACATCCCTTTGAGGTTCCACAAATGGAGCCTAAATAAGAACTGGTGGTGGTGCATACCCCAAAATTGGATAGTACATACAATCACCTCAACCAGATTCAGGTCCACTAGAGGATTTTCTCACTGAGGTTCAGTAAAAGCTTCCTCCTAGATCTTATTTTCACAATTTCTTAGAGGCATGATGCTACAAAACATCAACAGATAACAAGGAATACATCATATTGATACTCAAATAGAGTAACTAGGGAAATAAATCAAAATAGATAGACAAAGAAGATTTGTATTTCAATCCCATCCAAATCAAAAGTAGGGAAAAGACTAGAACTAATCCTCAAGATGATTTTTCTTAACCACCCTTGGTGACTTAAGGTTTTTTATGGTGAGAGCTAGCTAGGCACTCAATCGTAACTACCTCCTATGTCCCAAAAATATTTCAAAATGCATACTGAATTCAAGATAAGAAGATAAACCTAGAACTATGATACCACTTTGTCATGAACCATCCTGGGTACCCTGGTAACCCGATAACCGATTTGGTCTTGACATGGCACGAAGGGAATTCCCAATCCCCACGGGTTGGTGACTATCACCTTACATCATACAAAATGAAATTGGGAACAAATTTTCCACAAACATTGTTCAGGAAAGACAACAAATCAGTATGCATACAAAAGAAAATCTACTAGAAGAGGTGTAACAAAAGTCAAACGGGTATGAGAATACAAATTACTAAAAAAATTACCAGTAAAATAGAATATAAAACACCCAAGTCCCAACAGATGCAACCCTCCAAGTCCATGGATCAATAGCTAGAACCACCTCCAAGTGGTTCTTTACCCCTGCTCGAACCTAGAAGGAGATAATATACAAACACCCTAAGGAATAGGTAGGGTGTGATATAAAAGACCAGTAAGGTCTCACCAAGGATTCCGTAATAAGATGACAATATAAAATTAACAAAATAGTGTGATTTAAATTTTCAGATAAACATGTCTTTCATTTCAAGATCATATCTCAACAAAACATTCTTTACATTTAAAATTATTGAAATACATTTCAAGCAATGAAAATACTTTTAAACAAATGGAGCTTTACACAAATGGATTAAATAAACACTTTTATATAAAATAGTTTATAAAAATTCACAAGGAATGTAAAATAGTTTACAACATTGGCATAAATTTATATCTCATATATAAACAATTGAGAAACATGATCATCTACCAAGAGGCACAATAGTTACAGGTTATGGGATCCTCACACACTCATGTTATAAACCGCAATGTGTACACACTTCCCTTGACACTAACAAGAGAGGACTCATCTATGTCCCATTAGGGAGGTAAGCTGCGCTAACCAATATTTTTTTAGTGTTGTAAAGCGTCAATACATTTCTAGGACAATTACAACCTAGGGTGTTTGTCCCAATAACCTACTAAATACCTAGGTGTGCATGTTCTCTAGGACAATTCAATGATGGGCAATTTATTTTAAGAAAACTTAAAATATAATTAAATCCTATTCCCCCATTTCAAAAAAATTCCAATTTCCATTTAAAAACCAAAATGAGTTTTTAATAAAAAACATTCCTTTTCCAAGATAAAACCTTGAGGTTTCTATTAGAACCATTTTAAAGCCATTTTTCACAAATAGGAATTTGAAATAAATTTAAAATTAAACCCATTCCATAATTTAAATTAGACAATTTAAATTCCACCAATTTCCATAAACACACCCCAATTCAAAGAAATTTGGGGTTTTCCCAATTTCATGCCAAAATCCCATTTTAAAAACCCAATTCAATGGAATTGGGTTTTTCTAACAAAGAAATTGAAATCCATTTAATTGAAATCAAAAAATTTCATTTAATTCAAACAAATTAAATTAAATAAAGAAATTTAGGGTTAAAAAAATATGGGCATCATGATAGAACCACCAACCTCGGGATCAATGGATCTCGATTCACCAAACCCTAATCAGGATTTGTCAACAAAGAACGAAGATAAAAAAATCTAGGAAACAAGGATCAAACCTGGGTTTAAGATCCCAAAAAAGAGGGTATTTGATTCAAAAATCAACATAGGAATCTACAAAACCCTAGGGTAGAGAAGAGAGATAATGAGAGATAGAGTTTGGGAAGAGGAAACTAATTGGGAGAAGATTAAATGACATTCATCAAGCTTTGATCCTCCCCTGAGAGGGTTCAGAGGGTCCAAAAATTGATCTTGGGATATCTCCTAGAAGAAGAATTCATCAAGGGGTCGTATAGGTTTGTTGGGGGGAAAAAAGGTGGGTTTCAGGTATTTTAAAACAATTTTCAGATTAATTAAAATCCGCGTGCACGGTTAGCTAGGTAGATCCACACGGTTAGACCAAACTATGTGGCCTGGACATGAAATTATTTTAAATGGGTCACATGGTTTCTTCTAAGAGGGTTCATGGTATGAAAAACCATGCACCAACCATGGAAAATCCCACTACTTGGGTTTTCATGGTTTTTCTTGAAATGGCATAGGGTTTGGGAAAAATGTGCACCAACCATGCACTGGACCATAATTTTCAAAACTCTTCAAAAATTAAACTAGAAACAAACCCAAATGAAACCCAACCAAAGCTTAGTAAAAATAGGGGTTTATGAATACTTGAAAACAGTAATAGGATGTTACAATTTCATATAAGAATATGGAATTCAATTAAAAACAATGATAATATAAATCAATGCAACCCCAGGAAAAAACAAGAGAAGAAACCTCATGCAAAGGTATTTCATTACTTTACATTGAAACCACACTTGAAAATATTATTCATGTCATATAAGACTACATACGACATGAAGTGGTAGGCTCGGGATAGTAACAATGGCTTGATGATACATCCAAAATATTCAACATCATGGAAGATGCTTGATTCACCATATCTATATTTTTCTTTGGATCCTAGTAATATACATTTGGGATTGGATTCTAATGGTTTTAACCATTTTTTTACTTTAAGTACTAATAATAGAATTTGGATGGTTGTTTTGATCCCCTATAATCTACCTCCATGGCTGTGTATAAAAATGACTTCTTTCATTATTTCTATGATTATTCTTGGAAAGAAAATGCCTGGAAATGACATTGATGTAAATATTAAACCTCTAATCAAATAATTGAGAGAATTATTTGATGATGGAGTGGAAACATATGATTATTCAATGAGATAAATATTCAAAATTCATGCTTCTTTAGTGTGAAAAAATAGCAACTTTTCTAGAATATGAAATTTATATAGTTGGAACACTAATACTGGTTTGGTTTGTTCAGTTTGTAATTTTTATTTTGATCCTCAATGATTACCTCATAGTATAAAATGGTGTTTTATGTGTCATCATTGATTTCTTGACACTTCTCATAAATTCAAGTTTAACAATGCATGATTTAATGGAGATATTGAAATGATAAAGTCACCGAAGGTGTTATCTGGTTCAGAAATCTTGGGACAATTACTGAATGTCACTGAAGAATTTAGAAAATGTCACCAGTTTAAAGAAGGGGGAAAAGGGTATGAGGTATAGTATCCAAAGAATATGGCACACAAAAATGGAAGAAAAAGAGTATATTTTTCAAAATTCCTTATTGGGATTTAATTTTATACGTCATAATCTTGACATAATGCATATTGAGAAGAATGTCTGTGATAATTTAATTTTTACAGTGTTTAATGAGAATGGTAAATTAAAGGATCACCTTAATGATTGTAAGTATTTGGAGTCAATGAATATAAAGCTTGTTCTTTGGGAAAATTAGAATTAAAAGTATCTTTCATTTATTTTTTCAATGAAAAATCATGAGAAAGATGCATTCCTTTTAACTTTAAAGATTATAAAAGCGATAGATGGATATTCAAGTAACTTATCAAGGTGATTTGACTTAAAACATAGAATGTGACATGGATTGAAAATTCACGACTCACATATTTTTATGGATAAGTTTTTATCATTGGCTCTACGCAATAATTTACCTAAAAAATTAACAATGGTTCTAGTTGAGTTTTGTACCCTTTTTAGAGTGCTTGTGGAAAAACTCTAAATCCAACTGATCTTGATAAAATTTAAGAAAGAATTGTTTGACACTATTTCATTTGGAGATGTTATTTCCACATCCATTCTTCACATCCATGATTTATTTGACTGTTCAGTTGGTTGAATAATCTAAACTTGTTGGACTGGTACACTATCAATGGATGTTTCTAATTGAGAGGTCCGTTGAGTTTTTATTTTCATCGGTGAATTTGATTTTATCAAATCATTTCATAATTTTTTTAATATTTTTCTTATTTTTTTCCATTAGGTACTTAGGTCATTTGAAATCATATGTTAGGAATAAATCTCAACTAGAAGGCTCTATTACTGAAGGTTACATAGCCAAAGAGTGTTTGAACTTCTATTCTAGGTATTTTGATGGGATTGAGACTAGATTCAATCGTGATAGACATGCTGATAACATATCCACTAATTCTGATTCTGAAAACTAGTCATCAGTATTTCCAACTATTGGAAGACCAATTGGAATGGGTTAAAATTTTACACTACCTGAATTAGAGTTGCTACATGCACATAGATATGTGCTACTCAATAGTATTATTATTGATCCATTTATTTAATAATTGTGACTACAAATAAAGAGGTGACTAATGGGTTGAGCTCAAAATGAGATGGAATTAACAAAAGATATTAATAACGAGCTTGTCGATTGGTTTTACCATCGTGTAAGTATATACTCATATACGTATTATTCACATGTCGTCATTTTGTTTATGTTAAAAGTGACAACTTATATATATTTTTTTCTGGATAATAAATGCTGAAAATTGAACTAAAATTTCAAATGATTTGAGGTTTTTGGATCAAGGTCCTCCAAGGTAGGACAAGAGATTAGATGCCTACAATATTCATGGATTCAGGTTTTGTACAATTTATCGTGAAGAAGACCTGAAAACTCAAAATAGTGCTGTATTTAAATTTTAAGAGGTAGGATACTATGGGAAGATGAATCATATAATTGAATTAAAATATCATGTCTAGTTTTAAGTAGTATTATTCAAATGAAAGTGGGTCAACATTGATAGGGGTATAATAAAAAATTTGTTATATTTTAATTATGTAAACTTATCTTTCTTGATGGATACCGGTGAGCATGAAAAACATGATCCATTTATCTTGACTTCACAATCGAATATGGTTTATTATGTGTATGATGAAATAAATGAATGTTCGAGTGTTTTTGTGCACTTACAACAGATATACTTATATGATATGAGTGAGGAATATTAATTGGGTCTTTGTGACAGTGAACCTCATCAACCACAAAACATTGAATTTTTTTCCTGACAATATCAAAATAGTAGAACTTGAAAGAGAGGGTGAAAATGAAGGAATCATCATTATGGAGGTTGATAACAATTAAGATAATGAATATGAAGGTAATTGAATGTATAAAATTTTAATGAAAATATATTACAATTTCTCATTTATAAGTGTTTTATACATATATACATCGTTCTAGTTTTTTTTTTGTAAAAATATTTTAGTTTTTCATTTTTTATACATTTAATATACATTAACCATTTGAAATACAGGAATGTCAATATAAAAAAAATTCAGGATCCTAGATGATCAGCATCTTGGAGCACGTCGCCACTTCTGTCATCTTATATGGATCCTAGTGATTCAGTTATACCCAAGACTGCTAGCGAGCCAGCTATTTTCCCATATGTCATGGGTATCCCATCGCCCGATTCACCTTTGGTGATGGAGTAATTCTTCACCCCTCCATCTATGGGGTATTGGTGAGTTATCATTACTGGTATGTATATCATTTTAATATATATATATATATATATATATTTTTAATTGTTTAATGAATTTTTCAAACAGATAAAGACAACTATAGAAGTGATACAAATATGAACACATCATATGTATGAGACCTAAAGGAATTCAACATTATCATTCCATTTGACGATTTCAGGGTGCATGTCGGTGAAGCTTTCAGAATCTATGGGCAGATTCTTGGGTAACTTGCTTGTGAGATGGTGATCTTTCCCATTAATTATAAATATTGGAGGCATATTCCTACAAATTGGAAAAATTAGGTCTTTGCTACTCAAGTAATGGTAATATTAATTTAATATTCCTTGGCCAATAATTTAAAATACATGAGTAAAACATTATAATATACTAATAAAGTGTTATATTTTTTATTTCTAGATGTTTTTTTTCATTTTGATATCCCCGACTCTGTTTCAAGGACATAGACTTTAAAAAAATTGAGCAAGAAATAGAGAGATTTTAAATGGAGATAATGGAATGGGTTTAATGTCACTTCTCTGAGATTATGAAAAATGTATGAGAAAGTGCATGAAGACATTTATCGTGAGCAATGGAATCTCTTTGTCGATATCAATAGAGATGCATCTCATGAGGTAATTTCATATTTTATAGTATATTAATAACACAAGCACAATAAAATTATAATTTTTATTAATGTTGCTACTTTTTTGTAGGAATTATCTAAAAAAATTCCATGAATTGTGATAAGCAAGTCATTCCTCTCATTGAAGGGTCTCCAAGTTTTTTGAGAAAAAGAAAAATTTTGGTTTTTATTTTATTCATTATTATTTATATCATTTTATTATAACTCAAGGATTTTTCTAAATTGTTTACATTTTTTATTAAGGATAATGAATTAGGTCACTCTATTGGTCGAACATAGATTTGGTTTAAAGTGCATAGGAAACCCGATGATAGTTTTGTAAATGACCATACTAAAGATGTTGGAGTAAATAATTTTCATTACCATTTCATATTATTTCATTACCATAAAAACATAATAATGAAAAATATATTATAATAACTAAAAAGTCTTAAACCTAATTAAATGGAGCTAGCTACATGGATCAAATAATACCAATTTGGAATATTTTAATACATTTAGCTGACCATAATTAATTAGGTTTAAGGATTGATTGTTGTTATAATATAATTTTTAATATTATGATTTCCTAGTTTTTAAATAACAATAAATACTAATGAAAAATTTGTTAATTAGATATCATTATGAAGTTCAAATATTTTAAAAAATAATTATCAATATTTTTGTATTAACAGGTTAAAATTTAAGAAGTTTGGGATGCGAATGCTTTATAATCAGCATAATTTTCATAGAACGATGCAGTTAGAATAGTTTTAGGGAAGTAGAATCCCAAACATGTATAGGGTATGGGTTATGGGCTTACTCTATCAGCTATCTTTGGTAGGCAGTTGATAAAACACTATTTTATTGAATATTTTATTGATAATAAATTATATAATTTTCTCACATTGTGTTAAACATGTTTATTTATAAAATATTTGGGATTTGATCATTCATTTGAAAATTTGGTGAAAATTCTAGTTTTACCCTTAATAGTTCACTGTAGTATTTCGAAGATAAATATTTCTATATTTGTTATTTTAATTTGAAATTTTGTAACAGTGTTTCTAACATAATTATCTACAACTTTTATTCAGGACACTAAATCTAAAGAGTTAATTTGGTTGTTGAAATTGGGCCATGAAGTCAAAGTTGGGCTGGGCTCGCCAGAATGGAGAAGGTTCTGTATTTGGGCCATATATTCTACATACGGGCTTGGATTGAGCCCAAATTTTGATGAAAGCTCGGGGACATGATGTGGAACAAATAATCCTTCTGTAAGGCCGGCCAATTCACGCGTTTTGGTGGTCAAATGGGCGGTGAAAGTTGGAATAAAATATTTGGCCGAATTTCCACATTCACACTTGAAACCACTTGTAACCTCTCCTCCCCTCCCCTCTATAAATTATAGTTTTTCTCATTTGGAGGGGTTGGGAAGTTCATTGGGAGATTGGAGGCAGATGAGAATTTGTTTCACCCAAATTATCCAACCATTGTAAGAGGGGTAGCTCTTGAAGCAAGGATCCCCTCATCGAAGCCTCCTTCTCTTCTTCATTTTGTAATGTTTTCATTTGTGTAATAAACTTTATTGCTCTTCTTATATTTCTTCTCTTTTCTTCTGTTTTGTTTAAATTTCTTCTTCTCTTAATCTTCCTAATTGGGCTGGAATTCTTGAGTAAAAGCGTTATTGGGTTATACCCATTTTAAACCTTTGCACATGCAAAACGCTTCTACGATGATTACGCCACCCATAGAAGAGTAGTCTTTTAGTAATCGATCTATATTCTACCCTCTTCATTTAATTATTTTGAATCAATGAGCTACTGTAATTCACTTAATATGATCCATGAATTGTGTTTTTAAATTGTAAGAAACTAAGCAAGCAATTGAACAATTAACACAAAAACACGCGAGGTCGAGATTTTGTGTAAATTGTGAGAGCGCGATCTTAATCGGTAATACAAGACCACACGGGATAAATTTGTAGAGTTCAAATATAATCCCTAAACACAATTCATCCTCATTTCCAGAGTGGATATGTGCCTTAATTTACCACTGACCATAATCTAATCTTAGAACATCAATCAAAGCAGGGTGCTGCGATTGCATGTTCCGAAGTTAGCCTAAGGTTAAATTCACTTCAATCTTCGTGGTAAAGTTAATTCTCGTAGGGTTCGGGATTTAAAAAATTAAGGGATCATAATTAAGTGAATATTAATTTAAATGATAATGATTAATAAATGATTGAAGAGGTAGAGTTAGATCGATTACGTCTTTTAAATATTGTCTAAACAAACATCTTTTTGTTGTGTCATTTTAATCAAACTTCATTTCAAAACAAAAAACAAAAAAAAATACAATCTTCTTCCAGAAAACTTCTTCTAGATTCATAAACTATAAATAAACACCCCCATCCTTTCAATTAATGTTTTTATTCTCTTTTATTTTACTTCTAGAATACCTCTAAAAATTGTTTTAATTCACTTCCTCCTTTGAGAGACGACCTTGGTCAGCCACTCTGCTGCACTTAAGTACCCCAAAATCATACTAATCATTTGAGGGTGCCCACGACAGCGCTCTTTAAAATTGGCGCCATTGCCGGGGAGGCAAGTAATTATTTCAACCAATTAGAGGTATTTATTTTATTTTACATTTTAATTCTCTTCCTCTCTTCTTTCTTCCGTCTTTACCCAATCTGATTTTTTTCTTCTTCTTCTTTTATCTCTTTCTACTTCTTTTTGGACCATCAACTCAAACTTCTAATTTTTATTTTACTATGGTCCACATTCCTTCTTTTCATCTTTCATTGATTGATGACACGAACTAATCCCGAAGATCTCTTAGATCTTGACCCTGAGATTGAACGTAGCCTTAGGGCACGAATCAGACATTCTCAATCTACGGGAAGTTTCAACATTCTACCAGTTGGAGAATTACTCCAATATCAGAACATTGAAATTGGAAGCAATTCAAATTAAACCATAAAACAAGAACCAATGGCTGGAAACAATTGAAATGAACTTAATAGAACCATTCGAGAATTGGCTGCACCTGATATTAACTATCAACCAAATTGTATTGCATACCCAAATCTCGAATCGGACTTCGAACTGAAATCTGGGTTAATTCACTTACTTCCAAAGTTTCATGGCCTCTCTGGTAAGGATCCCAATAAACATTTGAAAGAATTTAATGTGGTTTTCTCAACCCTAAAACCTATAAATGTCTCTGAAGATCAAATCAAACTAAGAGCATTCCCATTCTCACTTGATGGAGCTGCGAAAGATTGGATGTATTATTTACAACCCGAAGATGTAACTTGTTGGAACGATTTGAAACGTCTTTTCTTGCAGAGATTTTTTCCAGCATCAAGGACCACATCCATTCGAAAGGAGATATCGGGGATCAAGCAAGCCCAAGGGGAGTCAATGTATGAGTATTGGGAGAGATTCAAGAAGCTGTGTGCAAGCTGCCCACATCACCAAATCAATGAGCAACTACTCATTCAGTACTTCTATGAAGGACTCACACCTATGGAGAGAAGCATGGTAGATGCTGCGGCTGGAGGAGCATTGGTGGACAAGACACCAGTAGCTGCGCGTGCGTTGATCGACAAGATGGCCCAAAACTCCCAACAATTCGGTGATAGAGGTACACCACATGTTCGAGGAGTACATCAGGTAAGTCCTTCTTCTCTTGAAAGTCATTTGATTGATACTAAGTTAGAATAATTGACAACTATGGTGAGGCAGATTGCATTGGCTCAAAAGACATCCCAACCCCCTCCTTCAAGGCCTTGTGGTATTTGCACTGAGACAAGCCACCCAACTGACTGTTGCCCACAACTCCAAGAAACAGAAGATTGTGCAGCAGTGTTCCCTGGGAGACCATTTCAGCAGCAGCAACAACAACCATATCCCCAAAAGAAGTTTGATCCAACATACAACCAAGGGTGGAAAGATCTAGCGGACATGAGGTATGGCTCTGGACAACAACAAAGGCCCCCTTTTCAACCAAACTTCCAGCAGCCTCCACCTTACCAACAGGGTTTCCAACAACCCCAAAGGAGATTCGAAGCTCAAACATCAACGAGTCAGCAACAAGGGAATATCCAACACAAGGTAGACTCTAACACTGATGATATTTTGAAACAAATTGTTCTTAATCAACAGAATGAGCTGAAGAGTCAAGGTTCGGAGCTGAGAGAGTTGAAGACTCAAATGAGTCAGATTGCCACCGCCCTCCATGAACTTGTGAGTAATAATTCTGGAAATCTACCTTCCCAACCCACTCCAAATCCAAAGGGGAATGTTAGTGCCATCACATTGAGAAGTGGGAAGCAAATGAACGATACATCTGCACCTACCATTCCACCGGGATTCACCTCAACTTCAGAGAAGCCGCATTCCATACCAACTGATGAGCAATCCAAGGAGAACGATAAAGGTAAGAAAAAGATTGATGATGTTCCTCCTAAACCCCTTACTTTTCCAAACAGGGTTGTTCAAACCAAGAAGATGGCTGAAGAAGCAATGCAAAAGGAGGTTTTGGACACATTCAAGCGTGTGGAGATCAACATTCCTCTACTTGAAGCCATTAAGAAAATTCCAAGGTATGCGAAATTCTTAAAAGAACTTTGTACCAATCGAAGAGGGCTCAAGGGAAATGAGAGGATCAACCTTGGAAGGAATGTGTCGGCACTCATTACACCAACTCTAGCAATTCCAACAAAGTGCAAGGATCCCGGGACATTCACCATCCCATGTACCATAGGGGAGTTTCACTTCTATGATGCTCTTTGTGATTTAGGAGCTTCAATAAATGTGATGCCTCACTCTATATTCTCTTCCTTGCAGGTTGGTGAGTTGAAGCCAACAAGAGTAGTGGTGCAATTGGCGAATAGAGCTACAACATATCCAGCGGGAGTCCTTGAGGATGTACTTGTCTGGGTAAGAGACATGATCTTTCCAGCGGATTTCTATGTTCTTAACATGGAGGATGATCAGGTAAGTTCTCATGCCCCCATTATCTTAGGTAGAACCTTCCTCAAAACTGCAAAAACTATCATAAATGTAAATGAGGGTACACTTTCCATGGAGTTTGGAGATGAAGTTGTGATATTTAATGTTATGGATTCCATGAAGTACCCCTCTGAGGACCATTCTGCTTTTGTTATCTCCCATTTTGAACCACCAAATAAAAACTCCATAGAATTTGATTGTCCTATGCTTAGGGAGATTATGAGTATTGGTTCTAGTTTGATGTATAAGAATACTTCTACACCCATTTTTAAGGAACAAGACTCTCTAAGATTTGATTTTGAAATGGAATCATATTCTGATTTTGATCATGTGAACTCTGATTATGACATGGCTATTGAGTATGCTGATGGATTTGGTGCTTTATTCTCTGATTGTGATGATTTTTATTCTGATATTGATGTTCATTGTGCAGATATGTCTGTTGCATCAATTTCTCCATCCATACATCACCCACCTACATTGGAACTCAATCCATTGCCCCCAAATCTCAAATATGCATACTTGCTCAGTGGTGATAGATTACCTGTCATAATTGCTAACAATATCTCTTTTGAACATGAAGAAAAACTTTTGAATCTTTTGAGAGATAACATTAGGGAAATTGGTTGGACATTGGCAGACATATCAGGTATTAGCCCCTCCATTTGCATGCATAGGATTCTCTTGGAGGATGGGGCTAAACCGGTGAGACAACCACAAAGGAGACTCAATCCCACCCTCCTGGAAGTTGTTAAAAAGGAAGTTGAGAAATTGCTCGAGGCAGGTATAATCTTTCCCATTTCAGATTCACAGTGGGTAAGTCCAATTCAGGTTGTGCCTAAGAAAACTGGTTTCACTGTTATAAAAAATGAAAATGATGAGTTAGTTCCTGTGAGAGTACAAAACAGTTGGCGAGTGTGTATCGATTATAGGAAACTAAATCAATCCACTCGTAAGGACCATTTCCCACTTCCATTCATTGACCAGATGCTTGAGAGACTAGCTGGGAAGACACACTATTGTTTCTTGGATGGATTTTCTGGATATTTTCAGGTTCCCATTGCAGCAGAGGACCAGGAGAAGACAACATTCACCTGCCCATTCGGTACCTTTGCTTACCGGAGGATGCCATTTGGACTTTGCAACGCCCCAGGTACCTTCCAGAGATGCATGGTGAGTATTTTCTCAGATTTCATTGAGACCTGCATGGAGGTATTTATGGATGATTTTATAGTTTATGGGTCCTCATTTGATGAATGTCTCTCTAGTTTGGGTGATGTGTTGCATCGTTGTATTGAGAAGAATCTGGTCTTAAATTTTGAAAAATGTCATTTCATGGTCGAAAAGGGAATTGTCTTAGGTCATATAGTATCACAACATGGAATTGAAGTTGATAAATCTAAGGTAGACATTATTTCATCCCTCCCATATCCTACATGTGTGCGTGATGTTCGATCATTCCTTGGGCATGCTGGATTTTATCGACGCTTCATCAGAGATTTTAGTAAGATCGCTCTACCCTTATCTCGATTGCTTCAAAAAGATATTGACTTCAATTTTGATGATTCATGCAGGGTATCATTTGATGAGCTGAAGAAGTGTCTGACCACTCCACCAATCATACAGCCCCCACGGTGGGACCTTCCATTTGAGCTTATGTGTGACGCCTCCAACTTCGCGGTTGGAGCTGTCTTATCTCAGAGGGTGGAAGGACGTTCACATGTGATCGCCTATGCATCAAGGACACTAGATTCATCCCAATCAAACTACACTACCACAGAAAAGGAGTTTCTTGCTGTCATATTTGCTTTAGATAAATTCCGTTCATATTTATTGGGCTCTAAAGTAGTTGTTTTTTCTGACCATGCAGCTTTGAGGTACCTCCTGAAGAAGCCAGATGCAAAGCCGCGACTTATCCGTTGGATTCTCCTTCTTCAAGAGTTTGACATCGAGATAAAGGACAAAAAGGGGTCAGAAAACTTGGTGGCGGACCACATGAGTAGGCTTACTCACACACTAGAGGATGACACCTTGGATCAGGTACCACTTCGGGACACTTTCCCCGATGAGCATCTCTATACCATCTCAGGTAAGCATCCTTGGTATGCTGATTTAGTTAATTACATTGTTGGCTCTGAAATACCAGTAAATTTGAAGAAGCATCAAGTCCAAAAATTAAAAAGTGAGTCTAGGTATTATGTGTGGGATGATCCGTACCTCTGGCGCATGTGTAGTGACCAAGTCATTAGGAGGTGTATTCCTGATCATGAGTTTGAGTCTGTTTTGCAATTCTGTCATACACTTGCATGTGGTGGACACTTTGGACCCCAACGGACAGCTAGGAAGGTTTTAGACTCTGGATTATATTGGCCTAGCTTGTTCCATGATGCCCATTTGTTTTGTAAGTCATGCTCTCGTTGCCAACACACTGGGAACATTTCTAGGAGACACGAGATGCCCCAACAACCCATACTATTTTGTGAGATTTTTGATGTATGGGGCATCGACTTTATGGGTCCTTTTCCTAGTTCATTTGGATTTTTGTATATTTTGGTTGCTGTAGATTATGTGAGTAAATGGGTGGAGGCAAAGGCCACCAGGACTGACGATTCTCATGTTGTTGTGGACTTTGTCAAAGCACATATTTTTTGCAGGTTTGGAGTACCAAAGGCCATCATCAGTGACCAAGGGACACACTTTTTCAATAGGAATTTCGCTTCCCTCCTTCGAAAGTATGGGGTGACACACAAAACATCGACACCATACCACCCCCAAACAAATGGCCAGGCTGAGGTTTCAAATCGTGAGTTGAAACAAATCTTGGAGAAAACCGTGCAGCCAAATAGGAAGGATTGGAGCAAGCGCTTGGATGATGCATTGTGGGATTATAGGATAGCATACAAGACCCCCATTGGTATGTCCCCATTTCGGATTGTTTTTGGGAAAGCATGTCATCTCCCAGTGGAAGTCGAGCATCGGGCATATTGGGCTATAAAGAAATGCAACATGGATTTGGCCCAAGCTGGAATTCAAAGGAAGTTGCAAATTCAAGAGCTTGAGGAGATTCGCCTGTCATCATATGAGAACTCAAGGCTCTACAAGGAAAGATCAAAAGCAGCTCATGACAAAATGATCCAATAAAGGGAGTTTCAGGTTGGAGAGAAAGTCCTTCTCTATAGTTCACGACTGAAGTTGATGCCTAGTAAGTTGCGTTCCAGATGGTTAGGTCCTTATATTGTGTCTAATGTTTTTCCTTATGGTGCAGTGGAAATCACACAAGAGGACACTGGAAGGAGCTTTACAGTCAATGGGAAACGTTTGAAGAGATACATTGAGGGACATCCTACTGATGCAGTGGATTTTATCACACTGCATGACCCCATCATCACTTGATCACATCAGGCTGTTCCTAACCCTTTCACTTTTATATTATTTGTCCTATTTAAACATTTTTCATTTCATGTGCATATATCATCTCATGGGTTCACATTGAGGACAATGCAATATTTTAAGTGTGGGGGATGGAACCTTTTAGTTTAGTAATTTCAATTGTTTTCCTGTTAAAAAAAAAATTGTGTGTTTTTCAAAATTTGTGTGTTTATTTTACAATTTTCTGTGTGTTTTTGAAACTTTTGAGCTGAAATGATTCTCATCACCATTTTTAAATCCATATCAATAAGTGAAACAATTTACCCCTTGAAACTAAGCTTAAATGAATGCTGAAATGACTTTGTTTCAAGTTCAAATATTTAGTAATTTCATGGAAAGTACACCAAATTTTGAATCCCATGCCACATCTCACTGTCTTTAAATTTGAAATCACTTTCCTGTGAGGCTTCTGAACCATTATTTTCATATTCTTTACATTCACCTCACTTCTTGAGAGAACCAAACCATACTTGATTTAACCAGAATTTGATCTATTCCTGTCAAAACTTGAGGGTTTGAGGTACTTGTGTTTAAATGATTGAGGCATTTGTTTGGTATTAAAACCCCTATTTCAAAGAATCCTTTGTTATAATGGCCTACCTTGAATATTTAATCCTTATAGCCCTTAGAAGCCATGCACAACCTGTTAGGTTAAGCCACATTACAAGCCAATTTTCCCTATCCAACCAACTCTTGAAGTGAAATTGCATAATCTAGTTGAGCTTAAGTGTGGGGGAAGCTGTCTTGTGTTGTGCCACCACATTATGTGATACTTTGGGTGGAAAATTAAATTCTGAAGAGATGTGTTTGCTGCTAAAGAAAGTCATTATATTGAAAGCTGTGCCTTTTCTGGAGCTTTCATGACAAGTGAAGCTGTGCCTTTTCTGGAGCTTCTAATTGAGGTGGAAAGCTGTGCCCATCTGGAGCTTTCAAGAAAATCATGTTTGAGAAGATTGACATTTTTTATGCTGAAATGATGAATGGTGTAAACCTTTCATGACTTTTCATGATGATGGAGCTGAATTGATACTATGGGGATTGAAGAGAAGACCATATTTAAGTGAAAATTAGATTAATGCAATTTTGCTTCAAAAGAGTCAAGCCCTCCTCATTCAGCCTCAGAGTTTTTCACATCTTAATCCTACCAACCGAAAGCCACAGAACAACCCTGAAAATTCCTCATGATAAACATATGTCCTTGACTCACATCGGGTAGTGATTTAGGAATCTATCAGGCCTATGGTGACCCTTGTATGAGTTTGTATGAGAAAGACATTGCAAAAAAAATTGATATTTGAGTGATGAGAGAAAATTCAAGCGAGGTAAGTGTTTTGTGCATGGGAGGATAAATGAAGTGGAAATATATTGAATGATATAAATGGAGAACTTGAAATAATGTTTTTTATGAGGCATGATATCTTTTGTTTCTTGGTGTGTAATTGTTTGATCTCAAAGATATGTGTTTCAAAATTGGTTTTGATTTTATATTGATGTTTACTTGAAATGAGATTTTGCTCAGGAGTGCAAAAAGGGTAAGTGTGGGGGAGTTGATAAAACACTATTTTATTGAATATTTTATTGATAATAAATGATATAATTTCCTCACATTGTGTTAAACATGTTTATTTATAAAATATTTGAGATTTGACCATTCATTTGAAAATTTGGTGAAAATTCCAGTTTTACCCTTAATAGTGCACTGTAGTATTTCGAAGATAAATATTTTTATATTTGTTATTTTAATTTGAAATTTTGTAACAGTGTTCCTAACATAATTATATACAACTTTTATTCAGGACACGAAAGCTAAAGAGTTCATTTGGTTGTCGAAATTGGGCCATGAAGTCAAAGTTGGGCTGGGCTCGTCAGAATGGAGAAGGTTCTGTATTTGGGCCATATATTCTACATAAGGGCTTGGATTGAGCCCAAATTTTGATGAAAGATAGGGGACATTATTTGGAACAAATCATCCTTCTGGAAGGCCGGCCAATTCACGAGTTTTGGTGGTCAAATGGGCGGTGAAAGTTGAAATAAAATATTTGTCCGAATTTCCACATTCACACTTGAAACCACTTGTAACCTCTCCTCCCCTCCCCTCTATAAATTGGAGTTTTTCTCATTTGGAGGGGTTGGGATGTGAATTGGGAGATTGGATGCATAGGAGAATTTGTTTCACCCAAATTCTCCAACCATTGTAAGAGGGGTAGCTCTTGAAGCAAGGATCCCCTCATCGAAGCCTCCTTCTCTTCTTCATTTTGTAATGTTTTCATTTGTGTAATAAACTTCATTGCTCTTCTTATATTTCTTCTCTTTTCTTCTGTTTTGTTTAAATTTCTTCTTCTCTTAATCTTCCTAATTGTGCTGGAATTCTTGAGTATAAGCGTTATTGGTTTATACCCATTTTAAACCTTTGCACATGCAAAACGCTTCTACGATGATTACGCCACCCATGGAAGAGTAGTCTTTTAGTAATCGATCTATCTTCTACCCTCTTCATTTAATTATTTTGAATCAATGAGCTAATGTAATTCACTTAATATGATCCATGAATTGTGTTTTTAAATTGTAAGAAACTAAGCAAGCAATTGAACAATTAACACAAAAACACGCGAGGTCGGGATTTTGTGTAAATTGTGAGAGCGCGATCTTAATCGGTAATACAAGACCACACGTGATAAATTTGTAGAGTTCAAATATAATCCCTAAACACAATTCATCCTCATTTCCAGAGTGGATATGTGCCTTAATTTACCACTGACCATAAGCTAATCTTAGAACATCAATCAAAGCAGGGTGCTGCGATTGCATGTTCCGAAGTTAGCCTAAGGTTAAATTCACTTCAATCTTCGTGGTAAAGTTAATTCTCGTAGGGTTCGGGATTTAACAAATTAAGGGATCATAATTAAGTGAATATTAATTTAAATGATAATTATTAATAAATTATTGAAGAGGTAGAGTTATATCGATTACGTCTTTTAAATATTGTCTAAACAAACATCTTTTTGTTGTGTCATTTTAATCAAACTTCATTTCAAAACTAAAAACAAAAAAAAAATACAATCTTCTTCCAGCAAACTTATTCTAGATTCATAAACTATAAAAAAAAACCCCCATCCTTTCAAGTAATGTTTTTATTCTCTTTTATTTTACTTCTAGAATACCTCTAAAAATTGTTTTAATTCACTTCCTCCTTTGAGAGACGACCTTGATCAGCCACTCTGCTGCACTTAAGTACCCCAAAATCATACTAATCATTTGAGGGCGCCCACGACAGCTCTCTTTCAGCAGTGGGGCTTTGAGTAGTGTCGTTGATCAAAAATTACAAAGATAAATTGAAGTATTAAAAGAAAAAGTGCAAGAATAAGACTCTTATAGACAAACACAGGATCAATGGCAGTTTCAAATAAAAAATTCTTTAGTTTCTAAATTTTAGTGGATGACTGGAATGACCCCCTAGAAAATTTATAGCCTTATATCTCATCTTTCCAAGTTAAATTCTAAATTACATAGATCATTCACACATTTTCATAGAACACATAAAACATCAATAACTAAAACTAAAATGAAACTTTTATATAGAAAACATGAATTTTGATTCATACCAACCACATCATGTTTCTAATTGACATGTAGTTTATTCCTACACATCAAGAATGAATTATAGATCGTTATTCATAATTTTAAGAACAATCCGACCTTGTTTGCTCAGTTTTGACTTATTAAACACTTCTAAAAGGTACAAAATCCTTTAAAAACAAGTTTCAGGGGTCAAAAATAGGGAAGTGACGTCATATTTCCCTGAAATCATGGGGAAATGACCATAGATTTAATTTTAAAATGTATAAACTGAAGACACGTCATTTAGAGTTTCCATTTTCCCATTATGGTTGTAAATGCTTTTTTAGTGTTTTAAAATAATAAAACAAGCATAGAATGGTCAAAACCATAGAAAAAGACCTCATATTGGTGTGAAATCATAGAAAAATACTGTTGAGTTGTTTTTGATGTGTACCCACAGATAATACATCAATATGATGTGCGGTGTGGTCAGAATTACTCAGTATACACTTTTGAAAGGTACAACATCCTTTAAAAACATGTTTTGGGGTGTCAAAACTAGGAAAATGATATCATATTTCTCTAAAATCAAGGGATAACAAAAATAGATTTAATTGTGAAATGTAGGAACCAACAAAACATCATTTTGAATTATGATTTTCCCATTATGGCCGTAAATGCATTTTTAGTGTTTTAAAATATTAAAATGTGTGTGGAATAGTTAAAACCATATAAAAGGACCTCATATTGATGTGAAATCATTGTACAACCACCATTGAGTTTTTTTATGTGTACGCCTAGAAAAAATTTCAATCCGATGTGTAGTGTGGTCAGAATTACTCGATATACACTTCTAAAAGGTATACATGCCTTTAAAAACAAGTGGCAAGGGGTAAAAACTAGAAAAATGACATTGTATTGCCCTCAAATAATGGGAAAACCCATATATTTAATTTTTAAATATAGGAACTGACAATACATCATTTCTAATTACGGTTTTCCTGTTATGGCCGTAAACATGTTTTTAGTGTTATAAAACACTAAAATGTGTGTAGAATAGTCAAAACCATATAAAAGACCATATATTGATGTTAAATCATGGGAAAATAACCAATGAGTTGTTTTTGATATGTATGTGAGAAAACACGTCAATATGATGTGTGATGTGGTTGGAATTACTTGGTATACACTTCTGAAAGGAACAAAATCCTTTACAAACATGTGTTGGGGGGTCAAAACTAGGGAAAATATATCAAATTAACTTGAAATAATTATAAAAGACCATATATTTAATTTTTAAATGTAGTAATTGACAACATGTCAGTCTGAATTAAAGTTTTCCTGTTATGGCCGTAAATGTGTTTTTAGTGTTATAAAACACTAAAATGTGCGTAGAATGGAAAAAACCATAGAAAATGACCTCATATTTATGTTAAATCTTAGAAAAACCATTTTTTAGTTGTTTTTGATGTACACACATAAAACATGTCAATCCGATGTGCGGTGTGGTCAGAATCACTCGATATACACTTCTGAAAGGTATAAAAGCCCTTAAAAACAAGTATCGAGGGGTCAAAACTAGAAAAATGATGTTAGATTTCCCTAAAATCATGGGAAAATGATCATATATTTAATTGTAAAATATAGGTTCTGACAAGACATCATTTTGAATTACAGTTTTCCGGTTATGGTTGTAAATGCGTTTTTAATGTTTTAAAACACTAAAACATGCGTGGAATGGTCAAAACCATAGAAAACGACCTTATATTGATGTTAAATAATTGGAAAACCACCAATGAGTTGTTTTTGATGTGTAATCATAGAAAACATGTCAATCCAATGTGTGGTGCTGTCATAATTACTCAATATACACTTTTAAAAGGTATAAAAACCTTTAAAAATAAGTGTTGGGGGGTCAAAACCCAAAAAACGACACCGGATTTCCTTGAAATAATGGGAAAACAACCATAGATTTAATTATGAAATTTAGAAACCAACAAAACATCATTCAAAATTATAGTTTTCCTGTTATGGTCACAAATATGGTTTTAGTGTTTTAAAACACTAAAATGTGCGTGGAACTGTCAAAACCCTATAAAATGACCCCAGATTGATGTAAAATCACAATAAAACCGCTGATGAGTTTTTTTTTATGTGTACACATAGAAAACATGTCAATCCAATGTGTGGTGTGGTCAAAATTACTTGGTATTCACTTTTGAAAGGTACAAAAGCCTTTGAAAACAAGTGCCAAGGGGTAAAAACCAGGTAAATGACATTGGATTTCCCTAAAATCATGGGACAATGACCATAGATTTAATCTTGAAGTGTAGGAATTGAATACATGTCATTATGAATTACGGTTTTTCTATTATGGCCGTAAATTCATTTTTAGTGTTTTAAAACACTAAAACGTAAGTGGAACGGTCAAAACCATAAAAAATGACCTCAGATTGATGCGAAATCTTGGGAAAACCACTAATGAGTTGTTTTTGATGTGTACATGTAGATAAAATGTCAATCTGATGTGCGGTGTGGTCAGAGTTACTTGGTATACACTTCTGAAAGGTACAAAAGCCTTTAAAAACAAGTGTCAGGGTATCAAAACCAGGAAGACAACATCGTATTGCCTTGAAATCATAGGAAAACATATGTATATTTAACTGTGAAATGTAGGAACTGGAAACATGTCATTACAAATTACGATTTTCCCATTATGGTTGTAAACACATTTTTAATGTTTTAAAATACTAAAACGTATGTGAAATGGTCAAAACCATAAAAAACAACCTCAGATTTATGTACAATCATGGAAAAACCACCGTTTAGTTGTTTTTGATGTGTACGTGCATACAACATGTCAATCTAACATGTGGTGTGGTCATAATTACTTGGTATACACTTCTGAAAGGTACAAAATCTTTTAAAAACAAGTGTCAGGGGGTCAAAACTAGGAAAACAATGTCAGATTTCCCTAAAATCATGGGAAACCAATAGTATATTTAATTGTGAAATTTATGAACCAATGACGCATCATTTCAAATTACGGTTTTCCTGTCATGTCTGTAAACATGTTTTTAGTCTTTTAAAACATTAAAACATGCGTTGAATGTTCAAAACCATATAAAATGACCTCATATTGATGTGAAATCATGGAACTACTAATTTTGAGTTATTTTTGAAATATAATATATGTTGTGATATCAAAATATTTAATTTTTTTATTAAGTAAATTTCAAGCACACTGAATGTCGCTTTAAAAGTAAATTAGAATTTTTACTCATCCCTTTTTAGTTTCAACTGTCGAATCTTATCTTAAATAGGTATGTGTATACTTTCAAAGTTTTATTATATATTATTTGTTTTATGTTAAAATTTATTCTATTAGATTAATAAAATAAAAAATTTTATGTGCAGCATTATGAATATATTCTGTGTCTTTTCTCTTTTGCATTTCTTTTCTTAAATGTTCTAGTTTTCATTGTAGGTGACAAATACTAATAGTTGACAAGAGCTTCACCATTCTGATCCAAAAAATTATTCAAAAGTCAGTCGTGATGGTTCTTAGCTTCGATGGTATGTTAAAATTTTATCAATTATTCTACTATAATTTTGATTTATTATGTGAAGTTTTAATTTTTTTTTCTTTTTTGTTATAGTTGGTGAGATGACGTGGTTGGTTTCAGTTGATGACATGATGTCGAGGAATACGTATGTAGTGGAGGTCATAACATGGATGTATATTGTCCATGAGTTGTTGTTGGACATATTGTATATGTATATTAACAAATGTATGGGTTGACTAATATTGAGGTTATGATGACTGGATGTTTGTATATGACTATGGATGTATGATATATATATGATGATTTTATCATATATTTATGTTTTAGTTTGTTATATTTCATTTTTTATATTTATAGTTTTTTATTAATTTTTTTAAAAAAAATCTGATTTAGTGGCAGTTTTAAGTAACCGCCGCTAAATACATTTTATATAATATGTTTAGCAGCGGTTATGCTTAATTACTGTTAAAAGAAACCGCCTCTAATATGTTCCACTACAGTTTCTTTTATTTTATTTATATTTCTCCCAAATATTGTTTTTATAAAAGAACCGTTGCTAAATAAACAAGTTAACACCGCTAAATTCTTCAAAAAATGACACTTAACAAAACCACTGCTAAATTAAAAAAACCATCGCTAAATGACTGCGACCGTGCAATACATAGAGATTTTAATAACCACTGCTGGTTCACAAAAAAACCACCACTACTAAACCCTTTTTTGTAGTATATTTTTGAGGAAAATGACCTTTCCAATTTGAGATTAATTATTTTAAAAAAATATTCATTTAAAAAGGAAAAATTATTTTTGAAAAGAACCATATAAACTTGTAAAGTAAGCTTTAGATTAAATATTATTTATAATGGTGGTAAAATACATTCATTCTATATAAGTTAAAAAAACATTCCTTTTATACTTTTTTTAAAAGTCACAAAGTGCCTATTTTGGAAAATTAAAAAAATATCCCTTTTAAACTATTTTGTAAAAAATCAAACATGGGTAAAAATAACTTTAAAAAATCACAGGATAATAGTAAAAACATTTTTTAATATTTTTTAGAAAATATGGATATGGAATAAAAAGAGAGTTTTAAGGAAAAATTTAAAAGATGATTTTAAAATAAATTCCATTACCTTGAGTCTGACACATCATGTACATTCTTTATCTTCCTGAATAATAAACTTAGGTTAATTATTTACTTTCTTAAGAACTTTTTTTTTTCAAATTTATTATCTGTTTTCTTATCTCTTACCATGCTATATTTAATTACTTAATAAATTAAATTCTCATTAGATGTTTTTAAGACATTTGATTCATAATTCACTACCACATAGTTAGCTTTACATAGTGCCACCCATTAACATCACTAAAAAACCACTGATAAAAGGGGTACCTTTATCTATGCTAAAAAAATACTGATAAAGGGGGGTCTTTATCAGTGTTTTTTTACTAGTGCTGATAAAGGGTAAATTTCATAAAAAAATTATAAATCATTAAAAATAATATATTAACATAAAATATATGTATATTGATATATATATATATATATAATATTTTTTAAAATATGACTTATATAAGGCTAAATGCGCATTTACACTTAATATATAAGATATTTAGTGAAAAATGGATTATAAAATAATTTAAAAAATAATTTTAATTAATAATTTTCTAATTATTATCAAGTAATGGCCATTTAATAACAATTTAAAGATAAAAAATCAAAAAATTAATGAAGGCTCTAAAATAAGTTGAAAATGTAACTTGGACTTCAAATGACCATAACTTTTGATCCGGGTGTCTATTTGAGCTCTACCACATATCAAATTGAATATCTCAAAAATATCTACTCCCAATTAGCTCAAGAAACCCTTAATAACTTTTTTTGAGGTAAAAAAGGCCCAAAAGACCTCCAAAACTGAGTTTTTAATCGGGGTATCCTAATTTCTTAATATTCGATGGAATTTCAGCCTCATTTAAGGGGGGTATTTATCACAACCCATCCCAATGGGGCTTGTTATGTGAATCCCTAATCCCATATCCAATAGACCAAGGGCTATTTACTAGCACTGGGTAGGTATATCACTAACATGGGAGGCCTTAGCCTAAGTACCTACACACACACACACATCTCCAAGCCTATACAATGCTGAAATATAAAAACAACTAAACAACCATGCATGCATACATCTAAATCCCAAAACAAGAGTATGTCATGATGTAAAAGAAAGTAAATAGGTCCAAATACAATACCACCACAAAGAGTATGAAAATAATTCCAACCTAAAAGTAATATTGGGGACTACTGTCAAGATACCACAGGAATACACCTTGGTCTATCCGGTTTCACTAAGCATTGTCTGGTCTTGGTCCATCTAGGACTTTGTTAAAAGGTTGATCATCTGCAAAATACAAAACATGTATAGGAAAATCCCATGCTGGGGTGAGTATAAAAATACCCAGTAGGAGACCTCAAAACCACAAAGCATACAATAAAGAATATAGTCATCTATACATAGTTATATGTCTAGAACACATATACCAAGAATATCCAGACATACTCAATAAGACACATAGTCTAAATTTAATTCACAACCATAATTATAGCCTAGGATTCCAGCTCTATGGTTCCACAAAGAACTTATCAGAGATAACACACTCCCGAGACTGTTAACACTGATGAAGTCCATCTGAGAAGTAATGATAGTTGGGTCTCATCATTAAAAGTACATGCTGAGAGTCCGAAGAGATATAATACATATATGAGGATCACTAAAAAGGTCATGGGGGTATACCAACAAATCAATATATTTTAACCCACTAAGTAGAGGATCGACTCCTGCATAGTGTTGGTCATGACGATACCAAGAACTCCACCTAGATCACAAAGATGAATAGAAGATCTCACTCTGGGCCACAAGGAAGGATTCCAACAACTATATATAGAAGTCCTGTTGAAGGGATCATTTTACTAAGAGTAAGATATGATTCCATACTTACCCTCAGATAAAGTATATGGGGAACACACCCTTACTAAACTTGTCCAGGATAGAGGAAAAGGGCCTCAAGCGAACTTATTAGGAGTATACAACGTGTATTTGGGTTACACGCTATCTACCTTGACCCTAGGTTATACCCATGTAAATGAAACATATCCTATGTTCTTATAATAGTACATGGCATGTGTTTTACTTGTATACTCTGCCAGTGTACCAGTACATGGGTATGCCCATGTACACTAGGCCACGTTGTGTCTGTTTGGGAGCACATGACATGATCCTGACCATGCACTCTAGTATGTGTATGTGTACCCTCTGAGGTACACGCTAAGCCACCGGGGAGAGGTCACATGTCGTGTGATACTTATCTCCTTCCTGAAACCCTAGTATTTACTGAGAGGGGCCCACATGGCGTGTGGCTATGATTTACACACCGTGCATTGAGGAATTTTCCATATTCTCATATTTGGTTTCTATGTTAATTCTCATGCCTTCATCCTTTGATCAAGTGAACATATCACTTGAAAAATAAAGGAACCGCCTCATATGAGCCTCAACATCGATGAAAAATAGGTTTCGATCATCAAATCCATTCATAAATCACCATCGAATGTCCTTCTTCATTACATGCTAAAGAACATGAAATCGGGTATAAAAAACTATTTGATCCATCACCACTTCCATTGTCGTACCATCTTTGTGTCATGTCAATCCTAGATATCCAATATCAGATTGTTGTTCCAAGAAATGGGTGCAAAAATATCGATTCATTGAGATATTTTGAACTATGGTACAAATGAAGATTGCCCATGATGAACGAATAATCAGGGGAGAAAATCACAAGAACAATAAAGAGGAATAGATCTCGGTCGATGTTTGTGTCAACCTCAACTCGTTGTCATTAGAATAGTGGAAAAAGTGATAAAAATTAAATCATGAAGAAATTATCTCAAATCCCAATTCATCTAACCCATCCCACAATACACACGATTCGAAAATCAATCTATTGGCTAATTTATTAATCCGTTTTCATCATAGTTTCAAAAATGGGGAAAGAAAACCAAATCAAATAATTTAATACCTTGATTTGGATCAATATATGATGAAGAACAAAGCTATGTCATGATCGTTGGCGAGATCCTTTGAATTCGCTTCACACTGGTAATCGATCTCCAATTTGGTCATCATTTGCCAATAAAATCTCCTCTAATGACTCTCTTAAATTTTAAAGGATATGTGGATAACCCTGAAAATTTTCCATAAGTTCATATTTAAATAAGGGAATTAGGTCACTGCATCAATAAAAAAAACAAAATAATTTATTTAAATATTTTATTCATTTTATGCTTGTAATGAATTTTCCGAAGACAACCTGCACTGACCAAGGTTATATCACACCCATGTGTATGCTATTTAATATATTTAATACATTTCAAACATTTATTTCAGGAACATAAGACCTTAGATTCACACACCGTCTCAATGCCTAGTCTCAAAAATAATCCATATAATATCAAAAAATAATACACAGAAAATCTGAGCCATTACATTTTCCCTACCTTAGGTATTTATGTGTCGAAAATCCAAAACAAGGGATACATAATGAGATGTGAGTACTAAGCATGAATCTGTACCTCCAACTCCCATGTGATCTCCTGAATATTTCCATGCTTCTAATGGACACGTACCAAATGAATCGATCACCCATAATGGATTCTCTCATATTGATCCTCAATCTCTACCGGGTACTCAGCAAAGGTATTTCCAACCTCGATGTCTAACTCTCCCCAGCCAATAACATACAATGGGTCATGCACGTACCTCATAATTTGTGACATGTATAAGATGTCATGTGGCCATTCTAACTATGAAGGTAGAGTTAAGTTTTACACCACCTCACCAACTCTACATAGTATCTAGAAAGAGCCAATGAATCTCAGAGATAGATTTCCACCTCGACCAAATATCTGTAATCCATGTTGATGTGAAACCCATAAGAATACATGGCATCCCTCCTTGAACTCCAAAGGCCTATATATTTTGTCCATATAAGACTTATGATGGATCTATGTAGTCTTCATCCACTTCTAGATGATCTTCACCTTCTCAATAGTTTCTTGCACCAACTTTGGTCCCATAAGTGCCAAATCTTCTTGTTCAGTCCAACAAAGTGGTCCTATAAGGCCTTCTGTAAAAAGCCTCTAATGGTTCCATACCAATGGTAGAGTGGTAACTATTGTTGAATGAAAAATCTACCAATGGTAGGTGATACTCCCAACCATGTAAAAATTCTAGCATAAAATCTCACAACATGACCTCTAATACTTGAATGGTCCACTCTGTCTGGCCATCATTTTGGGGGTGAAATTCTATACTCAAGCATAAATGAGTCCCAAAATCCTCCTTTAATCCCTTAAAAAACTAGGATTTGAATCAAATATTGCAGTCAGAAATGATCATCAATATAACTCCATGGAGTCGGACTATCTCTTGTACGTAGAGTCATCATAAGCTCTCTACTAAACTCTTCTCTTGAATAGATAATAAGTGGGATGACTTAGTGAGTCAGTCTATGATCACCCATATGAAAGTGTGTCCCCTAGACGTACATGGTATGCCCATCACAAATCCCATGGATATCTCATCCCACTTCCACTCTATCACCTCAAGGGGTTGAGCTAAACCCACCCGAACTTGGTGCTCAATATTCACTTTCCGGTAAGTAAGGTATTGAGAGACAAACTCTACAACTCCTTTTTTCATCCCTAGACACAAAAATTGATGTTGGAGGTCCTAGTACATATTTTACACACATTTATGTACTACCAAAGGTGATGTATGAAACTCTCTCAGAACCTCCTTCTTGAGCTTCACTGGTACCATTTTTCATCCTCTGAAAATAAGGATATTCTCTCCAACTTCAAAAAAAATCTGGAGAATGTCCAGTGCATATCTGAGTATGTAGGGTCTAATAATCAGTATCACTAGGATATTCCTCCCTAAATTTCTGAAAGAGTGGAGGGGTGACAACCCTTGACTGGAGGTAAGGTGCTGCATCTCCACCCACAAAGGATAATTAAAACAAGGCCAACTGATTCGATGGCCCATTCAATAACTATGAACAAGATCTCCTACTGAGATAATCTACCATCACATTCCCCTTTACACAAGTATAGAAAATCTCAAAGTCATAATCCTGGAGGAACTCTAGGAATTTCCTCTATTTAAAGTTAAGATCCTTCTGAGAGAATATATACTTGAGACTCTTGTGATCAGAATAGATGATTAACCACTCTCCCATTAGATACCATCGCTACATCTTTAGCATGGTGACTGCCACTGCTAACTCAAGATCGTAGGTCACGTAGTTCTTCTCATGTGGTATCAACTGACATGAACCATAGGAAATAACCACTTGCCTCTACATTAGATCACAACCAAGCCTAGTTCTTGATGCATCGCAGAACATTACATACTCAACACCCTCCTCCAAAAATCTCAAGATTGGAGCGCTCTTCAAAATCTGTCTCAACTACTGAAAAGTCCATTAATACCTCTCCATCCACATGAAATGCTTCCCCTTTTAGGTCAAAGATGTCATGGGTGCTGATATCCTAGAAAAATCAGGCATGAATCTCTAGTAATATCCCATCAACCCTGAAGTTACCCAGTCATGATCCAAGTATCACTGAGAGGGGAATGGGTGAATCAGTGATAAATTTTTCTTTTATGTTTCCTTACTTATGAAACAAACTTCATTTCATATTAAATATATATTTCCCTACCAAAAATAATTCAACAACTCAACCATCAGAACAAAATAATTTACAAGGTTCACTACTCAACAAGAGTAGATACATACTTGGTATGGTTTGAAAATAATCCAATACCATATAATCCACTAGAAAACAATCCTTTGATGTGGAATACAATGAGTAGGATGTGCCCTTACACTAATATAGCACTATTAAAATAATCCAATAGTGTGTGTACTTATTGTAGAACAAAATGATGCAAATCAATATTTCAGTGCTTCTTGATCATCTTTCTCAAATTTGATCTTTCAAAACTATTCTTCTCTTTCCTATCCAGAAGCTAGTAGGAACTTCTTTGAGTCCTTTGTGAACTATCCTGATTCATTCATGAATTTCATGTATCCTCCATGAACTGAGTTGCACCATGTAGCATGAGTTCTTCACGAACCACCACTTCTTCCACAAACTGTCTCTGCTCCATATACCACTGATTCTCTGTGTACCACCTCCATGAACTGCTTCGGCGTACCACTTCCACATCTCGCTTCGACATACCGCTTCCACGTACCACCTCTACATACCACCTCTTTTTCTATAGAATTCCTTCTTCTATGGAATGCTTATTCCTATTCTTTGAACCATTTCTTCTTCCGTGGACAACTTCTTCCTTTGAAAAATATTTTCTTCGCCAACTGCTTCCCTTTGTTGAATTCTCCCCCACAAACTCTTCCAGACTTAGAAAAATTCTTACTTAGAGTGAATATGTGATCTTATGAAAATATATAAATACTTTAATAATGGGATTAGAGTCCATTATATAGGTAAATAAATCCACAGATCTCTCTAATCTAATTTTCCCAATTTTTCAATTTGGTACAGTATTCACCGCATACCATGTGCATCCTACGAAACATTTTTCTCTTTCAGATCCATGTACCACCTTTCTTCATTCGTGGTGGCCTAAATCACCACCTCCATTCTGCGAACAACAACCTTCATTGTGAACTGTTGACCCCCCATGAACTGCAAGCCTCTAGTAAACTGTGATCCACCCGTAGACCATTTCTCCTATGCAGTTTGTGTATCACGCTTCACAATCCTCATAGAGCTTCTATGCAGAACTTATTTCTTTTTTGATTTCCCTTCACCACTCCGTGTACCTCATATAAATTCTGTGAACTTTTCTTCATAGCTCATAAAAGGTTCTTCATGGAAATTCTTTTTTTTTTCCAAAAAACAAACCAAACTCCCGATTTTGAGGCCCAAAAATTTGTTAAACACTAGGAAACAAAGCAACATTAAAAATATGCTTCGGTAAAAACACTCATAATGCTTTAATATCATCTAGATTATTCAAAAAAAAACTTTAATCAGAAACCTTATCTATCATGATATATATTCTTTGATCAATTACCTTTAGCATCATCATATTTTCCAAAGAAATTATTGAAGCTTCTCTGTCTTTTAGCAACATCTTTCTTTCTAATAAAAAATGAAAATGATTGACAACACCTTTACTCCCCCTTTCCTTCATAAAATATCACATCACAAGTTCTCCAAAAAAATTATGATATTTTTGAAATATAAATCATCAAAGCATATCCATGTTTAACAAGTATTTTATGAGGTGAATTGATTTATCCTTTTTGGCAACAAAAGACAAAACTCTTCAAATGAACACTCTTTTTACTTCCTTATCCATCCAACTTGGTCCCAACACCCCCCTTTGGATTTTTTTGTCAACCAAGATTCATAAATCACTAAACTTCATAACATCAATCTATGGATTACTTATCAACAATTATAAGCCCATGTGAGCTAACTCATTGTAGGAAATAAGAATTATTGAAAAAAAACCATATTGTCCCAAAGTAGTGACTATGAAACCTCTTCAGCTGTCATCCTTATCCTTTCATCCTAAGCTTTCTATACTTCTTCAAATTTCCTATAATAAAAAAAGTCGTTTCCTACAACCACTCTAACAAACTATTAGAATAATTCACACACTTATATGTTGAATTCACAACTTACCCATTACTCCCCCTTTATACATACTTCTATAAGGATAGATTTATGAAACAATTATCACCCTTGACAATACTATCCAAAGGTAATATGATATAGGGTAGAGAAACACATACCTCAACCTAGATGAGAAAGAAGTTGGACACCCACGTTCAACCTCAATTTATAAAATGGTTCCTTTGGTAAAGGTTTTGTAAATATGTGACTAACTTGTTCCGATGTAGGAATATACTCCAACTTTAATTTATTCTTCTCGAAAATATATTTGATTAAGTGGTAATTTATGTAAATATGTTTTGAATGAGAATGTTATACCAGATTCCTTGTAAGATTGATTACACTTTGATTGTCACATACCAAGAGAAAGGGTAACTTTACTTCAATAAGAAAGTCTTCCAACTGAGTTTTCATCCACATAAGTTGGGTAGAAACTTGAGTGGAAACAACATAATCAGCTTCAGTCGTGCTAAGAGAAATTGAATTATATTTCTTTTTATTCCAACTAATACAAATTTTCCTCTGAACGAAAACTCTACCACATGTGGATCTTCTATCATCAAAATTTCCTTCCTAATCAGAATTTGAATACCCAAACAAATCAATATTTTCAAGATATCATACCTAATTCCAAAATTTGTTGTGCCTTTGATATATCTGATAATTCTTTTTCCAACAAGTAGATGTGATTATTTGGGAGCACTTTGAAATATTTCACATAAGGTAATAACATAAACAATTTTAGGTCTTGAGGCAGTTATGTATAAAAAAATTCCAATCATATTTTTAAACTCTTTATAATCAACTAATTTGCCTTCACCATCTTTAGACAAATTGGTTCCCACAAAAATTGGGGTGGAAACTGGTTTCAAATTTTCTATGCCAAACTTCATAATAAGTTCCTTAGAAATTTTTTATTGAGAAATAAAAATGTGGTTCTTCTTTTGTAAAATTTGTAACCCAAGAAAGTATTTAATCTCCCCCAGCATGGATATCTCAAATAACTTCTTCATCTCTTCAAAAAATGTTTCACAAGATCTTTCATCATTTTAACAAAGGTAATGTCATTAATATAAACAATTAAGATGAGAGAAATCTCCTGACTTTATTTGATGTAAATATTGTTATCAAATCTTACTTTCTTGAAACACATCTTAAAAAAGTATCCAACTTTGAATACCATGCTCTCAGTGCTTGTTTTATCCCATACAAGGATTTCTTCATCTTACACACATAACTTTCATCTTTCCCAACAACAAAGCCACATGGTTTTTCAATGTAAACTTCCTCATCAAGATCCCCATTCAGAAATGTGGACTTTAAATCCATTTAAAAAATTGTATAACCTCATTTTGAAACAATATCAAAAAAGATTATGATTGTTTATAACCTTTCCACCAGAGAAAAAGTCTCATCAAAATTGAAACCTTCAATTTGTGAGTAACCTTTTCACACTAGTCTTGCCTTGTTCCTTATCACTTATCCCCTTTCATTAATCTTGTTCTAGAAAACCCATTTTGTACCAATAACATTTTTGTTATTCAGATTGGGTATGAGTTCCCAAGTATAGTTCTTTTCTATCTGATCAAACTCTTCATTCATAATCTGAACCCATTATGGATGATCAAAAAATTCATTCACATCATTCATATCTACTTTTGAATACAAAGAAGTGTATGTAATAACTTTTGAAGTTATTTTAGTTTGAACCTTATGATATTGATCACCAATAATGTTCTGAGTATCCAATTACTTCCTTAGCCTAGGATGAAATATTTGAGTTTCATCCTCATGACTTGAAATAGTCGAGTCTTATTCTTCTTCTTGAGTAGGATTACCACTGTTGGCATCATTATCAGAGTTGTTAACAAAAATTTCCTTATCCTCCTCAAATTCCATATCAATATAAGACTGATTTTCTTTCTCAACATTTTCAACAATTTTCACATCAATAGAATCAAAAATTATTATTGTTTCTTTGTTGAAACATCTATATCCTCTTCCTTCTTGAGCATAGCTAAGAAAAATTCCATCTTCACCTCTCTGCTCAAACATTCCAAGATTTCCATCTTTCTTATTTATGATGCATAGACTCCCAAAAACTCTTAAGTGTTTAAAACTTGAAGTTTTTATATAAAACATTTCATATGGAGTCATATATTAACTTGTCCTATAGAAACATTGGTTTTGAATATACACAGTAGTACTCATGTCTTTTCTCCAATAGTAATGAGAGAGACCATGTTCAAGCAATATAGTTCACCCCATTTCTACTAGACTTCTGTTCTTTCTTTCAACAACCCCATTTTTTTAGGTTTATATGGTGAAATAAACTCATTAAGAAATCCATTATTCTCAAGATAAATTTAAAATTATTCGTTATTATATTCACCACCATTGTCAGTTCTCAAATTCTTCACTGAATACACATATTATTTCTCAGCTTTCCTTCTAAATTTTTTAAACATTTTCAGAGCATATGACTTATGTCTCATGTACATAACACAAGTAATGTGAGTAAATTTATTGATGAATGTGTTGAAGTACTTATCTAAATTGGTTTATTGTTTTATCATTGTCCCATAGATATCATAATGAATAAGTTCTAGGGGCCATTTTGAACAAATTTCAACTTTCTTATGCACCGAGTTTGTAATTTTTCCTTTCTGAAAAATAGTGCAACATCAATATATTCTTATTGACATATCAAGAATATTTCAAAAAAAAATTCAATTTGATAACTTTCTCATGTTTCTTTTAAACATGTGTCCAAGACTTTTAGTATGTAATTGATTTTCTTCCACCATACCCATGTAACAAGAGTTTTTGTATTTCACCAACTTGGAACAAGTTACATTTTGTAAATTGTCCTCTTGAAACTATCTTTACATCTTCCTCAATTTTCATAAAAAAACCCATATTGTTCGAAGATAACTTTGTTACCCTCATAAAAAAGTTGTGAAACACTCAAAAGATTACGTTTTAGCCCATCGATATATAATTGTTTTTGATATTTTATCTTTTCTTTCCTAATGATGGCTGATTCAACTCCTTTGATCCTCAGATATTCATCATTTCCAAATTCCATTGTTCCTTATTTTAAGACTTTCACATTATTCAACAGATTTAAGTCTCCTTTAATATGAGAAGAACACCCACTATCAATAATCCTAGGTCATTCACCTTTTATAACTTTCAATACAGTTTCAACAACAAGAGCCTTTTCTTTTTCCTTTTATTTCTTCACCTCCAGCTTTTGAGAATTGTTAATAATAAACATTTTTTTGATAGTAACAAAATAATATAATCTTTAGAAATATTTCTAGGTTGTTCACATATTTCACAAATAGTTTCCAATGGTTGAAACCTATTCTAAACTTTCACATCAACCTTATCATATTTCTTTCAAAATTCCTTCTCAGACTTATTTTGAGAGGACTAACTCCTCCTAAAAATTTCTTTCCATAACCTAAGGAATAAAATCAATATTTTGGGCTAAACCAACCCATGTTTATAGTATTTTTGAATCCACCATAACACTATCAGTATCCATAGAAAGAATATTTCCCTCTAAAACTTCCATACTGATCGGAGTTATGAACATGCTTCTCAATAACCATCTTAATCTAACTTTATTGACCATCAACCTTTATATTTTAAAATTTAACTTTATTATTCATCTCATATTTCTTTCAAGACTTATCAGAACTAGAAGTAATTGAAGTTTTTTGAGAATTAGGACTTAGAAACTTTTAATTTTTTTAGCATTGTTAACTTTGGCCACATACATAACTTTCTCATCTTTATTCTTCTCAGAACCAATTCCAACTTTCTTATCAACCTTTTAAGTTAACTTTTATTAATCCTTATTAACTTAATTATTACCATAAATTTCTCCAAATTCTGAGATAGAGTTTCTGAAACTTATATTCCTTTCTTCATCTTTAGAAAGTTTTTGTCAGACAAGTTCCAACTCTTCTTTTTTTTTTTCTTCATATTTACTTCCAGATGTTCATTATGATTCTTTTCATTCTCAAGAGAATTTTTTAGATCATAAATATCTTTTACCAGCTTTAATTTCTCATTAGAAAAAATTTCTTGATTGTTTAATGAGGATTTTTTATTTATCAACTTCCTATTTTTCTTTTCAAGCCTTCTAATCTTTCTCATACATTCTTTAAACTCTTCTTTCAGATGAGATTTAAGTTGAGTTTCTTCTTATTCAAAAGTAATACTCCTAAAAACATCATTATTTACTATGGAAATAAAAGTATCCCCTCTATAATTCTTAGCAAAATATTTTTCAGATTCAACTTCACTATATTTATCTTCTTCATCTTTAGAAAAAAATATTCTTCTTTTGGATTTGAAGAAATTTTTATCTTTCCCTTTGGAATAAGATTTTTCTTTATCACCTTGTTTATTAAATAACCTTCTTGGACTTATTTATTCTTCATCACTATCTTCATCTTTATTTGTTTGATGGAAATTAGCCATAAATTACCCAACAACTCCACATTAAAAACACTTTAAGGGAAGTTTCCATTTATATTTACCTTACCTCTTCTCAAATTTTTAGAAAATAGGGATAAAATTTCATCAATATTTTTGCATACCTCATTTTCAAAGTCAAAGTTAGTAACATCATCTTCCTCAGGATCCTTCTTAGAATTTTCTTTCTTTGATGCTTTTAAAGTGATCTCTTTATCACCTTTTTTTTAATCTTTATACTATTCTCCCTTCTTATTTCATAAGTGATGAGAGTGATATTCAAATCATCCAGAGATAACGTTTCATGATCTCTATATTCCAATGAATAAACTTTAGCATAAAATTTGATGGGTAGAATTCTTAATATATTATCAACAACTGTAGAGTTCTACAACTTTTCACCAAGACATCTTATAGTACTAATAATTTCATTTACCCTATTAAAGAAGTCCCCAACAGATTCAAATTCACACTTTTTAAATATTCATACTTAAGCCTCTAGATTTTTAGTTTTTCGTTCTTAAATTTTGTATTTAACTCATATATGTTTTCTAGCTTATCCTAGATACCTTTAGCTGTGGAAAAACATTTTAATATTAAGAACTGGATTTCATAAAGTGATGAGAGTAAATCATTTTTAGCTCTTCCTTCATTCTAAAGATTCTTCTTATCGACAGGTGTGGGAGGAACCTTTTCATCAATAGGAAGAAATCCATATGTTGTAGCTTCAAAAACTTCATACCCAAGAGACATAATATAAGGAATCATTCCATCTTTCCACATTTGATAGTTATTTCTATATAATATTGGAATTCCCTTACTTTTCATGAAATTCAGATTCTCCATCACAACTTCTCTTCTAAACTTCAGTAAAGAATAAATGAAGGGTACCTTCACTCTGATACCAATTGAAGTTACCCAGTTAGGATCCAATTATCACTGAGAGGGGGAGGGGTGAATCAGTGATAACTTTTTCTTTTATGTTTCCTTACTTATGAATCAACCTTCACCTCTTATTAAGGATTTCATTCCCTGCTGAACACAATTCAACCACACAACCATAGAAACATAAGAATTTATAAGGTTCACTACTCAAAAAGTGTATCTATGTCTATGGTATGGTTTGGAAACAACCAATACCTTACAATATACTAGAAAAAAAATCCTTTGATGTGGAATACAATGAGTAGGATATGCCCTTACACTCGTGTAGAACTATGAAAATAATCCAATAGTGTGTGTGCTTCTTCTATAACAAAATGAAGCAAATCAATATTTTAGTGATTCTTGATTAGCTTTCACAAATTTGATCTCTCAAAACAATTCTTCTCTTTCCTACCCAAAAGCTGGTAGGAACTTCCTTGAGTCCTTCATGGACTGTCTTTCTTCCTTCGTGAATTTCATGCGTCCTTTGGGAACTAATTTTCACTGCATAGTGTGAGTGCTTCGTGAACTACCTCTTCTTCAATGAACTATCTCTTCTCTGCATACCGTTGATGCTCCACATACCACCTCTACGAACCACTTCCACGTACCACTTATGCGTCCCACTTCCATGTACTGCTTCCACATACCACCTCCACATACCACCTATGATTCTACAAAATTACTTCTTTTTCCGACAGCTTCTTCCTATTCAATGAACCATTTCTTCTTCTGTGACAACTTCATCCTTCGCAGAATCTTTCCTTCGATAATTGCTTCCCTTCACAGAATTCTCCCTTATGAACTCCTCCAGACATATCCAAATTCTTTCTCAGAGGTAAGATGTGATCTTATGAAAATCACTCACTACTTTAATAATGGGATTATAGTCAATTATATAGGAAAATAAATCCATAGATCTCAATAATCCAATTTTCCCAATTTTTCAATGTGGTACAGTCTTCGCTGCATACGGTGCATGTCCCACGAACCATTTTTCCCTTCGTGGTCCATGTACCACCTTTCTTCCTTCACAAAAACCTAAATAACTACCTCCATTCCACGAATGACAACCTTCACCATGAAATGTTGACCTCACATGAACTACAAGCCTCCCACAAACCATGATCCACCTGCGAAGCACTTCTCCTACGTGGTCCGCATAGCACTGCTATGAAGAACTTCTTCCTTTGTCGATTTACCTTCATCGCTCTACATACCTCTTATGCATTCCATAAAATTTCATTCATGGTCCTCAAATTTTTTTTCACGGAAATTCTTACTTTGCCAAAAAACAATCCAAACTTTTGATTTTGAGGCCCAAAAATTTGGCAAACACTAAGAAAAAATGCAACCTTAAAAATCTATTTCAGTAAGAACACTCATGATACTTCTCTATCATCTAAATTATTCAAAAAATAACCACTTTCATTATAAAACTTACCTTTCATGATATATAGTCTTCGATCCATCACCTTTAGCATTGTCAGATTTTCCAAGGAAAGTATTGAAACTTCCCTATCTTCCAACAGAATCTTTCTTTTCAATAAAAACTAAAAAAAATTGGAAACACATTTAATCCCCTTCATTTATAAAGATTTAATAAAAAATTCTCCAAACAACTTATGATATTTGTGAAATACAAATCAGAAAAACATAATCATGTTTAACAAGGCTTTTACATGGTGAATTGATTTATCCTTTTTGGAAACAAAATACAACACTCTTCAAAAGAAAACTCTTCTTACTTCATTGTCCATCCAACTTGGTCTTAAAAAACTCATTTATGCTTCGCACCTCCATCACGATCTTGGGTGGATTCCAAGATAACACTGCCTCAACCTTATCCAGGTCCACTGGAACTCCATCCACTGAGATAACATGTTCTAGAAAGTATATCACCTAAATCCAAAAATGACACTTTGAGATATTTTTGTAAATATAGTGCTCTTGTAGTACATCCAGAACCATCCTCAAGTGTCTCACACGATCCTCCTTAGATTTCGAGTACATAAGGATACGATCGATAAAAACTAGAATGAACCGATCTAAGAATGGATGGAAGATATAGTTCATGAGTCCCATAAAAACTGATGGGGCATTCATCATACCAATAAGTATCACCAAGTACTCATAGTGATCAAAACGATATATGAATTTGGTCTTTTGTATATCCTCTTCTCGTACTCATAATTGGTGATATCCTGACCTGAGGTCAACCTTTAAGAACCATCTTTCCCCTCTCAATTGATCAAAGAGGTCATAGATCCTTAGTAGTGGATAATTATTCTTTAAGGTCACCTGGTTTAAGCATCAATAGTCTACACACAACATCAAGCTACCATCTTCCTTCTTGGAGAACAACACTGGGGCTACCCAGGGTGAAACACTAGGTCTAGAAAATCCCTTCCTCTGTAAGTACTCCAGCTACACCCTCAGATTATGAAGCTCTGAAGGAGACATATGATATATTGGAACAAATATTGATGCTATTCTATGGTGAAGATCAATCTATAAGTCTATATCATGATGGGGAGGTAAACCTAGAACATCCTTAGGGAAGATGTCCTTGTACTCCGCCACCACTACAAGAAACTTGAAACTCATAACATCCACTACATCAAGGGTCATACTAGAATACTGATGAGTAATCATTTATACCCTCCCATTCATGAGTCTATCCTGGACTTCTTAGGTTTCCTTTTCACCAAAAAAGGAGAACCTAGTCCCATAACTTTGGATACACTACATCCTTCACCTATAATATTCAATATAGGAATGAACTGTGGATAACCAGTCCATACCTATGATGACTTCGTAAGGAATTATTACTGATACAAAGAGATACCTATAGAATATATCACCTCTAAGAGCCATTTCACATTATAATTATAAGTGTGTGATCACTGATTCATCTCCGATAGGAGTCTCTAAGCACAAGGGTTGAGCCAAGAGCACAACTAGAATATCTAAGTCACATACAAGATATGTGGAAAGAAAGGAATGACTAGAAACCATATCTATAAGCATTGAAGCTAAGATAAAAAAGACATATATCATACCTTAAATAATTCCCAAAGCCTCCGGGTCATAATCTTTGACCACCTATAGTTTTCCCCTCCCCTATCCTCTAGCTTCCTGAGACAGGTGTGGACCACCAAGGTGTGGTGGTAGTAGCAAGTCAAAGAATATAACACCTCATGATACTCTCTCATCTCATTTTTCACATCTGCTACCCTATGAAACTATCTTATCCTAATGTTTTATCTTCCTCAGTGGTCTATGCACAACATATTTTTTAGTTGTACGATGGTTTGGACAATCTCATGAAAGATGTCCCATACCATCACATGAGTAGAACCACCTATCTCTAGGCTAACTGAAACTATCTTGAGAGCCCTAAACCATAGACCCTCTATCCTAGGACCTCCTCCTAAAATTTATCACATGTACAGGTCCCTAAGACTAATTCTAACTCCCTGTTTCCATGGTATCTTCTCCTAATTTCCCACTAACAAAAACTACTGGATGTATCTGATCATCTAAGAAACTCTCAACCACCAAAATTTTCTATATAACCCCAATATAGATAGGAATGAATATAGGGATAAAATTTGATCATATTTATCTACAAATACCTCACTTGAAGGTTTAAAACCTAAAAAAATGGACACAAACCATATCCATAAAGCACCTAGAGAGGTTGGTAAACCTTGATGAATACTCATCTACTATCATTCTTCCCTGATGGAGCTGCAGAATCTCCTAAATATGTATAGATCTCAACATATATGGGGAGAAATCATCTATGAAGAGTCACTCAAAATATGACCATTCTAGAGTTACCTCATCGTAAGACTAGGTCACTAACCCCCACTATCATCCTGTTGATCCATAGATAAGACTCGCCGCTAGGACCACCACTTGATATGCTGGTGTCCTGACCAAATGGAAAACTAGGGTCATCGCCTTAAGCCAGTCCTTAGCCACCTGTGAGTTAGGATCTCCTCAGAACCTGAAGGTACACTGTTATTAAAACCCATGAAGTGCGCTCAACCAACACACCTCATTTTCTAGTACTGCAGGTACCATCAGCAGCTCCACAGGTGGTGGCATAGATGGTGAACCACCTGGAGTTTGCACCTTTGGAACTTGTTTCTGTATCGACACCTCATCAGTGAGTGGATAATCCTTATGATCATGATGTTGAATCCTATATGGAATACATCGTTGAGGCATCTTGAAATTAAATAATATGTACCATGATCAATGAGTATATCTAGAGAGTTGACTTAATAAGGACATGGAAACCACAACCCATTCCTATATGATGCATGCACCATTTTTTTACCCACAACCAATTTTCTCATGTACCGAGTCTAAAAGAAGGTGATCAAAGTCCTGGTTTATGGATACATCGTCCGCCACACCAATATTGAAGTCCCTAGCCTGAAATCTAAACTCGAAACACTTAACACTATTTCCCCAAACTAATCTTAAAGAATCTCAGTCCTAAGGTAGAATCGACTACTCTGATACCACTATGTCATGAACCTTCCCAGTGGGGCATGTGATGTGACTCCCCAAGCTCACCTCCAATAGGCTAGGGGATAGAGACTAGTGTTGGGTAGGCATATCACTAACACGTGAGGCCTTATCCTAAGTACATGTACACATGCACATCTACAAGCCTATACAATTTTGAAATGTAAAAACAACTAAAAAACCATGCATGCATACATCTAAATACCATAAATAGAGTACGACAGGAAGTAAAGGAAAGTAAATAGGTCCAAATACAATCCCACCACAAAGATTCTGAAAAAAAGTCCAACATGAAAGTAATACTGGGTACTGCTGTCAAGATACTAATGAAACACACCTTAGTCTGTCTGGTCTCACTAAGCACCATCTAGTCCTAGTCCATCTAAGAATATATCAAAAGGTAGATCATCTACACAAGACATGACACGTGCAAAAAAAGCCCATGCAGGGATGGGTATAACAATACCCAGTAGGAAACCTTGAAACCATAAAGAATACAACAAATAATATAGTCAAATATACACTGGTATATATCAAAAACACATATAACAATAATATCTAGACATACTCAACAAGAAACACAATATAAAGGTAAGTCATAACCATAATTCCACCCTAGGTTTCTAGTTAGAAGGTTCTGTAAAGCACTCATAAGGGAGAATACACTCTCAAGTCTATTAACACTAATGATATTTGTCCAAGAGGTAATGATTTTCGGGTCTCTTCATTATAAGTACACACTGAGAGTCCAAATAGATACAATACACAAAGGAAAATCACTCCCAATTCCATGGGGTATACCAACAACTCAATCTATATTAAACCGCTAAGTAGAGGATTAGAATCTGTATAGTGTTGGTCATTATGATACCAATAACTCCACCTAGAGCACAAAGATAAATAGAGGATCTCACTCTGGGCATCATGGAAGGATTCCAACAACTCTATCTAGAAGTCCTATTGAAGGGATCACTATTCTAGGAGTAGGATGTGATTCCATACTAACCCTCAAGAAAAGGATACGAGGAACACACCCTAACAAAACTTTTCCAAGATAGAAAGGATAAAGGATTCAATCCAACTTATTAGGAGCACAAAACATGTAGTAGGGTTACATACCATTTCCCTTGAACCTGGGTTTTACCCATGTAAACGGACCATGTACCATGTCCGTGAAAAAGTACACGACGTGCGGTTTTCTCATGTAATCTACCTATATACCAGTACATGGGTATGCCAGTGTATACTAGACCAAGTCATGTTTGTGTGGGATTACACAGTGTACTCATGACTGTGTACTCCATCCCATGTTCTTGCACCCTATGAGGTACACACTGAGGCACTAGGGAGAGTTCACACACTAAGTGATTATGTCACATGCCAAGTGATACGTATCTTCTTCCCAAAACCCTAGTCACTACTAAGAGGTTCCCATAAGAAGTGTGGCTCCGAGTTACACACCGCGTATCACAAAATTTTCCCGATTCTCAGATCTGGTTTCCATGTTCATTCCTATACCTCTGGACTTCGATCTAGTGACCATTTGGATAGTAAAATCAAAGAACCACCTCATCCGAGCCTCATTTTCAATGAAAAATAGGTTTCAGTCCTCAAATCCATTCATAAATCACCATCGAATGTTGTTCTTCATTGCACACCAAAGAACGTGAAATCGGGTATCAAAAAACATCTGATCTGTTGCTACTTCCATCATTTCACCACCGTCGTGTTGTACTGATCCCATATCTCCAATATCGAATCACTGCGTCAAGAAACATGTGCACAATGATTTATTCATCGAGATATGTCAAACCATGAGCTAAATGAAGAATGCCCATGATGAATGAAGAATTAGGGGAGAAAAACACAAGAATAGTCAATAGAAACAGACCTCAGATGATGTTAATGTCGACCTCAATTCATTTCTGTTAGAATGATAAATGAAGATATAATAATTAAATCCTGAATAAATTCTCCCAAATTCTGATTAATCTAACCCATCCTACATTATGCATGATCTGTGGATCAATCTATTGGTTGATTGATCTGTATTCTCCATAGAAACCAAAATAGGGAAAAAACCAAATCAAATAACATCCTACCTTGATTTGGATTGATCATTGACAAATAATGAAGCTACATCATGATCGTTGGCATGATCTTTTGAATTAGACTCACACCAGTCATCGATCTCCGATATGATCATCATTTTCCAATGAAATATCCTCCAATGGCTCACATCAATTCACAGGGTTATGTGGCTAAACTAAATTTTTTTCCATAAGAGCATATTTAAAGAAGGGAATTAGGCTACTGCTTCACCAAAAAAACAATAATTTATTTAATAATTTTATTCATTTTACTCCCATGATGAATTTTACACAAAAAATCCATGCCAATCAAGTTTATGTCACCCCTAGGGTAAACCTTGTTCTCTGAACTCAATAGTACCCTCAGATTATTGATTTTGGAACCCTTTTAGAAGTTATTCCACCTTTTTAAGAAAACTATGTGCATGTTCTATTTAATATATTTCAAACATTTATACCGGGAACACCATTCCTCAAAATCACATGCCCTCTCAATTCCTGATATCGAAAATAATCTATATAATATCCAAAAATAATACATAGAAAATCCGAGTCATTACAAAATTTGTATCTTTTTTTGGAAGTGACTTAATTTTTTTTCAAGTATTACACTCATAAGGATATTATGACATTCAAAATTTGTCATTTTTAATAATATAAATTTATTTATAATTAAGTATATTCACATATATACATATTTTTATATATTTACACAAAAAAATTAATTTTATAATAAATATGTAAAACTATTTATATATAAAATATATTTATAAATATATAAACTATATCTAAATAAAAAACAATATCCATTTTATTTAAAATAAAAATATATGAATATTGATATACCTATATAATGTGCGTGTGTGTATATATATATATTTGTGTGTGTCTATATTAAAAAAATGTTATATATTATCTACATATTCTAATATATGTATATAAATATTAATATATAATATATGTAAATAAAAAAATACGTATAATTATATTTATAGATACACATTTATATAATATATATGTATATATGTTGTATATATGTATCTATGTATTTATTCATCTGTAAATACACACATAAAAAATATATATTTTATAAATGTATTTAAAAATATATATATAAATATATATTAATATACAAATAAATATATGGATAAAAAATATAACTAGAAATATATATATATATATATAAATAGATATATCATAAAATGGAAAGAAAAACAACATGGAGGAGTGGTAAGGGTCTAGGCGCACATGGGGAGGTCTCAGGTTCGAATCCAAGGGGAGGCAGGAGCATGCAGGTGGGTCCTAGCACTATTAAAGGGGGATAACATAATGATATTAGGGGGGGGGGGGAGATTCCATAATTGTTAAAGGGGAATTTGATAGTTGATAAAAGGGTTGTATCACTCCACCTCTGTTTTTTTTAATTTTTAGATTTTATTATTTTTTTTGACTTTTATCATCTCTTTTATTTTAGTGATGATAAAAGGGGTATTTATCATATATTTTTTCTAATAAAAGTGACCCACTTTTAATGGTTCATAGATCAAAAACAATTTTTTAATGATGTTGATGACTTTTTCTAGCACTGTTAAAATCTATTTCTATAGTAGTGAGTACAAAACGAATTAGGTATGTTGACTATGGTCAAAGTGGTCATTTCTACACCATATATAGAATAATACTGAATATTTAATTATCATTTTTATAAGTCAATTATAATTTTAAATTTAACCATAAAATATGGTTATGAAAAATAAACTACGTTACAATCATGAAGGCGGTAGGTCATACGTACGAACGAGTAACATTTCCATTTTTCAATGATCATTATGGAAAGAAGGAAAATATTGTTTTATCTATATAGAATTATCATAATATAATAAATATCATATTACATATTTAAATATACTTATATATATCAACCATGTAATGTAGGGATGAAAAACAAATCACATCGCCTCATGAAGGTGGTAGTCTACACATTTTTAGTGAGTGGAAAGGTGAGAAGGTAAATGACATATTATCTTTTTATACTGATAAATATTCCATTAATATCATATATAAACATTAATTACATCATTATAATCCATCCATGAGTGATGGGTATGGAAAACGAATTACATCGATTAGCGAGGTGGTAGTTTTCCATACACATGATCGATGGTTTTGTTTCCCATGTGATGGAAGAGGAGATGGATATAGGTTTTTACATTAAAATAACGACACATAAGTATATGAAATAAACTAGTGTTATTATATAATCATGGTAAAGGAATATTTGAAGGAGGTGAAAGGATAAATAATACTAAAATAGTTGGTTAAAAACTATACCTCTTCTTTGGAAAGTATTCTTTGATTAACACCTTAATCCCTCTAAGATTGGTATTATGACCAAACAAGGACCTCTAAAATAAGATTTGGGATTTTATGAATGTATTTGGGTATATTTTGGTAGAATAGAATGAGTTTTTAAGTGTGAATTAAAGGGAAGAAGAAATTCCATTTTATAAGAGAGGGGAGGGGCACTCTTGGAATTTATCAAAATATTAAATTAATATAAATTAATTTTCAATTAAAAATGGATACAAACTAATTTATTTAGAATATAGGATGAGTATGGGTATAAATAATCCAATTCAATAAAAATTAGACACGTTTTGACTATTTTTACCTTTACCTTTTGGTTTTAATGCCATGTTAACCTCTTTCACACTTACTACAACAATAAGGATTTTCACTCTTTGAGGGTCAATAGAGTTACTATAAATGAAAAATGGCCCATAAATGGACCTTGGTTGATATTATATACCATATTTTAATCTCTTGGATAAATATATAATTTTTTCAATTTTATATCATTTAATAAAATATTATTTATTATAATATATCATTAATGTCAATTTTTAGAACTATTCACTACTTTGATTTTAATAACATCAAGAAAAAAATTTAAATTAAAAAAATAATTTAAGACAACCATAATATGTAATTTTAATTTTGAAATTTTTTTTATCGCATTAATTATCTAAAATTATATTACTTTTTATATTTGTAATATCATTTATTTGATTTTTCCATTAATTGAATAATTATTATGCCAACATTGTGAAAATATTTAGGATAATTATTTATTTACTAAAAATTAAAAATAAATTATTATGATGAACATAAAATATTTATATTTAAATTAATATATATTTAACTGATCGTATACTCTATTAATCTCCATGTTAAAAATAGTATTTTTATTAAAAAAAATATTGCGACGTGTTTTACTTTTCTTTAAATAAAATATTATAAAAGTTATAATCACATTCAAATGGAAAAAATTCCATATAACCGAATATAGGATGAGTATGGATGAAATGAAATCATAAAATAAAATTAATGTAAGTGTTAGGGTTATTTTATAGACTTTATCATATTTTTAACTTTAATTACATGATTTACCCTTAACCATGATAACAAAAATTACTAAGGTTACAATTTATATTTATCAAAAATAAAAGAGACATATTTAATTTTTTATACAAAATTATTTCAAATATGGAATCCATTTTTCAAAATTAAAAACACATAAGTGACATAATTTAATTTAAAATTAAACCAGCAAAGCGTGATGAAAAATAGTTTTTCTAAAAAATGCCTATTTTAAGTATAACATGTTTTATACTAAATTAATGTGTATAGTTTCATTTCAAAAAATAATAATTGGTTTATTTTAAATAAAAAGGAAAAATGAACTTTTAAAACTAATCCAAAATAGAATATGAATTGGTAAATACTTGAAAATAAAATACAATTTTCAATAAAAACCTGTATTTTCACTATTCATTGAAAAATCAATATTTTCATAAAATCATTAAAAATACACTTTAATGTAATTTTTAAATTATGAATAAAAATAATGAAATTATTTTCATAAAATAAAAATTATATAATTTGGAAATTGAGATTTTAAATAAAACCATATAATACATAAAAAATCCAATTTGGTTAGAAATAAAGCCTTTTCCTTTTAACTGAAAAATTATCTAATATTTTTATAATGAATAATAATTTATAAAATATAACTGATGAATATATGAAAATTTTTTAAATAAAAATTAACTGGGATGTTACATTCTTTCCCCCTTTTTGAAATTATGTCCTCACAATTTATTCATTTATTAAACAAGTAGCAATACCTTTACCTCATATCATTTTCAGACCCCCATGTTTCTTTTTCAACCACATGGTTTTTCCAAAAAAAATTAACCAGGTGAATTACATTATTCTATAATACATTCTCTCTATGGTCAAGAATATTAATAATATACTCCTTATAAGAAATTTTATCTTCTATCTGAGCCACTTCAGAGATCAAAACACAATTTGAATCCGAAACATAATTTCTTAACATCGAAACATGAAAAAAAATTTATACTTGGGATAAAATCATAGGTAAGTCCAATTAGTATGAAACAAGTCCAATTTATTCCAATATTTTACATGGTCCAATGAACCATGTATTTAACTTCCCCTTTTTACTAAAATTCACAACACTTTTACATAGAGATACTTTAAGAAAAACATGATCACCTGCTCATATATTTTCACCTTTAAGCCATTATCATATATTGCTTCATTATTTTCACCTTCTCAACCATTTCCTCTTACAACTCTATTTCTATCAACTTTCTTTCACCTACTTTATCCCAAAAATCTAGCGTCCGACACCACTTTCCATATAATACCTCAAAAGGTGCTATCTGTATACTAGAATACAAACTATTGTTATAAGAAAAATCAAAGAAAGAAAGAAGATGATCCCAAATTCCCTATTAATCCATTGAACAATTGTGAATCATTTCTTCTAATGTCTAAATTGTTTGTCCAGACTATTTATCAGATTGAGGATGAAATACTGTGCTTAAATTTAATTCTGTACCCAACAACTTCTAAAGTAATTTCTAACAATTTGGAGTAAACATGGGATCATGGTCAGATACTATGGATATAGGAAATCCATGTAACTTGACTATCTACTTGATATATAATCAATAAAGTCGATCCAAATTCACAGTATCTCTAATGGAATGGAAATGCACATATTTAGTTAATCGATAAAAAATAACCCAAATTGCATTATTACTTCAAGGTGTATCTGGAAATACCACTATAAAATCCATGGATACATTTTACCATTTCCACACTGGTACTAGAAAAGGGTGAATCACCCCCTTCAATTTTTTTATGCTTTTGCATGTTTATAAGTAAAAAATTTCATGGTAAAGTGAGTGATATCTCTTTTCATTTCATCCCACTAGTAATAATCCCAAAGGTCTATGTATATTATTGTACTACCCGAATGAATGGAAAATGGTAAACTATGAGCTTCACTCAACAATTATTTCTTCAAATGATAATATAAAATCACACATAATCTCTTTCCAAATCTCAAAATACCATCTTTTTCAACATTAAATTTAGGGAACTTACCCTTATTAAACAATTACACCTTTTTATGAAACCTATGGTCTTCCTTTTGAGATTGATTAATTTTATATGTCAAATTTGAATGAACTTAAACCTGAAAAAATAGAGGAATTTCCTACATCCAAAACTTTTAGGCCAAAATTCATCAAATCATGAACCAAAGGGTCATGTTAAAAAAATAACATGGTTAATGTAGAATTAGTTTTATGACTCAAGGAATTGAACACTTTTTTTTATTTTCTAGGATGATAAAGAATTATGTTGTCATAATCCTTTATGAATTCTATCCATCTCCTCTATCTTATGTTCAAATATTTTTTGAGTGAATATATACTTCAAAATTTTATTATCAATATATATTTCACACTTTGATCCATATAAATGATGCCTTAAAAGTTTTAAAGAGAAAACCAAAACAGCTACTTCCATATCATGTGTAGGATAATTTAACTCATAATGTTTCAATTATCATAAAGCATAAGTAATTACCTAATCATTTTGAATCATAACACAACCAATTTCCTTCAATGAAGAGTCACTATAGATGAAAAAAAATCACCATTTCTCAAGGTTTATTTAAAAACTAGACCATTCACCAATCTCATTTTTATTTCCTAAAAAAAATCATCACATTATTTTATCTAGATGAATTTAACTCCTTTTCGAGTTAACTTAATTAGTGGGTGAGATAACTGAGAAAAGTTTTCAGAAAACCACTAGTAGTAACCTGTTAATCCAACAAAATTATGAATCTCTGTGACATTTTCAGGTCTTTTAAATTATTCAATAACTTTTGTTTTAGTAGAGTTAATAATTATTCCACCCTTAGAAACAATGTTCCCAAGGAAATAAATTTGTTGCAACTATAATTCATACTTACTAAACTTTCCATATAGTCTCTTTTATTTTATGGTTTGAAAAAAAATCCTTAGGTGTATTTAATGATCCTTATGAATTTTGTAATACACCAATATTTCATTAATAAACACAACCACAAACTTATCAAAATATTCATGGAAGACTCTATTCATAAGATACATAAGTACATCTGGTGAATTATATAACCCAAAGGGAATAAATAAAAACTCATAGTGCCAATATATATTACAAAATGTTGTCTTTGGAATATCTACCTCCTTCATATTCAACTGATGGTACCCCGACCTAAGATCAATCATCAAAAAATACTGCACTCCCTAGAGTTGATCAAAAAAATCATCAATATAAGTAAAAGATATTTGTTCTTAATAGTGATGTTATTAAAATCTCTGTAATCAATACAAAGCCTCATGGAACCATATTTATTTTTAAATAAAAAAATAGGATCACCCAAGGTGATTTACTTAGATGAATGAATCCTTTATCTAGAAACTACTATGATTTCTTTTTTAGTTCAAAAATTTATACTTTATCCATTCAATAAGGGTGTTTTGAAATTGTCTTATCATCATGTACCAATTAAATAATAAAGTCAACCTCCCAATTAGGAATAACACTCGGTAAATCATCAGAAAAACATCCATATATTCATTCACTACTGGGAAATCACTAATCCGAACAATTTATTTCTTTTCAAAGATATGTTCTAAGTAACTTTAGCTGCCATTTATAATCAATTTCTCTGCTTCTTGGTAGGTTATTAAAGGTATGAAATCATTGAACTATAATTTATTGGATTTGTAATCAATATTAGCATGATAAACTGAAATCCAATACATACTGAAAATACTATCAAAATATTCTATGGGTAGTTCAATAAGATTTATATGAAAGACCATTTCCCTAATAATAATAGGAATATTACTATAAATATTAGTTTCTTTAATACTTCCACCCATATTTTTCACCAAAATTTATATTATACTTTTATGAGGTCATATTTTCAATTTACTTGAAAATTTATTAGAAATGAAAGAATGTGAAGATCCAGAGTCAAAAAGGGTACTGTAATAATTCAAATAAACTAGTAACAAACTTGTCACCAATTCATTAGATGGATCAAAATCAACCCTATTAATAGAAAAATATTTTCCACACCTTTTTTACTTTTTATCTTGATTATTTATATCCCTAGTTACTAAATTCAGGTACATGTTAGCATAATTTTCCAACTCATTATAATTAAAGCATCTTACCATTGGATTTTAATTATATGTATGATAATTTTCCTTCTATTCATGAGCCATGTGACCAAAATTTCTACATTAGAAGCACTTTCCAAATTTCATATGATATTACCCAGGGCGCTTTTTACCACACTTATCATAAGATGTGAACTTGATTTTATTACCTCTATACTTCTTTGATGAATGATTCCCCATTTCCAACCATCCAGACCTTTTATTTTTCTTGTTATCATGGAATACATGATCATAGACAAACTCCTTTTCTACCCTCTCAGCACATCAAACAAGTTTCTCATAACTTTTAAACTGATGGGAATCCAACTACCTTCGATATCTTGGATTAAATGTTGAGTAAAACTGATTAATTTTACTATCTTGATCCTGAATAAAATTTGGTATGTTCCTTTTCAAATAGGTGAAGTTTTCTTCATACACAACCACTGATTCTTCCTTATTTTTCCTCAATTATATGAATTTCTTTTCCATCCCAAGTCAAACAACCTTATGAAAGTATTTATCAAAGAAAATATTATTAAATTCATCTTATTCCAAGATATAAATATCTTAACTTTCTTTATCATTATTAACCATTGTACACCATTGATTAGATTCACCTCCAAAATGTTAAACAGAATGACTTACCTTTTGATGCTCTGAACAACCCATGACATCAAATGTCTTCTCCAAATATTTCATCCATCCTTCAAAAATCATAGGATCAGAAGATCCATTGAATACTAGAGGATGTTGCCTCATAAAATGTTCAAATATTGACATGATTCTTTGTGGTAGATCTGGTTTCTCTCTAGCATGAATAACACCACTATTTATATCATATTTCAACTAATCCATCATATTTAAAAACTACTCCATTCCAATTCTAACCATTCTAGGTTGCTGATTCGGAAGGATATCATCCTCTCGATGCCTTCATAATTCAGCTTCCTTGTTCCCTCCATGGAGAATAATTATAAACAAACATAGTTTAGAACAAGAAACATGGTAATCTTAAAATGGTATAACATTTCCACTTAATCATAAAGTAAAATCTTTTAAGGTTATTCTATTAACATTATCCGAACCTCTAAAGTAATCTAAACCTTTCTCTAATACCACCCGTAAAGACCTGGTCTTAAACATTAATTATTATGGTGACTTTAAATTATAATTCACTTTCTCACATTCCCAAATATATTTTAGGTTTATAGATTTTGAGAGTTAGTTCATAACTCTTACACAATAAACCCATATATATATAAAGGGGATATTTCTATTCAGTATCCATTTTTTACACAATATAAAACTTTTAAAATAAAACATGATTTCTTTTTATGAAAAAAATATTCACGACTTTCAACTTAACTTCTTTATTTCCATTACCAATAATTAAACCTTATGAGAAACATTTTAAAACATGGTATGAGCACAAAAATCTTAGTAAGGGACATAAAAGTAATGAAAGAAAATGTTAGTACATGAATACTTATCAAAATTTTCCTTTTAAAAATAAACTTTGGTCTCAAAATTAACATTTTATTACCCAAGAAATCACCTTCTATTCTAGAATATTTTCATAAAATATTTCATAATAAATCTTAAAGGAAAAATAAAACTCATAAATGTTTCATTGAAAACCTGAAAAAATCATAATAACTTTTCATAAAGTTATACTTTTCACCTATTAAAAAGTAGCATATGCTTTCCTTTAAATATAATATTATTATATTACCTTGAGAAATAATAATATTACCATAAAAACCCATAGTAAGAATAGATAAAACATATAAATTATTTAGGATATCATTTCAATATCACTCTTATAATCACTCTTACAAATGGAATAACTATATAGTCAAATCCCATACCCAATGCAATGGATGGCTATCATGGACCCACCTGTCCTTGGTTTATCATTAGACCACCCATCACTATTTAATAACATAACCACCCATAATTGATTTATAATGGAATAAACAATCATAATAATAATTCTCAAGAATCATAAAACATGAAAGCTTTCATTTCATCGTTACACTAATAAAATATTCTTGAGGAAAATAACCTTTCCAATTTGAGATTACTTATTTTAAAAAAACTACACAATTAAAAAATAATACATTATATTTGAAAATAACCTTATAAAATTGTAAAGGAAGCTTCAAATCAAAGATTAATCATGATGGTAGGAAATTTTTTTCATGCTGTATAAGTTAAAAAAATAATTTCATTCATACTTTTTTTCGAAAAAGTCATAAAGTGACTCGTTTAGAAAATGAAAAAATATTACTTTCAAAACATTTTTAAAAAAGTAAAACATGGGTAAAAATGACTTTAAAAAAATCATAATAGAGTATTAAAAACCCTTTTTTAATTTTTTTTATAAAATATAAACATGGAATAAAAAGTGAGTTTTAATGGAAACTTTAAAATATTATTTTTAAAAGAAAGTCCCTTACCTCGAGTCAGACTCATCACGTATGTTCTTTATCATCTAAAATAATAGAAATAGGTTAATTATTTAATCACTTAATAAATTTTTTCTAGTTTATAATTCTTTTTATTTTATCACTTACCATACTATATTTATTTTCTAAATCAATTAAATTCACATCAGATGTTTTGACGATATTCGATTCATAAGTCCAAAATGACTAAGGTATATTGGCTATGGTCAAAGTGGTCATTACTCAAAAATATCTAGAATAATAATCATGATGTAATTATAATTTTAAAACCAACTATAAAAGATGTTTATGAAAAATAAACTATATTATAATCATGGAGACGGTAGACCGTACATATGCATGAGTAACGTTTTCATTTTTCAACGATCATCATGGAAAGAAGGTAAGAATTATTTTATATTTATATAATGATTATAATATTATAAATATCATATATATTATTTAAATATACTTATATATATCATCCATGTGATTTTGTGATGAAAAATGAATCACATGGCTTCATAGAGGTGGTAGTCCATACATACGCATGAACGACATTATCATTTTTCAATGAATGGAAAGGTGAGAAGGTAAATGATATATTATATTTTTATAAAGAAAAATATTTTATTAATATCATATATAAACATTAATTCCATCATTATAATCCATTCATGAGGTATGGTGATGGAAAATGAATTACATTGGTTCATGAGGCGGTAGTCCACCATACACATGATCAATGGTTTTGTTTCCCATGCGATGAAAGAGGAGATTGATATAGGCTATGAAATTAAAATAACAACACATAATTATATGGAATATATTGGTTTTATTATATAATCATGTCTAAGGAAATTTTTAATGAAGTATAAGAAGAAATAAAACTAAAACCAGTGGTTAAAAACTATTCCCCTTCTTTGGAAAGTCTCCTTCGATTAACACATTAAGACCTATAAGGTTGGTATTGTGCCTAAAAAAGAACTATAGAATGATTTGACGGATTATAGGAAGGTATTTGGGTAGTTATTGTCCAAAATAAATGGGATTTTAAGTGTTAATTAATGGAAAAAATAGATTCCCTTTTATAAGAGGGGAGGGTCACACTTATAATTTCTTAAAATATTAAATTAATATAAATTAATTTTTGATTAAAAATGACTCCAAAATGAATTATTTAGAATATAATACGAGAATGGGTTAAAATAATCTCATATAATAAAAATTAGATAAGCTTTGACTATGTTTTTACCTTTATATTTTATTCTTAACCCCTCGTTAACCCCTTTCATACCATGATAATAAGGATTTTTACACTTTGAGGGTCAATATAGTTAATATAAATGGAATAATGTCTCAAAAATGGACCATGGTTGATATTAAAAACTATATCATAATAAATTTACATAATCTAAGATTTTTAGGAATTTTATATCATTTAATAAAATATTATTTATTATAATATATTTTTAATGTCCATTTTTAGAACTATTTACTACTTTTATTTTAAAAACATCAAGTCATAAGTAAAATTAGAAAAAAATATTTTAATAAATCAAAAAATTTCATGTTAATATATATATTTTTATCACATTAATTATCTTAAATTATATTACTTTTAATATTTTTAATATCATTTATTTGATTTTTCTATTAATTGAATAATTACAGTGTTAGTGTTGTGTAAATATTTAAGGTAAATATTTATTCACTAAAAAAACATGATAAAGATAAATAATTTATGTTTAAAATTAATTTTTATAAACAAATAAATACTATATTTATCTCAATGCTAAAATTATTATAGTTATTAAAAATAATAATGTGACATTTTTTACTTTTCTTTAATAAAATATTATAAAAGTTTTAATCACATTCAAATTGAAAAAAATTTACATATAACTGAATATTAGATAATTATATAATAAATTTACCTATAAAATAAAATAAAATCAAGTTTTAGGGTTATTTTCTAGTCCTTATCATTTCATTTTTAACTTTAATTACCCAATTTACCCTTAATCATGACAATAAAAATTACTGAAGTTACTATTCATATTGACCCAAAATAAAAAGACCTATTTTAAAATTTTTTAATAACTGATTCAAAATATAGAATATATTTTTCAAAATTTAAAACATATAAGTGGTAGAATTTCATTTAAAATCAAACTAGAAAAATGCAATGAATTTTTTTTTTCGAAAAAATGTCTATTTTAATTATAACATGTTTTTATACTAAACTAATCTATAAATTTTCATTTAAAAAAACAAAAATAGATTATTTTAGATATAAGGTAACTAATAAAATATTAAAACTAATCCAAAATATAATTTTAATTTTTAAATTGTTGAAAAGAAAATACAATTTTGAATAAAAATATGTATTTTTCACTATTCATAAAAAAACAATATTTTCAGAAAATTATCAAAAAATAACTTTATAATAATTTTGAAACTATTAATACAGATATGAAATTATTTTTTTTCAAAGTAAAATTATATAACTTAGAAATCATGATTTTAAATAAAACCATATAATATATAAAAAATCCAATTTTGTTAGAAATAAATCTTTTTTCCTTTTGATCGAAAATTTTTATAATATTTTTATAATGAATATGAATTTATAAAATATAAATAATTAATATATGATTTTTTTGTATCAAAATTATCTAGGCTGTTATTATTAGATCAACACTTGTTTATTTTTTTTGGGTTTTAATTTTTCAGGGAACGAGATGGGTGAAGCATAATTTTTATGAATGGTAAGAATTTACTTTATTTATTCTCTAAGTTTCTCCTTCCCTTTATTATTTCCCATTTTTAAGTATTTTACCTTTTGTTTTTAGGTAGAATAGTGTGATTTATTTCATTTTCATTATTTTTTTCCACAATTATAGATAGTGTTTCCTAGATTTTGGTGTCCAGTTTCTTCTAATTTTTCATTTTAGACTATCCTAGAGTCAAATATAACATCATATTGAGTTTTTAAAACACTCATCATGACCAAAACCATGATATTTTCCCTAAGATTCAATTCAGTAGTACTAGAAAGCTTCCCTTTATTTCCTGAATTTAATTCACTAACTCATTGACCCTTGTTTAACTCAAGATTATTAATTCTAGAATAAACATCATCCTTATCTGAATCATGTAGAGTATTTTGTTATTAAATTTTCCCATAAACTATTGAAACATCCCCATTATATCATCTTGAGAATAAAAATTTTCATCTTTAGAATGATTTTGATATTGTTTTCTTTTCTAATTTTGAAAACTGGGGGTAGCGGGTTGTCTCAACATTCCTTATTTTTTACAAGACAATTTGGGATGGTTTTTATAACTAAGATTAAAATAATTTGAAAATATGTCATCTTTAGCTTGCATCATAGGATTATACACCAAAAAATTATCATTCTAAAATGGTTGGGGAGGCATGTAAAAGTTTATAAAACATGTGATTGAGTATCCAAACATGCCATAATATTGACACTAGTCTCTAATACTTTGATTCTGATTTTGAAAATCCTATTTATTAGTAGTTTGTTTGAAATTTTGGTTCATAATAGACTCAAGTGGGTATTTTATTTCAGCTAGATAAGAATTAATTTCCAGCCCTAAACTAACTTTACACCCTCCTCAATTTACTCATATTCTCTACGAATCTTTGTATTGTGAGTTAAGAGATAAAGTGTTAAAAATTTGCCCAAGCACTTAATAATTTTTTTCTGTGTAGTTTCCCCAGCAACCTAGTTTACTAAATTATGACCCAAAGTGAAAAAACCTTTATATAAAAAATCCATAAGAAGGTGGTAAGGGAGATGTTGATGGGGACACTACCTAATTATTTCCTTAAACCTATCCTATTCCTCATTAAAGGCCTCTCCATCCTCTTGATCGAAGCTAGTAATCTTGTTTCAAAGTTATCCCTTGAGTCTCCTAGGATAAAATTTCATAACAAAGGAGCTATATTTTTTTTATCATGCTTCAAAAATGTTTTCATCTAGATAAAAAAACCAATTCCTTTCATATCTTTTTAAGAAGTAATGGGAAAATATCATCTTACATTCATTATCATTTATCCCTCATAGTAACAGTTTTTGAACTTTATTATAAAAATCTCTAATAAAGGCCAGTGAGTCGTCATTACAAGTTCTATTGAATGTGGGTAGTATTAAAATGTGTGATTATTTTAGCTCAATGTTTCATAACTTAGGTTTAATATTAATTTAATAGTATTACTTGACATTTAAGGTATTTTTTACTCCCTAATCATAGGCCATTAAAAATTTTCTTGGATAATTTCTCGTTAATAGTGTTATTCATTATTTTCTACAACTCACTCACTCAAATTTTTATATTTTAATTTAATTTTTTTAAGATAACTTAAATGTATTTTAATCTTTGGGATAAAAGTCTCTAAGTTTTCTTTTCTAGACCTAGTATTCTATAATAAATTTTGAAAAAAATTTAAATAACGCACAAAAATGTTTGTTTTTTAACATATTTTTTATTTTAATTTTTTTAAGTTTCTATTTTCATTTTTATAGGTTTTTAGATTTATATTTTTGTTCTTGAATACATGATGTCTTCTCTAGATATGGTGAATTTTTTTTGATGATATGTATTTTAATATATCAAATTTTAAAACCTATAAACTATCTAGACAATGGAAAGTAGGGTATCGATCCTTAGGGTAGGTAATTGTGATTTCATACCAAGAAAACAAACTAAAAAAACAACAAAAAAAAAACAATAAAAACATGAAAAAAAAAGAAAATGTGATGAATAATATTTTTAGGAAAAGTAATTGATGAGAAATAATGATGAATTTTAATGAAAATATGCACAATAATAAGTATAATAGTAATAAAATAGATAATGACCAAGGATGAAACATGAAGTGATTTTTGATTGATCGGTAAAATTGTATGTCTTTGTTTGTGAAAATATAATTATGTTCAACAATCAAAAACATGTATCCAAAAACTCTATCGATATAATTGACTAGTAATTGACTGAATTTATAGTTCATAACTTACTAAATCACACAATTATGAAGGATGATGATGTTAATTCAATTTAAAAATTAAATGAAAACAAAGATAGTGAAATGAGTTGAATTAAATCCTATTCTACTCCTCAAAGTTCATCCAACAGTCAATATGAGATCGGTAAATACAAAGATTTAAATTCAAATCAATAAAATTGAAAATTAGGGGAATAAGATAAGTAATATTCCCTCAATATCCTTCTCCCAAATGAGTTATTTCTCTTTCCTATAGTATTTTCCTCTTCTTTTCTATGGATCCCATTTTTAAGTCTCTAGAAAAATGTGTATATACATTGAAGGAATGATCGATGCCTCTGACCATAATGTCTTGAAAACTTATTTTATTATTACAAAAGTTCATAAACTATAAATACTACCTTTTTTCTATGTAATTTTAATGGGAGAGTCAGTACTATATCCTTGATTCACCATCCTTGTCACTTTAATCAATCTCTCCAACAAATTTTGGTACTTGCATATTCTATTAATTATTGTAGCTATCACTAATAAATTAAGTAATTTATTCTAACACTTCACAACATGTTATTTTAGCTCAATCTGATTCTCGATAGCCTGACATCAATAAGACTTCATTGAACTAACTTGTTAAATGGAATCACTAAAGTATTTCATGTTGTACAAACCCATGATCCTTCAAATCTTCCTTGACTAACTAGGCTCTATTTGATCTCGTCATCAAACTATTACAAAGATTATAGTTAAATCTTAGGTACCCTATCATCTTATTCAATAAAATATAATCTAAGATCATGGGACCCTCAAGACAATATACACTAAACTCATTTTATTCAAGTAGTGTGGCTTCTTTTAGTCTTTCTTAGTGGCATTATATCAAGTAACTGGCGTGCCTTCTTCTTTAACACTGAAATCAAAGAACTGGGAAAACTCAAGGCCCTGTTATCATCATATTTAAACTGAATGAGGAGAAAACCTTGAAAAAATGGTCTTCATACTCAGACTCAGCTTTCATTATTCTTCCCAAAAATCCTTTTTCTAATTTTTAACTCCTTACATGGCCAACATCAATCATTCTAATAACATCAAAATTGTACTCGGTTTCATCAGTATAACTTTAGTCAAGGATCCATCCTCTAATCTTATGATATACATGGTTTGATTATGGATCTTCTTTCTTCACTCAAATGAGTTCAGTCACATAAAAGTTCCCCTCTCAATCTCCATAAATCTTTATATTGAGTTTTTATGCGTTCTTCATGGTTCATCACCGACGACACATACTTGCAACATCACTTATGGTTTTCATTAAGACCATCATATATCATGATTTTTCATTCTTCATAAGATCTAGTGTGAAATTTATGGTTAAATTTTGATTCAAGGCAGCTATACCTAAATTACAGGTTTAGTTGAAAATTTTCAAATTCCTATTCTAGTTTCAGATTGTTTTTCTTTAATGAGCTCGACTCAGAATGAAGTGGGTTTTTCAGGATTGAATGGCTCGAATTTTTTCATCAAAGATAGATCCCCTATTTATCTTTCACAAAACTTAATTTTTTTAATGAAATTAATATTATGAGCATGTGGTTGAAGAATTTATCTTACAAAAATTGTAACACCCCAAGCTTCTACGGTACGATTCTCTTTGAATAATGCAATAGCGTGTGTTGTATGCAACATCGAGTTCTAACTCACCACAACCAATCAAACTAGCCGTTATGAATAGTAATACCCACTTTTTGAAATTTATGAATTTTATTTTTCAAAATGGACTTCATTTTTGGATTCGGAATATTGAAATTAGCCTAGGGTGAATTTTTGGTATTTTTCTGAAAAACTTCATTTTTTGATTCATAGTGAAACCACTAAGTGGTAGTTAAAAAAACTGAAATTTTCATAAAACTTAATTTTACCGCTTCTGTGAGTGGAATTTCTAAAATCCGAGAGTCACGGTTAATATCAAGGAGTAAAAAGTGGTTCAATAAGATGAAAATAATTTTTGGTCAATAGTAACTTTTTACTTTTATTTACCACAGTTAAAAGTAAATAGGGTAATTAAGGGTAAAAATGATATTAATATTACCCTAACACATGTCCTAATTCTATTGGACAAGTTTATCTCGACCAAAAACAACCTTAGGAATAAAATATTATCATTTAGGTCCACTTGGATTAGATTAGGACATTTATTATTATTTAATTCAAAGAAGAGTTAAAAGAGTTAAAATCAAAGTTTATTTACTAAAACATTTTTAATATAGGGTTATACATAAGGTAAATTCAATTGTAAATATTCATTAGAAATCTAAAAAGATTTACTAAATAATGATAGTTTCTTCATAATTTTTAGACAATAAATAATTTAATTTATTTATGACACAATGATGATGCAGTAATTACCATAATAGTGAAAAATTAAAATAATTGATATTATAAATACCCAAATAAATATAATTTGAGACTTTTTATGAATTAAACTAATTTTATAGGTTAATATTACATATTAGGATTGATTTAATTAACTTTTTTCTAAGTAATCATTTTGTTATGATTTTCACAAAAATCAATTTTCCAAATAGTGTCAAAATTGACATAAAAGAGTTTTTAAAACAAATATTATATTATTAATTGATATTAAATTCCTAAAAATCTAAGGTTCGGCCAAGAGACTTATATCATGATATGTGTATCATTAATGTACCACTTGTAGGGTCTCTTGGAGGTATATAGTAAGTTTATTAACTATATAATATAAAAATACAAAGTGACATGGTAAGTGTCAAACTAATTAACTAAGAGTTAAAACTAAAAGATACGGTTAATATAATGACCCAAACCTGTCTAAATTCTATTGATTGAGTGGTTTTTGACCCATCCCCACCTTAAAATTTAAATAATCCACTTTGGATCCATTATAAATTGAATATAAATTTATTATAAAATAATATTTCTAGCTTTTCCAAAGGTGCCCCTCACCCCTCTTATAAAAGGGAACTCCACCTTCTCATTAATACACAACTTCAAAGCCATTTGGATCGGACAAACTCTGTCCAAATACTCTATAAAATTCCATCACTTTATCCTAGAGGCATTACTTTAGTCATAAAGACAACCTAAGGATCCCTTTTGATCAAATCAAAAGGAAGAACCCGAAGAAGAGGTAATGATTTCACCACCCCTTTTCAAGTTCCTTTCTTCTTCCACTTCTTCTTTCTTTGTTATTCCCATTATAAAATAATGAATCCAGTATCTATTATATACTGTAATATTTTTATAAATATGGTACAACTATATTCAGTATTATAGCCATCCTTTTAATGACATGTCACCATACGTGCGTACGTACGACTTGCCGTCTCCATGTCGTGGTGTAATTGTTATTCAATATATTATTATTTGGATGTGTATAATAATGATTTGTAATTCATGTAAATAATAAATATAACATGATAATTATTCTGTATATATGATATACCATTAAATTATATATTATTTTAATATCAAAAGAATGATATTGTCGCTCGTGCGTACGTACGGACTACCGTCTCCACGAACGCGATGAGATTCATTCTCCATCGTATCCATTAAAGTATAATTATCATTTGATGATTTCAAAATAATGTTTAAGGACTTGTTATCATTATGTATATGAATAATATATAAATTATCCATGACAAACATGACTTACGTAACAAAACATATAAAAGAAAATGAGTAAGTTAACACCCAAAACAACGATAATTCTAAAATATTATTAAAAAAGCAATGTTAAAAGATCATATATGATATCATATTAATGTATATTATTCTTTTATAATTTAATAAAAAATATTTCACCATTATATAGGAGGTTAAACTACCCCTAACCAAGGAAAAGTACAAGGTAAGGGTTTATTTCGCAATCTCTTCATTATCCGAGGTTGTTTATATGTAATAATCTACTGGGATTTCTTTATCATCCACATCCATGTTTCTTAAAAATGCATTTCAAAACATTCTTACAATTTTACAGAATATGGGTTAAAGTCATTTATACCATTTTTTGACTTTTTATAAGAAGTTTATAAAGGAATCTTTCTGTTGTTTTCAAAATAAGGCGCTTTTTAACCTTTTCGACAAAATTAAGGTAAGAATGTTTTTTTAACTTATACGGCGGGTGCGGCTATTTTCCGCCATTATAAAATCTTCGAAGCTTCCCTTACAAGCTTATAAGAAAATTTTCAAAGTAAATGTTTTATTTTATAATTATGTGACTTTTAAATGATTTCAAAAAAGGGACATTTCTCTCAAATAGTTTTGATTTCATCTATGTCAACATCTTTTGATGGATTTTAAGCTTATTTGAAGTTGATTTATTATGATATAAAACTTACATATTGTATTGAAGATTTTGTGATTTGTTTGATTGTGGATGTGTTATTTTTATACCACTCATGGTTTATGGAGAAAGTATTGACATTTCATATGCTAGTTTTAATACGAATGTTTATGTTATGTTTAAACCTGTTCATATGAGGAATGCATTGGACTTAATATGTGATGGGTGGAGCCCGCTATAGCTCCTCAATGTATCGGTAGGTCTCATGAGACAAACTAGTGTCTTGGAACAAGGCCTTGAAAAAATATTATTGTAGTCTTGGCACGAGGCCTTGGCTATGTGGTTATGATAGTCTGGCATTATTCATTCCATCATTATGAAAGTGGTTATTGATATTGCATGTGATTATTCGATTAGTAAAATATCCATGTGAATAAGTAAATGGAATTATTTCATTTTAATTTTTCCATACTATGTTGAATTTCAAGTTTTAAAATGATTTTGTTTTAGTTATACATTACCTTGAATGTTTATTCTTATTTATGAAAGTTTCTGCTATATTGTTATCCTTACTAGGAATTTGAGCTCACCCCATTTCTATGTTTTATTTTTCCCAGGATGTGAAGAAGTAACTTATGAATGACCTGTAGGGATAGTATGAGGGGATAAGAGTGTGGACTATGGAGGCTATATTGTTGTAGTTTTCATTTTATGTTGTAATGTAAACTTTATTAATGCATCTAGTTATTCCAAGTCTACTAAACTAATCAGTATTTCAAGACTTGATTTTTCTTGTGATCATGCCAATGTTATGTAATAATGCACCGACTCTGGGTAACTGGGGTCGGGGCGTTACAGTTGGTATCAGAGGAAGTTTAGTACAAACCTTGGAAGCTAGATTTAGATAAACTCTGATTAGAGCACATATATTTAAGATGGAATTTGGGGATTAGTATAGAAGAACTTCCTAGAATTTTGGTATTGTAGAGATTTTGTGAGTTTTCCGAGAAATACATCCCTGTCTGGATACGAGCAGGTAGAGGCAGCTCTAGCACATATGTACCTAGGGGTAAAACCCGAAAACACTGCTTTGAACTAGGCTCGAATGGGAACTGGTGCATGACAATGGGCCTTGCTGCACTCTTGGTTACGACACTCCTGGGGGATATTCTTAGGATAACTCTCATTTTCTTTACAAATCATTATGAAGGGTTTATGAGTATATAATTTCTCAAAGAAAACATTTTTATGATTATGGATTATATCCATAAATAGTTCAATTTATGTTAAGTGTTTTATAAGTATGGAATTATGTATTTTGATTCATAAACTGATCTAGTTTATGCCATTGCTTAGAAATGGTGCCTAGTGGAATAAATGGAAACTGTATCAATGCACGCATTCCATGTAGGGATTTCCCTCCTGCTTAAAATAATTATAGTGGAGCTGGTGATGCAACTGGTGCTGATCAACTGATCACCATACTGGGACAACTCACTCAGGTTATGAATAATAACCTTAACCGTATGGAGCACCCTAATCCACAGCGTGGAGGATCAATGTTAGATCGCTTCATGAGGCAGCAACCACCAATATTCAATGGGAGTAAAAATCCCTTAGTAGCTGAGCAATGGATAAATTTCCTAGAGAAAATATTTCAGACTTTGGGAAGTAGTGAAAGGGAAAAAGTTATCATGACAGTTTACCACCTCACTAGAGATGCTGACCAATGGTGATCATTGATTCAAAACACGAAGGAAGATGATGAAGTATCAAATATGTAATGGAGGGAGTTCAAAGATCTGTTTTTAGAAAAATACTTTCCTAGTGACCATCGAGCAGATATGGAAAGGCAATTTCTGAGTCCGAGATAAAAGGAGGATGAGAATGTCACAAAGTATGAGGCTAACTTTACAAGGTTAGCAAGGTATGCTGGATATTATATACGTAACCCAATAAGTAACATTGATTGTTTCTTTGATGGGTTAAAACCATTTCTCCATCGAACATTAGTCTCACAATCCTTTTCATCGTACGAAGACATTGTCTCATGTGCTATCAAGACAGATAAAGAATTCTCTAAGTCATATGACTTTAAAGCAAATAAAGAGAAGAAGAGATCTTCTGATCAATCTGGGAATGGAAATAAAGGGAAGAAGGGAAAAGTTGAAAATCCATCCTGAAGTAAACGCGGGAAGAAACACCCCGGTACTTGCTTAAAAGGAATGAGAGTCTGTTAAAAGTGTGGTGAAAAAGGCCACCAAGCTCGTGATTGCAAGGGGAAGAAGGAAGTTACCGATGTCCAATGCTACAATTGCAGGGAGATGGGACATTATGCAAATGAATTTCCTAATCATCAGGGGAACTTACCTCAGAAAAGGCCAAGGGATAAAGTCCAAGCTTATGCTATCACTACTGCTGAGGTAGAAGCTCTGAAAGACGTGGTGGCAGGTAATTTAATGGTTTCCTCAAGTTTAGAAAATGCATTATTTGATTCTGGATCATCACATTGTTTCATATCTTCCTAGTTTTCTAAGAAAATTAGATATTTCCAATTTGATTTAACAATGGAATTGTCAGTTAAAACTCCTAAGGGAAGTATCATTGCAACAAAGTTTTGTGAATCAGTCCCCATTAGAGCACATAGATGTTCTTTATCTGCTGATCTCATCATCATACCTATGATTGAGTTTGATATAATCCTCGGTATGGACTGGATTTAGGACCATGATGCGAAGATTTATTGTAAGAAGAAGGAGGTTACAATTTTTGATGATGATGATAAGGAACACCTTATCTTTAGAGCAGAATCGTCACCACCTAATTCTTATCTAGATCCACCCCTAGTATCTCAACTAAATTCAATTATTGGGGATAAAGAGGATGAAATTACAGTGGGTAAGGAAAGAAATGTTCAAATAGAGTATGTACCTATTGTGAAAGAATATGTAGATGTGTTTCCGGAAGATTTACCTGGACATCCTCTAGAACGAGAATTTGAGTTTTCCATTGATTTAATTCCTAGATCAAGGCCTATATCGAAGACCCCTTATAGAATGGCCACACTATAGAATTAGTTGAACTAAATAAAAAACTAGAGGAATTGAGTAATAAGGGATTTATTCTCCCTAGTGTTTCTCCATGGGGAGCCCCTATTCTTTTGTTAAAAAGAAAGATGGATCTATGAGGTTATGTATCGTCTACAAGGAGATCAATGCTATAACAATAAAGAACAAGTATCCCCTACCTCGCATTGATGATTTATTTGACCAACTGCATGGAGCTCAATAATTTTCAAAGATTGACCTTCGATCTGAATACCATAAGTTGTGTGTGAAGAAGGAAGACATTTCGAAGACAACATTTCGAACCAGGTACAGGCATTACGAGTTTACAGTAATGCCTTTTGGATTGACTAATGCACCCTCTGTATTCATGGATCTAATGAATAGAGTTTTCAAGGAATATCTCAATGAATTTGTGGTGGTATTTATTGATGATATCTTGGTATAGTCCAAAAGCTACGAAGATCATGAAAATCACTTGTGCATTATCCTGAAGACTCTGAGAAGACATGAATTATATGAGAAGTTTAGAAAGTGTGAATTATAGCTTCAGGAGATTTATTTTCTTGGCCATATTGTCTCTAAATATGGAATCTCTGTTGATCCTTATAAGACCAAGGAAATCCAAGAATGGCCAGTAACTACGAGTATAACTGAGGTACACAGTTTTATTGGTTTGGCAGGTTATTATCAATGTTTCGTCCAGAATTTTGTCCGATTGGAAAACCCATTAACGAAGCTCACACATAAAGGGGTTAAATTTGTTTGGAAAAAAGAGTGTGAATAATTTTTCGAATAACTGAAGGGAATATTAGTCAATTCTCCTATATTGAATCTACCATCAGGGAATGATGGGTTCGTTATTTATAGTGATGCATCAAAGAAAGGACTTGGTTGTGTCCTTATGCAGAATGATAGGGTTATTGCCTATGCATCACGACAGTTGAAAATTCATGAACAAAACTATCCTACTCATGATCTTGAGTTAGTATCTGTGATATTTTCTTTGAAGATATGGAGGCACTACCTCTATGGTGAAAAATGTGAGATTTATACTGATCACAAGAGTTTGAAGTATATTTTCTCACAAAAAGAACTCAACATGAGGCAAAGGAGATGGCTTGAATTACTCAAGGATTATGATTATACGATACACTACCACCCTGGGAAAGCAAAAAAGGTGGCAGATGCTTTGAGCAAAAAAGTCCATGGAGTTTTTAACAATATGAGAATTTAAAGGGATCCAATTTTCATGGATCTAGTGAAGATGGACATAGGAATAACCAGGGAAGGTGAAACATCAATGCTTTTTCAAATGGTTTCCAAACCATCTTTACTAGAAAGGATTAAGAGTTCTCAGACTGATGATGAAGAATTTCAAAAGAAGATTAAAGCTGTGAATGATGGGAGATTGAGAGACTTTATGTATGAAGAATGAATTTTGAAATTCGGGAAGAGGCTTTGTGTTCCCGATATACCTGATCTAAAAATGGAGTTGTTGGATGATGCTCATAGTTCCAATTTCTCTATACACCCTGGGAGCACCAAAATGTATAGAGATTTGAAGGAAAATTTTTGGTGGGACAACATGAAGAGGGAGATTGCCGATTTTGTGTCAAGATGTATGGTTTTTCAACAAGTGAAAGCTGGAAGGCAACAGCCTGGTGGAGTATTGCAAACTCTTCCCATACCTGAGTGGAAATGGGATAATATCATGATGGAATTTGTCATGGGACTACCAAAGACTCCTAGAAGGAACTATGAAATATGGGTTATTGTTGATCGTCTTACCAAGTCAGCACATTTTCTTTATATAAGAGAAGATCTACCACTGGAACGTCTAGTAAGACTATATATTGATGAAGTTGTGAGACTTCATAGAGTACCCCTATCAATTGTTTCTAATCATGATCCCTGTTTTACTTCAAGATTCTAGAAAAGTCTTCAGAAAGCCTTGGATACTGAACTTCATTTGAGCACTGCCTACCACCCCCAAACAGATGGACAATCAGAACGAACTATTCAAACCTTAGAATACATGTTGAGATCCTGTTCACTTGACTTTCAGGGTATGTGGGATCAATATTTACCTCTGGTAGAATTTTCCTATAACAATAGCTTCCATTCGAGTATTCATATGGCACCATATGAAGCGTTATACGGAAGGAGATGTCGCACACCAACCTGTTGGGATGACGTTGGTGAAATAAAACTTGTAGGTCCAGAACTGGTGGAGGAAATGATGGAAAAGGTAAAGGTAATCCAAAACCATATCAAAGCAACTTAAAGTAGGCAGAAGAGCTATGCAGATAATCGAAGGAAGGATTTGGAATTTCAAGTCAGTGATCATGTTTTCCTGAAGGTATCTCCATGGAATGGAGTCATACATTTTGGTAAGAAAGGTAAATTGAGTCCCAGGTACATTAGACCTTTCAAAATTCTAGAACGAATTGGGGCTGTATCTTACCGTTTGGCAATGCCGCCAAATCTATCCAAAGTTCACGATGTGTTCCACGTATCACTATTGAGGAAATACACGCCTGACCCAACACATGTACTCACCTATGAGGAATTAGAACTAGAACCCGATCTGTCTTATTGTGAAGAGTCCGTCAAGATTCTTGATATGAGAGAACAAGTATTGAGAAACCGGACGACTCGTCTGGTAAAATTCTTGTGGAGAAACCATAAGATGGAAGAGGCAACGTGAGAACCCAAGGAACTTATGATGAAGAACCACCCGATTCTTTTCATGCGATAGTATTATAGAAATTTCGAGGACGAAATTATTTGAAGGAGGGGAGAATGTAACACCCCAAGCTTCTACGGTATGCTTCTCTTTGAATAATGCAATAGCTTGTGTTGTACGCAACATCGAGTTCTAACACACCACAACCAATCAAACTAGCCGTTATGAATAGTAATACCCACTTTTTGAAATTTATAAATTTTATTTTTCAAAATGGACTTCAATTTTGGATTTGGAATATCGAAATTAGCCTAGGGTAAATTTTTGGTATTTTTCTGAAAAACTTCATTTTTTGATTAATAGTGAAACCACTAAGTGGTAGTTAAAAAAACTGAATTTTTCATAAAACTTAATTTTACCACTTCTGTGAGTGGAATTTCAAAAATCCAAGAGAAATGGTTAATATAAAGGAGTAAAATGTGGTTCAATGAGATGAAAATAATTTTTGGTGAATAATAACTTTTTACTTTTATTTACCACGGTTAAAAGTAAATAGGGCAATTAAGGGTAAAAATGATATTAATATTACCCTAACACATGTCCTAATTCTATTGGAAAAGTGTATCTCGACCAAAAAAAACCTTAGGAATAAGATATTATCATTTAGGTCCACTTGGATTAGATTAGGACATTTATTATTATTTAATTCAAAGAAGAGTTAAAAGAGTTAAAATCAAAGTTTATTTAATAAAACATTTTTAATATAGGGTTATACATAAGGTAAATTCGATTTTAAATATGAATTATAAAGATAAAAAGATTTCCTACAGAATTATATTTTATTTATAATTTTTAGACAATAAATAATTTAATTTATTTATGACACAATGATGATGCAGTAATTAACATAATAGTGAAAAATTAAAATAATTGATATTATAAACACCCAAATAAATATAATTTTAGACTTTTTATGAATTAAACTAATTTTATAGGTTAATATGACATATTATTATTGATTTAATTAACTTTTTTAGAAGTAATAATTCTGTTATGATTTTCACAAAAATCAATTTTCCAAATAGTGTCAAAATTGACATAAAAGAGTTTTTTTAAAAATATTATATTATTAATTGATATTAAATTCCTAAAAATATAAGGTTCAGCCAAGAGACTTATATAATGATATGTTTATAATTAATGGACCACTTGGGGGTCTCTTGGAGGTATATAGTAAGTTTATTAACTATATAATATAAAAATACAAAGTGACATGGTAAGTGTCAAACTAATTAACTAAGAGTTAAAAATAAAAGATAAGGTTAATATAATGACCTAAACCTTTCTAAATTCTATTTATTGAGTGGTTTTATACCCATACCAACCTTAAAATTTAAATAATCCACTTTTGAGACATTATAAACCGAATATGAATTTATTATAAAATAATATTTCTAGCTTTTCCAAAGGTGCCCCTCACCCCTCTTATAAAAGGGAACCCCCCCTTCTCATTAATTCACATCTTCAAATCCATTTGGCTCGGAAAAAATCTTCCAAAATAATCTCTCAACTTCCCCCAATTTATCCTAGAGGAATTAATTTAGTTAGAAATCCAACCTAATGATCCCTTTTGATCAAATCAAAAGGAAGAACCCGAAGAAGAGGTAATGATTTCACCACCCCTTTTCAAGTTCCTTTCTTCTTCCACTTCTTCTTTATTTGTTATTCCCATTATAAAATAATTAATCCAGTATCTCCTATATAATTTAATATTATTATAAATATGGTACAACCATATTCAATAATCTATCCATCCTTTGAATGACATGTCACCATACGTGCGTACGTACGACTTACCGTCTCCACATCGTGGTGTAATTGTTATTCAATATATTATTATTTGGATGGGTATAATAATGATTTTTAATTCATTTAAATAATAAATATAACATGATAATGATTCTATATATATGATATACCATCCAATTATATATTATTTTAATATCAAAAGAATGATATTGTCGCTCGTGCGTACGTACGTACTACCGTCTCCACGAACGCGATGAGATTCATTCTCCATCATATCCATTAAATTATAATTATCATTTGATGATTTTAAAATAATTTTTAAGGACTTGATATAATTATAGATATGAATAAGATACAACCTATCCATGACAAACATGGATTACGTAACAAAACATATAAAAGAAAATGAGTAAGTTAACACTCGAAACAAAGATAATTCTAAATTATTATTAACAAAGCAATGTTAAAAGATAATATATGATATCATATTAATGTATATGATTCTTGTATAATTTAATAACAATTATTTCACCATTATAAAGGAGTTTAACCTACCCCCAACCAAGGAAAAGTACAAGGTAAGGGTTTATTTCTCAATCTCTTCATTATCCGAGGTTGTTTATACATAATAATCTACTGGGATTTCTTTATCATCCACATCCATGTTTCTTAAAAATGTATTTCAAAACATTCTTACTATTTTACAGAATATGGGTTAAAGTAATTTATACCCTTTTTTGACTTTTTATAAGAAGTTTATAAAGTAATCTTTCTGTCATTTTCCAAACAAGGCGCTTTTTAACCTTTTTGACAAAATTAAGGTAAGAATGTTTTCTTAACATATATGGAGGGTGCGTCTATTTTATGCCATTATAAAATCTTCAAAGATTCCCTTACAAGCTTATAAGAAAATTTTAAAAGTAAATGTTTTATTTTATAATTATTTGACTTTTAAATGATTTCAAAAAAGGGATATTTCTCTCAAATAGTTTTGATTTCCTCTATGTCAACATCCTTTGATGGATTTTAAGCTTATTTGAAGTTGATTTATTAGGATACAAAACTTCCATATTGTATTGAAGATTTTGTGATTTATTTGACCATGGATGTATTATTTTTATACCAGTCATGGTTTATGGAGAAAGTATTGACATTTCATATACTAGTTTTAATACGAATGTTTATGTTATGTTTAAACCTGTTCATATGAGGAATGCATTGGACTTAATATGTGATGGGTGGATCCCACTATAGCTCCTCAATGCATCGGTAGGTCTCATGAGACAAACTAGTGTCTTGGCACAAGGCCTTGACAAAATCTTATTTGTAGTCTTGGCATGAGGCCTTGGCTATGTGGTTATGATAGTCTGACATTATGCATTCCATCATTATGAAAGTGGTTATTGATATTGCATGTGATTATTCGATTAGTAGAATATCCATGTGAATAATTAAATGGAATTATTTCATTTTATTTTTGACATACTATGTTTAAGTTCAAGTTTTAAAAGGATTTTGTTTTATTTATACATTTCCTTGAATGTTTATTCTTATTTATGAAAGTTTCCGCTATATTGTTATCCTTACTGGGAATTTGAGCTCACCCCTTTTCTATGTTTTATTTTTCCCAGGATGTGAAGAAGTAATTTATGAATGACATGCAGGGATAGTATGAGGGGATAAGAGTGTGGACTATGGAGACTATATTGTTTTAGTTTTCATTTTATGATGTAATGTAAACTTTATTAATGTATCTAGTTATTCTAAGGCTACTAAACTAATCGGTATTTAGAGACTTGATCTTTCTTGTGATCATGCCAATGTTATGTAATAATGCACCGAATCTGGGTAACTAGGGTTGGGGCGTTACAAAAATCATTTATATTCTCTTATGCAGAACCAAAAATTATCTTACGAATAGGGCTATTGAAAATTCTCTTACATGAGGATGAAAAAATATCTTATATTCTCCCCCAAAAAATTATCTTATGTGTCACACTTAAATTATCCTACATGGGAATTATCTTATAGGAAAATTATCCTATGCCCAACACAAAAAAATAAATAATTCATCATAATAAATTTAAAAACAAATTGAATCCCACACCAAATTAATTTATGATATTGAAAAATTTGATAAAAATGATTAAACATTTTCCAACATAAATTATTAAAAAATGAAACATTAAACTAAAATTTTAGAATCCAACCACCAAAACTCTTTGAAAATTAAATTTTAAATAAAATTCCTCATATTGACTAAAATTAATTCTAGCGCCATTATGTGTTATTTAAAAATTATTATTTTCATTTAAATCTAAAATAAATAAAAAAATCCCAAAATTATAGTCAAATAAAACAAAAGATAATTTTATTCAATTAAGAAGAAAACACAACTATTTTATTTTTTTAATGGATTATTATTTCAATATAATATCATAAATTATCACATATTCACCTTTATAAGATAATTTAGGCACAAAAATATCATCAAAATATCACAAAATTATGTGTAAAACATTCATAAAAATAGTGTGACATCAACTGGTGATTATTAATGTAGTTTTAGATCAATATTTCCACTTATAATACAAAGAAACTAACAAGATGGGGTCATGGAGATTGTGTTTTCACCTAAAAAATAGGTGAACCATGAAATTTTTTGAAGCATTGTGTAAGTATTTTAGGTTATGGAAAAGGGTAATTTAATTGAGTAACCAAGCCATATTGGTCACACTTTGTAGTTTTAGAAACAAAATCCATCGATCTTTTGGGGAGATTTAGGACCTAGAAAAGAAAAAACATGACTTAAAAGGATAAATTTCAATTTACTTGGAACACTGGGTGATATAAGGTTAATCTAGAGATATATACGTTGGAGGATCTTTCATGGAAATGGTGGGATTTTTTTTCAAGATAAACTTGACCAATTCATTACTTGAGAGGGATTCAAATAATTGTTCAGAAAAATTATATTCATATACCTTAAAAGTAACCAAAATTAAACATTTATTTATTCTCAAGCAAGGAAAAATTTCCATGATTGAATACATAGATAATTTTATGAACTTAGTTCATTTTACTCCATAGGTGGTGTCTAAAACACATATGAAGGTGCATATATTTTAGGTAGGCCTATAACCATATATTCATTCTAAGGAGGTCATGTTATTGATCTATGATTACATAGAAAATGTCAACAAATAGAAAATGTAAGAAAGGGATATAGCTAATAATATTAGTAGAGTAAACAATTTTATCTTTATAGATATCAGTGAAAACACCAATTATAGAAAAAATAGGAGAAGGGAAACCTACTCCCAAGAAATCAGAGAATAAGAGAACCTAAACACCAGATCAATCCTCTTTATAGCACATCAAAATATATAACCACATTATTTTCAATGTGTCTTATATGTACACAAAAAGAGAATGTATGGAACTACCTTGATAATGTCACAAATGTGACTAAAAAGGACACCATAAGAATTATTTTATGTGACCCATGAAGCCAATAGGTCTAGATGGCTCAAATTAGTCTCATATATCTGATTCTCAATTAGGGTGGTATTGTTAAAAAAGTTCTCTCCCTAAAAGGCGAGAAAATCAGGATGATTTCCAGAACACCTTGGTCATTCAACTAACACCACCATAATAAGGAATCAAATACTACTCAATGGGAGTTGACCAAGAATTTTATGGAGTTGAGTAGAAAATCATAGCTAAGTTACTGAGTTCCTCAATGGTTTAAGGTACTATTATTATCAATTCCACTATAATGAAATTATTTTTTGATACAAGTTAATCCCACTCAATTATTACTTATCATGTGGTAAATCAATATGGGTTTCATGTGGACATGATTCCTTATGTCATGAGAGTCAAAAAAAATCTTGGGTAGTGGGAATTAAAAGGATTTAAGTGTTCATTATGCACCATTACCATCAATGCGATCCATTTTTTTTGTGAGTTTATAGTCTTGGAAATGGAAGTATTTGATTTGATATTTGGAATGGACTAGTTGGTATAATTCAAATATTATATCATCTATAATGTCTAAAAAGTAACATTCACATCCCAAATGGTGTTTTTCATTTATTTAATTTGGATTAGGATATAAATATGGGAAAATTAGGGCCTTTGGTGGCCGTATATGTAACTATATCTCCATAGATAGCTACAATAACCTTGGGAACTATCAAAGAAAATGGGAGTAGTAGTTTTCCTTCTATAATATACCGATACATTGACATATTTTCATAGGATTTTTATGGGTTACCATCTGAACTGGAAATCGAATTTTATATCGATCTAATTCTAGAAACTTGTCCTATTTTACTTCTATTATATAAAATGATACAAATAGAAATGTGAAAATTAATATTCTAGGTGGAATAAATATAAATCAAGGGATTTATTATACCAATAACATCACCTTGGGAAACTCCAGTACCCTTCATAAAGAAACCATATGGTTCTCTTTGATTGTGTTTTGACTATTGTAAACTTAATTAAGTTACGATCAATAGTTAGTACCCTCTTCCTTGAATCAATGATTTTTATGAACAATTTAAGGGATAAAAATGGTTCTCTAAAATTGATCCATGATTCGGCCATCACAAAATTCAATTTAGGAAATAAGATATTTCAAATACAATCATTTGAAGTTATTATAGTCACTATGAATATGTAGTCATGCCATTTGAACTTGCAAATTCACTTGTAGTTTTCATGTCCTTAATTAATTGTATCTCCCAAAAATACCTCGACTAATTTGTAGTGATATTTTTCAATGATTTTTTGGAGTACTATCAAAATATAAATGACCATGAGAAGCACTTAGAGATTATATTGGGTACATTGCGTGAGCACTGACTTTATTTTAAATTCTCTAAGTGAGAATTCTGGATACAAGAGGTTTGTTTCCTAGGCAATGTAATTTATGAAAGAGGTATATCATTCAATCCAAAAAATATTGAAGTAGTGATTTCTTGGAAAATTCCTAAGAACATTTTTTAGATATGGAGAATTCTGGGATTTGAGAACTATTATTATCATTTTTTCCAAGACTTCCCAAGACTCACTTCTCCTATGGCTACTTTGAAAAGAAAAGGTATTCCATTCCAATAAAATGAGGATTACTAGAAATCATTTTAGGAGCATAAGGCTTAGATCAATTCCACAACCATCCTCATATTATAAGAACCAAGACAAGGTTATGTTTCATATTTTGAGGAGTCTATATTTGGACTGGGATGTGTCCTCATATAGGGATACCATGACATAACTTATGGCTCAAGACTATTTAAAATATAAAAAATAATTATCCAATACATGAACTGGAATTATTTTCAATGGAACATGCATTAAAAACATGGTGCCACTACCTCTTTGATGAAAAGTTCACCATGTTTTTTAATTATAAAATATTGAAACACATATTTTTACAAAGGTATTTGGACCTAAGGTAGTGATGAAAGATGAAATATCTCTAGATGTTTGAATTCTAATTAGTATATACACCATGAAAAAGAAATTTAAGGGATAATTCTTTGAGTTTGAAATAATATAATATGGTCATAAGAGAAGATCATGAATAATGGAATATTATGGGATTAATTTTCAACATGAATTTAGTTTGTAGTGAATAGAATCAGGATAAAACTTTCTTTATAATTACTCTTATTCCTGATTTAGTGTCTGATTAAGGAGGCTCATTAATCAAACCCAAAATACCTTGCCATGAGGTCAAAAATCAATGGTGGGGAGATCATTTAGGTTTGGAAAATGGATTCAAACTTCATGCTGTACTTTCATAATCAAATCATAGTTCCATTATTATACCAGGAATATCTAATTTATTCTAATCACCATTTAAAATGGTAAGTTCACTCAGGTATTCAAAATATGTACATGTAATTAAATTCACATTTTTAGTGGTTAGGTATGAAACAAAAATTAGCTAACTATGTTATGAGTCGTCTCACCTACCAATAGGTAAAGGTTGAACACCAATTAATGACATGCATGTTACAATATATTACTATAACTATATAGAAATGTGAACATATTTTGATAGGTGTTTTCATCGGTCTACCATAGACACACCGGAAGAACAATTTTATTTGGGTGATTGTGGACTAACTCACTAAATTGGCATATTTCATTCCAATTGTCTGATATAGTGGAAGACTTTTAAAAAGTATATATTAGAAAAGTAGTGAAAGTTAGTGGATTATAGACATCAATTTCTCCAATCAAGACCCTCGATTCACTTCACAGTTTTGGAAATTCTTATAATAATCCATTTTCCCTTAGTTGACCATGGGTATGGTATATCATCCACACATGAATGGCTAGTCAGAACATATGATCTAGACATTGGAAGATATTCTCATAGTATGTGTTATAGATTTTAGTTGTTCATGGGAAGAACATTTTTCCTTTGTTAGAGTTTTCATATAATAATAGTTACCAAAAAATGATAAAATGGATCCATTTGAGGAATTGTATGGCCTCCCATGTCGATCTCCTCTTTGTTTGGTAGAGATTGGGGAATCTTCATTGATCAGACTAAGTCTTTTCCATGGGGTTACTATGAAATTCTATATGATCAGGAAATGGATTGTAATATCCCAAATCTTTTAGAAATCATATGTAGATCATCACTAATGACCCTTATATTTTGGCATCAGTGACCATGTATTCTTGAAAGTATCCTCACAACTAGGTCATTATCAGTTCAGAAAGAAAGGATAATTTTCTCCTCAGTATGCTGAGCCATTTTATATTTTGGAAAGTATTTAAGATGTTTTATATTGGTTAGTCTTACTTCCAATATTCAGTGTTGTACATAATGTTTTCTATGTATCCTGTTTAAATAAGTATCGACCTTACCATATCTATGTGGTAATCTAGGATTATGTTACCCTTGAATCAAAAGATACATTTATTCATTGTATGATTTTTATTCTAGATATATAATAAAATAATTTTCAAGGTATACTAATTTCATTGGTATATATATTATGGAATTATAGTCCAATTCAGGAAGAAATTTTGGAGTGGGAGAAGTTCATGCAAGATTAATGGATTGAACTCTTCTAGGGTGCAATCGACCACCAGGGTCCAAAGGATAGAAATCCCCATGGATGGGAGAGTGTAACACCCATTATTTGAGTTATTTTACCTATTTTATTAAGTATTTCCAAGTTATATAATGTTTGTATTGAGTTCTAAAATATTTTGGGTTATTTGGGATGTTTTGTGATGGTTTTATGAGAAACATGGTTTGTTCATGGTTAAGGGAAACCATGCGATATTCAATAAGTAACCATGTTAGAGATAGAATGGTTTTTAAAAACCATGTTGAAACCCCACGACTTGTTATTTTTTGGGATAGAGGAAATATGCATGGTTGATGCATGGTTTTCCAAACTATGTGGTCAAAATATGCAATGAGATTAATTAAATCTTAAAATTTGATTTTTACTTGAATATTTCCCTGAAACCCTCAACCCCCTCTTCTCCTAGTATCTCAACTCTTGGCCCTTCCCTAGGTGTTTTTGAAGATATTATTCTTTATGGTGCTCAATTTAAATGGACCAGAGAGTGTTAGATCTTGGAGATCAAAGGAAAGAGTCTCATTCTTCCTCTTTCATCTTTATTCTCTCATTTTCTCTAAATAGGAACCCTAAATCAAGGCTAAAATAAAAGGATCTAAGGTTTAGGTCATGTTTTGATAAATTTTATTTGTAATACATTGAAGAAACAAAAAACGGATCTTATATCTTTGATATTGTGGTGTGATTCTTCATTTCAAACACATTAGTGATAAGTGTATTCTCATTTTTCAACCTTATCCTAGAATGTAAATTCTTGTTCTTTATAAATAAATTACTTATTATTTTAGTTGGAAAACTCTTGTAAAATACCTACTAGAATTTCATCTTTCTTGGTTGGTCTTAAAATCTAGATTTATGGAAGACACCTAAAATGTGATAGATTAATTGGTTTAATGAATTTGGTTTTTAAAATAAAGGTTTTGGGTATGAGAACTTGGAATGAACTTTGTGGGAATGTGTTCATATTCATATGGAAGGGTCCATGTTGGTTTGACATGGTCATGGTGTCTATCTTCTAGAACATTTAATTATACCATTGTGTGATGAATTGGTTCTAGAGGAACTGCTACCACTCATGAGGGGGGCCCGTGGATAGTGGTTTCATTTGTTGGTATTATGCATGGGCGTGTGGGTTCATTCCATGGGCCTATTTTTGGAATGATTTATTTAACTACCTTATATATATATATATATATATATATTGGCCACTAGTTTTTATGATTTATTCCTATCTTATATTTAAAATAAAATATGAACAATCATGATTCTTATTTTAGTGGCATTTAAGGGAAGTCTTGGTGTTTTCCTACTGGGTTTTATACTCAACCCATGCATAAGAAATTTGGTGTGTATATAGACACGATTTATCATAATATAGGAAAGGGTAAATTTTATTATTTAACCAATGGATCTTTGTGCTATTTTGGTCATGGATGTCTGGAGTTAGATCTTGGGGTGTTAGTCTAGTCTTGGAGTCTAGAGCGGTGCCACCTCAGTGCCTTGGGTCCTTTTTCCTTGAGTTTTATTTTTTATTAATATTGTATAATTTAATTTTATTCTCACTTATGCAATTAATTTGGTGACTTTTTGGTTATATCTTTGGAGTTTAATATAGTTTTTCATCATACATCATATTATGTATCTTCATTGGGGTCTTATTTAAGGTTATTTGTTTAAGGGAAAATCATCCCCCATAATTTAGTAAATTAATTAACATTAATTATCACCCTTTGGTTCCCTGGGGACATCACCTATGGTCATTGGAATTCTTATCCTACCTAATCAAATGGGTCAAATTGGTATTTTACACTAACGTCCCTGAAAAATAATGTTTTTTCATAAAAGGTGGTGATCAAACAACTTCTCATGAACTACCTCTTGAGTCTTGATCGTAAGTCCCCAAATAAAAATCATGTTCTCTAATACCATATTTTCAAGAACCAACCCAGTACAACCTTGATCCAAGCAACCTAGCCAGCCCACGACATGTATTGAAGGTAATTATCGATACCCATAGTCTAGAAACTAGTGTTTAATATAAAAAATCTCTATTCAAGATGATTTTTGTAGATAAAATGATTATAATAGGGGACTTCCAACCAAAATTTTTGAATGACCAATACTTACATGGATGGTCATACATACAAAATAATAGATACTAAATTAAAATAAAAACCAAATATAGCACAATAAAAATTAAACTTCTCACCTGATAATAAATCAGAACCAATAAACATGCCCAATACCATAGAAAAACAAATTGAGAAATGAGGATGGTACGAATGAAGAACTAAAATAAATAGAAGCTGAATTGGATGATTCATATAAAGTAAAACATCAAAATTTTTACAATATACTCTACCCAACTATCACTACGTGTCAAGACAAAGACCCATTACTTGGAACCTCTATAATACTTGAACCAAAATCAGATGATCAACGACCGCATCCACTCAAAACCTAGATAGACTTGTAATATAATAGGTATGAGAAAAATATAATCAATATTTATCCTCCCCACATCACATACATAACCTTTAAAAATAAAACCATTTCATGATAGTTTTAAATATAAGTAGAAATAAATCCTTACATTTTATTTAAAAAAATATGGAGTTGCCTTTTATTGAAACCATCCTTTGCATTTAATATTCAAAACTAAAACAACTTGTTATCTTTTGATGAAAATGATACATTTAAAGTGAATGAAAATAGTTTTAATCTTAATTTTAATATTTCTATAAAAATCAATATTACTAAAGAATTTCCTTATAAACATATTGGGATAAAATAAAATCAAAAAATAATGTCACTAAAGAACAATACAAGAACAAAACAACCATGATCATAATCATGAGAACCTAGGAGACCTAAGATAATCTTAGAGAAAGGTAAAATATAACCAACATATACCAACTATAGATATCATACAACCTAAACCAACACTCGATATTACCCTATCTGGCCTAACTAGGGGATAATTTCTCAAAGTTGGGAAAAGTCTTACTTTGGGCCACTAACTAGAGCCTTATAATAAACTATTTTAGTATGTTTAACTTTATTTACCACCTAGATACCTAAGGTTTCCCATGAAATATAAATATATTTGATTCAATCAATTATCACATAGTAATATAATCATATCAATTACTAAACAAACTCACCCTCACCTTTAAACTCCCTTCAAATAAATAACCCCTTTTCATCATGAATAAATAAACACAATGTATATATACTTCCTTGTATGGGGGAAGCATCACACATCATTATAACATTTCAATATCTATAAATTTTCCACAATATAAAAAGGGGAATACTTTAAGGTTATCATCTTAAGAAAACCATTTTACAAGGTCCCAACTAGGCCTTTATAATATTCTTTAAGAAAACAAGTTATAAAAGACACATTTAAAAACTAATCACATAAATATCATTAAATATCTTAAAAAATTCAATAATACACATCAAACTTTAAAGACCCAAAAATAACTTAGTTTGAAATAAAACTCATTACATTATTTTTGAGAACCAAAATAATTATTTATTTTGAATAATTTCCTTAGAAGAGTAATTTATACATTTAATCAAACATAAGGTGTGGATGAAATATTATAAATATATTTACACCTTAAATAAAAAAGGTAAATCCATTCATATTTAATGAATTTACAAGAAAAAATATCATATTTTATAAAAAAACTTTTTGATATACTTGATATAATTATTAAAACTCTTAAAACATTCCTTAAAAATATAACAATTAATCACAATTTGAATTTTAAAGGGTTAATAATAGAGAGAACTACATCAAACGTGTCTCTTCCATGAAGCATAAAATTATTCTATCTCAATAAGTCAAAGGAAGGCTCTAAGAAGCCCAAAATAATGACAATATCATGAAAATTACAAGTAAAAATAGATCCAAGTGAAACCCTAGGTCATCAAGACCATATTTGGGAAATATATAAAGGGAAAATAAGGAATTAGGAAGGAGGAGGTCTATATGATATTACCTTGAAGAATCACCATTAAAAATGAATAAATCCTTTATAATCACCCAAGATGAGAGGTGAAGTGAAGGGGGGAGGCACTACATGTCATAATGATCAAATGGGAGGACGAAGGGACCCCTAAAGGTTTAAATTTAAAGAGGATAAAATGAGTAATTTCCCATTTTTATGAATATGGGTGGACCATATGGTTTAGTTGCACAGTTTACCGAACCATGCAGCAATCATGAAACCCTTACTGAACAACCTATCTCACACCACATGGTTTAGCCACACAATTTGATAAATTATTCATGTAACACCACAATATTTTAGATTTATATTTGTCTTCAATAAATTTAAAGTGTTTGATAGATTTCTTTATATGCAACACTGAGCTTAGAAAAACCACTTTATAATATTGAAATATTATTATTAAATTTGATTGTTATCACAAAGACATCAGATTGGGGGTTATGAATTAGACTAAATAAATTATGAAAATATGTATAAAATTTTTCCTTGATGAAAATGTGTAGATTAATTCTTAGGAAATAAGTACTCAAATTTTAATGATAAGAATAAAACAAGACCTAATTTTTCAATAAATCTATTTTTATCTAAATAAAATATATTTTTTCACTATAAATAAATGATTAAATATATTTATAAAATATATAAAAAATGAATAATAATTTATAAATTGATTATTAATTGGTTATAAATGGAGATAAAATCATTTTAAGGTAAAAAATGATATTTTTTCAAAAATCTATCTTTATTATGAGTAATAAATTTAACAATAATAAATTAAATAAATTGATATTTATGAATGATTTTAATTAAATCTTTATATAATATAATCAATGAAATATATTACCATTTATCTAATGGTTTTTACTAGGTAATAAATGAGAATAAAATCATTTTTATGCTTAAAAATACATTTTCTCTAAAAATGGTTTTTACACATTTTATGTGTGGATATTAAATTTATTTTATTAAATTATAGAAATTTAATATTTTAAAATTGATTATATATTTATAATAATAATAATTAATATTTGGTAATAATTTCAACTTAATTTTTTTCCATAATGAATAGTTATTATGGTAAAAATCTTGTTACCATGGTAAGGGTTAAAAGGGGGTTAATGTAAGGGATAAGGTTTATAATAACACAAAAAAAATCTTAAATCTAATTGGTTGATTATATTTATATATTAAACTTATTATATTCTAATTTATAAAATTTTGGATCCACTTTATTTTATTAAGATATATATTATATAATAAAGTTTCAAGTATTTACAAGTTTTTCATCCACCTCACTTACAAAAGGAAACCTCCTATTCTCACTTCTCCACACCACTTGAGATATCAAGATCAGCCAATCCATACACAATTTTTTTTTCTAGATTTACTCCCCAAATCATACAGATCTTGATATTATTAAAATATAATCTCAAGATGGATTAAGGTGTAATCAAAAGGATGATACCCAAAGATGAAGAAGTTAAGAGTGAGCATGAAGTCAGGGCCTACAATAAGGGTTTATGATATAATATCATTTATTTTAGGGATTATCTATCAGAAATTTACAATAAAAAATTATATTATCTTTATCTTTTAAATCCATTTTATTCTATTCTCCTTTGTCTATTTCTGGGGGTTTCATGTTTTCCTTTCATTATCCTCTCTTTGGTATTTAAAGTGATCAAGAAAATGTTTTTAAGAAAAGCCAACCTTATTTCCTATTTTTGGTCGAGAATCCTTCTCTTACATATCCATGTTATTCAAATTTTTTTATTTAATTTTTTAACTATAATTAATTATTTTAAAAATTTTATTTTCATTACCTTTTAATTTATTTAAAAATGAATAAAAGAAATATTTTTAAAAGGTTTACATAAAACACACTTTTGAATTTTTACAAAATTGTGAAAATAATGTTTTATTTTAATGTATACGTCATTAATTTTTTTTCTTTAAATCATGTAATTCATCATGAATATTTCTTTATATTTTAAAAAGGTTTTATAAATAAAATATTCTTCCAATTTTTTTTGGAATTTTAGTTTTTAAAATTTACCAAAAGAAAAGGGATGTTTTCTATTTATTTTAAAAGCACATTTTAAATAATTTTATAAAATTACTTCACTAGGGATATGATATTAAGATACAATCCAATTAATTTTTATGGAAAATTAATTATGTTGGTGTTTTAATGATATTTTTATTAAACTTATTTATTTTTAATGTGTTAATTAAGTTATGAAGGAATGATGAATACTATTATGTTCTCATGGAATATATATGAATGGTTTATTATTATGAGATAGGTTTGTCTGTTATATACCTCTAATGCATTGGATAATGTTTTATATCCTATGAACTTAAAGGGTGAATGAGTGGTTAGAATAATCCTAAGAGGGTATACGAGTATTTATCCCAAGCCTAAGAAGGAACCTGGTTGGTTAGCCCATTCCTAGTATGTGATGAATGTTTGGGAGAGTATCCTTGATATATAATGTGATGAATGTGTTGGTGGGTATACTTGATATAAGATTTATATGATTATGTTTTGACACATTTTTATGCCACATTCTAATGCTTATTTTATGCTCTCACGTCTTATGATTGTTTTATGTTTTGAACTTTAATGAATTATGTCATATATTATGAAAAATATTCATGTCATGACTCATAATTTGAGATTTATGTCATTGGGTTGACCTTTATATACCATTATTATGTTCTTATACCCTTATTAACACCTTATGTTAACTTATGATATTTGAATGAATTTATCTTATGTTTATCCTTACTGACCATTTGAGCTTACCCATTCTCATGTTCCCATTTCCCCAAGTTATGATGAAGGGTATTAAGTAAGATGAGTCTATAATGGTACCATATGAGAAGAATGTTTATGGGATATATTTAATATCTTTCATGAAATAAGTTGATTATATGTCTAGTATCCAAATACCCTAAACATTTATGGTTCCAATACATATATTTTTGTGTTATATATTGAATATTTATCTAAAATTATGTAATACTTATGTATGAAATACTAGTGTCTCCTTAGTGTGCCAACCATGTGAGTGACTCTTCCACCCACTATAGGTTTCACATGGGAAGGTCGCATGGTTTGTCTTAACTGTGCACAAACCATGAAATAATCTATGAATCCCCATTTCTTAAAAAAATAGAATAAATATGACCTAAAACTCAAGAAAAATGATGAAAATTAATTAATAAATAAAATAATAAATAAATGGATGATCAGGGTGCGATAGAGGCATCTTCTCAAAGCGTATGAAGATTTTAGTGTATGGTGTACTAACTATAGAGGTGGGAGCCATTAAGTTATTGTTAAGTGATCATCATCAATCATATTCCATTGATATGGATTTTTTAAGACATGAGGTATGTATTTTTTATTTTATTTTCTTTATTAACATATTGATTTTACGATGACAGTTTTTAATTTTTATTAGGTTTCTTCCACTACTATGAACGTGATATATTCCTATAAAACCCATCAATAACCATAACCACATTCCACATAACCAAAGCTATATTTTGTATACAACTACATTACCACATCACCACCACCTCATCAAATCATCTTTATATTCCATCACCATGTAACCATACTATGTCTAGAAGAGAGTGCAGTAAAGGGGAATTGGTCATCCAAATGTACCACCCACATTGTATATATTGGGGGGTACAATTAGGACCCAAAACCTAATATGGGAATTAGTATGGTTACCCAACTCAAGTGGCGGTGCATAGTGAATAACAAAAATTACAATGGGTATATAATAATCACAAAATACCAACCTAAGGCCCTATTCCAATTATAACACATCCACTATCACAACCAAAGGCCACATCATCACTACCACACAATAACAACTAATTATACGTACAAAACTCCATAAGTCATATCACAATTAATATAATAAACAACAAAAACCACATAACTTCTCCACATTCATATTCATTACCAATTTCCACATTAATTATTTATTAACCATGTTCATTCATTATTTACATTAATTTCAGTGACTGTATTTCACATTTCACATATATTTACTCTAATTTAATTTTTTATATTAATCACTTTATTTATTTAACAAAACCCATTCACATTATATGTAATTTTATTCATTATATTATTCAATCATGCTCTCATACTTTTATTTAATTTCCTCCACTTTCTGAGAAAATACGGCCCACTAACCACATCAATCCACCATATAAAAAATCCTCTAATAGTGTAAACCATCACATCTATCACTATCAACACATTTTCAAAAAAAAAATAGGCCTTAATAATAGATAAATGATAATACAATTTACTCATATATTCTTATACAATTTTTAATTTATGCATAACATAACAACATAAAAAAATAAATTCTCTACTTTTTATTTTATTACCATATTTATTTATTTATTTGGTTTAAAACATGATTCACAATATGAAAAAAAATTAAATTTTAGTAGCATTCTCAGTGAAACAAAAAATAATAACCATATATCCAATAATAGGTAAATTATATAAAACATAATTTGACTCACTTCCCTTCAAATTTCAATTCTATTACTTATAACTAGTTAATAAAACTTTATATATTCACCTAAAGAAAACCAAAGCACGATAATTACATATAAATATAAAAAATAAAGATAGAAATTATGAATCACCAACCTTAAATATTGAAAAATAACAATGCTAATAATAGGAGTAAACCAATATAAAATGTTATCAAAATTGTAATGATCCTTCACCAAAACCATATCCATTGAACACACATCAAGACTCATTTAACTCAGAACCCCAAAAATGAACTAATCACCTAAAGAGGATACAATAGAATAATAATAAGATGAAGTAGAGAAATAATCTTGGAAGAACTAACTTAAATAATATGAATCAAACTACTTGGAAAGAAAATAATCAAATTGAAAAGGAAATACATTCTACAGTGTTAAGAAAATCTAAAGGTTGAATAATAACTAAGAGTAAAGAGAAGGAATTGAACTAAATTTGAGAAACAAATTGAATTTATAATTAAAAATAAAAACTCAACAATCATAGAATAATCCTATAGATTATAAAAAATGTTTTTCATCCAGCTAAACCTTCAAAAACCATGCTGAAACCCCCTTATATCTCTCCTATTAATCATGGTCAATGACCATTATATATTTATAAAACCAAATCACATTAGGGTGTGATGCTCCATGTTATCCCATAATAGATAAACTCATAAATTTTAAGGAATAATCCCCACCCTCCCACAATATTATATCCAATTATTTAATTAAATTATAAATCTCCCAAAATACATCACACTATAATGACAATAATAATGATACAACACACTCACCCACCACTTCTTGAAGCACCACTAAAATATCAAGATTTAAGGAATTGGAGTGTAATATAACTCATCCAATCATAATTAAATAACTATCGTACAATAATAAGGTCATAATGTCCAGAGGAATCTATTTTTTAACCACACCCCTCATTAATAAATCAAAGAAGACTATAACCAATTATGGTGTGTTTTTTCTACCTTGTAAAATTTTAACTTAACTCAACTTCTCTTCCACAATCCACCTATAAAATTATACCTATCCATTTCAATTAATTAAAAACACAAAGTATAGGACAAAACTTCTACTAACCTTTTTCTTTACAACATGTATTTTAGTGCCTCCAATTGGGGAATATGACCCCATGATATTTTCTTCATTATATTTCCTCCATCGAGGATATTATGTCTATTTTATTTTTTCTTTATCAATTTTGATTAGGTAATACATACAATAATATATTGTTCCACTTCAAATACTATTTTCCTCATAGAAAAATTTAATAATCACCTAAGGATTTACTTTATTTACTTACATAAACCCATATCAATCTCAAATAGGCAATTCAATTTTATATTATTGATTAAGAAACTCTTTCCAATTATTACATTGATTATTCAAACTTCTATTTTAATATATGTAGTATCTATTTATAAAATTATCACTAATAAATATTTCTGATCAAATATTATATAACGTTTACATTTCATCTGTCAATACTATATGAGTTGATGAATCATTCGATCACACTTACATGAGATTTATATTTCTCAAAGAAGTAGTATAAAACATTAAAATATCATATTTTAATCTTACATGAGCAATTGATTTCTTTGGTATCACATACACAACCTTCATATTTTTCCAATATCATTTGAACTTATCGAATTTAATATCATTTGATTAAAGTTTATTCTTATGCAAGTATCACTATTAGAAACTGAGCCTATACCAAGGGTTTTCCAAAACATTGGGTGTTGTGGTGTGGGTATAGGCCTATACCAATGGTTATTCATTAACCATTGGTATATGATACCAGAAATTACACTATCCTAATGGTTTGTTGATAACTGTTAGAATAGATATTTACCAATGGTTTTAAACTGTATATGTCGAGCCTTAAAACTATACCAACGGTTTATAAACCATTGGTATAGAGTTTTACCAATGATGTTCTAATAAATATTTGTATACTAATAGTTTTAAAATCTATAAAAATAGTTTATAAACAATTGGTATAGTTTTTTACCAATGGTTTGATGATAACCATTGGTATACATACAAGTTTTTAGATCTATACCAATAATTTATAAACTGTTGTTATAGAGTACTCCAATTCTAGAAAGCAGCATACAATAGCCTCCCCTATACAATTACAATACAAACATATTCAAATAATAAAATGTACATAATTCAATAAAACAATAATAAAAAAACATATAGAATAACACGCTGGAAAGAAAAACAATTGAAAATACCCTATAAACATCTGTAATAACACTACAGAATAATGATGAATACAACATTTGAAAAAAAAAACTAATACAAAACCTGAAAAATACCACACTTAAAAAACCCCACACCATAAATACACTTGAAAATATAGACAATATATAATAAAATTATAGGAAAAAATACCAAACTAAAAAGCAAAACTTTCCACTTGAATACATATGAAAATACACTACAATACAATGTACATAATTCAAAAAACACCACCCTGGAAAGCACAACATGCCACTTGAGCTCAAATTTTATACCTATCCATGGAAAGTGCAACATTATCAACACATAGAGTTTTTGAATTTCAATTATAGTATACATTTTTTCATATTTTATTTTTCACCTATGGTACATATATTAATTTTTTCAAAAAATGTTATCTTTTGATAATTATCATAGAAACACGGAAAAATAATAAAAATCAACATAAATGTAAATAGTATAATATGAATTCAATGTAAACAATATAATATTCCTCTATAGTCACCATCCCAACACCTACAATGAAACTCAAAACCACCTATCCCAATACTTGGAGGAGGATGATATCCACCAAAAGAAGGATGGTATCCACACCAAAGTGAACACTAGGGAAAAAGAACATTGAATAGATTGAGAAATTGAAATCCATCCTTATTGTGTTGCTATTATTGATTTATGAGTTTATTATTTACAAAACTTGAATGATGTTTTAGAATAGGTTATTAATGGTAGGTATTGGTTTTTTATACATATTTAAATGAAGGTTTTTAATTAAATTGAGTAGAATTCTTACTCAAAGAGAGATTAAAGAAACCATCCATGGATTTATGGATGAATATTTAAAAGAGACAGGACTATAGATAAAAACATCCAAAGTTTATTTTGATTAAAGGAACCTGAAATATAAGTTAAAAAAAATTGTATAAATTTTTTCAAAGATTTATAGTGAAGCTGATGTGAAGAGGCAGTGCATGTGCATGAAAATACTGAACTTTGAGTATATAAGTTATAAGTGTTATCTAGAATTGAGTTGAAGAGATTTATCAGATATAGAAAATTATCAAATGTGTTTTTAGGTGTTTGTGAATATTTTTTATTGGGGGTATCTCCTCTAGTGTAAATATTTTTTGACTAAGATCAAATTCTTAGTCCGGAACAATTAAAATCACGTTGTGACAACTGACAATGTGATCAGACATAGAGGAGTTCACTTCACCTCGAAGTGAAAATGTAATCAACATTCAAAAGCTAAGAAGATGAATCATATTTTTCAATGGGTAGTGGGATAAAGTGGTGTGGAGTGGTTTGGGTTGTATCATTGTCCATGGAAGGATATTCGGTATGGTATCTGATTTTCTTTACAATCGGGTCCATGGGGTGGGGAGAAATGGAAAAAAGATGAAGGTGAGGGTTATGTTTTTTCCATTAGGATGCTGGAGTATCTAGAGAACTAGGAACAAGGAACTTGTGTAAGTTATCACATGATCATGTCTATCTTTTTATCTTTTCACTAGATTCCATGCGGGGGACCTTAGCTCCCTCTTGAAACATTGGGATTTATCCCCTATTTGAGGAAGCTTCTTTCTAGCAGTAGGCTTCCTCCCAAGGTGAAATTTTTCATTTATAGCAATCTATGTGAACATATGTTATATAGAGGTAATATATTCATTTAAAGGTGACCTTTTTGAGATATTTGAGGTCCAAAAAGAGGATCTTTCAAGGTGAACTTTTTGATTTTATGGATATTTCATTGGCTAAACCGGTTAGTAGAAAACACCCTCTCAAAACTAGTGAAATACAAGGGTGAAACAACTTTAATTTCAAATGCTAATATGTCTATAATTAAATAATAATTTCAAATAATAGTTTTTGATAAGGGAGATTTTATGTTTTTTGTTCTATAAGCACTCCATGTGTTGAAGGATCTATACAAATTGATTTAGAGTATCAAGGATGCATAGATAGATGTGAATAAAAGAGAGAAAGAGATTTATAGTTCACTACAAGAGGTTATTAGGATACATGATGAACCAATTCATAAGATTTATAGTAACCAATAAGATACATTGAAGTCAGTTGATGCAGAGAAATATTCTCTTAATATGAAATTCTTAGAGTTTGAGTAAAAATACCAAGGGATTATAGAGACATTTTTTTATAATCTATAAACACTGTATAAATTAATTCACCATAAAAAATGTGGTTAGGTGAAATTTATTACCTAATATTTTAAAATTTAAATTTCATCATACCCTGAGTGATAAATAACTACCTGTAATGTAATTCACCTCAGCACCTACAATGAACCTCAAATGACCTACAATCAGAACATAATTCACTACCTATAAAATAGAACTACCTGCAACAAAATGCACCTGAAATCAAAACATCAAAACATAATTCACCTTCAATCAAAACTACCAGAAATAAAAATATAAAAGAGTAAATAATGAAACTAACAACTCACTGCAATAAAAAAACCATCAAAACATATTAAACTTACACTGAAACCAAAAAAACATTCTCAACAAAAAAAAACCTTCAATGTAACTAATTGAGCATCCTCAAATACCAACAAACCAATACAAAAAATAATGATAAAAGAACAAGTCAATTGATGAATTTATCTATGATAACAAACATACAAAATATCACACATATATTCAATCACAACAAATCATCAAACATCAAATGTATTAATATCCATAAAAAATTTAATGGATAAATCCACCCCTCATCACCATCACTATCATCACCACCATCATCATCCTCATACTCATCACCATCATCATCCTTATACTCATCTTAGGCCTCATTCTTTCCCTCATCCTTGGCCTCATCCTCTCCCTTGTCCTCCACTTCATCTTCCACCTCGACATCACCCTCTTCCTCAGCCTCGTCCTCTTCATATCCATTATCCTCTCCATCACCATTTCCATCACCATCACAATCTATAGGAATAAAATTGTCTTTAACACCAATAGAAATACCACATAGTGAACTATATAATGAATTCATAGATGAAATATATGCATCACAATCCATGACACTCTTTGGTGTAAGTGATGAACTTAAAACTTTCATCAGTTTTATAAACTCAGTGTTTCCTCTTTCAGTCCATTCTTCTAACCATGTGACCCTTTTTTCGGCCTATTCTACCCGTACTTTAACCTTTTATGACTTAATGGTACTACAACTGGTACTTTAAGTGGAACAATACCTCGTTGGGACTATACACTTCCAAGGTCTGCATCGTACTCTACCATGGTGCTCATCTCCCAAAACCTGATATAAGTGATCATTTGAACCAAAATTTTCAGGTTCCTGGGCATCAAGGGCCTCCAAAGTAGCATGTCACAAATATGAATAGATTATTAAGTTAAAAAATAGATATTAAAATTTTAAATCAATAAAATAAAACTTACAATCTCTTGCTGTGTCGGTTCGTTAACCAAACTTCCATCTTTTTTCTTTCTGCTTGAGAAAAATAATTTTTCTTGAGGCACATGTCCTTCAATATTCAATACCTCCCTCTACAATGACATTGAATGTAGTAAACCAATATTGAAAATAGGTTACTAATAATGAATTTCATAACTAAAATTATTCCAAAACTTTATAAATCGAAGGAATTATGGAGGAAATAATAGAAAGTGCAAGTTCTAAAGAAAAATTATAAACAACTATCATACCTGCTTCCTCTCATGATCTGACATCATAGTATTCCCCAAAGTGTGGATGTATTTTTTAGAATCAATGATTTTTTTGTTTTTTTGGATGATTCCTAAATAAAATTAAATAATAAAAAATAAAGTATTAATGAAAAAATGAATATTTTTATTTAAAACCCTTAAATGTGATTAATACCTTAAACTTGGAACTCATCCATGAGTAATCATTTTCTGATAATGTTTTATCAAAAAATCATCCATGAAAGGTATCTCCTCCAAATCCATGACAACTCTAGCATGCCATCCAATATACAAATCATGCTTATAGGCTCTCCAAATCTCACCTAATTCCATTAGACGTGCTGGTCGCACACCCTCATCATCAGGAAAATTAAAATGAAGCTAACACCAAAATATTAGTTCATATAAATAAAATAATAATATAACATTAAATAAAATATTTTTTTTACCCATATCAATTCTCAAGCATTATTATTTACTTTGTTTGGAAAGTGTTTCTATGAAAGTAGGCTGACGGGAACAATATTAGAGTATTTAGCAAGCATCGCCAAAAAACTACGACATTACTTCCCTATTTTTTCGATCATTTGGTGGTCTTCATTATAGTCCACCATCAAATGCATGTGGAAATTCCACACCGCACACATGCATGTACACCCACACTGCCTATCAGTAGATCTAGATATTATATTAGAAAAAGAAATATTATATCAATACATGTTACAATGAAAATAAATTATGGTAAAAAAATTTATCAGGGTTCTAGAAATATACCTATGGTAGTTTGATCAATGGGAACCACTAAATCCACAAGCACTAAAGGAAAATCAAACTGTATAGGTGGAGTGTGTTCCAATGTATTCTCTACAGGCACAAACTGTGTCAGGGCACGAGTAGAAGAAGAAGGAATGTAGAAGCTTGGGGAGAAGGAAGTAGAAGGAAAAGAAAATGGCATGGATGGTTGGATAAAGGCATGACATAGATGAGGAGTGGGAATTATCATCAGACATGGTAAATATGGGTGAAGAGGGCCAGATGTAAAGGCTAGTGAAAACATGGGTGGCCTAAATATCCCACGTGTCCCTAATGACACTATAGGATCAGAATGTATGGTAGATGGTATGTCAATGGGAGGGGTAAGGTCTAATCGGCTATGCTGACTAGAGCACCTAGCTCTCTTACCACCCTATCTCGTATAACTAGCCTGATTACTGGGACCACTAGGCTACTCAACGAATAACTGGAGCCTAAGTGGTAGATCCTGCATAATTTTTTTTTTTTAAAAATAAACCACATGACATTATATGTTATTGATATATATTTATTTGAAATAAAATACTCACAATAGGAACTAATGGGGGAATGTCCATCTCAGTCATTATGCGATTGTTGTCCATATTCCTTTTTATTTTCATCTCCTCAATAGGTTTCATTTATTTCATTTTAAAACAAATATGAAATTAATTAGAAAAGGATAAATAATGTGTAACCCAAAAAACAAAAAAGATGAGACGTGAATTATTTGTCTTAGGTCATTCAGTTCATATTTTGGGTTAGGTAATTTAGCTATTTTTTTGTTAGGTCATTATTTTCATTTGTTTTTGATTATCATATCAATAAGTTTAATCAGTCCAATTCAATTCCTCCTATTTTTTATTATAATTTAATTGTTTCAGTTGTGTTTGGTTTCATAGGTTTGAATACAGTTCAATTCAATTTTAGAAAATGAAACTCAAATAAAACTGCAACAAATAAATATTAAAAATTCACTTTATGGTCATGTTGGATAAAAAATATTTGTAATCAATTTGAATAGTACCAACCTCAACAAACCAAGTCATGCTAAACCAAAATAACTAATAACATAGATTTATGATTCTATATATTTCCCACCACAAATTCGGGTTCATAATCAACTCTAAAAAATTGATCTATTGGAGTCATCATAAGTAATAAATGGATCAGGGAGTGCATGTATGGTGTCAATTCTATCATCACTATTATAAAAAACATGCCTTGGAATTAATTCAATAATGATACCAAATTTAGCTTGAAGATGATCTTTGACATAAAAAACCTGTTTCATCATTGATGCCAATACATATGGTTAATTGGTAGAAATAATGAGAGTCATTTCAATAACTCAAAATACACAATCATCAATAAATGTGTCCTGCCTCATCATTGAATTAATCCAGTATCATTTCATCATAGTGACTCGACCATGAGAGTAATAATCAAATATTATTATTTTTTAAATGACTCTATAATAAGATACATTTTCAAATCGAGGTCTATTATCTAATGAACTGGCATAATAGTCTGTTTTGGAAGTTCTCATAACACCATCATGTTGTGTTATCATGTTATTTTCTTATTCAATGATAATAAATCAGTACCCATTGATCACAATTGATTTACATTCACAAAACATGGTATTAGGACCAAAAGACAAAGCTCTTATTTCCTCAGAGACAGAGTCAATAGGAAAATTAAATACATAAAATATAAATGAATATTAACTTAATTAAATATTAATTTTATTAATCTATTTCAGAAATATTTCTACCTTAAATTTCAACCAAGAAGAAAACTCTTTACTATGAAAATATTATATCCTTATCAAAGACAAATAATTATTCTTTCTATTTATCATTTATTTATGTTCCCTATAGATAAAAATAGAAATATTTTAACAGATATGTAAAATTACATGATATGAGATAAGATATACATGTTAAATTTACTTACTTGATGTAGTCATCAAACAAATCATAGTTGAACAAAAATGTGCGATGTTCCATCTCTCACTCTTCAAGGCTTAATGTTGTCAGTGTATATGATCCAAAAATTACTCCTGTTTGAGGAAGTAATTGAAAACTAGGTTCAATTTTCTCATACTATTCTTCTTCATTTCTCGTTGTTCTATTCATTCTCATAGTAAGACTAGAAAAATACATTGAGCATAAATACATACATTCTTGATCCAATTAACCATTCATGATAGAACCTTTGGGATAATTCCTATTCCAGACATAAGACTTCAATGTGTACATATTTATTTCATTTGGATACATCCAATGAAAAGAAAAAGGCCCTCCAAGAAATATTTCAGTTGGAATATGGATAGTCAGATGCAACATGCATTTAAAAAATTATGGAGGAAATATTTTCACAATCTCAAAAAAAATTAATGGTGTCTCTGCCAACATTTTTTTCAAGAAATACTTGAATAAATTCTTAGCACAAATATCTCTAAAAAATGGAACAACTGAATAACTAAAACCCTTACATTATTTCACAAAAGATGATAGATTTCTATTGGAATAAACTCATGTAGAAAGACGTGATAATCACGAGTCTTCAAAGATTTCAACTTCAACTCTCTTATGTTGATCTGTTTTGATATATTTCTTTAATAGACATCATAAACTTTAATAGTATCTAGTACTTCCATAAATTGATTTTTTTTTCTGCAGGTGTCATCACATAAGAAGCACGTGGAACTTGCCATTTATTTTCACTATTATACACAAGATATAATTCTGGTATGATCCCCCAATCTACCAAGTCATGTTGAGATAATACATCATATCTTTTCTTTCCCTTAACATTTAGAAGAATCAAAAGAAATATTTCACATATATTCTTTTCAATGTTCATTACATCTAAACAATGATGTAAATTTTTTTTGACCAATAAGGCAACTCAAAGAAGATATTCTTCTTATTCCAATTGTAATAGGTTTCATTATAATTTTTTTACTCTTTCTTGATTTCATTTAAACCTTCCCGAATGAAAAAAATAAAATCTTGAAATTCATTAAGCACATCAGTTCTAGACATACACTAAGGTGGATCGTCGGTATCCATGGTATTGTAAAATCCTTGATGATTATTTATATATGGATGGTTCATTGGAAACAATTGTCGATGTCCTATAAAACTAAAACTACATTTATATTTCAGTCTTATAGATCATGTATTATTTATACAGACAGAACATGATAGTTTTCCCTTCATGATCTATCCAGAAATCATTGCATAACCAGGAAAATCATTGATTGTCTACATAAGTGCAATACACATATGAAATATGTCTTTAGAACATGAATTGTATGTATGCACCCCCACATCCCAAATAAGTTTCAACCATTTTATTAAAGGTCACATGTATATGTCTATATCATTATCAGGATTAGATGGTCCAAATATGAGTATACTCATGAAAGTGAAATGTTTTTCCACACACAACCAAATGGGATGGTTATAAATGTGTATGAAAACCATCCATGTGTTGTGTGAAGTAAGCATATGCCCAAATGGATTAAAACCATCACATGAAATACCCAACCTCACATTATGCATGTCAGCTTTGAAATCAGGATATCAAGTATCAAATCTCTACCATGAAAATCCATCTACAGGGTGAACCAACTCATAATTATTATACTTTTTCTTGGTAACTTTCCATTTCATTTTTATTGATATTCATCAGACATGAAAAGATTATAGAGTTTAGGGATTAATGTAAAGTGACACATTACTTTCTATGGAACATGGATGGTGTTCCATCAGCTTTTGGTTTCCATCAGGATGTGCCACATTTTATACAATAATTTCATTCAGTAGTTTCTTCCTAGAATAAGCTGCAATCTTTTAGGAAAGCATGAATTTTGTTTTTTTGAAAATCCAAGTTCCTAAACCAACTTCCATGTTATATAGTGGTTTTAGATAATATCTACATCATCTAGAAGTAAGTCCTTCAAGAAGATAAAAGTGTAATTGATAAAAGTATTAGAAATCCCATACATGGTTTTCTCATGAAGAAATTGGATTAAAAATTCCATCCTTTTCATTTTACCACATTACCGATATACTAGAGTCATAGAAGCTTTATTCAATTTTTTCACCCCGTCAAAAATCACCATTTTCATTAGATACATCATGTGTGCATGTATTGAAGTCTTCTTGAGACAACATAATTTCCTTACCATGATGACGAATAAATAGAGTCTGGTCATATAACAAATTCTCCAATACAGTCCTCTAATTTGGATTATCATCATTTTGAGATTCCATTTTCTCCCCATTGTGATACCACACATAGTAGTTTGTTTTAAAACCATATTTTTTATATGGTAGCTAACTACTTCAAGACTCAACCAAGTTCTTCCAACACAATTATAACATGGGAAGTCTATGTGACTAGTATCTGAAGTATCGTTAAATAAAAAATATAAAAGGATCTCCAAATTGTTTTGAAAATATCTTGAGATCTGATTGATTTCATAAATCCAACTTCTATCCATTATATAAAAAAATTGTTATAAGTTATTTCATGAAGGAATTCAATAATATTGAAGCTTAATTAAAAATATATTTAAGCAAAAAATAAATTTTCACTTTATATAAAACTATAAATTACACACTACTTTATATGATAATCATAATATGAAATAAAAAATTACGATATATATAACAAAATACTATAAATATAAAACCATGATATTGAATTGAAACATGGTGGATGTGATGGAAAATAACTGTATAAAGAATGATCTCTCTAGGATAATTATGAGAAAATATTTGGCATTAAGTCTAAATTTATAGAGATCATTTTATTTCATAATTTATGATATATTTCTAATCAATGGTGTCATTGTAGTATTGGAAATCAATGATATTTTTTATAGGGTGTGTTATTTAAAAGGTATCCATATTGGTGTCATGAACTAGAAACATGTAGGTGCTTAATGAAAATGATATAAATCTAGAAATACGAGTTATTTAAGGGTTGATAGACTTCATGGTATACCTAAATGTGTTATATTTACCTTACTCCAATAAACTCCAATATTTTCAATGAATTCCCCACTTTAGGATGAGAACTTCATTCTAACTCTATAGTCATATAATAGTAATTGTTCTCCCTTAGGATAAAAAAATGGTACTTCTTCAAATGATTAACAAGTTTCAGAAGTGTGGGGTCATATAATTGGAAATATCATAGTGAAAAAATATCCAATATCTCATAGATGCATGTATCAACTTCTTTATATAAAATATAAACAATTTTCTAAGACATTGAAAGTATGAAAGTAGGCATACAAGATTTTATTAGTGCCAATGTAATTATTTTAAAGAATCATTGAGTAAAGGATATCATGGGTAAAATTTGGGTTAATTATATCTCAAGTGGGTTGTGTAGACTTGGAATTGAATTTGAAAAAGTCATTAATTATTACCAAGTACCTCACATATGTTACTTTTCCCAAGTGCATCTTATAGGTCACTTCACAAGTAGGCCTCACACAGGTCACTTATTCCACATGACTTGCACATATCAATTTATCCAAATTCATTTTCTAACTCACTTACCATTATGTAATCAATCATTTTAATTAATATATAAAGGATTCATTGAAGAATTATGAGAATAGTGGATTTACTTGACCCAAAGATTTCAAAACAATTCAATAATAGGTAGGGACCATCGGGTAGACATCATAATTTATAGACATGCTAGTGACCCATGTGTCAAACATACATGGATAAAATTCAAATTAAAAAAGTGAAAAACACATATAGGAGATGGAATATTAGTAATATTAAACTAAATCAAGGGCACTAATGATATTTGTGAATGTGTGGTGACCAATGAAAATGAAAATTAGAAATGTGTTTCAAGACAGTCCCAGAAGGTCTAGTGGTATTAATATATTAATAATTATTTTCATTTAAGAAAAATTTAAACATTTTTATTTCATATATTCCTAATTATATAGGAATAAATAAAATGGTATTATTAAAAAAATGTATTTTCCATTAATCTCATAAAAACCAAACCATTACATAAAAATTTCAAAAAGTAATTGCTGGAACTCCCTTTTTGAATAAAGGAATTAGTTTCCAAGGTAAAAATCTCAAAAAATGAATGCTAAAATGATCAATGGGGGAAAATATAGTTCCCCTAAAACACTAATATTGTGTGATGTTCCTGAAAAAATTAGAGATAGTGGAAGTGGTTCAGGAAGGGAAATTCATTTTCAATGTATAGGCTGAAGTATTTTGAACATGCTAATTTCACATTCAATAATAATAAAATAGAAACCCAAAATGATGAGATATTTTATGCCAATGGGAAAATAAACTAAATGTGGTATATAAAAATACAAAATAAATGTAGGCAAAATATTTCACTCAAACTCACCAAAGTGGAAGAAACCAAATGATTTTAACTAGGATGGATCTCCTGTTGGAAGAGGAGGAGTGGTCGTTGGCTGGGAAGAGAGCAGTTATCATGTAGGGAAAAAATGAATCAGATCTAGAATGGGGATTGGGGTTGGACACTGTATTTGGGTGAAAACCATCCCAATGGTTTTTAAAAACTATTAGGATATATTTTCTATACCAACAGTTGGTAAAAACTATTGGCATAGACTGATTATTAAAATACTATGCCAATAGTTATTCTAAACCATTAGCATAGGGCCAGTGTATCCCAAATATTTTTGAAAACCATTGAGAAGACCATATTTAGATATCCCTATCCCAACATTTTTTGAAAACTATTGGGAAAACATAGTATACAATACCCTGTCCCAATGGTTTTCTGAAAACCATTTGTATAGGGGCAATGGTATATATCATAATTCCAGTAGTGTATTTTAAATTTCAGTTGCCACTAAAAAATCCTTCATAAATCCACTAGAAATTAAAATATAGGTATATTAAATAAAATAACATAAAAATACTAAATCAATTAAAATCCTATTTTAGTCAAATTTAGAAATTAATTCTAAAACACCAATTTATTAAAAATATAGTAAATTCCAATTTAATTTTGAAAATTTTGGGAGATATTTCTCCATAAATATTATAAATAAATGGTTATAAATTCAAACCTATTAAAAATATCAGAGTTTTAAGTAGATGATCATGCCTTCTTGAGGGCCTCTACACATTTATGAAAATAAAGGTTTTTCAAGGGAAGATAATTTTCACCAATATTTCTTGGAACCTTCAAGATCTTGGAGTGTATTGGAGAGTTGTCTTACTACTTAATACTACCATATCATCTTAAGAGAGTACAAGATATGTTCTAGATATTGTATCTATAAATATATTTACTAGATCCTTCCCACATGGTGGTATGGATTGAGTTGAATCTAGTAGATAATGAAAATTACATGGAACAAACTATAAAGATTCAAGATCATCAAGAGATGGTCCTATTGGGGTGGATGATCTCCTTAATATCGGTGTTGTGGAGGAATATAGGCATAGCAGAGACCACCTAAAAGTGGGAGGAATAAATGTGTTCATGGTATCCTTACGTCATTATGTAAGGTGTAAATATAAAGTTATTTTTATTTAATTTAGTTATTTTATTTTTTGGGATAAAAAGTATTAAAACTAGGGAGGATATAGTGTACTTGAAATTATGTTAACAGATATAGTTATTTTTTTATCATTATTGGGATTTGAGAATAATAAATATAAAACTGTAAATTTATCTTAAATTGAGTTTCAGATAAAAAATGAACATCTCTATTAAAACCATAATGATTGGTTTTATTTAGGCAGAGTATTTGATATTATTTTGATATATTTGAATATTATGAACCATTGATAAAGAAGCGAAAAATAAAATAAAACAATTAACTAATACCCTATCAATATTTAGACCTAAATATATCCATTATCACTCTCTCGAGGATTAGAAGCCACCATACATAGGAGGGAGATGATGAAAATCTAGAAGGATCACTCTATATATTTTTCTTAAGGTAAGGCTATTTGTTTCAAACCCTTATCCATATTATTCTTTTCATATATTAAATATTTTTCAAATATTATCATTTTTTATCCAAAATTAATAGAAATATCTAGGAATTGATTCTTATAACCTAATTCATATCAAAATTAATGATTTAATTAAATGAATACTTAGGCTTTGAGATTTTAATGATGTAGGTAATATATTGAGATAAATCTTAGAGATATGTTTTTGTGAACAAATTCTCTCTATATTTCAAAGGAATTAATAGATGATTCATGAAAACGAATAATTCAGGATTAAATAACCATGTTTTTTGGGATATTTAAGGTGTAAACAGACTACTGCTGAAATTTGGAGATGATTGGACATATTCAAAATTGATCAATGACAACAGATGATGTCGATGTGATAATTAATGATGAAAGATGAAGGTGGTTCTCATAAAAAGGGAGGAGATGATACACATTATTATTTATTTAATTATTATTTAAATTAAATTATATTATATAATATTTTAGAAAATCTATAATATGATATATTATATTATTATAAATATAATAATTGTATTATTTTTCTCTATTTATTAAAGTGGGAGTTGACAAAAGGGGGCCCCCCTTTGAATCTATCGCAGTGGAGATATTTAAAAAATCATAATTTAAAAAATTAATTTATAACTAGAAAAGAGAGGGGAAATAAAGTCTACCTATGTGGGTCTAGAGGTTAGTGAAGGAGGGGCTTGACCAATTGATCATGATTTTTCAATTTAAAAATAATAAATGTAAAAAATAATAATAAAAATCAGCCCAATGCTTTATAAGGGAGTATGCGAGGGTGTGATTCCCACACATGAGTCATGCCACATGTGGTGAACACACATTTTTACTATCACCCCCTTTAATGGGTGTGGTCTCATGACATATCTATTTCAATAAAAACTTTTAGAAAAATGATAATTTTTGAACTGGAGTTTGTTTTTGCTAAATGAATAGTACATTTTACTTGTTTTTTCTATGCAGATCATTATTATGAGATTTTAAACTACACCCAAGATATTTTAAATGATTTTCATTGAATTTTAAATATTTACAAATAAAAATTAAAAATTAATTAGCCCAATAAAATTTTATTAGTACCATTTTGTACATTTTCTTGAGTAGAACACAATATTTTCTTCTGTTCGATTATTTAGAGATCCTAAGATAATGTTTCATGTAAAAAATATTTTGAATATAGATGTATGTGAATGATGTTTAATGATAGTTACCATGATGATGAGACATGAGGAGATTTTTATTGGAATAAGGATCTTATGTTAGACTATGATTATCATTTTATATGTATGGTTCTACATAATGAGAAGTTTTGATGAAAATATTTGTTGTGATAGATAATAAAGAACCATCAATGGGTTTGATGAGTTATAAACCATCAATAAGTGGTAAGATATAAGAAATGAGTGTTTCAGGATTCTCATGGTGATGAAGTGAACTATTCATATGATATAGAGATCGATGTAAGATTCAGTTCTCTATCAATTGTTGTATCTAGAGGTGGAATTTAGGGTTTAATCCACGTGTCTTGATGTAGAAATATATAATGGTTCATTTATTAGACTTGGTTCATATGGGATTAACTTATTAATAATATGGAATATGATATTAAGTCTCCTTTCTCACTTGCTACTTTGTGTTTGAGGTATACTAGTTATCAAGTTACTAATCCTACAAGAGGCCAATCACTTTCTCCTTGGATGATATAATATATGTAGAAAGTATGGTATGGTAGGTAATTTATGAATAATTATGTTTTTTTCTATGAATTCATGAAATTTTCCCTTCTTTAATAGATTATATCATAGAGAGATGTGGGGTGGTGATGATAAATTTTGTGACTAACTCTGGAATACATAATTTGATATGTTTTAAACATTTATTAAGTGATGCGTTATTTCCAGACTTCTCCAAATGTCTCGGTTGTAATGAACTATTACCCCTCCTTGGGTAATTTAGGGTCGGGTGGAGGTGTGAGCTAAGAGATTGAGTTTCAAGTGACTTTATATTAAGATGCAGTTTATGGGGGTGGGATTATATACTGATATCTTAAGGTGTTTTTATATGTGTATATATATATGTGCTTCTACTATGTTATAAACCTTTTCAATAAAATTGATATATTCTCCTCTATAGGTTACAAAGCAATATTTACTTCACCCTTATAAATGATACCTCGAGTGAGATGGTGTTTTCAAAGGATTTGTTTTATCCTTAGGTGATCAAGGTTCCTTGGCTAAAAAAATAGCTCCATTTTTATCACAGTATACCTAAATTTCTCATAATGATAGAAAGAACCCCAATATTAATGATAAACTTATTAGTATAAACAATATCCTTCATAGTATTTGATAAAATGATATACTTATACTCTATTTTTAAGACTTCCATGATAGGTTATTCATAAATCATTCAACTAATAACACTTACATTGAATAAAAACATGAAGAAATATTTAGATATCGTATTATACTTATTAGTTTAGAAGTGAGAATTAGTGTAACCCATTACAATGAGTTTTTATTTACCTCTAATGATAAAAATAATCCTTATTTATTCTTAAATAATTGAGTATGCTCTTTATATAAATCAATTGAATATCATTGGGATTGAATTGGAATCTATTATTTATACTCAAAGTGTAAGATACGTCAAATAAAGTATAAAATAGAGCATACATGATAGGTTCTATGATAGATTTATAAGGAATACTATTTATATCACTTTATAATTCATTATAAGGTTATTTGAGTCTTTTAAAGACTCATTTTATTGGCACAAATTTATCATATTCTATTAATTTGTGTTTTTTAGGTATTGGAGATATTGGGGGGGGGGGAGTGGGAAGGATATTGGTGGAAGAATGGTGTTTTTTAGATGAAATTTAAATTTGTGGAGGATATATTTCTATGAATGGTGGTGTCTCATTATGACTGGTTTAATTAAGGATAGGGCGTTTCATGGTATAGTGAGTTGTGTTGTGGTCAGTGAGGTTGCAACATTAGGATATTTGTTGTGGTGTGAAGATTTATCCATGAAATTTTGGTGTGCCTTAGGATGTTTGAGGTTTGGTCATTGTGCCATGGAGTTCTATAGTATGGATTGAAGGTATATATTTTGTTATGGATACCTTGTCTATTAAATCTTAGTTTTTAACCATTTGGATCATGAACCCCTCCCCTATTGGGCCGATAATGAGAGAAGGGAGATAACGACGCCTGAAGCTTGCCTCCAATAGGCCAAAGATTGGAGACAAGAACAAAGGGTATATTAAATGCATAGATGAGAGACATTACCCTATATGATATGAGAAATGAGATATAAGATAGAATCACCAAATAAATCCTACTCAAGATAAAAGTAAAGAAAGATCCCAAATACATGCATGTAATGTCATATAACTGAACAATTGTAAAAGAAACTAAAATTTCCAAAAGATAATCCTTGGTAGTGACCAAAAAATTTTAATTAGATCTTAGACAACCCATGAGCTAGTAAAGTATATCATGATCACCAAACTACTCCTTATAACCTGAAATACAGTTTATATTATGTAGGGTGAGTATAATAGGTACACTAAGTATGATCCTCCCTGGACCCTCTCATGAAAAAGATAAATAAAGAATGATAAGCCTAGTGAATAAAAAGTAAAGCTAACTCATAACCTAAACATGTAAGTTAAGTTTCCAACTTTACCATGGATATATCTCACCATGTATCACATAAAAGATATCATATAATATAATATCAAAGAAAGGTACCTTTCTGCCACTTCTACACTGGTTTTCCCTCTTCCCCAACATCACATGTCAGGACCCATCTCTCTCTAAAAATAAGCCTACCGAAAGACACCTAGTCTAATATATCATAACATGCATCCCTTCCAACACATAATCTCATAAAATACCATCAACCTAATGAATAAAATCATCTCATCATCCCATGACACATATCTGTATAGTAACCGAGTAGTTTCCAAGATCCACCACAACTTGTATAATGTGTATTATACCTCAAGCCATCATATACCATAAATGTAATACCTATAATAATCCATTGGATACTATATCCAGAGATACATTTGTGTAAAATAACTAAAAGACATTACATACCTTTACAAACATATATAGGAAAAAATAACAATTGTGAATACCTGTACATAATACTATCAGGAGAAGAGAGTGGGTCTAGAGTGGGTAGTCAACTATTTGTTCCTCACTAACATAGATGTTAGGGAAAACACCCTCACAGATTCTACTAGGTGTTAGTTTCCCTACCAACATGGGTGGTTTATAGTATGAAATCACAAAACTTACAATATATAATATACCTCAAAACCAAACTATGGGCATTAACCCACTATTAGGATCAACTATATCTATCATCTCTTGGAAACCCTACTTCCACTGCTAAGAACTAGATATAATATAAGAACACAAGAAATAAAGGATCTTAATTTAATTAATTATTTCCTTTTAACATTATAATTTATTTTAATTAATTCATTATCTGTTATTTAACATCATTCCATTTAAATTAATTAGTTACTAAGTGAAGTCCATTCCCTCCATCCGTAATCCAACCAACTCCATGGTTCCACAATATTGTCAAAATTTACATTCCACTCAAGCACCAACCTCATGGGTTAAATAATTTATTAATCACTATATTTACATAATTCCATGTACTCTAGGAAACATACTAATCTTCCATAAAAATATTCATAATTAATCACAACAAGCTCCCTCAAGTAGTGGGGAAAGGAATGTAGAATTAAGATACTTAACTAACTGGCCTTTAAATAAGATTTATTAATATGTAATAATCCTAGATTTAAATACAACAATGATAAATCCCAGCTTCAACCCATTACATTAATTCCAGTTCCATCCCTAACACCACCATGTATATCACCATCCATATCTCCATACATATCACCATTCATCCCATCGTCAGAGGTATCAATTGCTTCCAGAAACTCGGTCCTCCACACCCATATCTTACCAAACCATCTTTCATCCTAGGTTCACATCACAACACATGGAAAACCTCAAATATACAGAAAGCACACAAGGAAGCAAAAAAAAAAAAGAGTTAATAAGGAATCTAGGCCCTAACAAAAAGGCATCCAACCTTCACATGTAATAGGATCACTCAACCTCAATCATTTATCTTTATCAAATATCCAGTTTTATTACCATATGGTATTAACTAATTCATTTATCATAAGTTACAACTACAGGTAACCTAATAAATTATCTATAAAATCTATAAATTATTTAAACATGCTTTCAAGCATAAAGTCTAGTTTCAAAAAAGTCTAAGGTAGAGCAATTCCATTAACATGACTCTTTATTATTATAAACAACTAGAATTTCTAGCTTCATGTTATATAGTAAATTCCATTAACATATTGAATAATAATTTAAATTAAACATGCACCAAGAATCATTTTATTTCCATCACATTATATGAACGGTGGTTTACAAAAACATGTCTCTTTAATTCTTTCTCCAACCAACATTATTAGCTTCACATTCCTTGAGCATATTCATAAAATTTACATGATAACCTAATCTTAGAAAACATGTTAACAAATAATAAACATATATAGAACACTATCTAGTAAATCTATAGGGAAATAATTATCATAGTGGAAAAATATATGATCACTACAACCACAAACCATTTCTTTTAATTAATTCAGTTTATTCTTTATTAAGGTCAATTACACTATCAACTAAGGAGATAAATCTTGATTAATTTAGGATTGTAGATAAATAATAACAAGAGAATCAATGAATCCCATAAATCAAGGCTTTCAATGTCCCTCAAATAAGAACAAAATGATAATGAGGATCTCTAATTTCTACTCCCATAAGAAAACTACATCCCTAAAAGAAATTCACACTATAACCACACAAAAAAAAACATCAAAAGAACTCCATAAGAATAAGTAGATCAACCTCTATAGCATGAAAATAAATAATTAGAGGAAAAAAGACTGATCAAAGAAGAAACTGTAAGATAAAGATGGAAAACTCACCTCAGATCACCATGGATAGAACACAGAAAGTTTGGGATCAATCCCTTTCAAAATGGATTCAAAATTCCTTTAGAGAGATCCTATGGTCACCTAGGGTTGGGAAAGAATCAAAGGATTTATCAGAAAACCAAGGGTGATATTTTATTTATATTAATTATGCTGAAAAAAAATTTCATGATGTGAATGTGTTATTCATGTTGTTAAAGTTTCAAATTTTAAAACTCATCAAAAAATAAATTTCCCCAATCTAATAAACCTCGATTAATTCACATCGTGAAATTTATATTAACAACATGTGTTTTTCGATATAGATTTATTGAATTAAAAACTCATCCATTCACATAAATAATATACCATACATTTCATTAATCACACCCCCATGAACCTCTATCATGCAATCCATGAACAACTCTATGGGCCATGGATTTTCCACTCATGACGTGAACTGCATTTCATGTCATAAACTCCTCCTATAACTAAATTCCATCCTCCAAACTATATTGAACCTAATCTACACTTCCTCTATGAACCATAGGTTTCAAAAAATATAAAATTAATGTGATAGAAGGATATAAACCCTTACATAAGATACCACTCAAACAATTAATTTCCTCAAAAATTTAAAACAAACCTGGAGAGAAGGAAAAGAAAAGGTGTCATCTAAACAACCCCCATGAGATAACTCTCAAGAATATCACCATCAAAGGAGATCAACTACCTCACCCATAGAAAAAAAGTTAAAAACCACACAACACTAACAACCATCTCTTAAAACACTCTCCTGGTGGAAATACCACTCAAATAAGATAAATGAAACAAACAAAACATCAAGGAAGAGAAACTATCTTAGAAACCTGATAAAGTTCAATAGACAAAAAAATGATCATCACTAAAAGAGAAGGGATAAAATAAAATATATTGGGATACTGAGTGAATATATATGACTAATTTTTCTAGGTTCTCTCCTCCACACCACCATGCCACCCTAAGATATGAACTGAGGGAATAGTATGCCCACAAAACATGTTCTCTTGGTGGTCCTAAATCTCCGTAAGTTACTCATTAATAGATTTCATCATCATCTAAATTGATCTCATCAAAAAAATGAAGTGAGAAACATTAAGAAGATAACAAAAAAATAAAGAAACATGGAAGACATAATGAATCTATCTCATCTTTAGGGTAAGTGTTATCTGATGCGTAATAAATCCAATATAAGATAATACTTAAAAGGTCCTAAAAAACCAGGGATAAATCTTACTCCCATGACCAAAAATTTATTTACCATGACTAGGATAAACCTATAGTAAAAAATGATCTCCAATTTAAAACTCTATAGGTATCCTCCTATAATTGGAATAGGAATTATGCCAATCCTGCGATGCATTCATCCTCTCATAAATCACCTAAACTATCTCTGTTGTGTTCTGCACTAGTTTTGAAATGATAATTACTAACTCTCCAAATGTATTCCAACACAACACGGAATAGAAAAGTAATAAATAAAAAGTTTTAAATAGTGAAATACCAATGTTGGATTGAAAACTATTATTGTTAAAAAACTTGACTAAAGTAAAGTGCCTTATCTTCGAACCTCCAAAATACATGACATAAGCACACAAAATGTATTCAAGATCCTTGATTTTTTTCTTTTTCTAACCATATATATAAGGATAAAAATCAATTATAATGAATATATGAGAGATAAAATCATGTTGGATACCTCTCCATAACCTAGAGGTAAAATGAGGATCATGATTAGAGATGACATTACTTAGAACATTGTGGAGTCTCACTACCTCCTCCAGAAACTACCTCCATAAAAAATCTAGTGATATTGACTTTTTGATCACTATAAAGTTAGATAATTTAATAAAATAGTTCATTATCAACCATATAACATCAAATCCTCCCTAATATTTTGGTAAACTGGTAACAAATTACATTGATATTTCCTCCCACTTCTACTGAGGAATATCCAATAGATATAGCAAACCATGAGGAACATGGTGCTCAACCTTCATCTTTTAGAAGATCAAACATCGAGACAGAAAATATATAACTAAACCCTTAAAACCAGGAGTCCAAAACTGACCCTTAGAGCTTGGTACATATTTTTCATGCCAGTATGTACCACCAAGGGTGAGAGATGGAACTCATGGAGAAACACCCCATGCATTTCGAAATGGATTAAATTTTTTCCCTAGAACAACACCTGGTGTTGTTTATCCTCTCACCAACAATTAGGGGAATCACCAAAGTAAAAATGTTCTCTCCAAACCTATATTTAGGTCCTCTAACTGGAAATCCTCCACCTATAGCAACAAATATAAATTTAATTCCATCTGAAAAAGGAAACCTCTTACACCAACCTCTCCTATATCAAGATGCATCCCTAAAAGTTCTTCTACTACTCTCCAGGAAACTCTAGATTCACGTATATCATCATTGTGTGACTTATGGATTAGTGAATCTGCTAAAATATTACCCTTTACCAATGTATATGAAATATAAAAGACATAATCCTACAATAATTCTATCTACATTCACTATTAAAAGTTTAGGTCATGCTAGGAGAAGATATACCTTAGGCTCTTGTGATCGGTAAAAACCACAAAATGATCATCAATGAGGTAATGTATTCAAAACTTCAAGGAAAACATGACTAATACCAACTTGATATCATGGGTGGAATATTTATTCTCATGGGGATGAAACTATTGAGTCTTATAAGAAAAAACTAATCTCTACTATATGATAGAACATCCCAAACCAAGATGTGAAGCATCATAAAAAACCTCAAACTAAACTCCCACTTCTGGAAAATAAAGAAATAGAGCACAGAATAACTTCTTTTTCAGGAATTTAAAAGATTCTTGAAACTGACCATTCTATAAGAACACCCGATCCTTTATATTCAAAGTTATTATATGTTTTTTAACTTGAGATAAATTGACTACAGATCTCTTATAATATCCTGTAAGACCAAGGAAACTCCACACCTATTCAACTGTCTTAGGGTATTCTAAAGAAACTAATGCCTTGATATTCAAAGGATAAAAGGATACACCACACTAGGATAAAACATGTGTAACAACCTGATATTTTAAAATAATAACACTATGTTTGATAGCATATACAATATGCAACACCGAGTTAAAAGGACCCGCAGAATATATTATATAAATATGACTGTTATAACCTAGCTGTTGAATTGGAGAGTACAAATAGGATTAATAAAATTATGAAGTATACATAATAGTCTTAATAAATATAAATTTATTGATTAATTCTTAGGAAATAAGCACACAATTTTCAATAATTCTGTTTAATCTTTAAAAATACGTTTTCTTTAAAAATGTTTATTTATTTATTTTTGTGTGTGGATAGAATAATTAATTTATTCCATTTTTAGTAATTATATTTTATGGAAAGGATTTAATTTTTTAAATCACCATATCAAAATTATATTTGGGTGAAATTTTTGAATTTTTATAAAAAAATTGATTTTCAATAAATAGTAAAAAATATTGATTTTTGTAAAATTATCATTTCATAAATCAAGTGATTTAAATCCCAATTATATTTTGGATTTTTTATTAAAGTTTAATGTGATAAAATTTATTTAAAATTATCTAATTAATTTCATTTGAATAAAAAATTTTCATGATTTTTTTATAATTCTATTTTTATGCTTTAAAACACATTTTTTCTAAAAACTATTTTTAAGTGCCTAATGTTTTTATGTTTTAATTAATTAAAATAATACCTAATGAAGAATGATTTAAATAAAATTTATAGATTATACACATATATATATTAATTTAAATTCATATAATTAATATCACTAGTCATAGAGTTATTATAAGATTATCTTTTCCTTGAAAAATGCATTTTCTTGAAAAACTATTTTTTTCATGTCTTGTGGGATTAATATAAAATGAATTTCAGAAACATAAAGTGATTTAATTTATTAAAATGGATAAAATAGTTTTAATAAACATAATTTATATTATTAAATAATTCCAACTTAAATTTTAATCATAATTAAAAGTAAAAATTGTAAAAATTTATCACCACGTTAAAAGGGTAAATCAGGTAATTAAGATTAAAAATAACATGATAAGGACTAAATATGTACAATAACACTTTAATTTATCCTATTTTATGAGAATAGGTCATCCATTTCAATTCAAATATTGAATATATGTCCACTTGGTTCCATAATTCCTTGATTTTCTCCTTTATAATAATTAAGTAAAATATAAAGACAAAAATATCACTTTCTTGCTTTTAATATCTATAATATTTTGTGTTAGGGATAAAAAATATTTTTGGATATAAATATTCATTTTAAAAATAAATTATTATTTTTTATCATGGTAATTTATTTAAAATTTTTAGTGATTAAGTAATTAACATTATTTTTTATGCAACGATGAAACAATATTTATTCAATTAATATAAAAATAAAATAAATTATTTTAAAAACATTAAAAGTAATTTAATTTGAAATAATTATTGTGTTCCATGAATATTTAAGCTAAATATAACTGTTTAGATATGTTTTTATGGAATATATTTTATTTTATTTGTTTTCATGTTGTTTTCTAAGTTGAATTAAATGAATAGTTCCAAAAATGACATTATTGATATTTTATAATAAATAATATTTTATTTAATGATTTAAAATTCATAAAAATCTTATATTAATCCAATTTATTTGAATATAGTTTAAAATATCAACCATGGTCCATTTATTTTCCAATTATGCTTTTATAGTAACTATCTTTATCCCTAAAGAGTAAAAACTTTGTTATCTCGATAATTGTCAAATAGGGTTAATGCGGGTTAAAATAAAGATATAAGGGTAAAAAACTAATATAAATGTGTCCAATTTTTTTTTTGGGTAATATTATTTTTACCCATAATCATCCTATGTTCTAATTATAACATTTTAGAGCCTTCTTTCCATGAAAATTAATTTATATTAATTTAATATTTTGAGAAATTCCAAAAGTTCCCCTTCCCTCAATTATATAAGGGAACCTATCATATTTTATACACACTTCAAGAACCATTTTATTCAGAAAATACCTACCAAAATATATTCCTTACTTCAATTACCATATCCTAGAGGAATTTTTTGATTAGAAAACCCTCTTTGGAAGGCTTTTGGTGTAAACCTAAAGAGGTTTTCTGAAGAAGCGATGCCATTATTAACCAATAATTTTTGTTTTATTACTTATTCCATATTATTTAAATATTATTCAAAAATAATGATATAAAAATATAATTATCTAATGTATACTGAGATGTTTTTATTCTAATTTGATACCCTATATCCATCTCCTCTTCTATCAAATGGGAAATGAAACCATCATTCATGTGTATGGCGAACTACCGCCTCATAAACCGATGTATTTATTTTTCAATAACCATTAATCATTTATGGTTTTAATTATGGATTTAATATATATATGATATAATTTCTTACCTTTCCATTCATTTAAAAATTATAATTCCGTTCCTGCATACATGTGGATTACCACCTCCACAAAGCGACATGATTCATTTTTAGTAACCACATCACATGACTTATATATATAAGTGTATTTAAAAAAAATAATATTATATTTATGTTATAATTATCACTATAGAAATATAAAATAATACTTATGTTCTTTTCATCATGATCATTGAAAAATGGAAATGTTACTCATGCGTGTGTACATCTTACTATCTTCATGATTGTATCGCAGTTCATTTTTTTAAAAAATATTTCCTGGTTGGTTTAAAAAGTATAATTGATATATAAAAAATAATAATTATTATTATAGAGATGATAGAATAATGACCACTTTTTCCATTGTCAAACTACCAAATTCATTTTTTATATACGAACCGAATATAAACAAAACATCAGATGTGAACTTAATTGATTAAGTAATTAAATATAAAATGGTATTAAATAAAATAAAAGGAATAATAAATAAGAAAAAGGTTATTAATAATTTAAATAAATAATATAAATTTATTATTTAGGAATATAAAGAATGTACATGATGAGTCAGACCTGAGGTACAAGATTTCATATCAATTTTCTTTCATTATGTCATATTTTAATATTATCTATCTAATTAATTTTATATGGTGAATATGCTACCCTTTTACATGATATATCACAAATAATTAATAATTAATGGTATTTTAAGTTTCAATTATAATTATTTAATCCAAGTGGGTTTTAATTGAAAGTTACCAAGAGTTAAAGGGTTTCATAACTCAATTTCTTTTCATTGGGTCATATTACTTCTTTATTGTAACTGATATTATAAGATTACGTGTATATTGAATTTTGATTATTTTATGTTTTATTTTCCCTTGTTTTATTTTATATTTACATTTTATTCAAATAATCAATTCATTAATTAATTCTCACTTTAACAGTATGATATTGGTAAGAGATTTCATCCTAATTTCTACTCCATTGAGACATATTTGGTATTATGAACCTATTTATTTATATGAGGTGTATCTACTACCCTTTTGATATGTTATATCATGAATCTATATATATTCACGGTATTTAATGTTTCTTTTAAAGTTATTTCTTTCAAGGGGGATATGGTTCAAAATTTATCAAAGTGGTAAGGGTTTATTACACAATATCATCAATAATCGGGATTATTTATATTTAATTATTAGATTGGGGAATTATTTGATATTTATATCTTAAAACTATACTATTTTATTATAATTTTGTTATTTTATGAAATTATAAGTTTTACTTTCATTTTACACTCTTTATGTACTCAAGATACCACAATCATGTTTTTATGGAAGATCTTCTTGTTTTTCTACTTGGTCGGGGATCTTTTTCTTCCTTATCCATATTTTCCTTAAAAAATTTAAACAATATTTTTACTATTATCCAATTATTTATTAAAGAAATTTTTATCCATTTTTTAATTCTAAAAAATGGTTTAAAATTAATCTTCTTATAATTTTCTGAATGAGGTTATTTTTTACTTTTCTTATAAAAATGTGAAAGGAATCTTTGTTTTAATGTATTTTTTATGAATATAATTTTCCCACTATCATGAAAAATTATTTCTTTTAAAATTAATTTAAAATTTTACAATGTTTTTTAAAAATAAATTTTTTCTTAATTTTCTAATTAAATTTGTTATTAAATGAAACTTTTAAAGTGAAAAGGGTATTTTTCTCAAGAATTTTTTTAAAGATATTTTTATGGAATTTATATTTATCAATGAAAAAAACCATTTATTTAACTTATACACCACTAGGAATATTTTGTAATAATACCATCCTTATTATTTCTATAGATGTTTTATGATCAGTTTGTCCAAGGAAAGCATTGACATTCACTTTCTTGATTAATTTTTTAGTCATTAAATTTCTCTTGAAACATTTAATTTCTTGTGATTATTGGATATTGCATTTTTCTTAAATATCCATATTATTTTTATAGTGGATATGTTTATTTCATAGAAAATATAACATTTTTAAATATGGTTTTTTACAAAGAAATTTATTTGATTGACTGGGGAAAGCTTGAAAAATATATATTCTTTACTCAATATAGATATGTGTTGATAAGGCATATTGTTTATTAATTGAATCAATAATTTAATATATGAATAATTCATTAGATATGTAGTGATGGGTGAATCCCAATTATATATATCCCCTCAATTAATCAATAGGTCTCATGAGGAAAATTAGTAAGCAAACATTAAATGAATTTCTAGTGTATACCTACCCATTGATTAAACTATGTTGGAATAAGGTATTGAAGGTATAAATATCTTGATTTAATATATAATTATCTTAAATATTATCAATTTAATAAATTTAGAATTTATTTATTTTTTTCTATGAGACTACTGCATTGATATTATCTATGGATGCATTTTGTGCTCAAGTTATTAATTAAATGGAATGTATTTTTAATTATTTATAATTCTATATTAATTATGCATTATTGATTCATGATATATTCAACTATACATTATCATTACTAAGAATTTTAACTCTCCATTATTTTTTTTCCTTTCCCTAGGATATGAAGAAGTAATATTTGAATGAGTTTATGGATGCAGAATATTTACTTTCACTATGTTTTTTTTGTTTTCAAATGTAATGTGAGATTCAAGTATGTATCTAGTTTACCAAGACTACTAAACCATTTGGACCTTATGGATATGATTACTTTTATCTAGTTTTAATGTAATAAAGTAACCAATAGATCTAGGATACTAGGGTTGGGGTCTTCAGAGTTGGTATTATAAGAAGTTTAGTAAAAACATTGGGAACTAGATTTAGGAAAACATAGATTAGGGAACATAAACTTATGAATGAATTTTAGGATAATTATACATATAGGATAACATCCTAAAGTTTTGGTATAGTAGAGATTATGTTTTTTTCCTAGAAATACTTATCTATATAGATATAACAAGTGGACATGGTTTTGGCACAAAATCATCTAGTGGTAATTACCATGAAAAGAGTTAGTCGAGCATATCTTGGCCACCATTATGGTTCATGGTGAGTTTTCACTTACTACACACCTAGTTTGACACTCATAGGGGATATTATAAGGTCAATCCACATTTTATTTATAAACCATTATGATGAATGATAGAATATAACCTATTGAAATATATGATATACCATAGTGATATGGGATAAAACTAAAGTGTATTGGGTTGATAAGTCTAAGGTTGATCATAAATTTATATACATATATACCCCTTTAAATATTTTAAGTGATGAGAGTTTATCATGAATAATGATATTTTTGAAAACATATATAGGAATACAACCCTTTGGATATATCTTAGTGGAAAAGTAATTTCAGGAATAATGATTTTACATTTTATGTACATAAGTTTAAAATTATTAATAACCTTCTTGGTTTATATGATATTTGATGATTAAAGTTATTTTTAAGTATGTTCTCTATATTTTTGGGTACTTTATAATAATTATATTAAAATAGTTTTAGTAAAAAAGACAAAATATCACATCTGGAAAGTTTATGGGGTCTGGAACCAAAACAAATTGGTGAAAAGGGTGAAGGGCCAACCATTGGCGTACATGATGTTATGGTTAGTATAAAATTTTGTTTTAAATGATTTGATGGATAAATATTAATTATTATTTTTGGAATCATTTTATAGAATCTAATATTTTGGAATATTTGGGATTTTGAAGTGATTGATGATATTTTAGGAAACATTTTATTGGGTTGAGGTATGTATAACCTTTAGGTTTAACATAAATTATTATTTGGTAAGATTTAAATTTTGTTTTTTTAGACTTAATCTGAAGGGATTTAAGGATAAATACTTATGGAATGGATTAATTTGGACATTGGGTGTTACTATTGATGTTTTATAGATTAATGTATTATATTGAGTAACTTATTCTAACATTTTTTTAAAATTTTTAGAGATGGATGTAAATAATTTTCACTGTTTTATGGATCTTATGATATGTCAAAATTTAATTTTAGTTATTTATGCATTAATAAAATTAATCTTTCATATTTATTTCTTAGAGTATGAAATGAAGTAGAAATTGGTCAAAGAACAACCAAATGATGAAATTGTGTTTATGAAATAATATATATCAAGTAATTATATTTTCTGGTGTTCTATATATTAATATTAAAACAATCCCTCAAATTTAGGTAAATGATATTGATTTAAAACTTTTATACATTTACATTCATTTTCAATGAATCAATGGCCTTTTCACATATCATAGATTAATGTATTTGTGGTTGTTAACTTTATTACAATAATGTTCTATATCACTCTCTATTATTTCTTAGGTGTTAGTTTTCTCCTACATATCTATATTTTCACTAACCATTAATTTTATTATATTTTGAAACATTGTTTTTTGTTATTCTAGATGACCTTCACATTTACCTTTCCCTATTTTAAGAGGGAGTTTTATTAACCATTTTATGATGTAGGTTTTCCAAAAAGTAATTTTAAAATTTCAAACCCTTGATTACCATGAACAAGTTAAAATTTTAAGTATTCAATTTATTTAAGGTGGGTAGAATGTAACAAACCAATATTTTAAAAGAAGAACATTATGTTTGATAGCATATATGACACCCAAAGATGAGCTTAAATAACCCATAAAATATATTATTTAAATATGATTGTTATAACCTATCCATTTAATTGTTGGGTAGAAATAGGATTAATTTAATTATGAAATATACATAGTGTTCCTAATCAATAAAAACATATTAATGTAAAATCATATTTTCCTTGAAAAATACATTTTCTTGAAAAACCACTTTTCATTGCACTTTGAGGGATTATTATAAAATTAATCTCTAAAAATTATAGGGATTTAATAATGTAAAAATGATACCATATTTTAAATCAATATAATTTATATTATTTAATAAGTTTAACTTAATTTTTTGTCACAGTGAATAGTAAAAAAGTAAAAATTTATCTCCATGATAAAAGTGTAAATCTGAAAATTAAGGTTAAAAATAATATGATAAGGACTAAAAATTAACCCTAACACTTGAATTTATCCTATTTTATGAGTGGAGGTCATCTATTTCCTTCCAAGTCTCAAATATATGGCCACTTGTTTCCCTGTTTCCTTAATTTTGTCCATTATAATAATTCAGTAAAATGTAAAGATAAAAATATAACTTTCTTGATTTTAATATCAATAATATTTTTTAATAGGGATATAATAAAATTATGTTCATTTATAAATATTTATTTTTAAATATAATTGATTTTTTTGTCATGGATTTTTTTCTATAAATTTTAGTGATTAAATAATTACCTTAAATGGTTATATAACAATGACACAATATTTATTCAATTTATAGAAAATTAAAATAAATTATTCTAAAAATATAAAAAGTAATATAATTTAAAATAATTATTGTGTTATATAAATTTTTAGGTAAATATAACATGTTATGGAGGTTTAAATGGAACATATTCAAATTCATTTTCTGTCATGTTATTTTCAAAGTCAAACTTATTGAATAGTTCCAAAAATGACATTAATGATATTTAAAAATTAAAAAAAATCCTATATTCAAACAAGTTATTTTTATATGGTTTAAAATATCATTAATGATCCATTTAATGGCCAATTTTACTTTTATAGTAAATATCATTACCCCTAAAGAGTAAAAAATTTGTTGTCCTGATAATTGTCAAAAAGGGTTAACACATGTTAGAATAAAGAGATAAGTGTAAAAACCTAAACTAAAAATGTAAAAAATTTAATTTTATATTATTATTTTTTACTATAATCATAATATATATTAATTATATTAGTTTTATGCCTTTTTTAGAATAAAATTAATTTATATTAATTTAATATTTTTATAAATATCAAAAGTGACCCTTCTCTCAATTATAAGAGGGAACATCCTCTCTAATTTCTTTAAACTTAAATATCTATTTTTTCAGAAAATACCCATAAAAATTCATTCTTTACTTCCCTAAACACATCCCAAAGGCCTTTTTTGGTTATAAAACCATCCTAGGAATACTTTTTGTGTAAACCTAAAGAAGTTATCTGAAGAAGAAGTATAATTCTTAACCGAGCATTTTTATTTAATTTCTTATTTCACCTCCTTCAAATATTATTCAACCATGATGATACAATAAAATAAATATCAAAAAAATAATTATATGCTTTTATGTTAATGGAATACCCTATATCCATCTCCTCTTCCATCAAATTAGAAATGAAACCATCATTCATGTCTACGACTGTCTACCTCATCGTGAACTGATGTAATTCATTTTCTATAACCACCACACACAGATGGTTTTAATGATGGAATTAATAAATATATATTATATTAATGATATATTTATCATTATTTAAAGAAAATATATGATATAATTTCATACCTTTCTATTCATTTAAAAATTTTAATGGTGTTCATGCTTACGTGTGGATTACTACCTCCACGAAGATATGTGATTAATTTTTTATAACCACATCACATGAATTATATATATATAAGTGTATTTAAATAATTAAGATTATATTTATTTTATAATTATAATTATGGAAATATAAAATAATACTTATTTTCTTTCTATCACTATCATTGAAAAATGGAAACATTACTCATGCATACGTATGACTAACAGTCTCTATGATTATAACATAGTTCATTTTTCATATCCATATTTCATTGATATTTTAAAAATTATAATTTGTGTGTAAAAATTATAATTATTAAATTATTATTATTCTATAGATTATGTAACAATTAACTCTTTTGCCATATTCAAACTACCGAATTCATTTTGGTCATATGAACCGAATATTGTCAAAACAACTAATGTGAACTTAATTGATTAAGTAATTAAATATAACATGGTATTAAATTAAATAAAATGAATAATAAACATTAAAAAGGTTCTTAATCAAGTAAATAATTAATATAGTTTATTATACAAATCTATGTGACAAGACATACTTTAGGTATTGGATTTCATCTCAATTTCCTTTTATTGAGGCATATTTTAATGTTATGCACCTATTTTTTTATATGGTGTATATGTTGACCATTATACATGTTATATTATGAATACTTCATAATTCATAGTATTTTAACTTTAAATTTAAATTATTTCATCCAAGTTTATTTGAATTGAAAGTTATCAAGTGGTAAGAGTTTTTGTAACTCAATTTCTTTACATTGGACAATATTACTTCTTCATTGTATTTGATATTATAAGATTATGTGTGTAATTAATTTTTATTATTTTATGTCATAATTCCACTTTTTTTATGTGTATTTACATTTGATACATATAATAAATTCATTTATTAATTCTCACTTCAATGGTTTTATCTTCATAAAATATTTCGTCTTAATTTCCACCCCATTGATACATATTTGGTATTATAAAACTATTTATTTATATGAGGTGTATCTACTAAAACTTTGAAATTTATATCATTAATATATTTATATTCATTTTATTTAATTTTTCATTTTAATTTATTTATTTCATAAGCATTATAATTCAGAAGTTACCAATGTGGTAAGGGTTTATTTCACAAACTCATCATTATTCATGATTATTTATGTTTAAGTATTTGATGGGGGATTTTTTTTGATATTTATATATTAAACCCAAAATAGTTTATCCTCCTATGGATATTTATGTAAATTATAAGTTTTCCATTAATTTTATACCCTTTATGTACTCAAAAAACTGAAATCACGTTTTTAAGGAAAACCAACTTGTTTTTCTACTTAATTGGGGATTTTTTTATTCCATAACCCTATTTTCCTTAAAATATTTTAAAAAATATTTTTAATATTATCCAATGATTTATTGAATACATTTTTACCACTATTTTACTTTTACAAACAGGTTTAAAAGTATTATTCATATCATTTTCTGAATGAGGCACTTTTTAAACTTTCTTACAAAAATGTGAAAGGAATATTTGTTTTAACATACTCGACATGAATGTAATTTTTCCACAGTAAAAACCACTCATTTATTTGAAGATTACTTTATATATTTACAATATTCTTTTCAAATAATTTTTTTAATACTATGAAATTTTTTAGTTCTTGAAATCAATTTTCAAAGTAAAAAAGGGGTTTTTCCTCAAAATGTTTTAATGATATTTTAATGATATTTATATTTATATATAACAACAAGACATTATTTTACTTATAATGAAATGGGGATATGTTTTAAATATACCTTCCTTATTCTTTATCAATATCTTTTATGATCCATTTGACATGGGAAAAGTATTGAAATTCACTTTCTTGATTAATTTTTTAGTCATTAACTTTATATTGAAACATTCACTTTCTTGTAACAATGAAAAATTAAATTTATCTAAAATATCATATTATTTATATCATGGATATTATTATTTACTAAACCATATACCATTTTTACATATAGTGTTTTATTATTAATTCTATTTTATTGATTGTGTAAAACTTAATAAATACATATTCTTTGATCAATATGGATATTTATTGATAAGGCATATTTTTTATGAATTGGATTGACCATTCAATATATGAGGAACAAATTGGACATATAGTGACATGCAAGGTACAATTATAAAACCCCATTTATGAATCTACATATCTCATTAGTCAAATTAGTAAGCCAGTATTGAAAAATCAGTAAGCTGGTATTAAATGGGTTTCTCGTGTATATCTACCCATCGATTAAACTGTCCAAGAATAAGGTCTTGATGATATAAATATCATGAAATATCATATCCTAACATCCAATATTAATAATTTACTTCATTTATAATTTAGTTATTATCATCCATGGATTCATTTCATGCTGAAGTTATTAATTAAATGGAATGTGTTTTTAATTATTCATCTTTTTTATATTGATTATGACTTATTGATTCATGATAGATTATACTGTACATAACCCTTACTGAGCATATGAACTCACCCTTATTTTGTTTCCTTTACCTAAGATATGAAGAATTAATCATTTAATGAGTTCAAGGATGTATAATATTTACATTCACTATGTTTTGTATGTAATGTTTTTAAATATAATGTTAGATTCAAGTATGTGTCTAATTTACCAAGACTTCCAAACTTTTAATTCCTTTATGATATAATTCCCTGCATCTAGTTCCAATGCAATAAAGTAACCACAAACTATGGGATACTAGGTTTAGGGTCTTTATTACATCCCAAATAAATGAACTTCATGAGCCCAAAACTGAAACTTCAACAGCTTCCCAAACAGCTGCTAATGAAAAAGAACTCTCAAAACAACACACAAATGCTCTATGTGATCCTCCTTAGATATAGAGTACACAAGTATTTAATTGATAAAAAACCACCATGAAATGATCTAGGAACTCTTATAACACTGTGTTCATCAAAATCATGAACACAAATGGAGTATTCATCACATTAAACGACATCAAAACAAAATCATAATGCTCATAACGACATCAGAAAGTGGACTTCAGTATATCCACATCTTTTACCTGCATATGATGATATCCTGAACATAGATTGATCTTTGATAAATAATTACATCCTTTTATCTGATCTAATAAATCATCAATATATGGATGATGATAGTGGTTCTTCATTATCATCTCATTAAAGTGATAATAATCGATACAAAGATACAGAAAACCTTTATCTTTCTTCATAAATAGAACTGAAGAACCCTAATATTACATGATCATCTAAAAAACCTCACTAAAAAAGATTATAAACCTATAACTAAATCTCTCATAACTCAGAAGGATCCATCCTATATGAAGAAATCAATCTCATTGAAGCACCAAGATATAGATCTATCCCAAACTCAATCTCTCATCGAGGGGATAACTCCAAAATGTCCTCAGGAAATACATTAGGGTACTCTTCCACAACCCTAAAAAGAACCACCTTATAAGAATTTTATTAACCCAACATCATCTCATCTGTCAAGGAAGACAAAGATGGAACATGTATGTGAACCATCTGAGGGTCTCTCTTGCCAATGAACATTATAGGCTCTTCATCAGTATCATAGAACATAATATGTATCATGAAGAAATATAAAATAGCCTATAGAAAATAAATCTAGTTCATGTCAAGGATAATGTCATATAGTTGTATCTAATAACATAGGATGTCTCCCCAAGAGTGGTGTTTCCCCATAACTAGTACACATTCTCTATATAATTCATAAAAATAATCTCAAAATACAACTAGCATAATCAATTCCAAGGGTAATAGAAGCATATCCACCTCAAGTACCAAAGAACATACTAGGGTAGGTTATACAAAGGAGTGTGTAGCTTTTGAATTAAATAAAGCATTCACCCAAGTAGAATAAAAGAAAAGGGTGCCTCAAAGGACATTTATCTCACCTAGAACTAGAAACTCTAAAACATATAGATGAGAACGAACTTCTATACAACCTCTCCAACCCAAATGATTACCACTAACTAGTTTTTTCTTTGTGATCTAAGTATGAGGAATATCTTAGTGTTTCCCTCTACATGTACCCTCTCCTCTCTACTGATCCAAATATGGAGCAACCTAATTCTACTTCCTCGGTTAAAACTACTTCAACTAAGGATCCTAAAGTGAAACACCTTCTTCATTATATCGTTTCAGAATGGTTGGTAAATATTTCCACTGATGACCTTGGCCTCCACCTAAAAAATATATGTTTGATCCCTTGGAAGGGGAATAAGAGCAACCAATCCCATATAAATGAGATGAAAAGGGCTCGTACCTACCCTTGGTTATCTAAAATATCTTCTATCTAGGAAACTAGGAACCCCAAACCACAACTCTATTATACGATGAATCTTTATGACTCAGCTATTGTAAAAATATGTTCATGTACAACATCCTATAAATGGACTATGCTCTATAAAATATCTCGAGATACATTAAAATCATAAATAACACGACCTAACACAAGATCTATGGACATAAATCCTCATCAAAATGCCTTGCCCTGGCCTACTCATCTGAAAAAATCCTGGATCATAATGAAGAAGGCTCCTAAAATGGATCCTAAACTCTCACACACTAGAAATACCCTGTCAAGGGTAAATGACTCTAAGTAATTGGATTCCTTCGTGGTCTAAGAAATAAACTCATATAAAAACTAGTCTTGAAACTTCTCCAATGAGAATGTTGACTCCTCATGATCCCCAAGGAATAAGAACCACTACTTCCTGACTACTCCACACATAATTGTCAATGACAATGAGACCCAATTATCCTTTCAAGCATGAACTAAATTGTACATTATCTCCACCTCCTACAACTAGTACTATTTCAATGATTCTTAAACATATACCTCATACTTCTAGAAAATCTAGAACTAAAACTCTCAAAGTTTCATCCTCTAAGTGTCCTCAGTGGTGACCTATAATCTATGGTGATCTACTGGAACATACTATTAAACATGTTCAACATGAACTTGATGAGGAATTCAACCTAGATCCATACCTATAGAAGAAAAAAATATTAGGTACTTCTAAACCTATAATATGGAATATTTTAAATTTATAAATACTTTATTTATTTAAGGTTTAACCTAATCCCATGGTATACCCATTTCAAAGATATGAAAAAATAATAATGATGCATGATCATTTCCTAGATGTCTACCCTGTAACCAGTATTAATTCAATTATTTGGCTCAATAAACTTAAAGGATCATGAATTAGTTCCTGAGGGGTCCCAAATACATGTGTCCAAATTGGTCACCCTTGTTCATATTTCTTACTATGTTTAGTTGAGACCATTTCCATACCAACCTATGAAATCCTCACCTATTTCTACCTATGAAATCCATTGTATCCCTCAACCTAAACCTTTGATACCAATATTTCATGGACCCTCCCCCTAAAGGGACCCCTATTGGGCTAGAAATGTGAGAAGGAAGATAATAATTCCTGAATCCCACCCCCAATAGGCCACAAGTTGGAAACAATCACTGATGGTATATCAAACACATAGATGAGAGGAATTACCCTATAAGATATGAGAAATGAGAGATAAAATATAATTTCCAAACAACTCCTAATCAATATAAAATTAAATAAATATCCCAAATACATGCATATAATTTCATACACCTAAAAAATTATAAATAAAACTAAAATTACCAAAATATAATCCTTAGTAGTGACAATGAAAGGCCAAACAACTCCTGAATAACCCATCAGTTAGTAAAGTCCACATCAATCACCAAACTTCTCCTTATAACATAAAAAATAGTTTATATATTTATATATATAGCATGATAATAATAGGTATACTCAGTAGGATCCTCCCTGGATCCTCTTATAAAAAATATAAAGAAATCATGCTAAGCCTAGTGAACAATAAGTGAAGTTAACCCATAACCTAAATAGGAATGCTAAGTTTCCTACCTTACCATGGATATATCTCTCCAAGTATCACATATAAGAGATAATATAATATAATATCAAACAAATGTACCCTTCTAAAACTTCCTTACTATTTTTTCACTCTTCCCCAACATCGCATGTCCTAATCCATCTCTCTCCAAAAGTAAGCTAGCCCAAAGACACATGTTCTAATATATCATAACATGCATCTCGTGCATCAAATCACCCCATCACATACCATGAACCTCATACATAACATCATCTCATTATCCCATGTAACATCTCCAGAAAGTTACTATGTAGTTTTTGGGATCCAACATAACCCATAAGTTATGTATTATACCTAAATCCATAATAATATATACACATCATAACTATAATAATCCACATGATACTATATATAAAGATACATGTGTGTGAAATAACCATAATAAATTATATAAATCTACACACATATATGGGGAAAGATAACGACCATGCATACCATCACATAATACTACCAAGAGAATAGAGAAGGGACAAAGGGGGTAGTTAGCCATCTATTCCTCACCATCCTGGATATTGGGGAAAACACCCCCTAGATTCCACTAGGTGTTAGTCGCCCTACCGACATGGGTGGGGAAGCATATGAAATAAAAAAACAGACATGATATAATATATCTCACAACAAAACTCCAAGCATTAACCTATTCTTAGTATAACTATTGTCTCTGAGACACCTGACTACCACCATTAAGAACTAGATATCCTATAAGAAAACAATCATACAAGGAGTTTAATTTAATTAATTATTTACTTTTAGCATTCCAATTTACATTAAATAATTCATTAGCCATTAATTAACATTATCCTATTCAGATTCATTAGTCACTAAGTGAAGTCCATTCCCTCTAGGAATAATCTAACTGATTCCATGGTTGCACAAGATTATCAACATTTTCATTCCATTCATGCATCAAACACATAGTTTAAATAATTTATTAATAACTACCATTCCAAAATTCTAGGTAGTCTTGAAAACATCCTAATCTACCATAAAAGAGATGCATAACCAAGCAAAATCATCTGCCTCAAGCAGTAGTGAAAAGAATGTAGATTCAAGCAACATGTCCAACCAACCTTTAAAGAAGATTTATTAACAAGAAAACATCCCATATTTCAGTATATAAATGGGTTATCCTAGATTCAACACGTTCCATAAATCCCAATGTCTTCCCCAACCCCACCATGCATATCACTATGTATCCCATCATCACATTTTTCAACTACTTCCACAAACCCAAGCATCTCAGATGATATTTTTCCAAACCATCAGCCATCCTTGGCTCACATCATGTCACCTGACAAGGAATACATCCATAGAAAACACACAAGGTAGAAAAAAATAGAGTTAAAAGGTCATCATGACCCTAAAAACAAATCATCCAACCTTCACATGAAAGCAGGTGCACTCAACACCAAAAATTTATCTTGATCAATCGATCAGTTTTATTACCATCTAGGATTAACCAATTTATGTTTAATAGGATAAAACTATGTATAACCTCAAGAATCATATATAAAATATATAAATTATTTAAAAATACTTTTAAGTATAACTTCTAGTTTCAAAAAAATTTAATCTATAACAATTCCATTAACAATCCTCTTTATTAATATCAACAACTAAAATTTCCAGCTTCATTTTCTTTGGTCAACTCTATTAGCATATGGAAGAAAAATTTCAATTAAAAATGAACCATAAATAATTTTATTTCCTTAAAATAATAATAATAATGGTTTAAAAAAACCTGAATACTTTATTCATTATCCAACCAACATTATTGTATTTATGTTCCTTAACCATGTTCATAAATTTAAATTTCTAAAACAAGCATAAAAAACATGCTAATAAAGTATAAAAATAGATATCACACTATCATTTAAATCATGTGAAAACTATTATCACTATGGAAAAACATGCGATTGATACAACCATAAACCATTTCTTTATATTAATCTGATTTATTATTTATTAAGGTTAATTAAACCATCAACTAAGGAGATAAATCATGGTTACTTTATGATTTCACATAAAAATAATAGGAGAAGCAACAAATCCCTTATCTCAAGGCTTTAAAAATTCCTTAATAAAGAACATAACAACAAAATAGATCTCTGATCGCCACTCCTATAAGGAAACTATATCCTTCTAAGAACGTCTCCCCACAACCATGCCACAACACATAAAATTAACTCCTTAAAAACAAGGAGATCAACCACCATAGAATGGAAATGAATAACGAAAGGAAATAAGACCCATTTAAGAAGAAACTACAATATAAGTGGAATAACTCACCTCAGATCACCATGGATTGAACACAAGAAGCCAAATATCAATCCCATTCAAAATGGATTTGAAATTCTATGAGAGATATCCATCGGTTCACTAAGTTTTGGAGAGAAATAGAGGATTTATTATAAAAACGGGGGTGCAATTTTCTTTATAGGAATTCTGCTAAATAAAATTTCATGACATGAATGGGTCATTAACATATTTAAATGTTTTATTTTTAATAATTTCCAAAAAAATGCATCACATCAATCTAATAAACATATATCAATTCACTTCATGAACTTCGTGTTCAGATCATGAGTTTTTGAAGATGAATTTATCAAATCCAAAACTCATATATTCACATTATGAATATGTTGTTCACATCATTAATCACACCCCACAAACCTCTCTCACACAAGGAAAAAATAACACTTTGGGTTGTGAAATTCACACAAATGTCTTGAACTGTAACACCCCAATATTTTTTGAAATATTTTTTTCAAATTAATTTAATCTTTTTGAAATTTTTCATTCTACGCAACACTGAAAATAGTTTATTTTTTAATCATTATGTTTGGATTACGTTATAAGCCACACCAATTTAATTATAGACTACATGAAACATAAATTTTATCTTTATTTACATGGAACACTAAGATTAGCTTACATCACATGCAAGACTGACTTTCCTTGATGGCCTTCGTAACACACATGACAGAGTTTTACCAAACAAAAATATATTATAAAAATATTATTATTTAATAAATTAATAATTAACCTAGCCCTTAAGTTAGAGGTTATGAATATTATTAACTAAATTATTAAAACCTATGGTTTACACAAGTATGAAATTAAATCATTAGTTACAATGAATCAATTGAACATAAAGGGAATATTTTTATAAAAAGCTATTATTATGTTCAAAAAGTTGTTTTAATCTTAATAAATTTAATTAATTAAAATTATTAAGTAATTTTAATTTAATATATATTTTATATATCCAAGTAAATAATTTTTATATTCATCCAATATATTTTATAGGCATAATATAAAAATAAACCCAATTTAACACATAAAATCCAATATTTTTTTAAGTCAATTTTACCACATTTTAATGGAGAGCCTATTTTATATATAAATTTTGGAAATTTTATAAATATTATATGTAAAAATTAAATTTATATTTGAAATATAATAATAAAAATTAGGTTATTATGAATTTTTTGTATTTTTATGTGATGTTTTATTTTTTAATGAATAGTTAAAAATACTGAATTTTAATTGAAAACTATTTTTTCATCTAGTTTATTTATATAGTTAAATTATATTTTAAATTGGTTTTAAATTTTAATTAGATTAATTTTTTATCAATAAAACCAATTTATGTCATTAGAATCAATTTTACTTTGAAATTGACAATCAAAATATAGCAAACTTTTGAACGTTTTTACTTTAAAAACCTGCATTGTCATTCCATCTGTGAGATTATATTGAAATTAATTTCTACTAATTATGTGTTTGGAATTTGGAAAAATGGATTCCATTTTTGGAATTAGAATAATTTATAATTTCTAATATAGTCAACTTATTTTTTGACCCAAAATATTAGTGAAAGTAATTAAAATTAATTACAATAATTAAGGTTAAATTAAGACTAATGAAGGACTAAACCATAACTATAAGGCCCAAAACAACCTATAAACTTGTCCAAAATCCATTTTATGTCCATATTTTGACCCTATACTCCCTTGGATCTAATTTGGAGCATTATTGTATCCACTTTCAATAAAAAAATGTGGGTGGGGTTTCCCTTTTTCCAAAATATTACACGAGTGAAACTCCTCCTCCACTATAAAAGGCCTCCTCTCATACTTCCTCACACATCTCAAGACACTTTTTCTCAACCAAAATCTACCCAAATAGATCTCTAAAATACCTCCCTTCCTACTTGAATCCTCCATTTGAGAATAAATCCATCCAAAGAAGTATTTTTGTGCAAACCAAAAAGAGTTACCCAAAGAAGAGTAATTTTGTACGAGTATGAAGAGAGTCAAGACACAAGGTTAGGGAATTTCATATCACTCTTTATTTCCATAAGATACACACCTTATTCACCACTTAATTATTTTTTTGTGGTGTATATACTACCCATGAATGTATTATATGTCTCTTATACTTAAATCTATGGGTATTTACATAACTATTTTATGGTCTTTCTATCATGGGGTTTAAGTTTCAAAATTTACCAAATTGGTAGAGTAATTTTGTCTCAATTTTCCTTATTTGAGATACATACCATGTTATATACATATATTTTTATATGAAGTGTATAAAATTAATTTTACATGTTATAACATGAATCTTTTTATTTTCATGATATTTTAAATCTCTATGTAATTTAATTTTCCTACATGGGGAGTATGATTCAAATTTACCATATGGTAAGAGTTTATTGAAACAATATCAACATTTATCGAAATTATTTATGATCATATTTTTATTAATGAAATATTATGATAAATCTTTCAAGAACACTCATGAATTTTATTCTCCTCTGGATAGTATTGATGTATTCATGTCTTAGTACCATTTTACAATATTTGGTACTTAATATATTTAAGAAAATGTTTTAATAAAAATATGGCCTTACCTATATCTTCGGTTAGAAAGATGTGTTACTTTAAAAACATGTTTTATAAAAAGGTTTCCAAGAATATTATACTATTCTCCTATGATATTTAAAAACATTTTTTTACCCTTTTTGTCTTTTTCCAATGTTTTCAAAGTAATATTCTTATCGCTTTCTGAACAAGTATTTTTCTAACATTTTTACCAAACAAAAATAATGTTATTTTTACCTCATACGATATGTAATGATTTAACCACCATAGTTTATTTGAAGATTCCTTTTCAAGTTTAAAAGGGTAATGTTTAAGAAAATGTTTTAAAATGTTATTTTCAATGAAATGCTTTTCAAAATGTTTTTAAGATTCTTCATAAATTCTCAAATGAAAAAGGTTTTCAATTTTTTTCAAGTTTCTTTTCTAAGTTTTTGTGTAAAATGTTTTTAAAAATGTTTTTAAAAATGCTTTTAAAATTGTTTTTATGATTTATTTATATGTTTCAAAGTTTATTTTCAACAAAATGGTTCTCAAAAGGTTTTATGTTTTAAAAATAATTTTCCAAAGAAGAAAGGATATTTTCCTACAGAAATATTTTTAAGAGATATTTCAAAATTATTTTCTATCTAAGATTAAATTATTTAGTGTTACTCATGAATTTCTAGAGAAATTATCTAAATATTCCATTCATATTATTTCTTTTAATGGTTTATGTATTTATGGCATGATGTTTATGAAACACATTTCTCTTTCATGGATTATATGTTTATGAAAACTGTTTCTATTTCATGGATTATATGCTTATGAAACCTTCTTTATTTCACAGGTTATTCTTTGATGAAATGATTATGAAAAATTTCTTTTTTTCACAGGATAAGATATGATTACATGTTTATGACACCCATTTCATTTTATGGGTTATGATGTGACAATTTATGATCTTATGGAACATGAATGTATGATTTCATTATGAGATGGTTGGAACTTATATCTACCTTCAATGCATTGAGTAAAGATTTATATCTTATGAGATAGACTAATATAGTATTGGGAGCGAACCTTGACTAATAATATGGCCATGGGAGTAAACCATGACTACCAAGATGGTATGAGGAGCGAACTCATGCTACTAAGATGTCCATGGGAGTGAACCATGACTACCAAGATGGTATGAGGAGTGAACCCATACTACCAATATGGACTTGGTAGTGATTCCTTTACTACTATGGAAATCATACTATATGATTATGTGTTTTATATAATTCCATGTTTTATTCTTATGTTATTATTTCATTGATTATGTTCTTTATTAATGTCTTATGAACTGCTAATATTTATTCCATGATTCATGTTTATGATCTTTGATATGCATGGTGTGATCTTTTAATATTATGATCACATTATCATACCCCTATGATCATGTTTATGCTTACATGTTTCTCTTATTTACCCTTAATGAGCATATAAGATCACCAAGTTTCATGTTTATTTCCTCAGGTTTTGAGGATTTGTATTAAGTATGATTTTTCTAAGAAGGGTTATAGTGATTAAGAACCTAGTGGGAGATAATTCATTTCACTTGTGTACTAGTGTTTACATTTCCATGTTTCCAAAGTCACTAAACTAATACATTCTTTGGGCCTATGTTTTTGTAATGTTTTAATTATTACTAAAATGTGATGTAATGTCTATGTACACTAATACTGGGTTGTTATAGTTAGTATCAGAGTGAAGTTTTAGTCAACATTTGGAAACTAGGATGAGAAAACCTTAGTTATAACTCCAAGGATAATTCTAAGGATAAGGAAAAGTATAAGAAAATGTCCTAGAATTTTGGTAAAGTATAGAGTGAGTGGTTTCCTAGAATAACATACTTGTCTGGATACTACAAGTGGATGTGGATCTAGAAAAAGTTTACCTAGATGTAACAACTCTAAAATGATGTCTTGGTCCTAACTTGGGGTAATATGGTACATAACAATGAGCCTTACTTCACACCTAGTTTGAAACTGTTAGGGGATATACTTTGGAAACCCACAAACTCTTCACGAACCATTATAAAGGATTTGAATAGAATATTACTATGAATAACCTAGGATAAAACTAACATTTCATAGATTAAAATATAGGTGTCATGATTTAGATATCCTATAAGTAATTTTTCAGGATTATATGTTTTTATTCTATGATATGTGTTTCTTATCCCATGTTTTTTGGTTTTAGTCAATGGAGAGAACTAAAAGGAACGTGGTTAACAATGAATTTTCCAGATGTGGAAAGTATGGGAATTATAAATTTTTTTTCCCAAGTGTAAATCTCATAAATATAATCAAGAAGGTGGTATGAATATTGGTTATACTTCTGAAGATAAAGATACCACAAACGACATGTGAAAGGTATGTTATGTTCTTCTAGTATTGTTTACATTAATCATAAGAAGCATGATTAGATTTAGGTTGAGGAACCTTAAGTCTCAATTAATATTTCATATTCTAGGAAAAAGGTATTAAGGAATAATTTTATTAAGCACGAGTAATGTTTTAATAATAAATTTAGATGAATGAAGTACTTATGTTTTGGGAGTCAAAGATTATATTATACGAATCATGAAATATATAAGTATTTTCAATTTAAGTTTTCATTAATTATTGAAAAGGTTATTTTTAATTATGAAGAATACTTAGAAAAGTTATATTTTTATTAATGGAAGTTAACCATTAATGTGATCAAGATGTTTAGAAAATTGTGTTTCCCTTGGATAAAGAGATAATTGATTTGGATAAAGTAAATTGGATAGAACCGATTACCCTGGATCTGATTATTGATTGGTTGAAAAAGTAGTATATGTCATCATGGATGAAGTTTAAAACATCATTTATTTAAGTAATATATGTAATAAATATTAGAATATGTAATCATGCACGTTTTTAAAAATTATTTATGGCAATTCAGGTTATTAACATGTTTCAAGAGAATATATGATGAGGGTATTCACATGTTTGAAATGTGACAACCAAGAGTTACCTTGTGAGACATGGGAGATCAATGTTAAGATGATTTTGTGATTTTATTTCTAAAGTTTAGGATTTTCAACTTTCTGAAGGGGTATAAGGTTAACCATTTATGGAAGGTTTATGTTAAACTTGAGATGAAGTATTTATGTAGTGAGTTTGTATTGAAAACCTTATCTAAAAGGATATCTAGTGATTAAACTTATTTCAAGGATGTTCATAATATTTATTTTATAAATTATATTAATTTATTTTTAGAAAATGACTTCCTCTATGTCGGGCTATAATCCATTAAGTCTGGAAAGGCCTGAGATCTTGAACCCATGAACAAAGGATGATAAGGGTTTCACACCTACTATTGGCCTTCTCGATGTCCTAGTCAATGTGTAATTAATTATTTTTTTTATAAATAAAAATGAATGATAAATCTGTAGTGTTACTTTGTACGTTTAACCATATGGATTTTTAAGAATATTTAGAGAAAAATAATTATACTTTTCATTCTTTTATGGGACTTAATATCCGTTAAAAGTGTATTTTAGTGCTTCAGGCATCAAAGTTAATGTCTAGACATCCATTACATGAAGCAATGGATGAATTAGAAATTTATAAAAGAATAAATAAAGAATTATGTTTTATATAAATTTATCAAGTAATTATATTTCCTTATATTCATGGTCAATATAAGAATTACCGAAACTTAGGAAAATTATCAAAAAAAAATGTTGTCCTAGTACCTTAATTTTTGTTGATCCGATGGCCTTTTAAATCAACACAGATTTATAACTTTGAGTCCCTCAAAATTTCATTGATCATTCACTTGTTTTTGATTTATGAACTTAATCACTCTCTATAAATATTTACTCTTTCCCTCCAAGTCCATATTTTCTCTTCCCACCTATGTGATCCCATGTGTAAACCTAGTTATGTGTTACTTTGTGTAACCATTATGTTTCCAACATTCCTTTTTAAATGGAAGTTTTAGTGTTCATTTTTATGATGTGGGTTTCTATTAATGGAAATATAAAATATTAAACCTTCGATAAATGAGAAAAATTTCAAGGGAGAAATTCATTTTAAGGGGGGAGAATGTAACACCCCAAGATTTTTTGAATTATTTTTTCGAATTAATTTAATCTTTTTGATATTTTTCATCTCATTTAACAATGAAAATATTTTATTTTTTAATCATTATGTTTGGATTGAATTATATAAAACACCAAGTTAATTTTTCACTACACACAACATAAATTTTATCTTTATCTACATGGAACACTGAGTTTATCTTAGGTTATACGCAAGACTGACTTTCTTTAATAGCATGTGTAATACACAAGACTGAGTTTTACCAAACAATAGTATATTATTAAAATATTATTATTTGATATATTTAGACTTAACCTAGCTGTTAAGATAGTGGTTATGAATTTTATTAACTAAATTATGAAAACCTATGGTTTACATAAGTTTAAAATAAATTCATTAGTTACAATGAACCGATTAAATATAAAGGGAATATTTTTATAAAAAGTTATTATTATGCTCACAAAGTTGTTTTAATCCTAATAAAATAAATTAATTACAATTAGTAAGTAATTTTAATGTAATATATATGTTATATATCCAAGTAAATATTTTTGATATTCACACAATATATTTAGTAGGAATAAGATAAGAATAAACTCAATTTAACACATAAAACCCAATATTTTTATTAAGGTAATTTTATCACCTTTTAATGGAAAACCTATTTTATATATAAATTTTGAAACTTTTATAAATCTTACGTCAAAATTATCTTTATATTTGAAAGTGAATAATAAAAATTAGTTTGGGGTTAATTTTTATTATTTTTCAGTGAAGTTTTATTTTTTAATGAATTATTAAAAATAATGAATTTTAATTGAAATTTTCTTTTTCATATAATTTATTTATATAGTTAAATTATATTTTAAGTTGTTTTTAAAGTATAATTAGGTTAATTTTTTATAAATAAGTCCAATATAGGTCATTAGAGTAAATTTCACTATTAAATTTACTATAAAAACATATCAAAAATTTGAATTTTTTTACTTTAAAAATCCACATTGTCGTTCTGTCTGTGGGACTATATTTAAATTAATTTATGTCACTTATGTGTTTAGATTTTGATAAAATGGACTCCATATTTGGAACCAGAATAATTTATAATGTATAATAATGTCAAATTAGTTTTTGAAAAAAATATATTAGTGAAAGTAATTAAAATTAATTACAACAATTAAGGTTAAATTAAGCTTAATAAAGGACTAAACCATAACCTTGACGACCAAAAAGACCTATACACTTTTCCAAAAGCCATTTTATGTCCATATTTTAACCCTATACTCCTTTTTATCTAATTTATACCATTACTAAATCTACTTTCAATAAAAAAACATTGGTGGGGTTTCCCTTTTTCCAAAATATTATAAGACTGACACTCCTCCACTATAAATGTCTCCTCTTATCCCACTTCCTCACACATATCAAGATACTTTGGATAAAAAAAATCTTCCCAAATAGCTCTCAAAAATACATAATTTCATCCTTGAATCCCCGCTTTAGGTAGAAATCCATACAATGAATCCCTTTGGTACAAACCAAAAGGAGTTACCCAAAGAAGAGGAAGCTTGTACGAGTACGAAGAGAGTCAAGACACAAGGTAAGTGAATTTAATATCACTCTTTATTTCTATTAGATACATGATTTATTCACCTCTAAATTATTTTGTGTGGTGTATATAATACCCATTAATGTATTATATTTCTTTTATTTTTAAATCTATAGGTATTTACATAACCATTTTATGATCTTTCTATCATGAGGTTTAAGTTTCAAAAGTTACCAAATCGGTAAAGTATTTTTTTTCTCAATTTGTGATATTTGAGAAATATACCATGTTATATAACTATATTTTTATATGAGGTGTATAAAATGCCTTTAAAATATTATAACATTAATTTACATCTTTTCATGTTATTTTAAATCTCCATGCAATTTCATTTTCCTACATGGGGAGTATGATTCAAAGTTATCATGCGGTAAGAGTTTATTGAAACAATCTCACCATTTATCAATATTTTTTATGATCATATTTCCATTAAATAAATATTATGATCCATATTTCAAGAACACTCATGAATTTTCTTATCCTCTAGTTAGTATTTATGTCTTCAGGTATTAGTACCATTTTCCACTCTTTGGGGCTTAGGATAATTGAGAAAACATTTTTAAGAAAATATGACCTTACCTCTCTCTTTGGTCAGAAATCGATTTTACTTCAAAACCATGTTTTCTAAAAAAAATTCCAAGAATATTATAATATTATTATATGATCTTTAAAATACATTTTTACCCATTTCTCTTTTTCCAATGTTTTCAATAGAATATTCTTATCACTTTATGATCAAGGCATTTTTATTACCTTTTTACTGTATAAAAATAATGTTCTTTTTACCTCATATGACATGTACTGATTTTACCTCCATTGTTTCTTTGAATATTTTTTTTGCATTATTAAAAGGTTAATTTTTAAGAAAATGTTTTTAAAAGTTATTTTCAATGAAATGGTTTTCGAAAATTTTTTATGTTTCTTTATAAGTTCTCAAAGGAAAAAGTTTTTCAAAAAGTTTTCAATATTCTTTTATAAGTTTTCAAGGAAATTGTTTTTCAAAATATTTTCATGACTTATTTATATATTTTAAAGTTTTTTTTCTAGAAAATTGTTCTCAAAAGGTTTAATGTTTTAAAAATAATTTTCTAAATAAGAAAGGATATTTTAATTAAGAATTTTTTTAAAATATATTTGAAAATTATTTTCCATATAAGATGAAATCCTTTGGTGTTACTCATGAATTTCTAGGGAAATTATCCAAAGATTACATTCTTATTATTTCTATAAATGGTTTATGTATTGATGGAATGATGTTTATGAAACCTGTTTCTTTTTCATGGGTTATATTTTTATTAAACCAGTTTCTCTTTCATAGATTATATGCTTATGAAACCCGCTTCCTTTCACATGTTATTACTTGATGAAATTATTATGAAAAATTTATTTTTTTATAGGATAAGATATGATTACAAATTTATGATACCCATTTAATTTCATGGTTTATGATGTGATTTTTTATGATCTTGTGGAACATGTATGTATGATTTCATTATGAGATGGGTGGGACCTATATCTCCCTCCAATGCATTGGGTAAAAATTTGTATCTCATGAGATAGACTAAGATGGTATTGGGAGTGAACCTTGAAAACTAAGATGTCTATGGGAGTGAACCATGACTACCAAGATGGTATCAGGGGTGAACTCATGCTACTAAGATAGACATGGGAGTGAACCATGACTACCAAGATGGTATGGGGAGTGGACCCATACTACCAAGATTACCTTGGTATATATGACTTGAAATTATGTGAATCATACCATATTCTTATGTTTTTTCCACAATTCTATGTTTTATTCTTATGTTATTATTTTATGGCTTATGTCCCTTATTCATGTATTATGAACTACCAATATTTATTCCATGATTAATGTTTAGGATATTTGATATGCAGGGTGTGATCTTATAATGTTATGATCATGTTCTCATAACCCTATGCTCATATTTATGCTTACATGTCTCCCTTGTTTACCCTTACCGAGCATCTGATCTGACACCTTTTTATGTTTCTTTCTCTAGGTTATGAATATTTTTATTGAGTATGATTTGTCTAAGAATGGTTCTAGTCATAAAGAACCTAGTGGGAGACAATGTATCTCACTTATATACCAGTGTTTATGTTTCCATGTTTCTAAAGTCACTAAAGTAATACGGTCTTTGGGTGTCTATTTTTATAATGTTTTAAGTATTCCGCAAATGTGATGTAATGTTTATGTATGATAAGATTGGGTCATTACATAAACTATGTTCCACCTCATGAACTCCTCCTACAACCAGATTTCATCTCTAAAACTCCATAAAACCTTCTCTAGGATTTCTCTGGGCACCATAGGTATCTAAAGAATGAAAAGGAATGGGATAAAAGGATTAGGGTCCTTAAAATTTGGTATTATTACATCATTGTGTCTTTTATTTCACTGTGGTTTTGGTTTAGGGGATATCTAGTTTGAGGAACCAGTGTGATATTTTTTTTCTATGATTTAAATTCCTTCAAGCATTACATCATGGTGGTCTCTATTACACCAATTTTTTATATAGATCATAAATAGTTTTAACCCCTAACAATTGGGGAGATCACACTAAATTAGATCAGAGCCTCATTATTCCATGATGACCTCCATCATGATATGATCTTATGTATCTGAAATTTTAATAAAAATTAAGGTGATAACTCAAATTATATTCAATTATCTAGACCTTATTCAAACCCAAGGTTCTTCTAGTTTCATCTTTATTGATCCTATGTCATACTTTGGTGGATCTTTGGCCTTGTATTTGTGTGATAAATTATCAATGAATCAAAGTTCTATTCCTCCAATTTTTATCCCATCCTTTACTTTATATTCTTATTAGAAAGAATATAATAGTTGAGGTTGTCTAGATTTGGTGATATTTGGTAACAGTCTTGATAAAGGATTATTTTGCATCTGTTTTTTGAGAATTTCTTATGAGTTTAGTGGAATTTGATTGCATTTTACTTCTTATTATTATATTGAGATAGTTAAAGGTTTGATTAAGGCAGGAGATTCCTAATTTCTCCTACTTATTTATGATATATCTATGGAATTATAATGATTTAGTTTTATTTGAGTATAGATTTAAAATTGACCTAATGAAGATAATAAACTAGACCTTAAATAAATAGTGGTGTTGGTTTTAAAAACCTGGTTCTTCCTTTGAGGTACAATTTTTTTTTCTAGGTTGTTTTTGAGAAAAAGGAGGGAAACATGGCGAGTAATGGCTTCAGGCCTATTTTGGGGTTACATACCGTGTACTCCAAGTGCACACTGTGTAATTTCTAGCCATGTAATGGCTATACATTGCATGTAGGGATGCCAGTGAGGAAGAGAGGACCAGTCATGAACATGCCATATACTTACCATTACACACCATGTACTAATGTAGGAAGGACTATTAATGACCAGGAAATTAAGTTAGTGAAAGGAGGGCCAAACTTCCATATACACAGTGTGTATATTTAAGTACACACCATGTATTTTTTTGTTAAAATGAGAAGTAGCCTTGTTTTATGGTAGAGGGGTAGTAGGGGTCGCTGAGTTCACAAAATAACTATGCTAGATGGGATTTTGCCTCCCGATTCATCATACAAACCCTGATTCAAATGATGTTGGATGTGTTGGAACCCAATCAGTAAGATCTTGATTCCTCTTGAGCCATTATTCATGATTTATCTTCTCGACCAAGTTATCAGACCTTGAGCATTTATGCTCATTGTGTAGATTTACTCCCTTCTAGGCTAAATTAGAGGCCAACGCTTGACGAGGAGACTTGTACAAGTACAAGGTAGGTGGTGCATACCTTGTTTTGTGTTTTTAAGGACTTTTGGGTGGAATAAACTTTGGAGTGTCTTCGGGTATTTTGAGAGAGACCCCGTTATAACTGATGTTGTATATTGAATTGACTGTTAGACTCATGGGATTCCATTGGGCATGACCCATACCTGAATTTCTTGAGTGAGGCTGGGTGAGAGGTCATTTATCATTTGGGATATTTTGGTTAGGGTGCTAAAATGGTTTTAAATAATTTGTTTTGTTTTAAAATAGAATGTTTAAATTGTTTACATTTGATTAAACTATTTAGAGGAATTCAAGACATCAGTTATGCTATGTTATAGTTTTTATCTAGTGTAATTCATTCTACTTAAATTGAATTACTTGTTTAAAGTGATTAAATGTGTTTTATATTTACGTAATGCTTGATATTACATATGTTGTGACCCTTGGGGTTGTGACAGGATTGAATTGAGGTTGGGATGGCATGGCTATCCAAATTTAGTGATGATGATCACTGGTTGGGCTTGGCCTGTATGCTCTTGGGTGGTTTTGACAATGTGATTGGGTGTTGTGGACGTCGGTTTGAGGCAGTGTGACTATCAGGTTGGGCATGGTCTAGGATACTTGTATGACATGGTTATTGGATTTGAGTGACCTGGTCATTGGAGAATGAGGTGCTAATAATGTTGTGGCTTAGGTTCTTATTTTAGTGATTGCCTCTCACCCATGATAGCCAAATCTTCAATTGAGTCATGTGTACACAGGTAGACTCCACGATGAGGTGGTTTTGACCACTCATGTGGTTAGAGGCCCCTGATAGTTACAGTTTAGGTATTTATGGTTTGGGGGTTCTTGTCGCAGAAATCCAGCAGAAGGTGAGGAGCCTTCAGTGGATAGCGATGAGGCTATCAGGTTGGGGGCTAAGGCTCACCATGATTGAGTCCATGGGCCAAGATATTTATTTGAGGATAGAAATCATTGTTCCTCTAGTTGTTGTGCATGGGATGACATGATCTTAGGAGAAGGGGTCTATGGGACCATGACACTTTTGTGCCTTCGGGATGTTGGTACTTGAGACACGAGGTGTCAAGAGGCATGTGGTGTCAGGTTACGTATTTGGGGTGGAACCTGAGGGTTCAATAGGACTTTGTGACTATAGGGGTACCTTGGGAAATGGTTCAAAGACTCTCGTTTCTTCTAAGATTCTGGTGTTGGTCGAAGTAGGTGATGCTCCCTAGTGGCTGTTGAGCACCAGTAAAGGTGGTATTTATTATTGCATTGAACTATTTACCTTGATTAGTGTTATTGTCTAATTAAACACTTATACTAGGTACCCAACATTGGGTGGTATCCTACTGAGATTCGTCTCACACCCTACAAGGGACCTTTAAGATGTGTGTAGATTTTATGGTTTTATGTACAAGTAAGGGATCAGCCTCAGGAGATGGATCGTAGTACTATTTGGCATGGAGATTGTTAGGGACCTTGAGTTCATGCCCAGATAGAGTTTTACTTTTGTTTATATTTCATTCCAATATCATCATGCTTATTTATATGTATCTACTGTGGTTATCCATGGGCACCTTTTGTGTATTGACATGTATGACCTTCTATGGATGCATGTTTGTTCTATTTAATTGCTACAAGTGATTTGCTAGTATGATGTTCTATTTAATTTCCACTCTAGTTGTTTCTATATCACTTCTGCTATTTATATGATATTGTTGTGATTCTGCTCTACAGGTCTGGTTTGAGTCCACTGAGTCATTATTTCCACTGCATGTGTTATGATTATACTCAGACCAATGTATTATATTTTCCCAATAGGTTATAGCCTCCCCAATATACCTGTATACACCCTCACTGCTAGTCATAAGACTTTGGAGTTTTAGGAGGTATGTCTAAGGTTAGTAACACCCAGCCCGATAGCACTATTCGGGTGGTTTTTCAGGTCTAAGGTGTTACAGAGTGGTATCAAAGGAGTTTATTTTGCCTCTTTTATTGGTATTACTATTTATGATTATAGTAGACTAAAGATTAGTTTTTTTCAGAACTGGATTTCTAACTTGTTCTTGGGTGCCTACATCCACATGTATGAGGATTGGAATGAGTTACCTTGGGCAGGTTATGCTATTTTCATTTTTCTCATATTATAGTTTATCTGATTTCCACCTTGGTGGCTCACTTGGTTTCTGATGATTATTGGTTGTGATATGTGAATCTTGGACCGATAAGGCAAGGTATGGTTGTTTGGATTTTTTTAGGCACACTTTTAGGGTATTTCAATTTCATAAATGCACATATTATTTGTGAAGTGATAACACCATGTGAAGAATATCAAATTCCATGTGAAATGTGATATTCCATGCTTTAAATGTATGTAGAAATTTCATGTGGCATGTGATTTGGGCCCGAAACTTATGCGAGAAAGTAGGTACTATGGTTGGGGTGATTTTGATAACCAGGATTGGGTGAATAGGTCATTAGATTGAGGCAACGATGGTTGTCAGGATGGGCATGGCTTGGTGATATTGTGATAATTGGCTCTATTGAGGGTAGGTTAATAGGAAATGAGACTGGGATACCATGGGGCATGGTTACAGTTGGGAAAAGTGAGGATAGTAAGGATGCACTGCCTTTTACTATTTTCCCTATCTGAATTATATATATATATTGTTATATATGTGGGTTTTCTGACCATTAATGGTATTCAGAGGGCTCCTACTAGACGGATTAGATGAAGCCTTAGGTGGGTGATGTTACAATATCGTAGGAGCACGATCAGGTTCAGACCCATGAGGGCCAATCAGAGCATGATCCATAGGTACATTCTCAGGGACAAGATTAGGTTTAGGATATAGTGCAGGAAGGATATCTATCGAGTTCAACAATGTTCAGATCATGGCTCAATGAGAAGATCCGATCAATCCTGGTACATGTTTTGTAGGGGATTGACAGAGGTGATCAAGGAAAATATCCCTCTATGGATTACATGACTCGAGAGTTCTAGTAGCAGCACCCGCCGCTTTTTTAGGGTGAGGGTGGTTCACAGGAAACTGAGAACTGGATAGAGAGCATGCAGATGATCTTCGACCATCTTGAGATGCCTCTAGGGTGGAGGGTCAAGCTGGAAACTTATATGCTCATAGGACCGATGAAGAGCTGGTGGGATGTGAAGGTTCAGGCTCACGCACGTGAGTGATTTTCCTGAATAAGATTTATGTTTACCTTCAACCATTGATTGATGAGTTGAATGAATTTTGGGGTGATGGTGTGATGACTTATGACTATGAAACGAATGAAAAGTTCAAACTACAGGCTGCTTTATTGTGGACAATCAATGACTTCCCAACTTATGCAAATTTATCAGGCTGGAGTACGAAATGGGAATTTGCTTTCCCTTGTTGCAACAAAAGTAAAAAATCCGTATGGCTTAAGCATTCCAAAAAATGGGCATACATGGGTCACATACGTTTTCTCCCCCCTCAGCATAGGTTCAGAAAGGACAGAGTGACATTTGATGGTTCTAAAGAGTTCATCCCAACACCAAATATTCATGACAAGAGTCGAAATGTTATCGTAGATTGAGGAAGAAAACATCCGCATGGTCTATGAAATTCAGGATTTGGTGGCTCCTCCGGTACGTAATATTCGAACTGCGGGTAGGCCGCGCAGTCATAATTGGAAAAAGAAAAGTATTTTTTATAGTCTTCTGTATTGGAAAACTAACACGCTGGGGCATAATTTGGATGTCATGCACATTGAAAAAAATGTATGTTATAACATATTGTGGACCATTTTAGGTGTCAGTGAAAAATCAAAGGACCATGTTAATGAACGCTGTGATTTGGAAGAAATGGGTTTAAGGAAACAGTTTCATTTATATTTAGCTGATGGAAACAAGGAATATATGCCTGATGCATAGTATACGATGACTACAAAGGAGAAATATAGATTTCTTTCCATTTTGAAGATGCTCAAGGTGCCTGATGGTTACTCTTTTAATATTTCAAAGTGTGTGAATCTGAAGATCAAGACATTGCAAGGGTTAAAAAGTCATGACAATCACATACTACTTCAGTAGTTGATTCCAATCGCAATTTGTGATTGTTTATCCCCTAATGTTGTTCAACCATTGATTGATATGAGTAATTTTTTAGACATCTTTCTTTAAGAAATCAATGAATGAGTGATTTAAAAAGTTTACAGGACCGAATTGTACTTACGCTTTGTCACTTTGAGAAACTATTTCCCCCCTCATTTTTCAATGTTATGGTCCACTTGACAGTGCACCTAACTGATGAAGTAATGGCTATTGGTCCAGTGCAATTCAGGTGGATGTATCCTATTGAGCGGTATTTGAGTACATTGAAACGGTTTGTACGCAATAGAGCTCGTCCGGAGGCATCAATATCCAATGGTTATTTGATGGATGAGTGTACTACTTTTTGTGCATAATATCTTATGTATTTTCAAAAAAAATTAGATAAGCCCTCTCAGATTCATGATGGTCTAGTTGGAGAAGGAACCACATATGATATGGACAACATCGAGTGGATACAAGCGCATCGATATATCTTGTTCAATACTCCATCAGTTGCACCATTAATGCAGTAAGTATCTTATCACTTTTATTTTTTTAACTTTTACATGTTTTGTTTGCATAAGTTGATCATTTAAACATCGTGTTATAATTTGAAAGAAACACATTAATGAGATAAAAGAAGAGATGTATCGTGCGACTGAGTTGCAAATTCAACAGTCTCATTATGCGTCATTTCATGATTGGTTCAAGGATTATGTACATATAAATTGATTTTATTATGAGTGAAGTATTATACTAATTTATTTATACATATATAATTATTGAATTCTATGAATTATGTAGGTTCATAAGCTGAGGGAGTTAGGGGACCCCATGCTAACTGAAGAATTTATCCAACTGGCTGAGGGTCCATCTATAACGGCTCGTCGTTATAAATATATAGATTCTAATGGTTTTTGATTTCGTATTAAAGATGTTGATGACAAATGAGCAACAAAAAACAATGGCATCGTTTGTCTATTTGTCAATTTTGGTTATTACTATGGTCAATTGATAGACATCATTGAAGTTGTATACACACACGAGTTGAAGTACATATTGTTAAAGTGTAATTGGGTTGATCCGGTGCGTGGATGTAAAGTCGATCAATATCAGTTTTCATTGGTGAATTTTAACTATATGTTATACAGAAATGAACGAGTTGATAATGAACCTTTCATTTTGACATCACAAGTGGAACAAGTATTCTTTGTTACTTTTCCTTCGAATCCAAGCTGGAAAGTTGTTGTCAAAATGTCTCGGCGAGGAGTGTTTGTATTTGAACAACATGAACTCGAGACTGTTCCTTCTGTTTCCCAACAGCTTGATCAAAATACCGTAGTTCAACATGAAGAATATATTTATTGGGTTAGATCGGCTATTGAAGGAGAAACGGTCTATTTTCATGCTTAATGAAAGGTATAATTGTTTTCCCGCTATTCAGCCTAGGATATCATAAATTATCTAACTATTTTATAAATCCTTGTAAGTTTTAATCCTCACTTTTGGAAGTTTATTCAGTTATAAATATTTAGGGCGATTTAACTCATGTTATATTGATGTTATTATCAGTGTATCTTACCATTGAGGTATTCTTCATTTGGTTCATGTGCTGCTTGAATTTTTATTAATTCAATTTGAAATTTGGCTATGCATTGATTGGTTTTTTATATAATTTTTATGTCTGTTTTGTTAACTTTCTGATTTTTTAAAATTCATTCACAACTAATTATTCAATCCCTTTTTGTTTGATTAACAACTGTATAAGTTTGATTTTTAAAAAAAAAATCCAATTTATCATTTGGACACTTTGGATAGTCCCCTTACTAATGTTTTTCATGATTGCAGGCATGTCAGGGGAAGAGACAGAAGATCCACATCATCTATCTGAGGCATCTACGTCTCAGGGTCGAGGTATTTTTGAATTTCATTGTCTCTATTTTTTATGTAATTGATAAATATATATATATATATATATATTTATAACATCTGTCAATTTATATATAAAATTGTTTTCAACAGGATCAGACTCGACTGCTTCTTCCTCTCATAGGAGAGGCCCTGGTCATGGCATATTATCATGGAATTCTGACACGACTTTTAATGTTTCATTTGATGAGGTATTTCATCCTGTGGGATGGAATTCCCCTACATTTATTCGTCAGCTGGGTCATATCATACGTGACCCACATCGATTTCCATTAACAACGCTTGACTGGGCTTATATCCCTCAGGACACATTAGATCGTCAATGGAGGGAGGTTCAGGTAAGAAGACCATTTTACTTTATTCCCTATGTATAAACAATAATAACATATGTGATTTTTTTCTTTAATAGAAAAATTTGAAAGTATGTCCCAATGAGTTTCGACCAGTGTGTATGAGCAAATGCTGTAATATGTGGAAAGACTATAAAGGCAAAGTCAAGAGGGACCAATGGGTACCAAATGTGGGTGCCCCAGACATTCTGTAAAAAGTCCCGAGAGGTGTCCTCCCAGCTCAGTGGCGTGATTTAGTTGCATATTGGTCTACTGAGGGTGTTGCGGTTTGTATATTTATTTTGGTATATATATTTTCAAGAATGTGTGATTTGTTTTAAATTTGAATGAATTGAATGTAGGAGGTGTGAACACGCCATTCTGAGAATCAAGCGTTGTAGGGACCACCTCACAGGCTCGGGACTCGTCACGTGTCTCAGATCCGACATGAGGAATTTATTATTCATTTTTTAATTTTTTAATTAATATGGTTTTGTGTTTATATTCTATTCATATACAGTTGCGGGAGCAAGGTGCACCAATTGATAAAATGTTGGTGTGGATGAGGACTCGTGATCGCAATGATCCAGAGGCTGCAGCATTGATAGTAAGTGCTTGTACTCATTACTAATACTTACATAAAATCTGTATATTAATATATGTATATATATTTAAATATTTCACAGGCTCAATTTGAAGCTGAGTTAGAACATCTTCCAGAGGACCAGCGATAACTTCTCATGCGAAGGGATGAGATCTTTCATCGCATTATTGGTCGGGATGGGCATGGATATAGTTTGACCTATGGAACAGAGATTCCTCGTTCTGTAGTGTCACGCGCTGTGGTTGTCGGTCCTGTTGTTTCTCAAATAACACAGCGGTTGTTAGATTTCGAGGCACGGCTGCGCGCTTCCGAGGAGGTAAATGCGCAATTGATCTTTGAGGTTAGAGCACTACGGAAATATGTGCGTCCAGGTGATGGTGCAGGGGATCAGACAATGCAGGTTTATACTGTATTTATTTATTTAATTTATATTATTTTTGTTATGAAAATATTCATAATGTATTTTTGTTGTAGGCCCCTGACCCACCTGATTGAGGTAGTAGTCATGACCACACATGACGCATCATATTCACGAGGTGTGTTTCTGTTTTTAATGGTGGGGTTGTTATTGATATTTATGTTGGGTTTCTAGTGATATTTTTTGTGATTTGGGGGTATCATGTGTTTTTTGGCCTGATCTAATGTTTGTGTTCATGAATTGAGAAGTAACCATGAAACTGATTAATGATTTGGATATTTTTTGATCATTTAATTCTTCAATGTTTTCAATTGCATGTTCTGTAATATTTTTGAAAAAAAACATGTGATTTCTAATATAAACCATTAAACTTGTTTTTGATGAATAAGATGAGATCACTATTTGTAGTCCCCAACCCACCCCGGACAGCCCTCCCTGCACCCCGGACAACCCTCCCCGCACCCTGGACAGCCCACCCGCACCCCAGACACCCCTCCCCGCACTCCGAACAGGCCTCCCCGCACCCCAGACAGCCCCCCCCCCCCACACCCCGAACAGCCCCCCCCACACCCCAGACAACCCGCCCCGCACTCTGGACAAGCCCCCCACACTCCGGACAGCACCCCCGCCCCCCAGACAGCCCTCCCCGCACTCCGGACAGGCCTCCCCGCACTCCGGACAGGCCTCCCCGCATCCCAAACAGGCCCCCCGCACCATGGACAGCCCCCCCCGCACCTCGGACAGCCCTCGCCGCACCCCGGACAGCCCTACCCGCACCCCGGACAGCCCCCCCGCCACCCGGACAGACGACACATCAATCAGAGGTGTCGTTTGGCCGCGGTGACCGGAAACACGTTTCCGAAGTCATAAAACACAAGAACGGTGTGAGACGGTTGAATTCGGAGCAAACGTGCTCCGAATGACCTAAAACCACACAAAAACATTAGGAATATTATTCGTGACATGTAGGAGGAGACGACATGCCCATCTGACATGCGGTGCGCGCGGTACGACCGATTGTGTCGTTTTCAGCAGCTCGGAGCGCGCTAAAAGGGCGCGTTGGGGGGTCAAAACCACCCGAACAACCTTGGAATGCAATGAAACCGAACGACAACAGCCGCTATGTGAATTGTGAAATGGTCAGGCAGACGACACTTCAATCGGAGGTGTTGTTTGATCGCGGTGACCGGAAACACGTTTCCGGAGTCATAAAACACTAGAACAGCGTGAGACGGTCGAATTCGGAGAAAACATGCTCCGAATGACCTGAAACCACACGAAAACATTAGTAATATTATTCATGACGTGTAGGAGGAGACGACACGCCCATCATACATGCAGTGTGTGCGGTACGACCGATTGTGTCATTTTCAGCAGCTCGACGCGCGCTAAAAGGGCGCGTTGGGTGGTCAAAACCACAGGAACGACCTCAGAATGCCATGAAACCGTATGAAAACAGCCGTTGTGTGAATTGTAAAATGGTCGGGTAGACGGCACATCAATCGGGGGTGTCGTATGACCGCGGTGACCGGAAATGCATTTCCGGTGTCATAAAACACCAGAACGATGTGGGACGGTCGAATTCGGAGAAAACGTGCTCCGAATGACCTCAAACAAAACAAAAACAGTAGGAATATTATTCGTGACGTTTAGGAGGAGACGACATGCTCATCGGATGTGCGGTGCACACAGTACGACCGATTGTGTCGTTTTCAGCAGCTCGGCCCGCGCTTTAAGGGCGCTTTGGGGGGTCAAAACCACCCGAATGACCTCAGAATGCCATGAAACCGTACGAAAAAAGCCGTTGTGTGAATTATAAAATGGTCGGGCAGATGGCATGTCAATCAGAGGTGTCGTTTGACCACGGTGACTGGAAATGCGTTTCCGATGTCATAAAACACCAAAACGGCGTGGGACGGTCGAATTCGGAGAAAACATTCTCTTAATGACCTCAAACAACACAAAAACAGTAGGAATATTATTTGTGATGTGTAGGAGGAGACGGAATGCCCATAGGACATGCGGTGCGCGTGGTACGACCGATTATGTCATTTTTAGCAGCTCGGTGCGCGGTAAAATTGCGCGTTGGGGGTTCAAAACCACCCGAACAACCTCAGAATGCCATGAAACCGTACGACAACAGCTGTTGTGTGAATTGTGAAATGGTCGGGTAGACAGCACATCAATCAGAGGTGTCGTTTGACCATGGTGACCAGAAACGCGTTTCCAGAGTCATAAAACACCAAAACGGCGTGAGACGGTCGAATTCAGAGAAAACATGCTCCGAATGACATGAAACCACACGAAAAAATTAGGAATATTATTCTTTATGTGTTGGAGGAGAAGACATGCCCATCGGATATGCGGTGCGCACGGTACAACCAATTGTGTCATTTTTAGCAGCTCAGCACGCGCTAAAAGGGCGCGTTGGTGGGTCAAAACCACCCGAATGACCTCAGAATGCAATGAAAGCATACGACAACAGCAGTTCTGTGAATTGTGAAGTGTTCGGGCAGAAGACACGTCAATCAGAGGTGTCGTTTGACCATGGTGACCAGAAACGCGTTTCCAGTGTCATAAAACACTAGAACGACGTGGGACAGTCGAATTCAGAGCAAACATGCTCCGAATCCCCTCAAAAAACACAAAAACAGTAGGAATATTATTCTTTATGTGTAGGAGGAGAAGAAACACCCATCGGACGTGCAGTACGACCGATTGTGTCATTTTCAGAAGCTCGGTGCGCGCTAAAAAGGCACGTTGGGGGGGTCAAAACTACCCAAACGACCTCAGAATTCCATAAAACCGTACGACAACAGCCGTTTTATGAATTGTGAAATGGTCGGGCAGACGGAATGTCAATCGGAGGTGTCGTTTGACCGCTGTGACCGGAAAAGCGTTTTCGGTGTTATAAAACACCAGAACGGCGTGGGACGGTCGAATTTAGAGAAAACGTGCTCCGTATAACCTCAAACAACACAAAAATAGTAGGAATATTATTCGTGATGTGTAGGAGGAGACAGCACGCCCATCGGACGTGCGGTACGACCGATTGTGTCATTTTCAGCAGCTCAGCGCGTGCTAAAACGACGCGTTGGGGGGTCAAAACCACCTGAACGGCCTCAGAATTCCATAAAACCGTACGGAAACAACCTTTGTGTGAATTGTGAAATGTTCGGGTAGACGGAACATCAATCGGAGGTGTCGTTTGACCGCGGTGACCGGAAACGCATTTCCGGAGTCATAAAACCCCAAAATGGCGTGAGACGGTCGAATTCGGAGAAAACGTGCTCTGAATGACCTGAAACCACACGAAAACATTAGTAATATTATTCGTGACATGTAAGAGGAGACAAAACTCCCATCGGACGTGCGGTGCGCGCGGTATGACCGATTGTGTCGTTTTTAGCAGCTCGGCGCACGCTAAAAGGGTGCGTTGGGGGGGGGGGGAACCACTCGAACGACCTAAGAATGCCATGAAACTGTACGAAAATATCCGTTGTGTGAATTGTGAAATGGTCAGGCAGACGACACATCAATCGGAGGTGTCGTTTGACCGCGGTGATCGGAAATGCGTTTCCAGTGTCATAAAACACCAGAACGGCATGGGACGGTCGAATTCGGAGCAAACGTGATCTGAATGACCTCAAACAACACAAAAATAGTAGGAATATTATTCGTGACATGTAGGAGGAGACTTCACACCCATCAGACGTGCGGTGTGCGCGGTACGACCGATTTTGTCGTTTTCAGCAGCTCGGCGCGCGCTAAAAGGGCGCGTTGGGGGGTCAAAACCACCCGAACGACCTCGGAATTCCATGAAACCGTATGACAACATCTGTTGTGTGAATTGTGAAATGTTTGGGTAGACGAAACATCAATGGGAGGTGTCGTTTGACCGCGGGGACCGTAAATGCGGTTCCGTTGTCATAAAACACCAGAACGGCGTGGGACGGTCGAATTCAGAGAAAACGTGCTCCGAATGACCTCAAACAACACAAAAACGGTAGGAATATTATTCGTGATGTGTAGGAGGAGACGGCACGTCCATCGGACATGCGATGCGCACGGTACGACCGATTGTGCCATTTTCAGCAGCTCGGTGCGCACTAAAATGGCGCATTGGGGGGTCAAAACCACCCGAACGACCTCAGAATGCCATGAAACTGTACGATAATAACCGTTGTGTGAATTGAGAAATGGTCGGGTAGATAGCACATCAATCGGAGGTGTCTTTTGACCGCGGTGACCAGAAATGCATTTTCGGAATCACAAAACACCCAAATGGCGTGAGACGGTCGAATTTGGAGAAAACGTGATCCGAATGACCTGAAACAACACGAAAAAATTAGGAATATTATTCGTGACATGTAGGAGGAGACGACATGCCCATCGGACGTGCGGTGCCCGCGGTACGACCGATTGTGTTGTTTTTAGTAGCCCGGCGCATGCTAAAATGGCACGTTGGGGGGTCAAAACCACCTGAACAACCTAGTAATTCCATGAAAGCGTACGACAATAGCCATTGTGTGAATTTTGAAATGGTCGGGTAGACGAAACGTCAATCAGAGGTGTCGTTTGACCACGGTGACCGGAAACGCGTTTCTGAAGTCATAAAACACAAGAACGGCGTGAGATGGTCGAATTCAGAGAAAACGTGCTACGAATGACCTGAAACCACATGAAAAAATAGGAATATTATTCGTGACATGTAGGAGGAGATGGTACACCCATCGGACATGCGGTGCGCGCGGTGCGACCGATTGTGTCGTTTTCAGCAGCTCAGCGCGCGCTAAAAGGGCGCGTTGGGGGGGTCAAAACCACCCGAACGACCTCAGAATGCCATGAAACCATACGACAATAGCCGTTGTGTGAATTTTGAAATGTTCGGGCAGACGACACGTCAATTAGAGGTGTCATTTGACTGCGGTGACCAGAAACGTGTTTCTGGAGTCATAAAACACCAGAACTGCGTGAGACGATCGAATTCGAAGAAAACATGCTCTGAATGACCTGAAACAACACGAAAACATTAGGAATATTATTTTTGATGTGTAGGAGGAGATGACATGCCCATCGGACATGCATTGCGCGCGGTACGACCGATTATGTCGTTTTCAGCAGCTCGACGCGCGCTAAAATGGCGCGTTCGGGGGTCAAAACCACCCAAATGACCTCGAAATTCCATGAAAGCGTACGAAAACATCCGTTCTGTGAATTTTGAAATTTTCAGGTAGACGGAATGTCAATCGAAGGTGTCGTTTGACCGCGGTGACCGGAAAAGCATTTCCAGAGTCATAAAACACCAGAACGGCGTGAGATGGTCGAATTTGGAGAAAACGTGATCTGAATGACTTGAAACAACAAGAAAACATTAGGAATATTATTCATGATGTGTAGGAGGAGACTAAATTCCCATCAGACGTGCGGTACGCACGGTACGACCGATTGTGTCGTTTTCAGCAGCTCAACGCGCGCTAAAATGGCGCGTTGGGGGGTCAAAACCACCTGAATGACCTCGGAATGCCACGAAACTGTACGAAAACAGCCATTGTGTGAATTATGAAATTTTCAGGCAGAAGACACATAAATCAGAGGTGTCGTTTGATCATGGTGACCGGAAATGCGTTTCCGGTGTCATAAAACACCAGAATGGCGTGAGACGGTCGAATTCAGAGCAAACGTGCTCCGAATGACCTGAAATGATAGCATTTCTTAAATTGGGGGTTTTAAATTATTATAGCACCATGATTTGATGTCAAATTTAATTTTATTATATGTATATAATAACTGAATAATTATGTCTAATTTACGTTTGTTTTGTTTTGTTGTTTTTTTGTCTTATTGTAGGTTTATTGAAGCAGAAGATTGAAATGGATGGACCTGCTCGGATCGTTGAAGCACGTTTATAATTTATTGTTTATGACGATCTTGATGTTTATGCTGTTTGAAATTTTTTTCCATTTTTTATAATTTTTACCTTTTTTTATCTCTGATTTTGCACCGTGAATTTAAAAAAAACACAATTCGTACATTTCATTAAAAAAATGAAAATCCACAAAAAATACCACAAATTAACCCTAACACATTTTTATGTTAATTTTTCCAAAATATAAGTTTATATTAAAATAAAAAATTTATAAATGTGCTAGAATTTATATTTAAAATAGGCTCTCCATTAAGAGATAGTAAAATTACCTTTTTAGAGAAATACAAATTTTAAGCATAAAATTTGATTTATTATTACCATATGCTTAACAAACCTATTGAATGAATAAGAAAAATATTTTATTTAATATTATATATATATATTTCTTTAAAATATATATATATATATATATATATATATATATATATATTTAATATTATATATATTAAAATATTTAAAACCTATTATATATATATATATATTTAAAATATTATCTTTAATATATATATATATATATTTATTTATCTAATATATATATATATATTTTTTATTTAATATATATATATATATTTATATATATATATTTCTTTCACTAGGAATTTTTAAAAAATTTTTTTTTCCCAGACTAGCGACCGACTTTGGCGGTCGCTATAGGCTACCTGCCGGGCGACATTAGCGACTGCCATTGGCGGTCGCTATAGGCCGAAATTTCAGTCACCTACAGCGACCGCCATTGGCGGTCGCTAATGGTGACCAGGCAGGCCGTTAGGCGGTTGCTGTAGGCCTGAATTTCAGCCACCTAAAGCGACCGCCATTGGCGGTCGCTGTTGGCCTATTGCGATGAAGCTAAAGCGACCGCCAATGGCAGTCATTAGGGGATCTCTAGAGGCCTATAGCGACTGCCAATGACGGTCTCTATTGCCCGATTTTTTAGTAGTGTAGGTATGCAAGATTGGGTGGTATCCTACTAAGATTCATCTCACACCCTACATGGGCCCTTCAAGACACATGTAGACTTTATGGTTTTACATACAGGTAAGGGATCAGCCTCAGGAGATGGATCGTAGTACTATTTGGCATGGAGATTGGTATGGACCTTGAGGTCATTATTAGCTGGATTTTTACTTTTGTTTAGCTTTCATTACTATATCAACATGATTATTTATATGTAGCTACCATGGTTATCCATGGGATCCTTTTGTGTATTGACATGTATTACCTACTATGGATGCATGTTTATTAACTTTTATTGCTACAAGTGATTTGCTGGAATACTATTCTTTTTTACTTTCTGCTATAGTTGTTTTTATATCGCTTACACTATTTATATGATATTTCTATGCTTCCACTCTGTGGGTCTGGTTAGAGTCTGCTGAGTCATTTATTTCCACTGCATGTATTATGATTATACTCAGACCAGTGTATTATCTTTTCGCCAAAGGGTATAGCCTCCCCACTAGTCATGTTTACACCCTCGCTACTAGTCGGAAACCTTTGGCGTTCGGGGAGGTATGCCTAAGGCTAGTAACACCTGGCTTGATAGCACTGTTTGGGTGGCTGTTCTGGTCTGTGATGTTACATTGGTGTTATTGAGAGTGTTTTAGATATTTTTCTTTTTTATTTCCAATTGATGATTGTTAGTACTGAGTGATTTTTAAATTTTATACTACAATGTACTATATTGATATTTGTGTGTTGAACACATTGAAATCAAAAAAATAACTTTAAGATGGTGAAAAAAGAAGAATAATTTTTTTTAAATTATTATTGTTGGATTTATTATATTATTCTTATGATATAGTGTAGATACTGTGTTGTTATTTTATTATTGGAATTGATGTTGTGGTATTATTGGTGTCTCTACATAGTTGAATCTATGTCATAAAGGAGGATGAGATAAATATGTGGCTATATTATTATAGAAATGTGGAGAGGTTGATGTGGTTGTATGGTTTAGTTTTTTGGAATATAGAATATTACTGAATAAATGAAAATAAAGTTGAAATGGGATATGATAATGTGAATGAGGGGATGGAATTAAAAATTTAAATGATGATTAATATATGAAGTGGTAGATAATTAATGTGAGAATGAGTGAATTAAATGATAAGGTAATAATGGGGTAGTGACTAGAATGAAATATAGAATAATGTATGTAATTTGTCTAGTGATTGATATATGTGAAGTGATAATGAATTGAGAAGTGGGGTTGTGTAGTGATGGAATTGTTGGTATGAGTTTCTATTAGAGGTGGTAGTGGTTTTCAATGTGGGATGACAGTGATAAAGTGACTATTGTGGGTTATAGTAGAGAGGTTATTGAATTCGAAAATAGACCCTTGTAAAGGTATTTCATTCTATAATACATTCATTATAGTTTTTTATTTCATACACACCACTACATGATTTAGGTAACATGACTAACACCCATATGAGGTTTTAGGTTTTGGGTGTTTTCTCCAATATATTAGATGGAGATGATTAAGATGGGCGCCTACTGCCCCTTCTCTATTATCTATTACTGACATAATATAGGTTGTGATAGAATAATTTCAGGATATTATTTGTGGTTTGGTGATGATGATATTATTGTGATGTGTTATCATGGTAGGGGAATACTTAGAAGGAGGAAAAAAAATGGTTGATGTCCTTCATGATTGTGTACTCTACCATGAAGAGGTTATGATATGTGGGTATGAGGATCTAGAATGTGGTAGTGATATAGTTGTGGTAATTGGTAGATGGTTTTGGTTATGTATTTTTGGATATGGTATAGTAAGTGATTATGTGTTTATATATGGGATGAGAGCATTAGATTGTATGTCATTGAGGCATAAGGGTGACTCGCTTAGTGAAGAAGTGGTTGTGAGGTACCTTTTCTCAAATATTTCATTGGTATTATGTTACTATATTTTTTATGTGTATTTGGTGAGATATCCTTGGTGAGGTTGGGTAGTGTATGGTCTATTATAGGTAACAAAGAGGTTTCACTATTTATTCCCAGAGGATTTAATATGCCTCTTCCACATTTTCATGAGAGAGTTTGGGGAGGATCCTATTGAGTATACATGTATTATCACCCATTTATTCTATATCCCATTTTTATTGATTTCCACGGTGGACTTGGTTATTGGGATGGGTATTATTAAATCATTTTTTTCATTGTGTTACTACCATAGGAGTTTTATTTTGGGTATTTATTTTATATACCTTGATTTATATATGAAATTATATGAATTATGGGATTTTTTTATCCAACATTATTTTTAGTTGATTGCTGGTTTCTTCCTTATATTTATAGGATTTTTAAGAGTAATTCCTTCAATGTGTGTGTTTTATGCCCTTGATACTAGTTACCACCTATAGGTTATTAGAGGTAGGCTTCGGTGCTTTCACTTGTCTTAGCTTTCAACCTAGGATGGGTTTCAGTGGGGATGGGTTCCATTGAGGATGTGTCATAACCGAGATGTATCAAAGTTATGAAAAATATTTAATTTAGTGTTTGGAGTTAGGAACTAGTGAAAACTATATGGGTTTGGTAGGGAAAAAGAATCAACCAAACTTATTACATAATGTAGGTAAGAGAGACTAGATATGACACAAATAAACAGGGCCCCCAATGATCTGAATGAAAGACCTTAGGTTGTTAAAAATGATAAGTGAGATAATATTGATTATGGGGTAGAGACCTATGTGTGGAAAATTTATCATGATTGATTTCTCTTTTGTTTTAATTGTTGGAATACTATGAAAATAAAATGAATTTTGTTAAATAATCTAGAAAAAATCTATATTCCCAAGATTAGGGGTTATTTTGTTTTATATCTATATAGATGGCTCATAAGATGAACCCATGTGTTTTTTGAATTAAGGAGGTATAGTGGGATGACTTGTGTGACCATAGGAGGGTTTCCCCAAGGAGGAGGATTCTTGGGAGAAGGCACCACATGAATTCTAGCATCAGATCTTGAAAAAGTATGAGGGGATTGTCTCTAATAAATAAATAGAGTAATGAATAAGGGATATTTAGATTTCATGCAATTTAATCCATGAAAATAATTAGAATTATATTATATTAGTTATTATACTACTAAAGGTATATTGTCATCAATGTGGGGTTTTGTTTCCTAGAGAGAATGGGGAGTTTGAGGTATCATGGGAAGAGTTTTAAAATTATTTTTGAGTCAAGTTCCTTTTTTCAATGATAAAAGCATCATGGAAGTAAGAGTTTCTTTCCCTTTAATACGAGAGATTGATACAAGAGTGATTTTGATCAGAGAATATTTTATGATGTGCTTCGGACATTCTTCCTGATTAGGATGCCACTGTATAGTATTCTAAGGGGGAATTTCATCTGAAGATACAACATAGGTTACCCTATTTATATTGTTGATATATTTTTATATTTTGACTAAGGTAGAGGTGATAGAGAAGATTATTGTATAGATCGGTTCATATTGAGATGAAATTCATTATAAATTATCATAGAGTAGATCCACTAATAGAGAATCTCAATTATTGGGGATGTCAATGTTTCAACTATAAAGGAGTCGGCTTCAGGTAACTTCTTCCCATTTCTTTGGATCAGGAAGTTCTTGGGTCTATACCAAGAGATTTAGTGTGGTTTAAATTGTTTTAGAAGTCTTTATCATTATAATTTTAAATTCCTATCCATTTGTGATAGTTAGAATGGGAAATTCAGTTAGATTCCTATGCAGCCTCAATAATAATTACCGATGAGGCAATATTAGAAGCAGTTGGGCCCTTAGGTTTTTTGGGTATTAGATATAAGGTGGATTTATTAGATGAAAAAATTATTATGTTTATCATCCTAAATGAACTTTGTATAAGTGTGTTCATGGAGGTGGTCTTCATCATGTAAAGTGAGGGAGAGAAGCAGGGTGTGGTTAGTTACATGTCATAGAGTTTTCATCACCAGTATAACAGAAGATCATATAAGGTACCAAATGTTTATGTTTTACCCTATCTTATTATTTTTCTGATATTTAAAATTCACACTTATTAATATCACTTACCATATCCCTAGATCTATGAATAAAGGTGGAAAGACTTTGGGTGACCTTAGTGTTGACTATACCAATTGGAGGCTAGTGTAGTTTACTTGAGGTATGCCATAGATGTGATTTAATAATGGGGAAGCATCATTCATTGGGATATTTATTCTTATTATATATAAAACCATAAAATTTCATTCATGAAATGGATTTCTTGTATTTTATTCATATTTTCATTGATTTCTTCAAGAAAATGGTCATTTTCTTTGATAGGGAAGGATAGCGAGCAATGTTAGTCGATGATTAGGATTATCAAATGAATCAAAGGTGTGTCGAGTCTCTTTATTCTAAACCAAAGGAGCCAATATTTTTTTTGTGAAAGTTTAGGAATTGGTGTTTCTGAGAGTCTTGGAAAAATTCCTTTATGTTTTCCTTGAAGAGGGTACGACGCTACCTCCTTTACATGATATCGAGTTCAAGATATATTTTTAACACAATGTCTCTCTAATTTCAGTGTCTCTTTATCATATAGAACCTTTGGAGTTTTATGAGTTTGAAATTCAGATAGATGATCTAATATAGAAGGGTTTCATCTAGCCTAGTGTGTCACTTTGAAGTGATCTTGTGTTATTTTCCAAGAATGTATATGTTAGTTAAAGTTTGTGCATTAACTTCCAATTATTATACCACATGAAAATGAAAAACCATTATCTTATCAAAAGTATTGATGATATGTTCGATTATTTGAAGGGACCTAATTTTTTAAAGATTTATTTTTGATTTGTATATCATCAGATGAGGGTGAAGGGGAAAGATATCACAAATACTACTTTGATATACCATTATAGACACTTTGAGTTCATGCTTATATCATCAATGCCAATAAATAAACACATATTTTTCAGGGATTTATAAACTTTATGTTTTGGGGGTTCTTATATTTGTTTTTGGTAGTTTTTATGGATGATATTCTCATTTATTCATGGTCATAGGAAGATCATGGTGAGTATTTGAGGTCTATTCTGAAGGTCTTTTGATTATACCATATATTTGGAAAGCTATCCAAGAATAAGTTCTTGATGTAAGAGGTGCATTTTCTTAAGAATTTTGTGTCTCGTCAAGATGTAGATATGGATCCTTCTTATATTGACATGATTTTATGTTGGGTGTATCCCATGATTGTTACATAGGTTCATAACCACCTTAATATTTCAAACTATTTTTGGTGGTTTGTGTCTAATTTATCTCAAATTTTGGATTATTTGATAACTTTAAATAAGAAGGATCAAAACTTTATTTGGATAGATCAGTGTTGGGTGGTACTTGAGTACCTAAGGAGAAGTTGATCAATTATTATGTCCTTTGTTTTTTAGAGGAATGTGTCATTTTAAGGTTTTTTATGATGCTTCTCATCTTAGTTTAAGTTTTTTATGATGAAAAGGGAGGTAATCACCTATATATCTCATCAATTATGTCCTAAGGAATAATACTATGCTTCCCATGATCTCAAGATAATATCAATTATATTTTCTTTGAAGTTGTATTGAAATTACCTCATTCAATCTTGAGGTATAAATTATCTTCGTGAGATTTTAATTTGTGTCAGTGAAGGTGAATAGAGTTCTTATAATATTATGACTTTATGATCAACTACTCTATAGTCAAGGTAAATAAGGTTTTTGATGTGCTAAGTAAGTAATCCTATTATTATGTTTTTCATGACTCAACAGATTTATGAAGGACGATGGAAGATTTTGTAGACTTTTATCTTAATATAGAAGAATCTAGTTTATTAGGGTCAATATTTTCAAAATTTAACCTATTTTAAATATAAATTCACCTCATGGTTAGTATAAAACCTAGGTAATTAACTCATTTTTTATACTTTTGTGAATCTATAACTAAAGTGTTAAGTGGATTAAATATTGATTTTTAATTTTTTTATTCATTTTTTAATTAATGTGAAATCCATACCTTTATTTATAAATTATATAAATAAACTGTTAACAACATTTAAATTCTAATTTTCATTTTTTAAATTCAATTCATGAATAAACTAGGAAAATCCTACACTATGTTTTTGTTTTCATGGGTTATGGGCTTAAGGTAGAAAGTAAAAAAGTGATGAGGTTTTTATAATACTCTACTCATATTTTTTAAGACTTTCCATCCATCCCATAATACTTTTATTAATTTCATAAGACTTTCTATCTATGAGTATGACTCTTTACATAGACAAAATTTATCAAAGGGTTAGTACACCAGATTTATTAAAAGTATCATAAGACTTTATCAACTTCATAAAACTTCAATTAGTTTCATAATACTTTTAAGGAACTTTATGAGAATTTGTAACCAGTTCTTAAGACTTTATCCACTATGTAAGATTTTAGACTTTTCCAATTTCAAACCATGTGGAATTGAAATATGAAATTCCTAAAATAAATAGGGAATGACCTAAAATAAAATTCTATTTGTTAGTCTTCCAAAACCAATAAAGATACTCCCCATGATTCCATGAAGAAAAAAACCCAATGATATGGGGAATACGATGATAGTGTAAAGGGACTATGAAGATGGAAGATTAAAAAAATTCCCTACTGAAAGGATATATATCCTGAAGTTGTACACATGGAAGTCATCAAATATGGAGGACCTCACTACTCTAAGTGATGGAATTATAAGTGGAGGAGGAGGAGGAGGATATATGTATTGCTTATAAATATTTATCTCCTCCCTATTTGTAAATAATTTGAGACACTATCCTTCATCCTTGGCTTGATTAGTTTAGTTTTATATAATTAATTTCATTAATGTTAATTTAGTGTTCTGAATCTATGTTTAATTATTTCACTTACACCATTTATTTGTGTATCTAAACCCATGTGAAGTACTCATGATATAATAATTCAAGATAATGAATACCTAATCCATTGTGGGTGGTTCAAGAGAAATCATCGTGGGAATTATTGAATTTATTCATTTCATTTATAAATCTATTCACTGATTTTGTTGCATTAGTGAAGGTGAGGAGTGAAGGAGGTGATAAAAAATCCCTTATCCATCATTACTATTTTATTTTACTAACTCATTGAAATTAAAATTATCCCTCCAATCGAATCAAAATTCATATGATATGAGTTGTGTGGGTTAAGGGAAATAATGGTGTGCATTTGTTTCCTAGTGTGTAAGAAGGTTCATTTTATTAGTTGAGGAGTGTCCTTTCCCACTCACTAAGGAGAAAAAATGAGTTGATAATCTATTTTGAGGATATTGATAATATTTTTTTTCTCATATATAATAAAATAATAGAGGTTAATTGGATGAATGGTATTGAGTTTGGAAATTTAGAACTTTAGAAAATGATGATAGAACCCATTATAATTAACCCAAGGACTATCTACTTTTCTTGCTGAATTATTTTGTTTTATTTCATTCATTTTGTTTTCATTTCATAAAATCAAAAATCCAAAAAATATTCTATTTATTTATTTCTTTCATCAAAAGAAAATAACCAAAAATACAATTATGAGTGGGAGGATAGTGATTCTCTATTTTTAGCTTTTTGAGAGACAGACCTTTGGTCATTTTTTTGTTGTACACAGGGGATAAAAATTCTTTTTTTACTACCCTCCATAGTTAAGTCCTATAAAACATGGCATTATTGCCAGGGATCTAAGCCGAGAACACACTATTTATACATTTATATTATTATTTTTCCTCTATTTTTATTTTTTATTTCATGATTTGATTCTTTTAGAACAATACTTATAGTCTAAAATGGATTTTAAAAATATTTCTCTAGAATAATTAACTACTTTGGAGAATCTTTAAAGAATGGTTAAATAGATAACACCAATTTATTATAAATATGAATTAATTTCACAAGTGCATAAGGAATATGTGACCATCTTGGGTGAGATGAAATAATTTAAGGGCCGGATGGAAGAGTTAACAAATCCCACCAATGGTAGATAAGAGAATTATATGCAGTGTAAGTAATGGAATTCTATTCCTATAATGAATAAGAGAATCAAGATGTTGAGGATTCACTAGATTTCTATCCACTACCCAACCATCTCAAATATTTATTTGGGATACTCAATCAAGAATATATAGATCCAACTAAGACATTAGAGGGAGATGATCAAACCTTGGACTCTCTTATTAATACTTTTTCTAAAATTTACATGAAAAATAACCCACTCTATTTTAATGATATAGATTAAACATTTTTGGAGATTTACCTAGAAGAATATGGTGTGAAAGAGGTGGTAATATTTGAGGAAAATATATAAACCCATTGTTTCTCCCATCAATATTAGGAGACTACCTAGAGGAATTACACTCAGAGAAAGAACTAAATATTAAAACTAAAGAGGAGATATAACTAAAATGGACTCATTTAATTAAAATATTTTACAAACCGAACTATCCATTAATATCTGTAGTTTTAATTTTATAAATTCACATTAAATAGTTCATATCCTAGATGATGATGATGACACACTAGATAGATTATACTTTGATGATATAAATTAATACCTTCAATATTTAGGAATACTAATTGACTTTTAAAGGATAGTTCATGAATAAAAAGAAAAAAATATGAAATAATTTAGGGTAACTTATTTACATAAAATTAATTTCATTTAAATTATATTAATCATGAACTAAATTTTAATATCCTTGATTATAGTACTACTGATTCATAACCTTTATTTCAAGCCCTAGAGGAATTTGAAGAGGTTGTAGAGGAAAGTATCATGTATTAAGAAACAAAATAGGATTTTATTTTACTACCGAACAAGGTATAGAGAGAATAAATTATCCTAGTTAGAACAAGAAGAATCCACCAAATTGGTTTTGTTAAAACTGGAAGCACTCTGATGACTCCATCAATAATAGCAAGATGAATATATAGATGGAGGAAAGGAAGAACCAAAAGAGGCCTTGTATATCATCCATCTATACAACCTTTCAAGTTGTAACACAATGCAAAGTGGATGGACACACACCATACTAAAATATGTAACTTCAAGGATAAAAATAAAGTAGGGAACCACAAGGGTGTTGTGGTTCTAATTAAATAAACCAAATCCCCCTTTAGATTGAGGATAACAATAAAAAATTTCCACTAAGGGTGGTAAAAACCCAATATTCACTTGGGGGTTAAACCAAGATTCCTTCTCTTTCATTTTATTTTAACTATTTTTATTTTTTATAAATTAAATTTTCATTTATTTTATTTCTTTATGACTTTCATGGAGGGTAGAAACTTTGGAAACAATAGGAATTATTGAAATATTCTCATCCACAATAACCGGGTTGTATTTATCTTTTTTACTTTTTTAATCACTACTGCATTTTGTGTATTTTTATTAAGTTTAAGTTATCATAGTTAAATAAGTGAGGGAGAGGAAAATATAACATGTTTGTATTTTTTAGATCTTTTTTATGTCAAAATTTCATGAATATAATTTTGAATTTTGAATTCATTATTTTATAATTCAATTTATTATCCTATCTCATGTGTTTAATGATTTATTCATATAGTGTCATGTTACATGTAGAATTTATTTAAAGGGAAAAAAGAAAAAGGAGAAGGAATTAAAGATGAAAATGATGATCCCTGATGATAGATAAGTCATGGATCCAATCTAAGGCTCTAAATTGAAGATTGAAGTGGAAATAAATCCAATTATTCTGTAAAACCACCATCTATGTCATGAATTACCTATTCATGATGTGAAAACCATCAGGAATCCATGATAGGAGAAGAAGATGAGAAAAACAAAGCTTGAGGGAGAGACATGAAAAATCAAAGCATGATAATGAATTTTCACTATGAAAGATAAAGAATTTCATGGCTAATTATAGGTTGTGAAGAACCATTTAGGGGGTATACCATAGATTTTAACACCATGAAACCCCTTGTCACACCATAAAACATAGAGATAAGTTCTATAATTTTCTGATTTTAGGTAATTGTGGACCAGGACCCACATTTTATTAACTTGTAACCTCTAGAGTTAACCCATACAGATTCAAAATATGATTTTATTGAATTTATAACACTTGGGGGCTATAGGGTCCTGAAAAATCCGCAAAGGAGAATGGGAATCCCCTTAATTTGAGAAAGGATTCTACCCAATTTCCTTCAAAGAATTGGAAAAAAATATGGAGAATACTAAAGATTGGAAAAGGACCGACCAGTCTGCGTACCGGTCCAACATTGATGGTACGCAACCGGTTCAACGATCCACCCCCTTTGCGGACTAGCGTCATTGGAGAAATGGAGGCGGGAACCCCTCTGCAGGCGTGAAGTAGGACGGGCGGCAGGTCCTTCCACCATCACGAACCACCCCAGCCATGAAACATGCCAACTAGTCTAGACCACACGCGCTATCATTTGTGGAATAGAGGCGGAGCCCTGTGCAGCTGCAAAGCACCGATTTGGTTTGCGGGTGTGGTGCATTCAATAACCCCCTACGAGTTGCGGATTGACCAAGTCATCTGCAAATCGGGTTTTTAGTCATGGGCCTCTACAAAAGGTTCCATATGACCACAGATACATCTATTTCTCCCCTATATAAAAGGAAATCAAGGGGGAGAAGAAAGGGATCGATCGGATTCGGGTAGAAGGATTCGGAGATCGGGGGATCGATTGATCGGACTCCGTCGACGATAAGGTTTGGAGATCGACTTCTGAATGAAGGATTATGGAGGAAGGAGCTTAGGATTTCGTGAACAACGAAGTTCCAATTCGTAAACCAGAATAAGTATAAAACTGGAAATGAATTGATAAGGAACCAAAAAATTCATAACAAATTGGTGAACCATGAACTTAAAATAAAAACCACGAGCAATGGCCCCTCCGTGGATGTATTCCCGATAGACCAGGGAGTTTATGCCCCTTTTTACAATCCGACGCACCGCGTAGCACCCTCCTACGCGGGCGAAGCCCTAACTGGCAAACCCTCGACCGACGACTCCCCTGACCACCGTTGCTCGTGCGGAATCCACCGCGTACCAACCTAGTACGCAGGCCAAACCCGAAGCCACGCACCACCCTGGTACGCGGGATGCCTATCAGTTCGCATACCACCCTTGTACACTAAACACCTCTCCACCGGCATAGAACCCCCCTATATGAAGGGCGCCACTCCTCATGCACCCATGCGGCCCACCAACTCCTTCGGTGTTCCCATTACCCGAGCCAGATAAAACCCTTCCAATCTGGCCCGATCCTTTGCAATCCCTTCATTGGCCTATTCATCGGCCCCAAGCCAAGGCCTCTACCAAAGCCACTTGACCCGTATGATGAAACCTTCAGGCGCATCAGCGTGCCACTTTGAGTTAACATACCCACGATTGGTGAGGACAAAGGGGTTTCCCTGGCTCTTGAGTGGATTCCCGAAGCATTCCTGGGTTCACATTCCCACGGTAGTGTAGGGTCTGAGCCCGGGAGTCCCCTTTGTTCCTCTCCACTTGCCAGGATTGAGGGACCCCGATCGCATTTCCTTTTGACGAGTGCCAGTGGTGAGCACTTCTCCCTTATCTAGGGAGTGGCTAGGCATCCCTCCTGGAGTAATCCCCACACCATCCTCGCTGGAAGCCAATGGCCATTACCCTCTCATCACGAAAGGTTCATTGCTCTGCTGTGTGACTCCTACCTTCCTCCAACATCAAGGAGAAGGAGAGTACTGTGGTCCTATACTTCTTTTCCGCTCCTCATCTTCCTCCCCTTCCCTCGGTAGGGAGAATGTGCAAGGATTTCCAAGTCTATTTCATTCTCTTGTTTCTCACACCAAGCCTAAATCACATGGGCTTATAGATTTGTGATGGTCACGGCGTCCGCACAACGACGACCCTCAAAACAAACTATGTAGGTTTTGATCCCTGTCTTCTAAGCAAGGCACGTAGGAAGACTCCATGAGGTTCAATCCTAATTCGGTCCACTAACCATGTGTAAGTCCCAGTCATGCCCCTCAAAATGAACTAAGTGGGTTTTGATCCTTGTTTCCTAAATAGGGTACATAGGATGCCTACCTAAGGTTCAATCCCAACAACAAGAAACTCTCACATAAGCCCATATCACGGGTTCGATCTAAATGCTCAAGTCATTATCTGTCCCCCCTAGATGATAATAAACTCCAGAGTGCCCAGTTATGAGGCTTTAAACCAGTTCCGTCTTAATGAATCCAAACTCCTCAGAGTCATTAATCCAACTAGGGATGGTAAACCTCAGGCCTAAATGATTCCGAATCCTTTCATTAAACTGACCATTGACAACTAGGAGTAATCCATGGACACTATGTTTGGGTATAAACCAAAGATTCAAGAACATATGAATACATCTTAAATCTATAAGAGAGTCCCGGAACAGGCAATAATTCCCCCCCAAAAGGGTGCGATGATCCCGAATTCCCATCCTCTCGACCAATGTGAGTTCTTAAGTGCTGCTGGCCAAATCACCCAGTGAACTCCTTCCTTCGGAAAGCAGGTCCATGTATTGTTGGATATGGAACCATTGGGCGTTTTGAAATGAAAATGGTGCACCTGATATGGATGATTAAGCAGAACCCAACCTTCTCTAATAAACCATTGGTCATCTCATGTCTTCCCACCCTCAGTCGAAACAAAAATAGTGAACCTGAGGGTGGGAAGACATGTGCTGCCCAAAGGTTGATTGGGGAAGGTTGGGTTCTGCTTAATCACTCATATCAGGTGCACCGTTTTCATTTAGAAATGCCCAACGGTTCCATATCCAACAATACGTGGACCTTCTTTCCAAAGGCAGGTGTTCGCTGGGTGATTTGGCTAGTGGCACTTAAGAACTCACATTGGTCGAGAGGATGGGAAGTCAGGATCATCACACCCTTTTGGGGGGAATTATTATAACGACCCATACTTTAAATACATTGTTATTACTTCATAATTGAAGCACACTTATTACAACATATAACAAAACCAATAAAGGACCGTATAGGTATAGTGTCTTTAGAAACTGGGAAATATAAACAACTGGTTCATAAAGCATCTACTTTTCCTCCCATTTATTTCATCATATCTAGAGTCCCTTTTTGGAATATTATACTTAATAATCTTCTTCCTGACCTAGGGAAATAAAACATACAAAAGGGTGAGCTCAAATGCTCAGTAAGGGTAAACAAAAGAAATATCAATCACATCATATACATAAGAACATAACTTTTGGAAATCTTATCCTGCAAAAGAGATCATAATATCATAACATGGGATAAATCATAGAAGTGAAATGTAAACCCAATAATCATAACATAAAACCTGAAACTTTGTGGCATACACAAATAATCATAGAGAATCATTTCTTATTAGTCAAGACTCATTTCCAAGACTATCTTAGTGGACAAAGTCCATTTCTGAACCGAGTCACCCTCATTTCAGTCCTGTTTCACTAAACTGGTATAACCTACCGTTCCATCCATGTCTATCTCATGAGATATAAAATCTTTACCCAATGCATTGGAGGGAGATATAGGTCCCACCCATATCATAATGATACCACTCTTATGTGTGCCACAAATTCATAAATCATACATCATTGCATAACCCATGTAATAAAAATGGGAATCTTAAACATCATGCCATCATAACATAATCCATATAAGATAAAATGAAATCATAAAAATAATTCCATCATAACATAATAAAATCAATGTAAAAATAGGTATAGAAATAGAACCCTTTATTATCTTAGATGGAAAATAATTTTGAGAAAACACTTGAACTCCATTCTTGAGGAAAATATCCTTTATACTTCAAAAACATTTTTCCTTTCATAACATCACTAGTGCAGAAAACATTTTTTACGTCGGTTATTTTTTATTATTTACGTCGGTTTTTAGGCGACGTTAATACGGACGACGTTATAAATAACGTTTTTTACGTCGGTTATTTAAAACCCGACGTAATATCCCTAACATCACGGTGGTTATCACGTCGGTTCATATAATAACCGACGTGATAAATATGCGCGGGGGGGCTTTATCACATCGGTTATTCCCTAAAACGACGTGATAAAACGTCTGGGATATCGTTTATCACGTCGGTTATGTCATAACCGACGTGATAAACCCTTCCCCTGGCCTATTATCACGTCGGTTTCTTAAATAACCGACGTGATATAAAGGCCTGGGAAACGTTTTAGCACGTCGGTTATCCAATAACCGACGTGGTAAATCGATTCCCAGGCCTTTTAGCACGTCGGTTATATTAAGAACCGACGTGATAAAAGCCCCGGGAACGGTTTATCACGTCGGTTCTAGAAAAACCCGACGTGATAAACCCCTACCGATTTATTTACCACGTCGGTTATAAAATAACCGACGTGAAAGAATTTTTTTTTTAAATAATTGCACTGCTCTCACCAAAAAGAAACCAGAAACCAAACAAAAATAACCATGCCAGCCCTCCCCCAAGCCCCAACTGAACCCCACCCTCATCTATACCCACCTAACAACCTGGCCCACCCTCCCCCACCACATTGGAGCCCCACCACAACCCTTGGACACCCCACCCCTTGGACAGCCCCCCCACCCTCATTTACACCCCCACGACCCCTAGTACAGCCTCAAACACCCATTGGACACCCCTCCCATATCCCTTGGACACCCTCCACCCCTTGGACACCCCCCACCCCTTGGACAGCCCCCCCACCCTCATTTACACCCCCAAGACCCCTAGTACAGCCTCAAACACCCATTGGACACCCCCCCACACCTTGACAGCCCTCCCAGACCCCTTGGACACCCCCCCGACCCCTGGACACCCCCCCGAGCCCTTGGACAGCCTCAAACACCCCTTGGACACCCCTCCCATATCCCTTGGACACCCCCCCACCCCTTGGACACCCCCACCCCTTGGACAGCACCCCCACCCTCATTTACACCCAACCGACCCCTTGGACAGAACTCCCAGACACCTTGGACACCACTCCCATATCCCTTGGACACCCCCCACCCCTTGGACAGCCCCCCCACCCTCATTTACACCCAACCGGCCCCTTGGACAGAACTCCCACCTCATTTACACCCCCCGACCCCTAGGAAAGCCCCAAACACACCTTGGAAACCCCTCCCATATCCCTTGGACACCCCCCAAACACCCACCCACCCCCTTGGAACCTCTCCCCCCATACCAAAATCCAGACCAGAAAAACCATCAACAGTAGACCAAAACAAGAAGTAGAGAAAAATTAAACATTCACTTATATAACATTCAAAACTTACACTGTCAACTTCAAAAAAAACTAAATCCAACCTAAACGACTACGAAATACACAATTACATTGACAATATTCAAAATTACATTTTACATTACAAACAACTAAAAGTCAATCAAACCTGTAAAATAATTTGACCACTCCACTTGTAAGTGTTTGATATCTTCATCAGTAAAGGGTTGAGGGTCATCAAAAAGCTACAAAGGAAAAGGATAGTAGTCAACGTGTATAATGAATAAATCAAATTGAAATATTATGAGAAAGAGGAAATCTTACCAGGTCAAAACTCAGAACTGTCCCAGTTGTTATTATTTCATACATAAATCTTAACATGTAATATCCGCATTCGATGATGCCTTGTTGCTCATGACATTTCTGTTTGAATGAGTGTAAATTCAATATATTATTTTTATGTAATAAATCAAAATGTACAAATTATAAATGGATATTTACCTTCGCATGTACATATTTGATCTTGAAATTCCTTTTCTTTTCACTTTTTCGAAAGTGGACCCATGCCTTGTTAGAAAATAATACGAATGGGGTAAATTTAAAATTCATTATAATATATAAAACTATTGTGAAATTGAAACTTACGTTTCCAATATATTCTTAAAACTTTCTCGCACATCATCATGGAGAGAGCATATCCAATAAAGTGTTTTCTCCCTAGGGCAAAAAACCCCTAACATCCAATGATCCATGATAAAAGGAAATTTAACGTTAGTGGTTTTTTATGTTAAAAGATAATTAACTCTTTGAGAGGGATGTGTTTCATACCTCTCACAAAAAGGAATCATCCAACACTGTGTGATTACATTCTTTTCAAATCTATCAGCAATATAAAGCATTCTTTGTTCCTCATCCAATGCACATGCTTCAGGGGAAATCAATTGTGGGTCCACGAATCCATATACATCTGTCAGCTCATTCCTCTCACAAATTTTATACAGATACCTAATACAAAGCAGACATAAGTATACATTTTTAATAAATATAACGCAAGGAAAAGGTGTTAAGACTTACATGATAAAAATTTACACCACGTTGATGCCCAACTTATCTCCAGTGACAAACTCCATGATATCAGTTTTCATAATCCCCACACATAGTTCACGTCCACAGACATGAGCTTCCATTGTAAAGTCATAATGATCCGCCAACAAATTTGAATATCTTGACAATTTGTCAAGACTGCTAGTATCTGCATCTGATGTCATAGCTATCTGTCTTTGTTTTTGTCTATACAGTATTTCTTTACCTTTGAAGTATTCCTGTAAAAATAAATTGAAAAATATATTAGTTTTCAAATGATAAAACATTAATAAAAATATAAAATAAAAGATATAACATCCATACCTCTATGGTAATGAGTCGAAGAAGTCTGGATGGCCAAATTAAAAAATGGCCGATACTATGTCCAACTGTCGTCACCTCATCTGTAGGTAATGGTATCCGAGCTGATCTATCTATAATATCCTGTACAGTGACCCTCTGATTCTCTACCTCTAACTGTTGATGATGAACTGTATCTCCTATACAATATACCATCCCATATGCAACTATATGATGTTGAGGATCATCAACATACAACTCACAATAAGTAGGTAGCTGCGGCGGAGGAGGAGGATCAAAAATGGGGTCCGCAGGCTGAGGTGGGGGAGTGGGAGCTACTGGGAGAGGTGGAGTGGGAGCTGCACCCTGAAATTGTCTTTGCAAGTCTGCAAACATTAACTGCACCGATGCTCTAATCTTGTCCTCCATTGTCGCATTAATATTATGGACTTCAGCCTCCAAGGATTCTATTTTTTTTTATAAACTTCCTCAATGTTAGAAGTTGAGGAACGTGGCAACACTTTTCTTACCGATACACCTGCCGGATATCCTCTTACACGGCCAGGATGTTCGGGCTTTCCCAATGCCACAGATAAAATATCTTCCCTCCCATATGGTGTAAATGTCCCCTGTGAACTCTGCTCCTCAAGAGAGTCCTGTAATAATTAATTGAACATTTCTATAATGATTGGAAATATATGACGAAAATAGTAAACTTAAATAAATAAAATAGATATCTTACAATCCTCTCAACTACGAGTCTCGATTCTTCCGAAAGATATTGTCCTTTTTTACCTTCCGAGCTCTTTTCCATTTCTCATGTCTAGATGGAGGGGATGGAGGGGCCACCTCTCCAGAGCTTGAAGACTCAGCTCTTAGTTGTTGAAATTTTTCTGCCATCATTTGTTCTTCCAATAATGCATACCCTCCCCGAGATAAACTATGAGGGTATACATTTTTAGATTGGATCTCTTGATGAGCTTTCCTTGTTTGCTGTAAATTAAGAATAAGTAATCATTAACAAAACAATAATAAGATCATTTATATAAGAAAGCTTATAAAAGTTTACATTGCCCTTACCAAAAATGATTCTTTTCTTCTACTTTCAAAAAATTGTCTCCATGTGTCTTCATCTATAAAAGGATATATACGACCTGGATTCTCACGACTCCTATGACCATAAATGAAATAAGATGAGAGGGTTGATTTGAAATCCCTCCATCTCCTAGCAGCCAACGATAAGCATTTCTTCCTGACTCCTCCAGTGTCAGGAATATCAAATGTCATCTGATAAAAAAGAGGTTAAAAATATTATATATACTAGAAACATTTAAAGAACAGTCAAACAATAGCAAAAGATCTTACCAAAATGGTCTCCCACAGCTGAGAAATTATCGCCTTATCCACACTTCTCCAATCATCATAGAGAATGCTTACTTTGCTCTTAGCCTGAGTTGCTACAAAACCCTTAAAATCTTTAGCATTTGGACCTCTAGGAAGATCATCATCATCAAACTCCACGACTATCCTCTCCTCCTTCGTACGGGCAAGTGATAATTTTGGTAAACGTGTGCACCCACGCTTACCAACCTTTGAACTCTTTTTCGTAATAGGAGCATGTGAATGTTCCTCCCCAGATGTATGACCAATATGCTCATCTCCAGAATCATGTGGCTGATCAACTGATTGATCTGTCATTTTCCTTCAAATAAAAAAAACAAACATTAGTTCACAAATAGAAAAGTGTACTAAATTACATAATAGTAAACATTGGTAATATGGTAAGAATGTTAAACAATGATAAACATGGTAAACACAGGCAAAAGGTTGCCAAGGAGTTGGCCCAAGAAAGCTGAAAAGTGGACTCACTGAGTCCACCGGTCAGCCGGTGTGAGCTCACCGGCCAGCCGGAGGACCCAGGCAGTAGACTTGCCCACTGCTTGGTGCCACCGGCCGGCCGCTGGCTCACCACCGGCCGGCCGGTGGACTAGACAGCCTTCCTCTGTCTGGACCACCGGACGGCCGCTGGATCACCACCGGCCGGCCGGTGGACCAGACAGAGAGCCTTCCTCTCTGTCTGGACCACCGGCCGGCCGCTGGCTCATCACTGGCCGGCCGCTGGTGATCCAGACAGAGAGTAAGGCTCTCTGTCTGGTCCACCGGCCGGCCGCTGGTGATCCAGACAGAGATGAAGGCTCTCTGTCTGGTCCACCGGCCGGCCGGTGGTGATCCAGCGGCCGGCCGGTGGTCCCGACAGAGGAAGGCTCTCTGTCTGGACCACCGGCCGGCCGCTGGCTCAGCACCGACCGGCCGGTGGACCAGACAGAGCTTTGTTCTGGACCACCGGCCAACCGGTGATCCACCACCGGCCGGCCGGTGCGCCCAGGACTTCTCCTTTTTACGGTTTTTATTGTTTTATCGTTTTGGTTTGATACATGTTTTAATAAGTAAAAAATTTACAGTATCTAACATTATATGAAAAAACTAAATGTAAACAAGAAATAAACTTGTGTTACCTGTAATTTTAGGAATGTACAGTTGGATTGTTTTCCCAAATTCCTTCGTCGTGATCATTCCTTATGGAACAAACCATGTCTTCAACATACTCATCATTATGTTCTGTTAATCTTTCCATGGAAGTAGGGATCTCACATAAATCAGCATCTTCATCAAATTCATCCTCACCAACATATTGGTTTTTCCCTTGTAAAACAACAGCCCACTGCATATCTGATTGATCTACTACATAGAAAATTTGTTTGGCATGTGTTGCCATTATAAAAGAATCAGCTGTATCTTCCAATCTATTCAGATTAACAAGTGTCATTCCAAATTCATCGTGTCTGACACTGTTGTTACCGATAAACCATTTACAGTTAAAAACGGGAACTTTAATTTTAAAGTAATCAGCCTCCCATATGTCTTCAATCACTCCATAATATGCACTTGATGCCGAAATTGGGTTTCTGTCCTTAGCACTCGAAAAATGCATTGCTTCTGCAAACACCAATACACCACTATTCTGAACTGCACTTCTGTTGTCCTGAGCTTTCGTATGAAATGTATAGCCATTAATGTCATAAGAGGACCATGTTATCACATTTAAAGATGGACCACCCACTATCCATTTTAATGTCTCTGATACATCTGATCTACCAAGCAAGGTCTTTTTAAACCATGGCAAAAAAGTTTTGTTGTGCTCATTCAAAATCCACATTTCTTTCTTCTTTGGATGACATTGTTTCAACTCATTAATATTCAATGTGATATACGGTTGAACATCAGCTATGTTATTCAAGATGTATGATTCTAACTTCTTCATATGTTCAGCTGACAGTGATTTGACTTTCAAGCCACGAATCCCCTTTCCCTCATTATTAACCCGTTCATGGCGAGATGGAGGCAAACCTATGTGTTGCGCCGTAGCCAAGTAGCTCGTACAAAACTCTGCTACCTCCTCAGAAATATACTTTTCAATAATGGAGGCTTCAGGTCGATATGGATTTTTAACATATCCCTTTAATATTTTCATATACCTTTCAAAAGGATACATCCAACGAAGATATACAGGTCCATAAAGCCTTATTTCTCGAACCAGATGAATCATTAAATGCACCATCATATCAAAAAAAGTTGGAGGAAAATACATTTCCAAATGACAAAGTATAAAAATTGCATCCTTTTCCAAAATGTTCAAAGCATTCACATCAATCGCCTTATTGCAAATTGAATTGAAAAAATAACACAACCTCATTATAGTCTTTCTGACACGGATGGGCAATATTCCACGCAGTGCAACTGGTAGAATTTGTTGCATCATGACGTGACAATCATGTGATTTCATACCTATCAACTTCAAGTCTTTCAATGAGACAAAATTTTTTATATTTTAAGAATAACCTTGAGGCACTTTGATATCATGAAGACACTGACAGAAGCTACTTTTCTCCCTCTTCGATAATGTATGACAAGCCGGGGGAAGAAATGTTCGTCTTCCTTTAGGAGTGGGAGCTAACTCCAAACGTATTCCCATTGACAGTAGGTCTAACCTTGCATTCAACCCATCTTTTGTCTTTCCTTTAATATCTAGCAATGTTCCGATCAAAGAATCACAGATATTCTTCTCCACGTGCATGACATCAATATTATGTTTGACTTCATGATACCTCCAATATGGTAGCTCAAAAAATATTGACCTTTTCTTCCAAATATGTCTATCATTACCAGATTTATGTGTCTTTCCCAATGTCACATCAAGGTTTTTCACCCTCTCAAAATACAATTCTGGGGATAAAGGTTGAGGAGCAGTATCAAATTCTTGTGAGCCATTGAATGCCTTTTTAGTCTTCTATAAGGGTGATCCATAGGCAAAAACTTTCGATGACCCATGTAAACTGTTTTCCTCCCATGATGCAATTGACAATATGACGTCTGTTGTTCGCAAATTGGACATGCTTTATGCCCTTTAACACTGTATCCAGACAAATTTCCATATGCTGGGAAGTCATTTATAGTGAATAGAAGCACTGCATGCAGTTTAAAATATTCCATTTTATAAGAATCATACACCCTAATACCATCAGCCCATAACAGTTTCAAATCATCAATCAGCGGTGACAAGTATACATCAATATCATTGCCGGGTTGCTTTGAACCAGAGATCATGATACTCAACATGACATATTTGCGCTTCATACAAACTTCAGGAGAGAGGTTGTAAATTACCAATAAAACAGGCCATGAACTATGTGTGCTACTGAGGGTTCGGTATGGATTCATTCCATCTGTGCACAAGCCTAGTCTCAGATTTCTAATTTCATTTCCAAATGTAGGGTACTGGGCTTCAATTTTCTTCCATTGTGGACAATCAGCTGGATGACGTATTTTTCCATCACATACCCGCTCATCAGCATGCCATCTTAACCTTTTTGCATCATGTGAATTAGCAAATAAACGTTTGAAACGAGGAATTATAGAAAGATACAAAAATACCTTTGAAGGGAGCTTTGTAATCTCTACATCAGCTTGTGATTTTTCTTTCACCTTATACCGTGATGTCCCACATTTAGGACACTCTTTCAGAAATTCATATTCCTTCCTATATATAATGCAGTCATTCGGACAGGAATGTATTTTCCTGTATCCCAATCCCATCGGGCATAATATTTTTTTGGCCTTATAATGTGAATCTGGAAGATCGTTATCTTTTGGAAGAATGTCTTTCATCAATTGTAGCAGCTCTGTAAAACTTCTGTCACTCCATCCATGTTTCGCCTTCAGGTTAATCAATCTTAACACCGCCGACAAAACCGTAAAATCTGTACAACCAGGATATAATGGTTTTTCGGCATCACCATATAGACGTGCAACTGTCGGTTCTATCTCAATTTGTTCTGCTACAATATCGCGAATCATTTCTTCAATTCCATCGGAGTTACCATCTTGCGATTCATTATCATCAGTGACATTCTGTCCAGTTTCGCCATTCCAAATCCAAGGGTTGTAACTCGGATTGAAACCATGACAAATCAGATGATCTTTTATCTCTCTACTTTTCAACTTCTTCATATTCAGACATTTCAGGCATGGACAGAAAAAAATGTCACTACTTGGAACATTTCGTTTAGAAAATTCCAAAAAGGCATCAACACCTTCCTCATATTCATTGCTCATTCGATGTGCCGTAATCCAACTTCGACTCATTATTACCTATAACAAATAGCAAAAATATATATATTTTTTAGATAAGACAAATATATGTTTATATGAAAAAAATCATAATTTGAATGTAAACAATTTTGAAATATAAAACAAATCGATGTGTAAACCCCCCTGGACACCCCCCGACCCCTCTGGACAGCCCCCCACCCCTCCTGGACACAACCCCCACCCCCGACCTGCTTGGACACCCCCCTGGACACCCCCAACCCTCTGGACAGCCCCCCCACCCCTCCTAAACACCACCCCCACCCCCTACCCCCTTGGACACCCCCCTGGACACCCCCAACGCCCACCCACACCCTTGGACAACCCCCCACACCCACCCACCCCCTTGTAAACCCCCCTGGACACCCCCCGACCCCTCTGGACAGCCCCCCACCCCTCCTGGACACCACCCCCCACCCCCTACCCCCTTGGACACCCCCCTGGACATCCCCCAACCCTCTGGGCAGCCCCCCCACCCACCCGGACAACCCCAAATACCCTCTGGAGAGGCCTCCACCCACTTGGACAGCCCCCCACACCCATCCACCCCCTTAGACAGCCCCCCACACCCATCCACCCCCTTGGACACCCCCCTGGACACCCCACCGACCCCTCTGGACAGGCCGCCACCCCCTTGGACAGCCCCCCACACCCACCCATCCCCTTGGACACCACCCTGGACACCCCCCGACCCCTCTGGACAGCCCCCGACCCCTCTAGAAAGCACCCCACCCCTCCTGGACACAACCCCCCACCCCCGACCTGCTTGGACACCCCCCTGGACACCCCCCAACCCTCTGGACAGCCCCCGACCCCTCTGGACAGCCCCCACCCCTCCTGGACACCACCCCCACCCCCTACCCCCTTGGACACCCCCCTGGACATCCCCCAACCCTCTGGGCAGCCCCCCCACCCACCCGGACAACCCCAAATACCCTCTGGAGAGGCCGCCACCCACTTGGACAGCCCCCCACACCCATCCACCCCCTTGGACAGCCCCCCACACCCATCCACCCCCTTGGACACCCCCCCTGGACACCCCACCGACCCCTCTGGACAGGCCGCCACTCCCTTGGACATCCCCCCACACCCACCCATCCCCTTGGACACCACCCTGGACACCCCCCGACCCCTCTGGACAGCCCCCGACCCCTCTAGAAAGCACCCCCACCCCTCCTGGACACAACCCCCCACCCCCGACCTGCTTGGACACCCCCCTGGACACCCCCCAACCCTCTGGACAGCCCCCGACCCCTCTGGACAGCCCCCCACCCCTCCTGGACACCACCCCCACCCCCTACCCCCTTGGACACCCCCCTGGACATCCCCCAACCCTCTGGGCAGCCCCCCCACCCACCCGGACAACCCCAAATACCCTCTGGAGAGGCCGCCACCCACTTGGACAGCCCCCCACACCCATCCACCCCCTTGGACAGCCCCCCACACCCATCCACCCCCTTGGACACCCCCCTGGACACCCCACCGACCCCTCTGGACAGGCCGCCACCCCCTTGGATAGCCCCCCACACCCACCCATCCCCTTGGACACCACCCTGGACACCCCCCGACCCCTCTGGACAGCCCCCGACCCCTCTAGAAAGCACCCCACCCCTCCTGGACACAACCCCCCACCCCCGACCTGCTTGGACACCCCCCTGGACACCCCCCAACCCTCTGGACAGCCCCCCCACCCCTCCTAAACACCACCCCCACCCCCTACCCCCTTGGACACCCCCCTGGACACCCCCCAACACCCACCCACACCCTTGGACAGCCCCCCACACCCACCCACCCCCTTGTAAACCCCCCTGGACACCCCCCGACCCCAAATCCATGCACCTATGCCATGGTTGTGTGTGAAGAAAGTAGTAACAACTGTAAAAGGGCAACCCATCCAAATGGACACGCCCCAACCCTCTCGGGGATTTATAGAAAACGATGAAAAATTAGTGAAATCATAAAATTACTCAATATTTCAAGTCGAACAAATAGATCTAGGGATGATAAATAAGATTATGGTGCCAAAACGAGTTAAAAGGGTTCGCAATCGAAGAATCTTAGCTAGTTTCAACAAAAAAATCACAACACATATATATATACTATCCGCGAAAAAAAAAACGAACGAGTGGGAGGATTACCTGAGTGCTGCGAGTTTAGATGATTGATCCGAGGAGATTAAATATGAGAAACGATGATCGCAAAACGAATCTAAACCAACGAAATGGACGAGCCGATTCGGGTTTACGCGCGAGAGAGATGAGTCGCGACTGTCGAAGGTAAACTCGCGAATGACAATTTACAGGTCTGGGTAAATTTTTTAATGAGTTATCACGTCGGTTATTCAATAACCGACGTGATAATTGTTTTAAAAACATTTATAACGTCGGTTATTTCAATAACCGACGTAAAAATTTTCCTCCGATTCATTTTTTACGTCGGTTATAAAATAACCGACGTTATAAAGGGCTCAATATCCGCGTTTTTTTACGTCGGTTATGGAATAACCGACGTCAAAAACATCTGCGGATTCGTTTTTACGTCGGTTATTTTATAACCGACGTAAAAAAGCCTTCAAAAACCACGTTTGTTACGTCGGTTATTCAATAACTGACGTAAAAAGGCCTTCGAAAACCGCGTTTTGTACGTCGGTTATTGTTATAACCGACGTAAAAAACGAAGGCGTGCGATTAATAACGTCGGTTATAAAAATAACCGACGTTAAAGGTGTACCGAACACAGGTTTTTACGTCAGTTAAGAAATAACCGACGTAAAAAACCTCGTTTTACATATTATGACGTCGGTTTTATATAACCGACGTAAAAAATGGTGACGTAAAAAACATTTTCTGCACTAGTGCATATCATAAAATTTTAAACTAAAAGAAGTTGATTAAAAATAAACTTGAAAACTTGTAAAGTAAGATTCTTGGAAATAATGTTTTAAAAATCCATTCATGCCTTATAAGTTAAAAAAAACATTCTTCGTACTTTTGTCGGAAAATTCAAAAAGTACCTCGTACAAAAAACAACAAAAGATTCCTTTCATATCTTTTACTAAAAACTCAATGAAGGGTAAAATTGGATATAAAATATTGTATAAGGATATAAATATTACATATTGAGGAAACATGGACGTGGATGATAAAATACACCCCAGTAAATACCAAATTATAAACAATCTAGGATAAAAATGAGATTGTGATATTTTCCTTACCTTAGGTCTGACTTGCTTTGTAAGTGTCTGAACCTCCTGTATAATGATTTAAATAATGTTATTGACTTATTCCAGAATCATACTTATTTTTATGATATCATATATGGTCATATTCTCAGCTTCTTAGTAGTAATATTTCATTGCTACTTGTTATTCAGGTGTTTATAACTTTTTGTTCTTATGCGTGTTTTGTCGAATAAATTTTTATTCTTCACTTTAGGTTCTAGATAACTCATTTCCAGAATGGTATTAGTGTAATATATATCATATTCATTCATTAAATTCATTTATATAATCATTATTAAATTAAGATCATGTAGAACGAGTCGCATCACATCGTGGAGACGGTATTCCGTACGTACGCACGAGTGATGATATCGTTCCTATGATCGTGGAATTGTATTGGAGTGTATGTATACTATTTAAGAATCAATATCACTTTATAATAGTCATATATAGTCATTATTTACACCATTATACCCATCCAATTAAGGTGGTGGGGGAAAATAGATTACACCACGGCGTGGAGACGGTATTCCTTACGTACGCACGCGCGGTGATTTCATTTTCCGTAGGATGGATAGATTGTTAAATAGGGTTGTTTCATACTTATAATAACATATCAGTATATGAGTGATACTGATGTTATTACTTCATAATTAAACAACTAAAGAAGAAGAAGTTGAAGAAGAAAGAAATTGGAAAGGATCGGTAATGGATATTACCTCTTCTTTGAAGTGCTTCTTCGAGACCTCCTTTTAGGGCACTAAAATTGGTCTTTGAAGAAGACCAGGACCTCTAGGATGTCTATAGGGAAGTGTAGAGGAGAAAATGGCAGGTTTTGGCCGAGCTTTAAGGCTCAAAGTGGTGTGAGTAAGAGAGGGAGGAGGTGCCCTTTTATAAGGGAGGAGAGGGGCACCTTTGGAATAACTAAAAATATTATTTTATTATAAAGTCAAGTTCGGTTTTAAATATCTCCAAATTTATTTATTTCGAGGATAAGGTTGGGATGGGTCGAAATCCTCTCATCCAATAGAATTTAGAAAAGTTTAGGTTCCCATTTTAACCTTATCATTTAGATTTAACATTAATTTAAATAATTTTACTTTTACCGTGTCTTCTTGTGTTCTTATACTATAAGGTTAATAAAATTACTATATCAAGACAAACGAACCCCAAGTTGTTTATTATTAATATATGTAACCTTATCTAAGTCATTTGGACGAACCTTATATTTTTAGGAATAAAATAACAATTAATAATATAATATTTGTTTTAAAAACTATTTTATGTCAATTTTGACACTATTTAGTAATTGATTTTTGTGAAAATCATAACAGAATGATAAGTTCTAAAAAAGTTAATTAAAATAATAATAACATGTCATATTAACCTAGAAAATTAGTTTAATTCATAAAAAGTCTCAAATTATATTTATTTGGGTATTTATAACATCAATTATGTCAATATTTCATTAATAAGATAATTACTGCATCATCGTTGTGTCATAAATATATTAAATTATTTAATGTCTAAAAATTACAAATAAAATACCATTATGTAGGAAATATTTTTATCTTTCTAATGAATATTTATAGTCGAATTTATCTTATGTATAACCCCATATTAAAAATGATTTAGTTATTAAACTTTGATTTTAACTATTTTAACCCTTCTTTAAATAAATTAATAATAAATGTCCTGATCTAATCCAAGTGGGACTAAATGGTCATATTTTATTCCTAAGTTTGTTTTTGGTCGAATTAAACTTGTCCAATAGAATTAGTACATGTGTTAGGGTAATAATAATATCAATTTTACCCTTAATTAACCTATTTACTTTTAACCGTGGTAAAAAAAAGTAAAAAGTTACTATTCACCAAAAAATTATTTTCATCTCATTGAACCAAATTTTAGTACTTGATATTAACCGTGTCTCTCGGATTTTTGAAATTTCACTCACAGAAGCGGTAAAATTAAGTTTTATGAAAAATTCAGTTTTTTTTAACAGACACTTAGTAGTTTCACTATTCATCAAAAATTGAAAGTTTTCAGAAAAATACCAAAATTTTACCCTAGGCTAATTTCGATATTACGAGCTCAAAAATGAAGTCCATTTTGAAAAATAAAATTTATAAAATTTCAAAAATTGGTTATTACTATTCATAACGGCTAGTTTTAATAATATTTTAATAGTATATCATTGTTTAGTGAAACTCGGTATTGTGTACGACGCAAGCTATCGAGGAAGGCCGCAGTTGCGTGTAAAGCAAGCCAAGATAGTGTTGTGTGTAGTGAAAGATTCATTTGATGATTTATATAACATAAAAACAAAATATTTCACATAAAAGTCTCGGGTGTTACATTCTACCCCCCTTAAAATGAATTTCGTCCTCGAAATTCGTCACTTTGTAACAAACAGATGAGGATACCTCTCCCTCATCATATCCTCAAGCTCCCATATAGCTTCTTTTAATTGGTGGTTACTCCATAAAACTTTCACCAATCGAGTGGTCTTGTTTTGTAGGATTTTTTCGCCACGATCCAGAATCTCTATCGGTTGTTCTTCATAAGAAAGATCTTGCTCCAGCGGTACAACTTCTGAGCTAAGTACATGTGAAGGATCAGGTATGTTCTTTCTCAGGAGAGATACATGGAACACATCGTGAACTTGAGAGAGATTCGGTGGAAGCGCCAGTCGGTAAGCTACCTTCCCAACACGATCCAGTATTTCGAAAGGACCGATATATCTAGGGATAAACTTCCCCTTCTTTCCAAATCTCATGACTCTCTTCCAGGGAGATATCCGTAAGAACAATTTATCACCCACTTCAAACTCTAGGTCTTTTCTTCGGCTGTCGGCATAACTTTTCTGTCGACTCTGAGCTGCTCTTATGTGTTGTTGAATAGATCTGACCTTTTCTTCCATTTCATCAACGAGATCAGGTCCTAATAGCTTTCTTTCCCCAACTTCATCCCAGCAAGTTAGAGTCCTGCATTTCTTTCCATAGAGAGCTTCATAAGGAGCCATATGAATACTGGAGTGAAAGATATTATTATAAGAAAATTCCACCAAAGGTAGGTGTTGATCCCAACCACCTTTGAAATCCATAGAGAAAGATCTCAACATATCTTCTAGAGTTTGAATTGTTCTCTCAGACTGACCGTCTGTCTGAGGATGATAAGCAGTGCTGAAACTCAACTCTGTATCCAGAGTATGCTGAAGACTTCACCAGAACATCGAGGTAAATCTCGGATCCTGATAAGATATAATAGAAATTGGTACTTCATGCAATCTTACCACTTCCTTTACATATATCCTGGCAAGCTGATCCAGAGAGAAATCCTCTCTAATAGCAATGAAGTGTGCAGACTTTGTAAGACGATCAACTATGACCCATATAACATTATTGCCTTTAGATGTTTTTGGAAGTCCTGTGACAAAGTCCATAGTTATGTTTTCCCATTTCCATTTGGGTATGGGTAATGGTTGTAACATCCCCTTAGACTTCTGTCTCTCAGCTTTAACTTGCTGACAAACCAAGCATCGAGAGACATATTCAGCAACATCTCTTTTCATGCCATCCCACCATAAGTACTCTTTCAGGTCCCTATACATCTTCATGCTTCCAGTATGAATAGAGAATGAAGAACTATGAGCCTCATCCAGCAGCTCCTTCTTTGATTCGGGGATGGGAGGAACACAAACCCGATTCCTGAACTTTATTCTCCCATCAAAATCAAAGTTGAATTCAGGAACATTTCTCACCTTCTTTTGTAACTCGACATCTTATTTCTATGCCTCTTTAATCTTCACATGTATAGATGGTTGAACATTCATTTGAGAAAGATAAGATTTTCCCCTTCCATTATAATTCCAAGATCCATTCTTTGTAAATCCATAAATATTGGATCTTTTGTGATCCTCATCATGGATAAACTGGCATGGTCTTGTCGACTTAATGCATCTGCCACCTTGTTTGCTTTCCCAGGGTGGTAATGGATTGAGCAGTCATAATCCTTAATCAGCTCCAACCATCTTTTTTGGTGCATATTCAGCTCCTTTTGTGTGAAAATATACTTTAAACTTTTATGATCAGTATAAATATCACACCTTTCACCATAAAGGTAATGCCTCCAAATCTTTAATGTAAAGATTACTACAGCTAACTCCAAATCATGAGTTGGGTAATTTTTCTCATGTATTTTCAACTATCGTGAGGCATAAGCTATCACCATACCATTTTGCATAAGAACACACCCCAATCCCTTCTTGGATGCATCACTGTAGATCACAAACCTTTCTCCACTACAAGGCAGTGTGAGCACAGGTGCACTGGATAACCTTATTTTCAACTCCTTGAAATTCTCTTCACATTCATCTGTCCAAACAAACTTAACTCCTTTCCGAGTCAACTTGGTGAGTGGATTAGATAATCGTGAAAAATATTTCACAAAACGTCGATAATATCCAGCCAAACCAAGAAAACTTCAGATCTCAGTCACTATTGTTGGTCTCGACCATCTTTCGATAACCTCTGTTTTTGCTAGATCCACAGATATCCCCTATTTTGTGATTATGTGACCCAAAAATGATACTTTTTGAAGCCAAAATTCACACTTGGTAAATTTGGCATAAAGCTTATCTTTTCTTAGGGTCTTCAATATAATTCTCAAGTGATCTTTATTTTCTTCCTTGCTCTTTGAATAGACAATAATATCGTCTATAAAGACTACCAAAAACTGATAAGATAGTCTCTAAAGACTCTATTAATTAGATCCATGAAGATATAAAGGGCATTAGTAAGACCAAATGGCATCACTATAAATTCATAGTGTCCATACCTTGTACAGAAAGCCGTATTTGGTATATCCTCCCTTTTGACCCTTAATTGATGATACCCTGAACGAAGATCAATCTTGGAAAAGTATTGAGCTCCGCATAGTTGGTCAAATAGGTCATCAATGCGTGGGAGAGGATATTTGTCCTTGATAGTGATCTTGTTAAGTTCTCAATAATCAATGCAGAGTCTCATTGATCCATCTTTCTTCTTAACAAACAGAATAGGTGCTCCCCAAGGTGACGCACTAGGGCGTATGAACCCCTTATCAAGATTCTCTTGGAGTTTCTTCTTCAATTCCTATAACTCAATTGGGGCCATTCTATAAGGTGTCTTTGAAATAGGAAAAGCACCCGGTACAAGTTCTATTGAAAACTCAACTTCACGATTCGTTGGAAGACCCGGTAATTCCTCTGGAAAGACATCATCAAACTCCTGTACAATGGTCATATTCTTAATTGTGAGTTTCTCACCAACCATTTGAGATAAATAACCTTCATTTAGTGGAATCAAGACCCATAAGATGGAAGGAATTTCCACTGGAAGGTTATGTTCATCCTTGCATCGATAGACGATCATAGATTGATCTAGAATATGAAATGTGACTTCCCTTCTTTGGCAATTGATATAAGCTCCATGTAGAGAAAGCCAATCCATGCCAAGAATCACATCAAATTCCACTATAGGAAGGATCACAAGATTTTCAGGAAGCACTTTCCCACAAACTTAAATCGGAGAAGAATTATAAACTTTTGATGCGACTGTTGTGCCATTAGGGGTTGTCACAGCTAACTCAACATCTAACCGTTGAGGTAATAAGGTGATATCCTTAGAAAATTATTTAGAAATAAAGGAGTGGGTGGATCCAGAATCAAATAAAACATTTGCTACTTTAGAGTGGATGGTAAGTGTACATTTCACCACATCGTTATCGTACTCCACATCGCTGATAGAAATTACATGTGACTTTCCTTTGTCTTTAGCCTTAAGATTTTGTTGACGTCGACCATCATCATCAAGCCTTGGATTTGGGCATTGATTGGCATAATGCCCCATCTCCTTGCACTTGAAACATTGAAGTGTAGTAGGTTCATTCTGTGTATCCCTTCCTTTGTTTGCATCATTAGACATCTTCTTCCCATCATCGCGGTATTCAAATGCCCGATGACCTTCCTTTCTACATTTGAAACATTTACTTGTCCCTTTAAGACAACTCACTCCATGTTTCTTTCCACACTTTGTGCATAAGGGAAAGCTCATCTTCTTTTCAGTGTGCTCTTTAGATTTTCCTTTGAATTCCATTTTCCTCTTCTTATCAAACCCATATGACTGATGGGTTACTCCAATATCCATCTCAATTTTGAGAGCACATCAAAAGATTTACTCATAGCTATTGAAGTACCTTATGGCTAAGGCCCTTCGAAGACTTGGTTTTAAGCCACTAAAGAATCGATCGATCTTACTCTTAGGTTGGATAATAATACCAGAAGCGTACCATGCAAGTCTTGTAAAATTTTCTTCATAGGTACCAACAGATTCATCATCCTTTTGCTTCAGTTCAAGAAACTCTTTCTCTATCTTTGTTCGGATAATACGAGGGAAGTACTTATTGAAAAATAAGTTCTTAAACTCGTCCCATTCCATGGACTCAATTTCATCCCTTTGCCTCATATTCTTAATAAGATTCCACCATTGATCAACATCACCCTCCAAACGATACACTGCTAGGATGACTTTATCATGCTCAGAACATTGAAGAACTGAAAATATCTTTTCAGTAGTACTAATCCATTGTTCAGCAACTAATGGATCAGTAGACCTGCTGAATGAAGGTGGACGCTGTCTCATGAAGGATTAAACAGAATGTTGCTCCTTCCTTTGCTCATTTGGAAGTCCTGCATGATTCATAGCTTGAGAAAGTTGTGTGAGCATGGCTACAAGATTTTTCATTCCAGCTCCCATAACATTTGGTTGCTCAAGGGGACAATCATTGCATTGCCCGTCACATTCCGCATTAACACGGTTCCTTTGGGTTCCAGCCATTGACTAAAACCAAGAAGAATAGTGTGAGCAACACTAATTATAATAGGAAAACCACATAATCAAGAATAAAATTTCACACTTAAGGTCTTATCCTAGGTTTTTCATGGCCATTTCTAAAACACTAAGATTATGTTCTATGCTTAGACTTATCCTTAGGGTTATTACTAAGGCTTTTACATCCTAGTTTCCAAAGGTTGACTATACCTTTCCTCTGATACCAACTATAACGACCCATACTTTACATAAATTGTTATTACTTCAGAATTGAAGCACACTTATTACAAAATATAACAAAACCAAGAAAGGACCGTATAGGTATAGTGTCTTTAGAAACTGGGAAACATAAACAACTAGTTCATAAAGCATCTACTTTGCCTCCCATTTATTTCATCATATCTAGAGTCCCTTTTTGGAATATTCTACTTAATAACCTTCTTCCTGACCTGGGGAAATAAAACATACAAAAGGGTGAGCTCAAATGCTCAGTAAGGGTAAACAAAAGAAATATCAATCACATCATATACATAAGAACATAACTTTTGGAAATCTTATCCTGCAAAAGAGATCATAATATCATAACATGGGATAAATAATAGAAGTGAAATGTAAACCCAATAATCATAACATAAAACCTGAAACTTTGTGTCATACACACATAATCATAGAGAATCATTTCTTATTAGTCAAGACTCATTGCCAAGACTATCTTAGTGTATAAAGTCTATTTCTGAACCGAGTCACCCTCGTTTCAGTCCTGTTTCACTGAACCGGTATAACCTACCGTTCCAGCCATGTCTATCTCATGAGATATAAAATCTTTACCCAATTCATTGGAGGGAGATATAGGTCCCACCCATCTCATAATGATACCATTCTTATGTGTGCCACAAATTCATAAATCATACATCATTGCATAACCCATGTAATAAAAATGGGAATCTTAAACATCATGCCATCATAACATAATCTATATAAGATAAAATGAAATCATAAAAATAATTCCATCATAAAATAATAAAATCATTGTAAAAATAGGGATAGAAATAGAACCCTTTATTATCTTAGATGGAAAATAATTTTGAGAAAACACTTGAACTCCATTCTTGAGGAAAATATCCTTTCTACTTCAAAAACATTTTTCCTTTCATAACATGTCATACAATTTTAAACTAAAATAAGTTGATTAAAAATAAACTTGAAAACTTGTAAAGGAATCTTCTTGGAAATAATGTTTTAAAAATCTATTCATGCCGTATAAGTAAAAAAAACATTCTTTGTACTTTTGTCGGAAAAGTCAAAAAGTACCTCGTACGAAAAACGACAAAATATTCCTTTCATATCTTTTACTAAAAACTCACCGAAGGGTAAAATTGGATATAAACTACTGTATAAGGATATAAATATTACATATTGAGGAAACATGGATGTGGATGATAAAATACACCCCAGTAAATACCAAAGTATAAACAATCTCGGATAAAAATGAGATTGTGATATTTTCCTTACCTTAGGTCCGACTTGCTTTGTAAGTGTATGAACCTCCTTTATAATGATTTAAATAATGTTATTGACTTATTAAAGAATCATAATTATTTTTATGATATCATATATGGTCATATTCTCAGCTTCTTAGTAGTAATATTTCATTGCTACTTGTTATTCGGGTGTTTATAAATTTTTGTTCTTATGCGTGTTTTGTCGAATAAATTCTTATTCTTCTCTTTAGGTTATAGATAACTCATTTCCATAATGGTATTAGTGTAATATATATCATATTCATTCATTAAATTCATTTATATAATCCTTATGAAATGAAGATCACGTAGAACGAGTCGCATCACATCGTGGAGACGGTATTCCGTACGTACGCACGAGTGATGATATCGTTCCTATGATCGTGGAATTGTATTGGAGTGTATGTATACTATTTCAGAATCAATATCACTTTATAATAGTCATATATAGTCATTATTTACACCATTATACCCATCCAAGTAAGGTGGTGGTGGAAAATAGATTACACCACGGCATGGAGACGGTATTCCGTACGTACGCACTCGCGGTGATTTCATTTTCTGTAGGATGGATAGATGGTTAAGTAGGGATGTTTCATACTTATAATAAAATATCAGTATATGAGTGATACTGATGTTATTACTTCATAATGAAACAACTAAAGAATAAGAAGTTGAAGAAGAAAGAAATTGGAAAGGATCGGTAATGGATATTACCTCTTCTTTGAAGTGCTTCTTTGAGACCTCCTTTTAGGGCACTAAAATTGGTCTTTGAAGAAGACCAGGACATCTATGATGTCTCTAGGGAAGTGTATAGGAGAAAATGTCAGGGTTTGGAAGATCTTGAAGGCTCAAAGTGGTGTGAGGAAGAGAGGGAGGAGGTGCCCTTTTATAAGGGAGGAGAGGGGCACCTTTGGAATAACTAAAAATATTATTTTATTATAAAGTCAAGTTCGGTTTTAAATAGCTCCAAATTGATTTATTTAGAGGATAAGGTGGGGATGGGTCTAAATCCTCTCATCCAATAGAATTTAGACAAGTTTAGGTTCCTATTTTAACCTTATCATTTATATTTAACATTAATTTAAATAATTTTACTTTTACCGTGTCTTCTTGTGTTCTTATACTATAAGGTTAATAAACTTACTATATCAAGACAAACGAACCCAAAGTTGTTTATTATTAATATATATAACCTTATATAATTCATTTGGCCGAACCTTATATTTTTAGGAATAAAATAACAATTAATAATATAATATTTGTTTTAAAAACTATTTTATGTCAATTTTGACACTATTTAGTAATTGATTTTTGTGAAAATCATAACAGAATGATAAGTTCGAACAAAGTTAATTAAATCAATAATAACATGTCATATTAACCTAGAAAATTAGTGTAATTCATAAAAAGTCTCAAATTATATTTATTTGGGTATTTATAACATCAATTATGTCAATATTTCATTAATAAGATAATTACTGCATCATCATTGTGTCATAAATATATTAAATTATTTAATGTCTAAAAATTACAAATAAAATACCATTATTTAGGAAATCTTTTTAGATTTCTAATGAATATTTATAGTCGAATTTATCTTATGTATAACCCCATATTAAAAATGATTTAGTTATTAAACTTTGATTTTAACTATTTTAACCCTTCTTTAAATAAATTAATAATAAATGTCCTAATCTAATCCAAGTGGGCCTAAATGGTCATATTTTATTCCTAAGTTTGTTTTTGGTCGAATTAAACTTGTCCAATAGAATTAGAACATGTATTAGGGTAATAATATTATCATTTTTACCCTTAATTACCCTATTTACTTTTAACCGTGGTAAAAAAAAGTAAAAAGTTACTATTCACCAAAAAATTATTTTCATCTCATTGAACCACATTTTAGTCCTTGATATTAACTTTGTCTCTCGGATTTTCGAAATTCCACTCATAGAAGCGGTAAAATTAAGTTTTATGAAAAATTCAGTTTTTTTTAACAGCCACTTAGTAGTTTCACTATTCATCAAAAATTGAAAGTTTTCAGAAAAATACCAAAATTTCACCCTAGGCTAATTTCGATATTCCAAGTTCAAAAATGAAGTCCATTTTGAAAAATAAAATTTATAAAATTTCAAAAATTGGTTATTGCTATTCATAATGGCTAGTTTTAATAATATTTTAATAGCATATCATTGTTTAGTGAAACTCGGTATTGCGTACGACGCAAGCTATCGAGGAAGGTCACGGTTGCGTGTAAAGCAAGCCAAGCTAGAGTTGTGTGTAGTGAAAGATTCCTTTGATGATTTATATAACAAAAAAAAAATATTTTACATAAAAGTCTCGGGTGTTACAATTATTGCCTGTTCAAGGATTCTCTTATAGATTTAAGATGTATTCATTTGTTTTTGAATCATTAGTTTATACCCAAGAATAGTATCCATAGATTACTCATGATTGGAAATGGTCAGATGAAGGCAGGGATTCAGAATCATTTAGGCCCGAGGTTTACCATCCCTCATTGGATTAATGACTCCAAGGAGTTTGGACTCATTGAGACGACACTGGTTTAAAGCCTCATAACTAGGCACTCTGAAGTTTATTGTTATCCAAGGGGGATAGATAATTACTTGAGCGTTTGGATCGAACCCATGATATATGCTTATTTGAGAGTTGCATGTTGTTGGGATTGAACCTCGGGTAGGCATCCTACGTACCCTATTTAGGAAACAGGGATCAAAACCCACGTAGTTTGTTTTGAGGGGCATGATTGGGTCTTACACATGGTTAGTGTCCCGAATTGGGATTGAACCTCGATGAGGCTTCCTACATACCTTTCTTAGGAGATAGGGATCAAAACCCACATAGTTCTTTTTGAGGTTCGTCGTTGTACGGACGCCGTGACCATCACAAATATCTAAGCCCACGTGAGTCATGCTCGGTGTGAGAAACAAGAGAGTGCAACAGACTTGGAAAGCCTCACACATTATCCCTACAGAGGGAAGGGGAGGAAGACGACGAGTGGAGGAGAATTATGAGACCACTGGACTCTCCTTCTCCCTAATGTTGGAGGAAAATAGGAGTCACGCAGCAGAGCAATGAACCTTCCATGATGAGAGAGCAAGGGACATTGGCTTTCGGAGAGGATGGTGTGGGGCTTACACTAGGAGGAATGATTAGCCACTCCTAGGAGAGGGGAGAAGTGCTCACCGCTGGCGCTCGTCAAAAGGAAACACGAGCGGGGTCCCTCAATACTGGAAAGTAGAGAGGCATAAAGGGGACTCTCAGGATCATACCCTGCACTACCGTGGGAATGTAAACCCAGGAATGTTTTGGGAATCCGCTCAAGAGCCGGGGAAACCCCTTTTTCCTCGCCTACCATCTGTATGTGAACTCAAAGTGGTGCTCTGATGCGCCTGAAGGTTTCATCATACGGGTTTGGTGGCTTCAGTAGAGGCCTTGTCTCGGGGCCAATGAATAGGCCAATGAAGGGATTGCGAAGGATCAGGCCAGATTGGAAGGGTTTTATCTGGCTCGGGGAATGGGAACACTGAAGGAGTTGGCGGGCTGCATGGGTGCATGAGGAGTGGCGCCCTTCACGTAGGGGGGTTCTACGCAACTAGAGAGGCTGTCCACGTACTAGGGTGGTACAAGGACTGATAGGCATCCCACGTACCAGGGCGTTATGCGGCTTCGGGTTCAGCCCGCGTACCAAGTTGGTACGCGGTGGAGTCCGCGCGAGCAACGGTGGTCAGAGGCGTCAGAAGTTGGGGGTTCACTGGTGAGGGATTCACCCACGTAGGAGGGTGCTATGTGGTGCATCAGATCGAGAAAAGGGGCATAAAATCCCTGGTCCGCGGGGAGTAAATCCGCAGAGGGGCCATGGTTCGCGGTTTTTATTTTAAGTTCGCATTTCACCAATTTGTTATGCATTTTTTGGTTCCTTATCAATTCATTTCCAATTTTATACCTATTCTGGTTCGAAAATTAGAACTTTGCTGTTCATGAAATCCTAAGCTCCTTCCTTTGGAATCCTTCCTTCAGAAGTCAATCTCCAAACCTTCTCGCCAATGGAGTCCGATCAATCGATCCCCCGATCTCTGAATCCTTCTACCTAAATCCGATCGACCCCTTTCTTATCCCCCTTGATGTCTTTTTATAGAGGGGGGAAAGGATGTATCTATGGTCTTGTAGAACCTTTTGTGGAGGCCCATGACTGAAAACCCAGTTTACGGATGACTTGGTCAATCTGTAACTCATGGGGGGTCATTGAATGAACCTCACCCGCGAACCAAATCAGTGCATTGCGGCCGCGCATGGCTCCACCTCTGTTCCATGAATGACAACGCATGCGGTTTGGGCCGGTTGGCACGTTTCGTGGCTGGGGTGGTTCGTGATGGTGGACTGGCCTGGCGCCCATCTTGCTTTGCGCCCGTGGAGGGGTTCCCACCTCCATTTCACGAACGACGCTGGTCCGTGGAAGGGGTGGCTCGCTGAACCGGCCGTGTACCATCAATGTTGGACCGGTATGTGGACCGATTAGTCCTTTTCCAATCTTGAGTATTCTCCATATTTTGGTCCAATTATTTGAGGGAAATTGGGTATAATCCTTTCTCAAATTAAGGGGATTCCCATTCTCCTTTGCGGATTTTTCTGGACCCTACAAATGCCCCCCATCAGAATGGGGTCCGATCGGAACAAAGAGGAGTCTATTCCAATGTAGAGTGGTCCTGAAACTTGGATAGTTTTCGGTAGAGGAGTGGACTCAGTAGGGTACCATGCCTATAAATAAGGGGGGCCCTACCCTTTTCTTTTACCGAATTCCTTGCGAAAACGGAGCTCTCGCTTTTGTCTCCGTGCGCCTACTCCTTCACGAAACTTCTCATCTACGAACCAACTTCCATTTCAATGAACCGTTCCTCGTTCTTGCTTGTTTTCACTCACAGACCAATCTACCAGCCACGAACTAAAACTTTGAATCAATTAAAAAGTAATTCACGACAGGCCGCGTAGGAAATCGCTACGCGGTTTTGGTTGGTCCGCGGACTGGAAATCTTCCAGGCTTTGAAAATATTTTAAGTTTTCCAAACTTAAACATTTAAATTTGGAATTGTGATTCCATGGGGAAGCCTAGTTCGCGACTTTCTGGCCAATGCTCCATGGGCCAGAGTAGCGCGGACTTCTTCCACGTAGGGCTGGTTCGTGGGATGCAGCTATTACGAACCACCTTTTGAGGCCGGCCTGTGGATTTCTTCATAGCAGCTCCTTGATGGAGTCCTTTTCCAAATACTTGGTGTTTTGTCTAAATTTTATTATTTTGGACTAACCATCTGTATGGTTTCCATGATGCAGGGAGAAAATATTGTTCCTCCTCAACCTGCAATTAGGCCTGCTGTTGAGCCTCTTCCGATTGGTGATCAACGCTTAAAGGATGTGGCCAGCTCTGTTCAGGACAGAGTCCGCCACACTCCACTACACCCCCTCCTTGAAACATTTCTCTCTGAGTCACAGTGGGAGTGGAGTACCCCTTTTCCAACATCCTTCCTGCCTACAGGTTTGGTTTATTGTCCGATACACCGATTCCAGTGCCATCTCGTGACAACAATCCCGCAGCATGGATATTTACCAATACTATCCCTCGAGTTGTGATAACCACCAGAGTGTGGCCTACCCCAAGGGATACAGCTACCAGGTCTATGCTGAATCACCTTCCTATGTCCCCTATAGGAGAACAACATCAACAGGATGGGGTAATTCACTATTACCGGAGCATTGCCCGTAATGCTATGGTAAACAACCAATGTGGCTGGTCAGCAGACCAGGACCTCCATCCCAGAGGGGCGTTTAAGTCGTTGGATTGGGGGTGGCCCTTATGGGTTCTCCAGATCTGTGCGGAGTTTGAAGTAGAATTGCAAGTTGTGGGTCTATATGAAGTTGCCTGGGTGTCCCATACCTATACCCATCGACCCCACACACTTTCCAAGCAGCTTATGAGCCGTTGGATTCAAGATACCAACACATTCCATCTTGTCCATGGGGAGGTGGGTATCAGTCTTTGGGATGCATCCCAAATTTCAGGGGTCCCAATTTTTGGAGGCATGTATGATGAATTATTTCCTCACCCTTCTGTGTGGGATAACGAAGAGAGGAATCCTCCCTTGGTGAAGCAGCTCATTGACCAGGCCCGAGAGTATTCAAAGGATATATCTCTGAAACAGCTTGTCCCATATCGTGAATGGATCAATGCTTTTTCCAGAGAGAGAAAGTTCATGTATCTTCCACGCAGGCCCATGACCTATCCTTCGATGGAGTCTCGAAGGTAGAGGGGCAGCTATTGGCTGATCCCGGAGGAAGGCCAATTCAACAGCTGGGGCTGGGAGCTTATACTGGGCGTTGATCAGCTTCTCCATCTGGCGGCGTTTCTGGCCATGTTCTTGAGCGGTTGGCTGTTGCCCGTATGCGAGAGTGGCAGCATGTGGGTCTCTAATTTTTTTTATGGCAACATAGTTGGCCACCGAAAATGTCTTCAACTTCGATGTCCCAGTACTGGCTAGGGTTTATCGGTTTATTTGCAATATTATCGAGGGGAGTCAGCTAAACCGGTAAGCCGGCCCTTTTCAAATCCTCTGGGGATGGTTGTGAGTGCATATTAAGAATTTATATACTTTCATCAATCCTTTTCAGATTCCAAGTACCATATTCTAGCTATATTTTCAATTGAACTATAGGGTTATGCCTGAGGAGTGGGTGGCCCAAGAGAAGGATGGAAAATGGATGGATCAAAATATGCGTCTGTTGTCGAGCCGGATCTCGAGCTGCGATCATTTAAATTTCCAACCATATCTCTCCCCGACCGACGCAATCACGAATGCTATATCAAAGGAATTTAGCAAGCGGGGCTACCTCTTTTCCCTCCGAGATGGTATTCTGGTGGCTCGTATCAGTGGGGAACTGATCTGTGAGGGGTATGCACCTTGCCAATTCGGACGTCAATTTGGCTACATCCAGGCGTTGTGTCCTCCTACTCTCAATGTAGCCCACGGGAACTGCCATCTGATGGTGGCTAGACAATTGTGGCTAATGTTCACCCAAGAGGACACTGACTTCGAGGTTATGACCCCCGTGCTTGCAGACTCCATGCCTTTCTTATCCAAAAGCTATGCTGATTCCTGGGTGCAATTATACCCAAATGGTCAGTTAGGGCTGTGGGTGCCCACTATCTCGAGTCCTAAGCCATCGAAGAGCAAGAGGAAGCGGAAGGGGGATATTTCTCCAACCAGTCCGAGAAAGGTTCTCTGTAACCCTGATGGTCCCATGCTTCCGTGGAAGGTTTTAATGGATATAGGTGTCTCCTCACATGCCCTCAAAGATTTCCAAAGAGAGTTGGCCATTCCTGCTGATGCTTCATTCCCAACGACTTGGGGCCAATGGGATGAATTCAAAGGGCAATCATCCTTTCATAGCTTGTACCCCTGTTCTTTGTGGAAGCATCTCCATGAATCAGAAATGGCGTTCGACGAGTTGGGATACATATCTGCTCCTGCTGACATCATTTACGATGTGGACCCAGAGAGGGTCAAACGGTATCTCTGGGACCTCAAGGCCTATATTCATGCATGCTAGGGTTATATGGTGTTAACTCAATGATTACAAGCCCTACTGTGATTGGTGACTGAGGAGGAGGAGGAAGAGAGCGATCACTCTTTAGGGGGTGATGATTCCACTGGTTCCTTTACTGTGATTGAGGTAAGGGAATTTACCCCTTCCTGTAAGGTCCCGCCCAGAGGTAGTTTCCGAGAGTTCTAGGGAGGTGACGAGACCTAGAAAACAACCAAGGCTATTGGCGCCTCCACCAGCCCCTGTCACTGCCCAACCCTCTCATGTCGATCCCCCCGAACAGCTGTTCCTGTTATGTCTGCATTTCTAGACGCGTGGAGGATTTGGGATGACCTAATGGTCAGTGGATTAGATGAAGAGGTTTGGGTGTTACTCCAAACGAGCTCTCTCGAGCTTCTGAGTATTGGGATTATCTTTGCTCTGCCTCACTTGCTATTGGAAAAAGATCTAGAAGAAATAGTTGCCTCTTTGAAAGAAATAGAAGCATATGTGAATTCACTCCAAAACCAGCTTTATAGGTCTAATCAAGTGTCCATGATGATAAAGCATCCCAAATAGTCAGATCCTGAGGAAGAGGTTGCCCTGCTCGTCCATCCTGAACTTCTTCCTTCTTTAATATGAAGGTTCTAAAGTTTCTTCCCTTTATGCAGGGTGCCGAGGAATCCTAGGGGGAAATTCCTTCCTCAGAGTATGCTCCCCGGGGTACTATAGCAGGAGAACACACGCCTTCGACTACGGGGGTCATCGAGGAGGGGTCTTCTGGTGCAGTTGGGCACATGGAGGTGACCATCGCAGATCCAACTAGGGTATTTCCTCCTCTAGCTCCTCCCAGCATTCCAAGCAGAGAATTGTCTACTGGGAAGATCCCAAGACGTCGACAGGTGTCCCAATTATCAGAACATCTCAAATAGGGAACGACAGGTAATCATGATTCCTATTTCCTCGATTACCAACTCATATGTTCTGACTCTGCTAGTTATTAACTATTTTGGTGCTATGGCGCAGGGCCAATCAGTGACCTGGTCGTGGATTACCAAGTGGTCATACCTTCTGCCCCTTTATTATCTGAGGGACCACCTATGGCCATACCTGAGCATGATGAGATAGCGGGCCCTGCTGAAGGGGCTAGTGGTATGGACGCTTTCCTTCTGTCTTCAACGACTGGGGATATGTCAGAGGAGGAGCAGCTGGAAGACAATACTCCTGTTGATCAGATAGTCTCTATAGCTGCGGGGGAGGATGGGGCACCCGTGGTTATCGAGGAGGCCCCAAATCCGATGGGGTTAGCTTCCTCGGACCTGATAGATCCCATGCTGATGGAGGAAGATCCTGTTATCAGGCCAGTTGTTGAGAACCCAGAGCGGGCCATTGTTCTGTTTACCAGGGGAGTAATTTCCCCAAGCTTGATCTCCATAGATGATAGCTTGGAGATTTCTTTGGTAGTTGCTGGCCTTGGGCATGGCCTTAGGTCCTGGGAACCTCTGGGGTTTTCCAAGACTCCATTGCCCATTGAAGAAGTAGCATCTTCCTCGAGCGGCAGCGGCGGCGTAGAGCTTGAGGGCACCGACACCTTGATGATCAGGGGTAATCTTTTCAATCTCTTACCACTGAATCCCTTATATTCCCTTTTTTGATTAGGTATAATTATATTTCTTATCTACTTTCAGGATTTAGGACCACAACCTTCGGTGTTGGCGATTGTGCCATCAGATCCAATTGTGCCCGTGACCACAACTGTCGAGGGCGAAGTTGCCGTAGCGTCAGAGCTTGCGGTTGAAGCCGTATCGGGTCCCTCCTTGGTGATGTTTATCCCAGAGTACATATCTTCATATAAGAGTGAATCTGAGTCTAATCGACGGGTCCTTTATTGTATTCGACCTGCTTTCCAAAGGGCATGGGAGAAAATCTAGAAGCTGATTTCTTAGACGCTTTTGGCCAAGATGACGACTAAATTCCCGAAGATGCTCGATCAGTTTATGATGCTAGGATTCAACGGATTTAACTACCATGGAATTTATGATATAGTCAAGAAGGTGGTCACTGACCGGGAGAGGCTTGGTGGTTTTGAATCTCACCTTTCTGCTGCTCAGTCTGAAGCCTACCTTTCCGCGACCTGACAATTTTGCCTAACAGAAGCTCATGATCATGCCAGGGTAGTTGCGAGACTTCAAGGAGAAGTCCTTAGGCAGCGTTCTCGACTGGAGGTGATGAGGATTGACATACAGTAACTACAAAAGGAGGAGGCTAATGCCACATCCATAATTGAATAAGGGGAGCGACAGATGGAGGAGGAGATGAGGGCGAGCTTGAAGGCAGAACATGAGGCAGAAGCACAACAGGTTGATGCGGAAGCTGAGACGGCTTTGCTGCAGAATCTCCATCAAGCGATCAAGGATTCTCATTAGCACCTAATATAACTTTGTAAATCCACTAAAAGTCTCCTGTAATAACCTTTCACTACCAGAGGAGGCTCTGAATTGTGGAAGCCCTTCTCATCAACTCTATTATGGAACAAAAAGATGTTTCTCTTTAGCACTCATTGCTGCCTTCTCCTATGATAGAAATTATTTGACATGGTTGCTGTATATGATAATTCACTGAACTTAGAATAATCATAGTTCAGGATAATTGATAAAATAGAAACGAGATCTAATTTTTTTCCCTGGACCAAGGGATCCAGTGAGCGTAGTTTGACTATTGCGAGGATTTTATAGAAAAACCCCAAAAACTTTTTGCCTTTTCCGTCAATACCCTAATTTTTCCTAGGCCCATTTGGTGTGGACCCAGTGGGTGTGGCTCGGATTTTTTTTAGGTCGCCCTTTTTGGGCTTTTAGCCTAACGGGCTTTGCACCTCTTTTTGTGAGCGGTTTAAAGTTCCACCGACAAGATTATCATTACTGATGTTTTAGGTCGAATAGTTTTGACCAGATATGGTGGGGCGAGGGCCCCTATGAGGTTTGGTTGATTAAAAAACGTCTCAATACATTTTAGATGCATGTGGGGGGAACATGTTTATATTTGAACAACATGCAGGGCATGTCACAAGGCATGAGAGCCGTATCAGTGTACAAAGGTAGGAAAAGCATCACCTAAGGAAGACTTGGCATTGTTAGACGGGCCAGGGGCGATCAATATGCAGACCCGCTGAGGGCATGGTATGCATAGTCATTCAAAGGTTTCCTTAAGTCAATGACTATCCATTTATGATGGCCTAAGGACTTCATGGAAGTCCGGATTATGGAAACCACCATGGGTGGCTTGGAGAATTATGAAAACCACCAGGGGTGGCTCTGAAGGGGTATGTGACGTCTGAAAGGGTTTGCGAACATCTGTATTAATCAAGAGTGTGTACGAAGGGTCCCTGTCCTACGCATTTAGCTAGAGTGAAGGATGGTTGGAGATTGGCATAGTTTAAAGTCATGCAGTTGGGACATTCCTTAAAATGGAACAAATTCTCCTAGTTCTCGGTAATCTTGTCAGAGACGTTCCACCATATTCAGGCAGGGTTGTGAAAGAGGTTGGTAAACTACAGATCATAGGGTTTCTGAATCTTGAGATGGATATGGGGGCTCAGAGGCCAAGAGGCATACAAAGAGAATAATTTCCTAACGAAATCTTGCCTTTGGTAGACGGGCTAGAGGCAATCAATATTAATAGACTCTGAGGACATGGTATGCATAGTCATGAAAAGGTGTCATTAGGTCAATGATTGTATTCTTGTTATAGCTGTGAAACTTCAGGGAAGTTGAGATTTGGGACCACCAGGGGTGGCTTAAGAGAGTTTGGCTTTTTCTGAGTACAGAGTATGGTTTAAGAAAAGAGGGTGCCTGGATATGGGAGAAACAACTAGGATAAACTTTCCGAGAATGGGTGAAGTCATCCCTTCTCATGCTGGTGTGAGATGGTGGTTTGTGAAGGTCTGGGTCATGCACTAAGGGATAGAGGAAAGCCTCCATTCCAGACTGAACCCATGACAGGTTTGACCGTGCAGTTTAACGTCATGCGGTGAGGATGACTTCCATGCAGTTTAACGTCATGCAGTGAGGAAGAAAGGAATTATTATTATTTGATACTATGCAGTTTATTATCATGAAGTAAGGAAATATGATTATTTTAAATTCCATGCAGTTTAGCGTCATGTGGTGAGGATGTGGAGCATTTTTAAAGATACTATGCAGTTTAACGTCCTGCAGCGAGGAAAGGGGGGCATTTAGATAGTCTGTGAAAATGATTTTAGTTGGAGGCATTTCCCTGGATGTCTAAGGCTCGGTCTTTGTAGCTTCATTCCAAGTGGCAAAGACATGCTCCATGCAGTTTTATCATCATGCGGTAAGGATGTTGTTGCAAAGGCTACTCTTGATTAGAATGTAACTAGGATCGAATATCTCGACATGTCTAAGATGTGGAGAGGGATTAATGGTGTAAATTGTGGTCCCGAGGCTTCTTGGATCAGGATAAATGATATGGGGGCTCTGAGGCCGGTAAGCGTACGGAACTAGGAAGAGTATCACCTGAGGAAATCTTGCCTTTTGTAGACGGGCCAGAGGCTATCAATATGAAGAGCCGCTGAGGGCATGATATGCATAGTCATACAAAGGTGTACACGGGTCGATGAATTTCCACTTCCGATGTCCATGAATGATTATGAGGATGCGCGATTATCTAGGCCGCGAAGTCTGTCATTTGGTAAGGAAATATCTGGACATGTCGGGGATGTTCGTCCCTGGTTGCTGTTAAAGATCAGGGAGTTTCCTACACTGATTTATCTTGCGCATGGGGTGTACCTTTAATCCATGCAGTTTAATGTCATGCGGTAAAGACCAAGTAATCTTAGTTTAACGGTCATAGAGTTCGGACCATTGGGTGACTATTTGTACAATCACCCGGAGGGCAATTGAGTTAGGATGCTCTGGTATACTATGAACAAGTGTGAGGGAATGAGGGTGTAAACTGTAACTCTAGGGTTTCCCAGATTATGAGATATGGTGTGGGGCTCTAAGGCCGGTAAGTTTACAGAGATGGGAAGGGTATTTCCTGAGGAAATCTTGCCTTTGGTAGACGGGCTAGGGGCGATCAATATGCAGAGCCACTGAGGGCATGTTATGCATAGTCATACAAAGGTGTCCATGGGTCGATGACTTTCCACTTCCGATGGCCATGGATGATTATGAAAATCTGGGATTTCTCATAGCACAGAGTTCGGCATATGGGGATAATGGTATCCAAGCATACAAGAAACATCTTCACCGCAATTTCCCATTGAGTCAAAGTAGCCTAGCCTTGGCTTGATGTTTGTAGATGAAGATCGTCATGTGAACCATAGGCAGATATATAGGCTAACTAGGTAGGGATACCTTGGAAACATTTGGATGTGAGATGGGAACGAACTTGTAAACCACTGCTCCATAAATTTTTGGATTGGGAGATATGATATGCGGGCTCTGAGGCCGGTAAGCATACAGAGATAGGAAGAGTATCGCCTGAGGAAATATTTCCTTTGGTAGATGGGCCAGAGGCTATCAATATGCAGATCCACTGAGGGAATGGTATGAATAGTCATACAAAGGTGTCCACGAGTCGATAAATTTCCACTTCCGATGGCCATGGGTGGTTATGAAGATCCGCAATTATCCGGGTCACAGAGTCTGATGTTTGGAGAGGATACATCCAAATGCATAAGGAGTATTCCCATCCCGTTTTGCTGTATATCTTGGGTGGGTCACGATGAAGTTTGTGCAGTTTAACATCATTCGGTGAGGATGAAGTCTGTGCAGTTTTAACGTCATGTGGTGAGGATGAAGATGAACCGACATGAAAAGGGGATTTTGTGCAGTTTAACATCTTGCAGTAAGGACACTGGACTATGCAGTTTAACATCATGTAGTAAGGATGAGGGGAATATACACCTGTGTTTTCTTTTATCGGCATCTAGGCTAGGAGATAAGATCCTGGCATCGCTACGTATCCTACGAGGGCAGGAATCAAGCCACACATAGTTATTTTGGGGAATACACCTCGTGCAGGTCTGGTCCGTACGAGGGAAATGGGAAATTTTCTTTCTTTCTTATCTATGTAGTTTAATGTCGTGCAGTAAGGACGGGGAATACACGCCGTGTAGGTCTGGTCCTTACAGGGGAAAGGGGGTATTTTTATCTTCATTTGGGGTGGCTGGGCCATGGTGTGGAATTATGGCATCACTATGTATCCTGTGAGGGTATGAATCAACCCATACATAGTTCTTTAGAAGATAATACACCCCGTGCAGGTCTGGTCCGTACATGGGAGAAAAGGGCATTTTTAATCTTCATTCGGGGGTGGCTGGGCTAGGATGGGGGACCCTGACATCGCTACGTATCCTGCAAAGGCAGGAATCAAGCCATACGTAGTTCGCTAAAATCCATGTATTTTGTGATCACACAAAGGGACCCAACCATAATTCCTAAGACCATGTGAGTAATACTCATTGTGAGAAACAAGGAATGGCGGAAGTCCCGGTTGCGTAAGGTGTGAATATGCATGCTAAGAGGGCGATGATTAAGGTGGTGGATGGACCCAGTCATGGGGTCCAGGTGTCACTATGTATCCTGTGAGAGTAGGAATCAAGCCACATATAGTTCTTTGAAAGAGGTACATCCCATGCAGGGTTGGTCCGTACACAGGGGAAGAGGGCATTTTTTTTATTTGGGGTTGGCTGGGCTAGGATGTGGGATCCTGGCGTCACTATGTATCCTGCAAAGGCAGGAATCAAGCCGTTTGTAGTTCTTTGAAAGGGATACACACCCTGCAGGGTTGGTCCGTACACGGGGAAAAAAGGGCACTTTTAACTTTATTTGGTGATTGTAACGACCCGAAATTTTGAAAAAAATCTTGTTTCCTAATTTTATATGTTATTTCATTTTATTTTTATACTCAAGAAAAATGTTTCATTTGATAACATGAGTATAATTAAAATGAGACCGTTGGGTTTTGACTGTTATATGACCATTGGTCAATGTGACCGCTGTAAACTAAACGTTTCGATTATTATCTCTAAATACAATCTTGGTTAATTAATATATAAAGAATATTCGATGGCCTCACCCAGTAGTCTTGGACCAATCGAAGCCCATCTAACAGAACTTGGGAAGGAGGTAGCACCACTAGGCTTTGCTCTGGACCAAACCCAAGCCGAACTTCATCGTGTGAAGCTAGAACAGAATCACCTTTGCGAGAAGTTCAAACTGCTAGAAATTACTACTCGTGCGATGTTGGCCGAGCCTCCCTCGGATTCTCTCACCTTAGCACACCTTACACTTAGGTCCTATGCTGGTGTGATAAGGGGCTATGTAAGGAGACCGTAACTACCTTGTGTAATCCTTTGTTTTAAATAAAAAATTGGGATTTCTTATTATGATGAAGTTTATGAATTTTCAAATGACCGGATAAATAGAGTATGCATATTTTTGATGAATTTTAGAAAAATCATATTTTAAAAATTTTTATGTAAACCTTAAATAATTAAAAACGTGTAATGATATTCAAAAAATGGTCTTCTACAATTATGTCCAGTACGAAATTTACCGTCTAATAAGATCAACTTTATTTTTGATGAATAGTAAATTATGAATAGTGATTTTATGCTTAGGATTAGTAATGTGACCAAATGGATTAGTAATCTCACTTAAAGAAAGTATTAATATAATATAGGCACCTTGATTAAGTAACGTGATTCAATAAAATGGTTAAATAACGGTTTCATAAATTTTTATTCAAGTATTAGTTTTTTCGGGTGAATAGTGTTTTTAATTAAAAATTAAATTAAAAATATTCAGAAAATTATTTTTATAAAATGGATTTCATTTTTGAACTCAGAGCATCGATATTATGTTAAGGTAATTTTTGGGGTTTTTTTTCTGAAAAAATGAATTTTCGGTGAAAAGTGTATTTATTTAAAAATTAAATTAAAAATATTTATAAAATTATTTTTATAAAATGGAGTTCATTTTTGAAATCAGAGCATTGATATTTGGTTAATGTGAAATTTTGGGATTTTTCTGAGAAAGTTGAATTTTCAGTGAATAGTAAAAATACAGTTTTAGGGTTTCGGTATGTTTAATGACATCATAACTGTTTCATGATGATTCCATGAGATATTTTAAGGTATGGTAGACTAAAGGGGATGAATTATTGTATGAGGTGTCCCAAGTGGCCAATACCATGGGCAAATACCATGGGCAAGCCCATGGTTTTGCCAAAACCACCAATGAGGTGTCCCTTGGCCATTAATGCCTTGTCCCCTCACTTTCCCTATAAATACAAAGAAATACTCTCATACATTCGACTACCCACTCTCCCCCAACGAATTTCTGGTCTCATTACCTCCCAAGTAGTCCTCCCAAGGTTCCCCCAAGCTCTCAAGGTCCCAACCTTTGAGTTTTAAGAGTTACGTTTTAAGGTAAGGGATCCGACCTCTCTCTTTCTTTTCAAGTAATCTCTTTTATGTCATTTATTTTATGCTCCATGTTTTTATGTTAAAATATGTTCTTTTATATTACTCTCACTTCCCTTTTCATGTTCATATAATGAGAGATCCCCTCTTACTCTCATTATTTCATTTTATGAAGGTTTAAGTGGTGCCGTTAGGCTGCCGAAATTTTTGTAACGGATTTTTTCTCCCTTCTCATTTTCAAGATCTATTTTCATGTAAAGTCTTTCAAGTTCCTTTTTATTATGTTGGGGTATGATCTCTATATCTATCATACTGATCTTTTATTATCATTTTATGAGATACCCCATTTGATATCTTCAATTCAATATTTTGAAGTTTTAAGTGGCGCCGTTAGGGTGCCAAATTTTTAAGCGGTTCTTTCACTTTTCTCCTTTTTCAAAGTTCTAATTCCATGTCAAGTCTTGGAAGTTCCTTTTTATTATGTTGGGGTATGATCTCTATATCTATCATACTTATCTTTTATGTTCATATGATGAGAGACCCTATTTTATCTCATTAATTCATTTTTGGTTGAAGTTTATGTGACGCCGTTAGGCTGTCGAATTTTCATAAGAGAAATCTTATTTTTTGTCTTCCTTTAATGTTATTCATTTCATATGGTATATTTTTAAATTTCATTACCATGTTCTTAAATCCCTTATATTCTGCCTCTCTACTATTTTATGGGTCATTTATGAGTGGGTGACCCATGTCCCCTCTCTTTTCAATGTTTTCTAAAACCTCGTAACATAGTCGTTATGCTGCAGAATTTCCGTCTCAAATGTCTCTCTCTTATTCTCAAATTCATTTATTTTATTAAGTGAATACTCAAATCTATTTCTTCTAAAGGGTTATTCACATATATACCAAAATTTTCTATTTTAAATTCTGAGATTTACATACATGAAACCCGCTTTCCCTTTTCGTGGATTTAAAGTGACATAAAGATCATGTTATTAAAGCAGTTTTTAAAACGTTATGATTATGAAATGAAACCCATTTATTTTAGGATATATAGGTTGTTTATGAAATTATTGATGATGATATATGTGGCTAACATGATAATAAATACATTTCAAGGGTGCAGCCATATAGCGCTCCAATGCATTGGGTAAAGACTTAATCTCTAGAGATGACTTTTTAGACTGATACCTTGGTGAATAACCTTGGTAATTTTTAATGACACCTTGGGGATGGACCTTGGTGAAACAAAATGATTGTCAATATTAAATGTTGCAGCCACATATTCAAGTTATGAAAAATTTTATTTTTACTATGATATATCTCATGATTTCTTTCTCATGCCTTAAAGTTCTTTTCATGACCTTATTGAAGTATCTCAAGTTCACATGTAAAATTTTTCTCTTGTTTCCCTTACTGGGCCTTCTGCTCACCCTTTCTTTTGATGTATGTCCCCAGGTTATGAGATGCAGTAATTAACCTAGGATGAACATGAGGAGAAGCCTTTTAAGTGTTTAAGAATAATGTTTTATGGTTTTATGTTTTAAGTTCCTGGTTTCCAAGACACTAAACCTTAATGATCCTCAGTTTTGTAATATGTAATGAATGTTTTATATGATAGAAAGGTGGGATGATATAGTTGGTATCAAAGGATGGTTTAGTTATTTGTGTAAATTAGGATATGAAAACTTTAGGAAGAAGCCTATAGAAAATTTTATATATAGGAAATATTCCTGGTATTTTGGTGAGTATTGAGTAATGGGTTGCCAAGCAAATACATCCCTGTCTGGATACGAGCAGGTAGAGGTGGCTCTGGCATAGATGTACATAGGAGTAAAACCCAAAAACACCTCTTTGAGCTAGAATCAAACGGGAACTAGTACACGACAACGGGCCTTGCTGCACTCTTGGTTACGGCACTCCCGGGGGATATGCTTTGTTAAATTCATAAGTTTAGTATGAACCATTGTTAAAGGAACAAAGATAACATAAAATAAATATTCACATAAGAATATATGATCATGGATATCCTAGATGGGAACCTATGAGATCACAAGTTAGGGTATAATTTTCTTCTACATGTTATCCTTATATGCTTTAAGTTTCTTTTCATGATTATTGGCTAAGTATTTAAGCCCCTAATTATACTTTCTCTTCTTAGTTAATGGTGGGAAATGGAAGAACATGTCCCAACAACCAATGTGATAGGAAATGCGACGATTTCCATATTAATATGACAAAGATGATTAGGGGATTAAAAGATGATTATTATTTTGGAAGACATTCACTATTTTTGGGACCCTATATGATCGAGGTAAATAGATTACTATGGTATTTTCATTGAGGAGTAAGGTTGAATTATATTTTGAAGAATCGATGAATTTAAGGTGGACTTATATTAATTTAGGTTACTTATGTGAATGATTAACCTATCTTGGGTAAAATATGTTTAGGTTAGCTACTTTTGTTATAAGATGTTAGGAGTGGTTGATGTTGTTTGGAGATGAACAATGAAGTTTATTTTGGAAGACTATGTTATCAAATCCTTCTTGTATTTGGGTTTCAATCTTAGTTTGGTTTATTTTGAGGAATTTTAAGGACTGTTATTTATGGAATGGTCTATGATGAACTTTGGGTAGTACCATGGAACTTTGAAGATTTAAAAGTAGTTTCCATTCCTATGGGGTTCTTTCTTTTTGAAGAGTTGTTTTACCTTAACCTTTCTATTTTTGGGATAATGTTTAAAGATAGAAGAAATAGATAGTTAATCTTTTGTGGATTATGTGATTCTATAGAAGATAATTCTTGTGATTTTGATGAGACCAAGTGTTTTTGAATTCTCATCATTTGGAGAAAAGATTAGTTTTGGTACAGACTTATTAAAGGATGAAAATCTACTTGAAGGTAGGTATATTTTCTTATGTTTTTGTTCTATGTAGTAAATGAATTCCTTAAAATTATGAAAAGGAAAGTAAAACAAAAACATTATTGGTTTACGTTTCCTACTAGGTAATCAAAGACCGTTTACACACATCATAAGTTTGGGATTTTATTATGGTTAACTTTCTCCTAATCATCTTTTCTATCACTCTCCCTAAGAACTTGACCCTTTGTTTTCTCCTTCATGTCCATGTTTTCTACATGGAATCCTAGTGTGGGTTAACTCGGGTGACTTTTGTACTTCCTTTTCTTTCTTTTAAAGTAATAGTTTTACTGACTCCTTTTCCGATGTGGTACTTTCAATGAAATTTCAAAACCCAATTTTAAAAAATTGTGAGGACGTAATTTATTAAGGGGGGAAGATTGTAACGACCTGAAATTTTGAAAAAATCTTGTTTCCTAATTTTGTGTGTTATTTCATTTTATTTTTATACTCAACAAAAATGTTTCATTTGATAACATGAGTATAATTAAAATGAGACCGTTGGGTTTTGACTGTTATATGACCATTGGTCAATGTGACCGCTGTAAACTAAACGTTTCGATTATTGTCTCTAAATACAAGTAATCTTGGTTAATTAATATAGAAAGAAGATTCGATGGCCTCACCCAGTATTCTTGGACCGATCGAATCCCATCTAACAGAACTTGGGAAGGAGGTAGCACCACTGGGATTTGCTCTGGACCAAACCCAAGCTGAACTTCATCGTGTGAAGCTAGAACAGAATCTCCTTTGCGAGAAGTTCAAACTGATAGAAATTACTACTCGTGCGATGTTGGCTGAGCCTCCCTCAGATTCTCTCACCTTATCACACCTTACACTTAGGTCCTATACTGGTGTGATAAGGGGCTATGTAAGGAGACCGTAACTGCCTTGTGTAATCCTTTGTTTTAAATAAAAAATTGGGATTTATTCTTATGATGAAGTTTATGAGTTTTCAAATGACCGGATAAATAGAGTATGCATATTTTTGATGAATTTTAGAAAAAGGATATTTTAAAAATGTTTATGTAAACCTTAAATAATTAAAAACATGTAATGATATTCAAAAAATGGTCTTCTACAATTATGTCCAGTACGAAATTTACAGTCTAATAAGATCAACTTGATTTTTGATGAATAGTAAATTATGAAAAGTGATTTTATGCTTAGGATTAGTAATGTGACCAAATGGATTAGTAATCTCACTTAAAGAAAGTATTAATATAATGTAGGCACATTGATTAAGTAATGCGATTCAATAAAATGGTTAAATAACGGTTTCATAAAATATTATTCAAGTATTAGTTTTTTCGGGTGAATAGTGTTTTTTAATGAAAAATTAAATTAAAAATATTTAGAAAATTATTTTTATAAAATGGATTTCATTTTTGAACTTAGAGCATCGATATTATGTTAAGGTAATTTTTGGGGTTTTTTTTCTGAAAAAATGAATTTTCGGTGAATTGTGTATTTATTTAAAAATTAAATTAAAAATATGTATAAAATTATTTTTATAAAATGGAGTTAATTTTTGAAATCAGAGCATTGATATTTGGTTAATGTGAAATTTTGGGATTTTTATGAGAAAGTTGAATTTTCAGTGAATAGTAAAAATACAGTTTTAGGGTTTCGGTATGTTTAATGACATCATAACTGTGTCATGATGATTCCATGAGATATTTTAAGGGATGGTAGACTAAAGGGGATGAATTATTGTATGAGGTGACCCAAGTGGCCAATACCATGGGCAAATACCATGGGCAAGCCCATGGTTTTTCCAAAACCACCAATGAGGTGTCCCTTGGCCATTAATGCCTTGTCCCCTCACTTTCCCTATAAATACCAAGAAATCCTCTCATCCATTCAACTCCCCACTCTCCACCAACGAATTTCTGGTCTCATTACCTCCCAAGTAGTCCTCCCAAGGTTCCCCCAAGCCCTCAAGGTCCCAACCTTTGAGTTTTAAGAGTTACGTTTTAAGGTAAGGGATCCGACCACTCTCTTTCTTTTCAAGTAATCTCTTTTATGCTCTATGTTCTTATGTTAAAAGATGTTATTTTATATTCCTATTACTTCCCTTTTCATTTTCATATAATGAGAGATCCCCTCTTACTCCCATTATTTCATTTTATGAAGGTTTAAGTGGCGCCGTTAGGCTGCCGAAATTTTTGTAACGGATTTTTTCTCCCTTCTCATTTTTCAAGATCTATTTTCATGTAAAGTCTTTCAAGTTCCTTTTTATTATGTTGGGGGTATGATCTCTATATCTATCATACTGCTCTTATATGATCATTTTATGAGAGACCTCATTTTATCTCTTCAATTCAGTATTTTGAAGTTTTAAGTGGCGCCGTTAGGCTGCCGAATTTTTAAGTGGTTCTTTCACCTTTCTCCTTTTTCAAAGTTCTAATTCCATGTCAAGTCTTGCAAGTTCCTTTTTATTATTTTGGGGTATGATCTCTATATCTATCATACTGATCTTTTATGTTCATATGATGAGAGACCCTATTTTATCTCATTAATTCATTTTTGGTTGAAGTTTATGTGACACCGTTAGGCTGCCGAATTTTCATAAGAGAAATCTTATTTTTTGTCTTCCTTTAATGTTCTTCATTTCATATGGTATATTTTTAAATTTCATTACCATGTTCTTAAATCCCTTATATTCTTCCCCTCTACTATTTTATGGGTCATTTATGAGTGGGTGACCCATGTCCCCTCTATTTTCAATGTTTTCTAAAACCTCGTAACATAGCCGTTATGCTGCAGAATTTCCATCTCAAATGTCTCTCTCTTATTCTCAAATTCATTTATTTTATTAAGTGAATACTCAAATCTATTTCTTCTAAAGGGGTATTCACATATATACCAAAATGTTCTATTTTAAATTCTGGGATTTACATACATGAAACCCGCTTTCGCTTTCCGTGGGTTTAAAGTGACATAAAGATCATGTCATTAAAGTAGTTTTTAAAACGTTATGATTATGAAATGAAACCCATTTATTTTATGCTATATGGGTTGTTTATGAAATGATTGATGATTATATATGTGGATCACATGATAATAAAGACATGTCAAGGGTTCACCCATATAGCGCTTCAATGCATTGGGTAAAGACTTAATCTCTAGAGATGACTTTTTAGACTGATACCTTGGTGAATAACCTTGGTAATTTTTAATGACACCTTGGGGATGGACCTTAGTGAAACGAAATAATTGTCAATATTAAATGTTGCAACCACATATTCAATTTATGAAAAATGTTATTTTTACTATGTTATATCTCATGATTTCTTTCTCATGCCTTAAAGTTCTTTTCATGACCTTATTGAAGTATCTCAAGTTCACATGTAAAATGTTTCTCTTGTTTCCCTTACTGGGCCTTCTTCTCACCCTTTCTTTTGATGTATGTCCCCAAGTTATGAGATGCAGTAATGAACCTAGGATGAACATGATTAGTAGCCTTTCAAGTGTTTAAGAAGAATTTTTTATGTTTTCATGTTTTAAGTTCCTGGTTTCCAAGACACTAAACCTTAAAGATCCTCAGTTTTGTAAAATGTAATGAAAGTTTTATGTGATAGAAAGGTAGGATGCTATAGTTATGGTTGGGCCATGATACAAAATCCTAGCATCATTATGTATCCTACAAGGGCAGGAATCAATCCATACGTAGTTCTCTAAAATCTATGTAGTTTAACATCGTGTGGTGAGGATGAAATACTCTTAGTTTAGGGTCATAGAGTTTGGGCCATTAGGGCTTGAAAATTTAGCATCCTGCAGCTCAAATGATAGGCACTTGGCAGTTTAACGTCCTGCAGCTTAGACGATAACTACTTTTGGTTATGTGAAATACTTCTTCAGAAATCTCGCATTTGTAGGAGCAGTAGTGAACTACCCGTCCATGGAGATCAGGGCATATGCTCCATTGGATTAGAACTTGTGTATAACATATGGTCCCTACCACTTGGGCTCCAGCTTTTGAGGTTTCTTTCTGGGTATCATTGGGGTTCGGAGGACCAACACCAATTCTCCTTCCAAGAAAGACCAAATACGAACCTTTTTATTGAAGGCTCGTGCGATCTGGTTCTGATATACTTCTAAATGGTGCAAAGTGTGAAACCACTTCTCATACAGCTGTTCCAATTAACCTATCCATTTTTCTGATTTATCATCGTTAGATAACTAATCAAAAATGGAAACAAAGAGCGAGGGAAATTGGAGCTCAATGGGCAGGACTGCTTCTGTTCCGTATAATAATGAGTACGGAGTAGCCTGAGTAGTGGTGCAGAATGTGTTTTGATAATCCCACAATGCATGAAGGAGTTTATCCATCCATTATTTATTGTATTTGTCCCCCATTTTCTAGAGAATGTTGGACAGGGTCTTGTTGAAAGCCTCTATATGTCCGTTGGCTGCTGCATGGTAGCAGGATGAGTGGTTAGCCTTGATACCATATTCTTGGTACAGTTTCTCCAATTCAGTAGAGCATAAGTTGGTGTCGTTATCCGTCAGCATGGTATGATTGATACCAAATATGGTGATGATATTGGCTTTCACAAATCTGACAATGTTTCTTGCCCTGACTTCTCTGAGGGGTACAACTTCTGCCCATTTTTAAAAGAAGTCGGTTGTTGTGAGGATATACTTCAATTGTTTGGCCGTGGTGGGAGGATATGGTCCCATGACGTCCATTCCCAAATGGAAAATGGCCAGGAGTACTTGTCCTTATGAAGTAACTCTGGGGGTTGGTGAATGAAGTTGGCATGAATATGTCAGGAATGTCACTTTGCGGTAAAGTGATCACAATCTCGTGCCATGGTGGGCCAATAGTACCCAAGCCTTCAAACCTGATGAGAAAGCTTAGACCCCGACTGATGTGCTCCACATACTCCGACATGTACTTCATTTATGACAGTATCAGTTTCTTCTGCATCAATGCATCTGAGGAGAACTCTGTCAAGGCCTCGTTTGTAGAGGACCTCTTGCTGACCTGTGCCACCATATAGGACAAAGTTTATTTCCCTTCTCTGTATTTGCTCTCGTTCAGCCCTATCTGATGGAAGTTCTCCCATTTGAAGGTAGTTTTCAATGGGGGTCATCCAGCCGGTGGTAGGAGCATATGGCTGAGGGACATGACTGACTTCATTGATTTATTCCATCTTAGTCTGAACAAACGGCAAGACCATTTGACAATGAGTAATACTGATAATTGTTTCATCCCAGTCTGGGTCAGCTAGGGTTGTGGCCGCATTAGCTAATGCATTGGCCTGGGAATTATAAGACCGGGGAATATAGGTCAATGTTGGTTCTGTATAGAATTCCTCCATTAACCCTCATACATGGTCAAACAAGGGGATCAACTCCTTTTTAATATAATAATCACCATTGACTTGCTTGATGACTAGTTCCGAGTCACCTTTTACCTTATGTTGTTGTACTTGTTCCTGGAGTGCGAGATCCAGCCCTGCAATGAGGGTTTGATACTCCGCCTCATTGTTCGTACATCCTTCTGACAGGAGGAAGGAATATGGTGAGATTGCCTTTTCCGAGGACATGAGTATGATCCCCAAACCCACCTTGTTAAATTTGGGATCCTCCATCCTCTTTCCTTTTGGGCTTCAGGATGCGCCATCGAAGTACATTTCCCATGTTGGGAACTCCTCTTGAACTGAGAAGATGTCTTCATTAGGTAGCTCGACGTCTGGTGAGGTGGTCCCTGTCAAGGGGTGCTCTGCCAGAAAATCTGCTAATGCCTGGCCTTTGATGGCTTTCGAAGGCACAGACCGGATGCCAAACTGTTGCAAGATGACTGCCCATCGGGATAGGCTCCCGGTCAGCATCAGGCGGCTGAGGATGTACTTGAGCGGGTTACTATGAGAGGACAAATGGACTTCATGATGCTGTAGATAATGTCGCAATTTTTGAACTGCGAAGACCAAGGCCAAACAACTCTTCTCGATGTTTGAGTATCGAGTTTCAGCATCGATCATGGTTCGGTTGAGGTAATAGAGACTATTTTCACTAACGCCGTCATTTTTCTGTGCGAGGAAGGCTCCCAGTGACCGATCTAGGGCCATCACATATAGGATAAAAGGTCTTCCTTCAACTGGGGGCATGAGCACCGATGGGCTTAAGAGGTATTTCTTTAGGTTGTCGAATGCCTCTTCGAAATCATCTGTCCATTGGTACGTAACCCCCTTTTTCATTAACCTGGTGAAGGGAAACCATTTACTCGCTAGGTTGGCTATGAACCGCCTAATGTAGGCCAGGTGTCCTTGGAATCCTCTCAACTTAGTGAGATTGTGGGGATGTGGTAATCCAATAATAGCCTTTGTCTTTTCAGGTTCGACTTTGATGCCATGATGGCGTACGGCGGAGCCAAAAAATTTCTCTGAGGTAACCCCGAAGGTACATTTCAAGGGGTTTATCTTCAGGCTATGTTGTAAAAGTTTGTTGAAGACTGTTTCAAGGTATGACAGGTGATCTGAGTGCTATCTTGATTTGACCACCAAGTCATCCACGTAGCATTTGACGAATCTCCCCAGAAATGGTTTAAAGATACGATGCACGCCGCGTTGGTATGTGGCGCCAGAGTTCTTGAGACCAAAGGGCATGACCCTGTAATAGAATACTCCTTGAGGGGCCCTGAAGGCAGTGACTTCTTCATCTTCTTGGGCCATCCTGATTTGATTATACCCAGAATAACCGTCCATGAAGGAGAGATCCTCATACCCGGCCGTTGCGTCAATTAATAACTCAGTGATCAGGACCGGGAAATAATCTTTAGGGCAATTCTGATTGAGATCTCTGAAATCAATGCAGACATGGATTTGTCCATTCTTTTTCTTGATGGGGACAATGTTGGTTAGCCAGATGGGGTATTGGACCTCCCAAATAAAGAATTCTTTAATAATAATATTGAATTCAGCCTCTATTTTGACAGTATGTGTGGGGTTCTTCCTTCTGGTGGTTTGTTTATAGCCTCGGTGGTCTTATGGCAGACATAAGTGGTGTGTCGCCACGTCTAGATCGAGTCCCGAAATTTCTGTGTAATTCCAGGAAAAAACATCTCGATGTTGCCTCAGGAAAGAGGTATATACCTCGTGCTCCTCGGGAGACATGGCTGTACTAATGAGAGTGGGCCTCAGGTCTTCCTCAGTACCCAGGTTTATTTTCCTGGGCTCATCCATAGTGATTGAGATACCTTCCTCAAATGTGGGAGGTGAATCCCTGAGATCTTCCTCCTCTTCTTCCCCCACATTCTCATCTTCTTGATTCTATGGGGAGAGAGTTATCGGCATGAGCTCTTGGGAGTTCGGAGGCGAGGCATTGTGGGCATCCTCGCTCAAGTATTCTCCCCCAAATTGAGGGTTAGTGGTCGTTTCTACACTGCTATGTTCGGGCGTCATGGCTGAAGTCATGAGGATAGCTGAGTACGTGTCCGGACTTGAACTCCTTCTCTCAACATGGTTGATGGGCAGTACGTAGTCTTCGCCGAGCTACTCTAGGGGGTCATCAGGAACCATTTCTAGGCCATTTAGAGTGGGGATCCAGTCGATACCATCGATCGAAGTCTTCTTCTTATTTTGCTCATAAAACTCGGCATCAATGTAGTGACTCAGAGAGATTGAAAGGGGCCTTATCAGCGTGAAATGTTCCACCTTGTCCATTGACGCAATACTTAATACACTGGTGGTAGGATGAAGGAATGGCCATGTGCTTATGAAGCCATGTCCTTCCCAGCAGGGCATTGAATGTTGTGTTCTTCCAGACCACCAGGAATTCCGAGTAGGCTACAAGGTCACAAAAATGGGTTTTTAGCTTGATTTGTCCCATTGGATTCTGTTCACTCTTGTCATAACCCAACAGAGTTGTGGATGAGGGTATTAGATCATCCTCACTTTAGCCCAACTTACGAAGTGTCCGTAGGGAAAGGAGGTTAACTCCAGATCCATTGTCAATAAAGACTTTCCAGATCTCAACATCATTTAGTGTACTAGACACATATAGTGGTTTGATGTGTCCTTTCATGATAGAATCTTCATCCAGATCGGTGAAGAAAATCACTGCATTGAATTCAGCCGGGACAGTCTTTGTCCGGTAAATCTCGGCGGCGGCTACCTCATCTTGAAAATCTTGGGGGATGATCAAGGCTTCTATAAGAGCCTCCCAGAGATCTGTTGACAAACTCAGGGAATCTAGGATTTACAGTTTGGCTGGTATTGACGCCAGCTGCTTAAGGATATTGTATTTCTGCTCTAGCGGCCGACGCTTCTCCATTGGCAGGAGAGTTTTAGTAGGCACTTTGGGAGCTGGAGTATGTGACAAGGAGGGACCGGCCATGGGGTCGGATGTCGACAGTGTTCCCACGTTCTGGGGACTCAGCCTGACCGGTCTGTTTGTGTGCACTAGGTGGCTAGACACTTGTTCCTCCTCTGATGGGTACTGCAGAATGACGGGGCTAGAGTGGCTTCTTGTGGAGGTGGAGGGATATTATTTCTCCTACTGAGTCCGTTGAAGGGCTCTCCCATGGGTTTCTGTAATATTAATGGTTTGGGATGGGGTAAAACCATAGGGTTGGTTTTGGACGCGACTGCGCCTCCCCTAGTATCCCCTGCTTCTGTGATTACTCCTCCCAGCTCCTCGTGTTGGGAACTCAGGTTCGTAACCATACCCTTCATCAGGGAATGATTCCATTATATGGACGATGTTGATGGAACCAAATATTAGCACCTCATCCTATGACAGGTCAACCTGGTCGGTTGTCCCTGATGGTGCTGCTTGGTGGGTCGGTGCCCGTGGTGCCAAGTTTGGGGGCATAAAATCCGACAATGTTAGGGTTAACTTCGGCCTCATTGCGGAATTCTCCTCTTGCACTTGTCTCCTCCCTTTTTGATTACGCCTGGATGACCGGCTCGTGGAGGGTTTTGGGGATGATATTTTCGGCTGTGCGACATTAGGGGCTGTTGGTGGCAACACCGGCTGCTATAGTTGAGCTCGAAGTATGACCTGAGCTCAATTGATAGTCTTCCAAGTCATCCAGTCATCAAATTTCTTCCCCTTCTTGTTGGTGACTTCCTTCCACCCCTCACCTTTGTCGGAGTCGGTGGTAGAAATATACATCACATGTGATGGGGGTGGTCCCCGCTCGACCTTCCCGGAGTCTACCATCCTTTGCAGGAGGTCTTTAAAGATGAAGCATTCTTGGATATTGTTCCCCAACATTTGATGGTAGGGACAGTAATCTGACCTGTCATCGCGGCTGACTTCTTCGGGCTTCCTTGGCTCCAGGAGGTGGAGAAAATTGCAATTCATGGTGATGATGAAGTAGCTGCAGACTTGGTCCTATCGGAATGAGTATACTTTGTGTCTTCATTCCTTGAACTAGTTGTGCTTCAATCCTCTCTGATCGTCCTGCTTGGGTGGAGGCGGCCACTGATATATAGGGGGCCCTTGATGATTTGGTGGAGGTCTAGGTGGTAGAGAAGGCGTAGGGGCTGGCTTGAGCGTGACAGAGGATGCTTCAGCTCTAACTGCTCTCTTTGCAGGAGCCTATGAGGCTATTCGGGACTTCAGATTAGTCCACTGCAGGGAGTCTTCAATTCTCTGGGCAATGGCAGAGAGATTGTGGAAGCCAGTGGTGCACTCCACTGGTATGAGCGGTGTTCACAGCTTATCTCAAAGGTTATCAATGCATATGAAAAGCATATCATCTTGTGTCATTGGCCAATTCAGAGAGTAGTTTAGACCATTCCATCTGGCAATGAAATATGAGACCCTCTTATTCTCCCTTTATTTGCAATTCATGAGGTCACTGACCGTTGTTTTAGGCTATGTTGAGATGAAGTGGAACAGGAACTGCTGCCAAAGGTCTTCCCAGATTTTTATTGACTGATCTGGAAGAATCGTATACCAGACGAAGGCAGATCTTTAAAAGGTCCACACGAAGCATCTAAGTTTCACTACTTCTTGTTTTTCCATAGTTCCCATCATAGGGTCGCAATAAGACACATAGTGCATCAAATGCTGTTTCAGATTTCCTGATCCATTGAAAATAGGGAATATAGGGCTCCCAAAATTGGGTAGAGGAGGCGTGTTTCTCACCCAATCTGGGTAGGGCTTTCACTCTGGCTGTACCGGAGTGCATCGACCTTCCATTGCTTCTAATCGAGCTATCAATGCCTATATGGTGTTGGAGAGACCCTGGTTTACATCCTGTTGGGCCCGATATTGGCAGGTGTAGCCCAAGGCATTGCTTGAGGATCCGGATCAGCCAACACCAAGGATGTATATGCCATTTGTGACACCTTCGGAGGGTTCAGACGTACTCACTCTAGTTTCTTCTTGAGTGGAGGGAAGTCTTGGTATTTATCCAAATCCATGTTCAGGTATTTGGATGAGATGGGTGCCACATTGGGTGGGGACCCTGACCATGCTTCGTTTTCCAGGGAAAACCTTGGTCTTTGAGGTGCACTTTCTGGGAGTTCAAGGTGTGGCTCTTCTTGGGAAGCTCTTTCAATAAGATGGTTCCTCTAAAGTAGCTCGACGTTAAGCCGCCTCAATTCTTTCATTTCCTCTTCCTGTCGAGCGAATCTCTCTTCGAGCGTAAGTGGATAGTTTTTATTGAGAGAAGGAGGCGGGTTAAGGGTAACCGGTCCTTTGTTCTTATCCTTTTTGTAAGCTTGTAGAGTAAGCAGAGGAGGGTTAGCTGGAGGGGCGGCCATATTTAGGGTGACCCTCTGATTCCGGGTGTGCACACTTGATTTTTCATTGTGAATAACAGCCTGAATGGAACCGTCATTTCCCGATCCATCCGGATTTGCATCATCTTCAGTGTCACTTGTGGGGTTAACCTCTAGGGAATTGATGGATGCATATCATGGGGTGGAGGAGATGTCATCTTCCAAATAGGAAGAGGATCTCCCACGCCTTTTACTGGTCTTCCCCTTCCTGTCCCGGGATTACTTTCAGACTCCTTGACAAAGGGTGACATGGAGAGTTCTTTGATGCGACCCTACGGTACGCCTCCCTCTAGAAGGGGATGACGATTTAAAGGACGGGATAGGGCAGAAAAATTCTCTTCTGACTGTCCTCCCTAGACAAGAGAATACTGATTCTCGTGGGGGAGGTTTTTGTTGAGCTGGTAAAAATGCCCCCAGCCCTGAGAGCTGGGGTTGGCTCCGTTCCTTGGATGTTGAGTCTATTCCCATTTTTATTGGTCTTACGGGGGTATTTTTTGTTAAAAATACCCCCAACCCTATAGGACGGGGTTGACCCTGGATTGCGGCAGTGGATGCTGCTATCGCTACCTACCTGATCTTACGTTCCCCCATTCAGGGGTGAACTAGATCTGATGCTGAGTTCACCTATGAATCAATCCCCTCTAGGGAGGCAAGAAATGACTGTTGATTGGCCTCTCTTAGGAAAGAGGCCTGTTGTATGCTTTCGGTGGCCATATTTAGGATTTTGTGAATGGATTGTTCCTATCATTCCTGATGATTCTAGGACTTACTCAAGTCCTATCTCTGTTGGGTGAGTCGCCTTTCCTGAATAGGGACCCCACTCGATTGTTGTCTTGACGTGATGACATTACAAGACATTATGATGAAAGGGTTCTTCTGGGTAGAAAGCTGAGTGAAATGCAGAGATCTATGTTCTCCCCATCCTCTAATATAGACTCCCGTCAAAGCGTCACCAATGAGGTGGCTCAACTGGTGCAGTGCACAGAGGCAGGATAACTCAAGGTTTCCTTTACGTCTCTCAGGTCGCGGTTGTCACGCCGAAGGAAGAGCTTCCATGTCGATGTGACGTAGGAGGTATCCTATTGTCTTGACATGGTCTATATACCCATCGTAGGGAAGGAATCTTGATTTTATCCGGTGGAGGGTTTTCTATATATTGGAGCGAATGTCGTGTACACATTCTTCTAGCAACTTTCTGGGTATGTCGAATTGAGAGGTGGTCGTGGGACAAAAAATAACTAGTACATCATCTTTGGCCAGTCATTTCCTCAGGTGAAACATGACGGTATACTCCTCCCCTAGTGATTCCTCTACCTAGTCGGCCTAACTGAGATGCTCACCGATAGTGTGGTCAGAGGTAGTGGGGCCGGTAGGTATTGAACTATCATGTGGGCAATTCCGAGGTGGTTCAGAAGATGAACGTTGCCCCGGACCATATCCTGATTGAAGAAGGGTGTTGTTGGTGACTAGCTGGAAATCTAACATGTTTGATCCCATCCTTCTGAGTGCCTTGACATATGAGGGATTTTCTGTGCTTGATTCAGTAGGGGGAGGACCTTCCTGTCGATATGATATGTCATTACAGGGAGGACCTTCGCAATAACTGTCATCATGGTGAGGATGACCATCATGGTTTGACGTTCGATGTGTATCCTGGGGAGGACCTTCAAGACACACTACGACAAGGGGAGGACCTTCTTCTTGATAGGGGCCATTGCGGGGAAGACCTTCGCAATGGAGGTCGTGGTGGCGAGGACTACCATCACAATTTCCGCAGGGAGAATGTGTGCGGGGTACACCCTAAAGAGGGTCTTCAGAATGTACCGCAATGAGGGGAGGGCCTTCTCATTGCTTGACGTCTCTATGGGGAGGACCTCCATTATCAGAGTGGTGAGGACTACCATCGTGATATGATGCCTGGTTGCGTGGAGTGTCATTGCAATGTAACCCCTAGGGAGGACCTTCCGGGCAGGCCACGACAAGGGGAGGGACTCCGCAGTCGCAACTACGATAGCAAGGAATAATATCATAATCTGTGGTCCCACTGCACGGAGAGTGTTTGCATTGTATACCCCAGGGAGGTCCTTTAGGGTGGACCACAACAAGTGGAGGGCCTTCTTGCTGCTCGATCTTCTGGTCACACGGAGGGCTTCTGTGACTCACATCAAAAGATAATCACTTGTTATCGATCATTATATACCCATGGGGGAGGCCCCTGTGGGTGCTCTGGGGAGGACCTTCAGAGCTTCTGGTAGCGACATTGTGGGGAGGACCTTTATAACTGCTACTGCCACTCCCATAATATGGTAATGGGTGGATAGGGTTCTAAGCCTTCAATATGTGCTTAGCAGAATTGGGAACCCCGGCTTCCAGTACAACAGAGTCATGAACCCGCTCTTTATTTTCCAGCTGCCTTTGGCGCATTCGGGGCACTTTCTTGTGGGCAGTGGGGACGATCTGCTATTGATAACGGCCTTCACCTTTGGGTCCCTTTCTAATTGGGTCCTGTGATGCTACCGGGATATACAGACGAACATCTTGAATTTTATCATGGATATATGCCTGCTCTGGAGCATCCACCATGATGGATGGGTGTCCCCCAGTTGGAACGAGTGAATCTGCTCGATATGGTTGCCCTTGTATCACGGAATATGGTTGACGACCCTCCTGGGTGGAAGCAAGGATGAAGATCTACTCCAAGGCATCTACCTCGTCTCTTAGATGAGTCACCTCAATTGGGGAGACATGCTCATGGGCCTGATTCATTGCTGTTTCCGATGATGCAACTACATTCTGGAAAGTCTTCAAGATATGATATGGGATTGATACCTACTCCTCCATCATTGACAGGATATGCAGAGAGACATATCTGGCTGGAACAGGTATGAAGGCCCATTATAGTATCAGAGTAGGAATATCCTGCTCCGGTCCTCCGGTGGTCTGTGGGTACTGATAGTTCTCCTATGTCGGGGCAGGTGAACGAGTCTACCCCTGTGCTGGGATATGCCAGTTTATCTCCCCATTTTCCACCACATCAGGATGATGGAATTTACATGCATCCACAGGGAGCTGGCCCTGCATATGTTGGTTACCCACCGTATCGAGTCGGTGGCCTTTATTGGCAGGTATATGTGCCCGCCTATTAATTTTCACCACATTTGGATGATGGTATTTGTTGATCGCCACCACATCGGGATGGTAGGCATCAAGATCATCTACTAGGAGCTAGTACTGTGGGCCCTGGGTTGCCACCATGTCTGGTTGGTGGGCTTTATGACCCTGGGTAGGGAGAGGTTCCTACTAGGTAGGTGCCATCCTATGTGAGTGATGGGCTTGATGGAGCTCAGCGGGGATGCATGCCTGCTTGTATGATGCCGCCATGTCCGGATGGTAGACTTTGGAGGAGCGGATAGGTGTATGTGCCTTCTCACAATATGTCTCCATGACTGGGTAGTGGAGCCCCTCCTTAGGGACAAGGGTGATGACCGGTCCTTGGTTGCACGTTTGCCGCCCTCGTCGAGCAGTCTGAGGGGCCGGAGCTCGGGGAGCGTGGGCTCGGATCCTCGGGGCGACATCCTCCTTAGCGTCAGGATATTGAGTCGTAGCGTAACCACAATGACGTCTTCCAGCGGGGGCCTTAGAGCGGAACCCCTATTCAGTGGGGATAAAGTCCTTAGTGTCGACCTCATCTGCCTCCCTGAGATAAGGGAGGTACACGTTGTCTGGTTCTAGGGATAGACTCTCGAAACGATTTGAGATGGCAACAATATCCATCTGGATATGCTTTCGTGGCTGCTGCTGGGTAGGTGACCGGTGGGTCTTGGCAGATTGGAGGGTGTGCATGGCCGCCTCCACCGTCGGGAGAGTACCATTCAAGTGGTACTCTTGGATCAATGCATCTGAGACCCAGTGTTGAATATGCTAAGTAGGTGACGGGGTCCTTCGTTGGTGAGGATGTATGGTCATTGCGTTGCTTGAAGTACGCATCTATGAGTTCCCCCATGATGCCATTGGATTGAAGGGAGTTCTGGTTGGTACTTGTAAAATATTTTAACAAATACAAATAGAAAACCCTTCAAAGCAGAATTTCATGATCCCATTCATAATTAATTACTTTTCTTGGCCCTCCTTATGAGTATAAGGGGGCACATGGTGGGATTAGGTCAAATCCATCATGCTTGGTTAAAGATTCACGTCGGGTTCACCATTTTTGTTTTGATAGAGGGTGGGAAGATGTGTACTGCCCGACGGTTGATTAGAGAAGGTTGGGTTATTATTAATCACTCATATAAAGTGAAACATTTTCATTTAGAAATTCCCAATGGTTCCATATCAAATAATACGTGGACCTTCTTTCCAAAGGTAGGCGTTCACTCAGTTATTTTTCCCACAACACTTAAGAACTCACATTGGTCGAAAGGATGGGAAGTCGGGCTCATCGCACCCTTTTGGGGGGAATTATTGACTATTTCGGGACTCTATTATAGATTTAATACATATTCATATGTTCATGAATCTTTGGTTTACACCCAAGCATAGTATCCACAGATTACTCCTGGTTGGCAATGGTCAGCTGAACACAGGGATTCAGAATCATTTAGGCCCAAGGTTTACCACCCCTCATTGGATTAATGACTCCGAGGAGTTTGGACTAATTGAGATGGCACTGGTTTAAGTCCTCATAACTGGGTACTCTGGAGTTTATTGTCATCCAGGGGGGACAGATAATGACTTGAGAGTTTGGATCGAACCCGTGATATGGGATTACGCGAGACTTGCCTGTTGTTGGGATTGAACCTTAGGGAGGCGTCCTATGTACCCTATTTAGGAAACGGGGATCAAAACCCACGTATTTCTTTTTGAGGGGCATGATTGGGACTTACACATGGTTAGTGGCCCAAATTGGGATTGAACCTCAGGGAGACTTCCTATGTACCCTACTTAGGAGACAGGGATCAAAACCCACGTAGTTCGTTTTGAGGGTCGTCGTTGTGAAGATGCTGTGACCATCAAAAATCTCTAAGCCCACATGAGTCATGCTCGGTGTGAGAAATAAAAGAATGCAATAGACCTGGCAAGCCTCACACATTCTCCCTACCAAGGGAAGGGGAAGAAGATGACGATCAGAGTAGAAGGACGGGACCACTGGACTCTCCTTCTCCCTGATGTTGGAGGAAGGTAGAAGTCGCGCAGTGAAGCAATGAACCTTCTGTGATGAGAGGGGAAGGGTCATTGGCTTCCGACGAGGATGGTGTGGGGCTTACTCCAAGAGGGATGCACAACCACTCCTAGGAGAGGGGAGAAGTGCTCACCGCTGGCAGTCATCAAAAGGAAACGCGAGCAAGGTCCCTCAATCCTAGCAAGTGGAGAGCCACAAAGGGGACTCCCGGGCTCAGACTCTGCACTACCATGGGAATGTGAATCCCGAAATGCTTCGGGAATCCGCTCAAGAGCCGGGGAAACCACTTTGTCCTCTCCTACCGTGGGTATGTGAACTCAAAGTGGTGCACTGATGTGCCTGAAGGTTTCATCATATGGGTCTGGTGGCTTCAGTAGAGGCCTTGGCTCGGGGCTGATAAATAGGCCAATTAAGGGATTGTGAATGATCGGGCCATATTGGAAGGGTTTTATCTAGCTCGGGGAATGGGAACACCGAAGGAGTTGGTGGGGGTGCATGGGTGCATGAGGAGTGGCGCCCTTCGTGTAGGGGCTGCTACACAGCTGGAGAGGCAATCCGTGTACAAGGGTGGTACTTGGACTGATAGGCATCCCGTGTACCAGGGCGGTACGTGGCTTCGGGTTCGGCCCCCATACCAGGTTGGTATGTGGTGGAGTCCACGCGAGCAACGCCGGTCAGGGGCATCGCCAGTCGGGGGTTCGCCGGTCAGGGATTCGCCCGCATAGGAGGGTGCTACGTGGTGCGTCGGATCGCAAAAAGGGGAATAAACTCCCTGGTCCATGGGGAGTACATCCGCGGAGGGGCCATGGCTCGCGTTTTTTATTTTAAGTTCATGGTTCGCCAATTTATTATGCGTTTTTCGGTTCCTTATCAATTCGTTTCTAGTTTTATACCTTTTCTGGTTCACAAATTGGAACTTTACTGTTCGCGAAATCCTAAGCTCCTTCCTTCGGAATCCTTCGTTCAGAAATAGATCTCCAAACCTTCTCACCGATGGAGTCCAATCAATCGATCCCCCAATCTCCGAATCCTTCTACCCGAATCCGATCGATCCCTTTCTTCTTCCCCTCGATGTACTTTTATATAAGGGGGAAAGAGATGTATCTATGGTCATGTGACACCTTTTGCAGAGTCCCAAGACCAAAAACCCAGTTTACGGATGACTTTTTCAATCCGCAACTCGCGGGGGGGGGGGGGGGTCATTGAATGCACCTCACCCGCGAACCAAATCGGTGCTTTGCGGCCTCGTAGGGCTTCGACTCTATTCCACGAATGACAGCACGTGGGGTCTGGGCTGGTTGGCGTGTTTCACGGCTGGGGCAGTTCGTGACGGTGAACCAGCCTGGCACCCATCTTGCTTCGTGCCCGCGGAGGGGTTCTCGCCTCCGTTTTGAGAACGGTGCTAGTCCACAGAGGGGGCATCTCGCTGAACCGGCCGCGTACCCTCAATGTTGGACCGGTACGCAGACCAATCGATCCTTTTCCAATCTTGAGTATTCTCCATATTTTTGTCCAATTCTTTGAGGGAAATTGGGTAGAATCCTTTCTCAGATTAAGGGGATTCCCATTCTCCTTTGCGGATTTTTCAAGACCCTACATGGGCTTAATTTTTCCAATAAATACAAGGGTGGGGGGAGCTCCAAATTTTCATTCAAAGTCAAATGCTTACCCTAAATACTAATTGATGCACCACATAATTATATTTCTCCATAATTTTCCATAGGAATTATTTTATTTTCTCCCTCCCTCTCTCACCCTCTCATAAATAACATGATGGGGTAATTTTATCATGTGTTGAGTGATGTAATTGTAAGGGTATTGAGTGATTTGGATGTTTTTATTCTATTTTTAGTTTATGTTAGTTTGTATATCTGCACCACAATTATTCATCTTACCCATTATTTAATCATGAGCATTATAACACCCCTAGTTTCAATTAAGTAACCATTGTTTATGCATTTTATGTATATAATTCGTTTGGGTGATGTTTGGGAAGGTATGGAGGACTTTTTGAATATTTTGGGGGCTTTTATGGAGGTTCACAATTTGAGCATGGTTAGTAGAAACTATGAAAAACCTATAGGAAACTGTGAAAAGTGAGGCAGTGAGCTTTGAGTAGGTGCACGGTTAGGCACAATGTTTGGACAAAATATGTGGCCACCTAGGGGAAACACTGCTTTTGGAGGCAGAGACATGCATGGTTAGTGCACGGTTTTCCTATCTATGTTCTCTAACCCTGAACAGTTAAAAATTAGGTCCTTAAATTGTGAATCTCATTTGTAATTGCTCAAAAACCAATCCTTTTCTACCTAGGTATAACCTAATTAGGTTTTATCTCTTCTTAAAGGCTATAAAGACTCTTCCCTTTGATTCAGTACTGATGTTTTGGAAAATATTATTGCATTGAAGGACATATTGCTTGGTAAGTCTTCTCTCTTGGTGTTTTTTATTAGATTTATTCTTATTAACTATATTAAATTCACTTATCTAGTATTTTGGGGATATATTTATAATAATTTATTCCAATAATGACGAGATATAGCTATTTTTTTTGTTCGAAAACAAGATCTAAGGTGGGTTATTAGAGATTTAGCCTGGTTTTGTAGAATAATTCATGCCATTTTTCATTTTAGCGATAGTTTCCAAGGTAGATAGCTTCACTCTCGACTCCTCTTACTATAACATGAATGATAGATTTAAAATTGTGTGTATTTCTTTAAATTTATTGTGAAATTATTGAGCAAATATTGGTATAAACCTTATTTAGTGGTTATTTTTTGGAATTGTGGAATTGTTGTGCAAAGTGCATTGTTGAATGATTTTAAAATTATGATTTTAAAATATTTTATTGGTTTGATTCAAGGAAAAAGTTTTTGTGGAAGGGTTTTCAATAAAAATATTATTTTATTCTAATTATTAGTCACAATTGGTTTGGATTGATTTTTTGGCATGATGGTTGGTGTGTGTTTATGTTCATTCGGGATAGATAAGGATATGAAGTTTTCCCCATCAAAAGTGGGATGGATAAGTGTATGAACTTTCCCCCATCAAAATGGTTCACCAAGTGGTTGCTTGGTGAAAGGTTGAACCACCACTTATGAGTATAGGGATGTCCATAGTTACATTAATTGTTAGATGCGTGGATATGTGGAATAGAATGGGTTATGTCAAAATGGAATTTGAGAAATGGTTAAATGACTTGTTTGGTTGGTTTGATTTGAAACAACTTTGGTTTGGAAAACTATTTTGGTATGAAAAATATTTTACTAAGAGATGGTTTAGATTTGATATAAACTATTTTCAATTGTTTTATATAAATTATTTTAAATAAATGTGCTAACATGTTCCATACTAGTAGCATGAGTAGCGATGTTATTTGGGGAAAACCTACTGAGTTTCATTACTCACCCCATGCTTGGTCATTTTGGTGAGTTTGTAGATATCATTTATTGGGACATAGGTAAATAAAAGGTATCACATTTATTTAGTGATTATGCTTTATATTTTGATATTGGTCTTGGTTTTTTCTTGGTACTCTGATATAGTTTGGGTTGATTTGTTATACTTTAGTTGTACTGCATTGTTATCATTCATCATATAGTTTTTTTCATTTATAGTTTTTTTGGTTGTGGTTGTTTTATTTTCAAAAGGAAAAATCATCCCCTAATTATATTCAAGCACTTGGAATTTATTTCTTGCCTTTGGCATCATAGGGATGTATTCTAAGTCCTAGTATAAATTCCACCTCAAATCAAGCCAATGAGGAGAGGGATGATATTACAAATTGTATTAGTATTGGTTAGTCCAAATATGTTGGGTCACATGGTATCGGTTTTCCTGGGGTATTAGTTGTGTCAGTATTGGATTTGAAAATTCATTCTTGATTATTCCTTGATTTGGTATGGTATAAAGGAGTAGGATCAAATTTAGAGCATAAAAAGGCACATCTAACCTATTTATTTTTAACTTCAAGTTACCAGGGAGTTGGATACATAAGTGTTTTAGAGACACTTATAGGAGTTATAATCTCATTGTCATGGGTGTATCCAATAAAAAGATCATGACATGAATTTATAGAAATGACTTCCCACTAGGAGTTCATATTTCATTTGGAGTAATGATTTATGATTTTTGGTGCAAAAAAGTTGATTTTTGAAAAGTATTGAAAAAATGTTTTCAAATGTGGTATTTTGAAAATGACATGATAGTTGTATTTTGAAAATGGTTTTATTTTCAAACATATTGTAGAATTTTCAAAAATGGGATAAAAATAGAAAGTGTGAAATTTTGGGAAAGCATTGTTGTGATAGTTGTGATATGATAAATTTGAAATTGTTAAGCCTTCAATTACTAGAGAGTGAGACTTATGGTTTTTTTTGTGTTTATAAAAAATGGAACCTAGTAGGAATCATAGAAACCAACCGAAAGAAGTTGTTGAGAATGTGGTTGAACATGAGGAAAAGTTAAACAAATAACTAGTTTAAAGTATTTCTTAGGCCTTTTAATCCATGGATATAGGGAACTAAAGGGATAAACCAAGTCAAGGGGATCATTTTGTTCAGTTCTAGATATAGAAGCCACCCATATTTTAGGGTGATTTAAAACTAGAGAAGGAAGAGGTGTGGAAGAATAAGATGAATCAAATATTTGATTTACTTGGCACATTAGTAGAGCTAAAAGTCAAGTTGGAAATGTATATGTTGGAAGATATTGAACACCAATGGTGGGATTTATTATTTCATGATAAATTGGACCAAGGAATTTCATGGGAGTATTTTGAATAATTGTTCAACAAACAATTATGTCCCCACACATTTAGGATATCAAGAACGATAGACTTTTTTAGATTGAAGTAGGAGAATCTCTTAGCGATGGAGTATGCGAATAAATTTTTGAACTTATTCTTCTTTTCACCTAAAGTTTTTTCAAGTGCATCCTTGAAGGCACACATTTTTGAATTGGGGATGAGGTAATAGATTCTATTAAATATTTTCATGATTTTATAATGATTATACGAATATTTTCAATAGAGTAATGGTGGTAGAAAGGGACATCTTAGGAGATATAGGTGGAGGAATCATATTGATACCTATGGGAAATAGTGGGAACTCTAATGTTGGGAGTAAGTCGAATAGGTACAACTATTTCGAAGGTAGTGTAATTACTCAAAATCATATGGATGGAGCAATTAATCTTCATCCAAAACCAATTGGTAAACCTGGATGTTTTCAATGTGGTTCATTTTACCACATGAAGTGATATTTAATGAAACCACCTAGAGCATGCCACAATTGAAACTAGATGGGGGAATCTTCAGTGCTAATGTTATACTGCTCTAATGTAGGGTGTTTAGGACACATCTCATATTTCAAAGATGTCATATACTTAAATGGTATGAGAATAGAAAAATACTTCTCATAAGTATAACCGATATATCCATGGTTATTCTAGGATAACCATGACTCCTGAAGTAGTACGATCTCAATTGGGCAATAAAGAACAAAGCATAATGAGTAAGAAGTTATATGGAGTTTTGAAAGTGATGGTGGATGACAAATATGGACCATCAATGGTGAGAGGTATGATTATTTTTAATTCTACCCTAAGAAATTTTTTTTGATACTGGTGAATCTCATTCATTTATTTCTTCTCATGTTGTTGATTTTTTAAGTTTTCATGTTGATATGATGGCTTTTGTTTTGAAACTTAAAAATCCTATCGATCAAAGAGAATGTAAAGCCTTTATGTGTCCATCATGTTCTATAACTGTTGATCAAGTTGAGTTGATATGGTATTTATTTGTTCTTGAGATTGATGTCTAACAAATAATCCTCATTATGGATTGGTTGACAATGTTCAAGGCTCACACCGATTTTTATATGTGAAAGGTTAGTTTTATGACTGATGATGGTGTTGAGGCTATATTTAGAGGGGATAAGAATGTAAAGTTAGGTGAAATAAGATTTTTGGAACTAGTGGTTGGAATGATATCATTCAAGTTGGAAGATTTTACTTTTTAATCGATGGAAGATATTGAGAATAATAGTTTTCCAGTGGTTGTTGATTAGTTTTTGGATGTTTTTACCAAAAATTTCAATGGGTTTCCACCCACAAGAGAAGTGGAGTTTACAATTGATCTCCTTATGAGTAATAGTTCTATTCCCCTTCTATCTTATAATATGGAACTAATAGAATCAAGGAAATTAAAAGTGAAATTGGAAGTGTTATAAATCAAAGAGTTTATTCATCCTAGCACGTCTTTGTGGGCAACACTAGTTTTGTTTGTGAAAAAGGAGGATAGAACTCCAATGTTGTGTGTGGATTATCGTAAAAGTTAAAATAGAGAATAAGTATCCACTTACATGCATTGATGATCTATTTGATCAATTGAGGGGATATCAGTGGTCCTCTAAAGTTTAATTATGATTAGGATATGACCAATTGTGGGTTCAAAATGAAGATATTACAAAGACATCTCTGAGGAGTAGATATGTCAACTATGAGTATGTGGTTATGCCTTTTTGTCTTACAAATGCACTAACAATATTTATGACATTGATGAGTCATATATTTCAAATATATCTGGATTATTTGGTGGTGGTGTTTGTGGATGAAATGTTGGTATATTCAAGGACAAGGGATGAGTATGAGTAACACTTGGGGACAATGTTGAGAATCTTGCAGGATCATCGTTTGTATACCAAATTATCAAAGTGTTATTTTTAATACAAGAGGCATGTTTCATTGACCATGTTATCTCAAAAATAGGTGTTTATATGGATCTATTAAAGATAAAGGTTGCAATCTCTTGTAAACCTCCAAAAAATGTCTTTGAGAAACATTGTTTTTTCTGTATTGGTTGGTTATTACTGACATTTTGTTCATGGTTTTTCATGACTAGCTTCACCTATGAAAAATTTGACATGTAATAATGTTCAATTACAGTGGAAAAAATAATTTCAAAAGTTTATTTAATAGTTTAATGTATACCTTACATCAACATTGATCTTGATGCTTCCAAAATTAGGACAAGGGTGCGTGGTGTATTATGATGCTTCAGGATTTGGTTTGGGATATGTTATCATATAGGGAGATCATGTTGTTTATTATGACACATGGCAGTTACATTTACATGATAAGAACTAACAAACACATTATTTAGAGTTATCTTCCATATTACACACTTTGAATACTTGGTTACATTACCTATTTTGTGAGAAATTTACAATGTTTATGAATCATATGAGCTTGAAACACATTTTCTCACAAAGGAATTTGAACCCAAGACAAATAAGTTGGATGAAGTAATTCAATTTTTTTGAATTTTACTTGATGTATACATTGGGTAATTCCAATTTGATGGTAGATTCATTAAGAAGAAATCTATATGCTCAATTTTAAAAAGAGGCTTTATATAAGCGGTAGTTCATGTCAGTGATAACCGACACACACTTGGATTGTGAAGACTGAGGTAATGAAATAGTTTTCTTTTTCATTTTATTTGGTTCTTGATTTGGTGGATATGGATAAAGAGGTATAAACATCTAATTTTGAATGTGATTCTATGAGTTCAAAACTCAATGGTGGGGAGACCATTGAGGGATGGATATTGGATGGGATTTCAGTTTTGTGGTTTTGAAATCGGATGGTCATACATTTATATTGTTAAGAAAAACTTCTTCATGATTACCACCATTCAAGATGGTATATTTATCCTAAATACATATGATGTAAAGGGAATTGAAAGAACAATTTTGGTGGGTCAGTTTGAAAATAAATGTGGATGATTTTGTTTCGAGATACTTAACTTGTCAGCAGGTTTAGGCTGAGAACCAATGACTAGAGGGTATGTTTCACTCTTTAATTTTTCCTTTTTGGAAATGGGAGAAAATAGCCATGGATTTTGATAAAATTATCCCAAGTAAGGTTCAGAAACATGATGTCATATGGTTGATAGTGGATGAACTCCTAAAGTTATCCCATTTCATCCCTATTCATGAATATCATATAGTGGAGGATTTATCCAAAATCTATATCTAAGAAGTTGTAAAGAGGAACAAAATTCCAGTTTTGATAGTATTAAACTGATTTTATATCTCATTTCTATAAATAATTATATAAATCCCTTGGTACTTAGTTGAAAATGGGTACGACGTATCATCCTCTGACAGATGGGCAATCCAAATAGACGATACATACATTGGAAGACATGCTTCAGGCTTGTGTATTAGATTTTAGTGGCTCATGGGAGGAGTGAATATAGTTAGTGGAGTTATCATATAACAATAATTATTAGGACCAGATACATAAGGCTCATTTGGAATCATTGTATGAGAATCCTTGTCATTATCCACTTTATTGGGTGGAAATAGGTGAGACTTCACTAGTTCGACCGAGCCTTATCCAAGAGACAAAAGAGAAGACTTAGTTGACCAAGAAGATAATATACGTAGCTCAGATTCATCATAAATTATATGCAGATCATCATCAATGGTTGTTTTCATTCTAGGTGAGTGATCATGTGTTCTTGAGGATCTCTCTAAGCTTGGGCATCATCATTTTGGAAAGTAGGGAAAGTTATATCCTTGATAAATAGGTTCTTTTGATATAATTGAATAGTGGTGAGGTGACATATTAGTTTGATTTCCCCCCATGGTTCAGTTTACTACATAATGTGGTTCATGTATCTCAATTAAAGAAGTATTGCCCAGATCCTGACCATGTGATTCGATGAGATCATGTTGACCTAGAGCCAGATGCTTCATTGGTTCATATACTAGAATAGATTGTGGATAGGTAATATAAATTCTTCTATGGGAAAATCATCATTCTAGTACAAGTTTTATGGAAACACGGTCAAATTCAGGAAGAGAATTTAGAATGGGAGAAAGAAATGGTTGAGCAGTGATCCAAACTCTTTCAAAAAAAGGTTGTTTTCTACTTTCTGGGGATGAAAAGAACAATGGTAGAGAGAATATAGCACCCCCCGATTTCAAGTAAGTAACTATTTATTTATGTATTTTATGTATTTAAAGTTTTTGGGAGGAGTTTTTGAAGGTATATAGAAATTTTGGAATGTTTTGGGGATTTTTTGGAGGTGTACAGTTTGAACACAGTTAGTAGAAATTGTGAAACACCTTCAAAAATCTATGAAAAAGTGAGGAAATGGGCTCTAGGTAGGCACATAGTTAGACACACGATTTGGAAAACCATGTATCCACCTTGGATAAACCATTATTATAAAGGCATAGGTATATGCATGGTTAGCACATGGTTTTCATAACCATGATTCCTAACTGTGCAGGGTAAAAATTAGATCCTTAAATTGTGGATCTCATCTAGAATTGCTTCTAAACCACTCATTTTTTCCTTAGGTAAACACAAAATCGATTTTTCTCCCCCCAAAATTTGTGGAGACTCTTCCATTTTATCCGAGAGTGATCCATTGGAAAATCATGGTGTTTTAAAGGCCAAATTTCTTGGTAAGTATCCATTCTTAGTGGTCTTCCTTAGATATATTTTTCTTCCCTCTCTTAGATTCATATATATAGTCCATTAGGGATATATTTTTGATATTTGATACCAATCATGATGATATATTTATATTTTTTCATTAGTTAACAAGATATAAGGTGGGTTTTTGGAGATTCATCCTAGTTTTATTGAAGAATTCGTGTCCTTCTTCGTTTTTTCTATAGTTTCTGAGGTAGGTGGATACAATCTTGTCTCATCTTATTAGAACATAGAGGATATATTTTAAATTGTGTGTATATTTTGAAATTGATTGTGAATTTTTTGTGTAAATATATGTGGAAACCTTCTTTAGTGATTGTTTTTGGAATTGTGGAATTTTTGTGAAAAGTGCATTATTGAATTATTTTAAAATAATGGTTTTAAAATAGTTTCTCGGTTTGATTCATGGGAAAAGTTTTTATAGAAGGGTTTTTAAAAAAAAATTTATTGAAATTATTTGGCATAATTGGTTTGGATTGATTTTTGGCATAAAATTTGGTGTGTGTTGAGGTGCATTCTAGAAAATAAGGGTATGAAGTTTCCCCCCTCAAAAGTGGTTTAGATAAGTGTATAAAATTTCTCCCATCAGAATGGTTCACCAAGTGAAAACATGGTAAAAGGAAGAATCACCACTCAGATGTATAGGGAGGTCCATGGTTTCATGCATGGTTGTATATGTGGATATGTGTAATGGAATGGGTTATGCCAAATTGAAATTTGAGAAATGGTTAATTGACTTGTTTGGTTTCTTTCCTTGTAAATGAATTTTGTTTGGAAAATTGTTTTGGTATGAAAACTATTTTACCGAGTTATGGGTTGGATTTGATATAAACTATTTTCAATTATTTTATATAAATTGTTTTATATAAATGTTCTAACATGTTATATCCTTGTGGAATGAGTAGGGAATTAATTTGGGGAAAACCTACCAAGTTTCATTACTCACCCCCTACTTGGGAACATTAGTGTGTTTGAAGATATCGTTTATTGGGATATAGGTAAAGTCAACATATCACATTTCTTTAGTGATGCTTCATTATACTTAAGAATTGATTAAGGAGTTGGATCTTGGAGTATGTTGGGAGTTGTTGTGTTCGTGTCCTTATAGTCTTCTAGTTTTGTTGGTTTTGTCTTCCACTTTGTATTTTGATATTGGTATTGGTTTCCACTTGGTACTCTGATATATTTTGGGATGGTTTGTTATACTTTGAGTTCTATTACATTTTTATCATAAATCATACAGTAGTTTTTGTTTATGGTGTTGTTTTTTGTGGGTTTTCTATTTTAAAAAGGTAAAATCATCCCCTAATTTTATTGAATACGTTGACATTTATTCCTAGCCTTTGGCATCTTTGGGATATCACATAAGGAAAGTAGTAATTCTACATCAACTCATGCCAATGAAGAGGGATAGGATGTTACAACTATTAATAATTGAGTTGGGAAAAATCATAAACTATATGAATAATTAACATAATTAATTCATTTAAATTGTATGAATTGGGATAATTATTCTTAAAAATGGTTTTGAATCACCCAATTAATTAATCCATCTAAAGTAATTGACCATATAAAAATGGAAAATTTATAAATTAGAGAGGATTCATGAAGCCCAGGGGTTTCCTTAAATTCAATTTTATTGACAACATAACTAAAATGGGATGAATTGTCAAAACACTAGAACATGAACATAAAAATTACTAAACTTGACATGTTTTCTCTATTTGATTCAAAATAAACATTTTCCTATTTTCTCAATTTCTCAATCAAATTCAATCATTTTTTTTATTTTTCCTAAGTTTTTTGAAAATTATCTCTTGGGTTTGACCTAAAAATCACCACATACTACATTTAATTAGTTAGTCATGTAAGTTTGTGTTTAAAAATAAGTTATTATATTTGATTAATCATGTAGGAAATAACCACACCCTTCATACTAGTCACTTTTAAGATCTATTTTTTAGGAATATATTTATTAAATTTATGAAATATGTTTTGTTTCTCTTTTTAACCTTTGTTGTGATTTTAGACTAGGAAAATTGAAATTGAAATTTTTTCTTTTTAATTGGAAAATTTCAATATAGTTTTTAGGGATTCATTGTTTTTGAAATTATTGAATTAACATGATTTTTTAGTGATTTTTACCATTTTTTTCATGGATAATTTTGTTTAAAAACTATATAAAAGAGTATGATAGATTTGAATTAAGTGGAATAAAATTTTTAAAAAGAGGAAACTAAAATTTTTAACCTGATCTTAGGTATCCTATACATTTTGAATTGGAACACATCCGGGATAGAACTCAAATGAAATTCATACAATTCATTTGAAAATAGAGTAAAATGAGAAATTGAAATCCCACATGAAGGTCTAAGATAATTAGTCTTTGAGTGTATAATTAATAAATAAATCCATTTTTAAATTAAATAACTTACTAACACATACCATGTATTTAAAATAAAATGAAAATATATTAGTGGTTAATTTTAAAAAATATATAGATTTGGGTGAAGGTAATATTGAAACCAGATAGAGAAGAGGGAAATTGACTTGTAAGAATGTTATTTGGGTGATATCAAGGAAGTAATAAATGGATATTTGGTTTAAGGATCTTGGGAAATAGGGATTTATGAAAATAAAACTTATTAAAATCATAATTCTAATAAATTCCATTATATTTATAGTCCTAGAACAAGAATTTTTTTTATAATGAAGTGTGGTAGAGAGATTAACTCATAGATAAGGAATGTAATTTTCAAATAATTGATGAATATTTGGTTTTATTATTTCTAGTTTGTGTGCTTATAACTAGGGAGGATAATATTTTTATTATTTTAATTCATTAAATTTATTGAGAGTGAAATAGTGTAAGTGTGGGGGAGTGATGAGATACATCATTTTAAAAGTTTTATTCTATTTTTAATATAAATTAATCTCACAATTAATATAAAATTTAGGTAATTAACTCATTTTTAGATATTTTTTAAATCTTGAACTAAATTTTTAACTGTATTAAATCTTGTTTTTATACTTTTCATTAATTTTAAAATTAATGAGTAATCCATACGTTGATTTTTAAAATTCTTAATTATAATTTTAATTGGATTTTAACTCATTTTTTCATTGTTTTAACTCAATTATAGTATAAACTAGAAAAATAATACACTTATTTTGTGTTAAGAGTGTTCTCTCCTACATTCCAATGCATGTTCTATTGTTTTCTCGAGCTCCCAAGTTTGTGATTAGAATAAATAATTATATTATTAATAACTTAATTTTGGACTCTCAGTGGGATGATATACATCACTACGCCTACTGATCTAGGTTGGACAATCTGATTCATAAATAAGGTATCAATCTAAGAGGGATCAATGAAAATATGTAGTGCATACTTGCTAAATTAGCTTGAGTTAATTTATTAGGGAACAACCTTTGGTCAAAATTCATTCATAAGAAGTATGAGAGATCACATTGTAATTAACATTATACCATCCCTATATATTCCTATATATGGAGTATCCTTAAGTATACCTTTCATATCATTAATGATAACTCTCATTAGATTGATAGTAGGGGATAAATCACTTTTTTGAAAGATAATTAGTCTGTAACCCATTACTTATTCCCAAGGTGTACAATTCCATACTTGATCTTTATGAAAACTAGTGATCACTTATGTTTCATCAATTATGTCCTTGATAATGGTCATAAATCCCTTTATTCCACTATTAAAAGGGTGGAGTTACCAGATCATTATATATTCAACCTCTTTTTTCTAGGTTTGTTCAATATTTTAGACTATTATAGAGTCATTCAAAAAAAAAATAATCAACTCTACTGATTTTGTTGGTACTCTTTGGTGTAAAACACTACCTACCAAAATCAACTTTCTAGTGAGGCATATTATGAATTAGGCCATTCCCACTAAAGATGAAGTTCAAAATAAAGGTATCCATATTTTATGTAAATACATGTGTTGTATCAATTCAAAAATAGAGTCAATATATAATTTATTTACTATAGGGGAGTGGGTTTTAAATATCTAGTTTTCTATTAGGGTATCCACTAGGGGTAAAATATTTCATAGTTCCTTTGATCAATTCCTTGCTTCAATCTTATACTATGATTCTGGTAATCATTTATCTTCTCAGGGCCTTAGTATAAACTTTGTAACTGGATTTTGGTTTTTTTTGTGAGTTGGGTAAAAAAGTGTACCATTATGGGAAGAGGCCTACTAAATCTTATATAAATTCTAAATTTCTATCTCTGGTGGTTTCCCTCAAGTCATAGTGTAAGAACACCACACCCCCTCAGCTCATAGAGGAAATGATCCACCAATATACCCATCCTAAATTAGCTTCAAACAGTGAGGAATAGGGAAACTGGGTATAATGGAAAGCACCAATGGGGGTATTAATCTTTACTTAGGTTGTTCTTACATCAACATAATCTTGCTTGTAATAGGTACCATTTGGGACTACTAAGGTTCTATCATTTTGGATTTTTCTACTTTCTATATAATGGTAAAATTTCAACTTTCTAAAACCAATTCCATATTAACCAAGATATACCTATGAAATTTTAACAATATTGTGCTATCTATAGTTGAATTGGATTCAGAACTAGTGATCCAATTATTATTGGGTCAGACCCCTTATCACTGGATCATATCTAACATTATCAGAGCATAAAAAAACCTAATTTCCCATTATATAGAGATCCATTACACCTAGAAGGAGGGGGATTTTGTGGACAATATTATAACTTATAAAGGATAATAGACACGAGTTTTCATTATTTTTCATACCAAAAGTTATTTACCTTCCAATTATATTCCCTTTGTGTATGGGGATTCCCTTAGGTTTCACCATTTTAGACCCCCTTAATCATATTTCATTCTCATTCTCATTCCTTAATAAAATTTTAGATTATAAGTCAGTTGGTTATGAGGTAGAAAGTGACAAAGGGATGGGGATTTTATAAGAATCTACATATATTTCATAATACCTTCAAACCATCCCATAAGTATTTTATGAATCACATAAGATTTTTTTTAGATGTAATACTTTTCACATGACTATTATTTTTGAAAGGTCTTGTGTGTAAGTATTTCCCAAAAAAATTCACAAGACTTTTTATAATTCATAAAACTTCATTTGGTTTCCTTATATGTTTTGGTAACTTTATAAGAATTATTAGGAATTTTTAATACTTTCTCCACCATGTATTATATTATACATTTCTGATTTCAAACCATGGGGAATTAAAATGTTAAATTCCTAAAATAAATAGGGAGTGAAATAAAATAAAATTATGTTCCTTTAATCTATCCAAACTAGAAAATATGATCCCCATGCTTCCATACAACAATAATCCAATTATATAAGGAATATAAAGATAGTGTAAAGGGATTGTTAATCTAGAAGATTCAATAAATTCTTTGTTAAAAGGATCAATACCCTAAAGTTGTATATATAAAATTCATTAGAGAAGGAATATCTCACTACTTGCAGAATAAAAATTCTAAGAGGAGGATGAGGAGATGTGTGATGCTTATAAATATTTCCCTCCATATTTTTAAATAATTAGATAACTTAGCCTTCATCCTATATTGATTAGTTTAGTTTATGTAATTCCTTTAGTTTAATGTTAATTCAATAATCTTAATCTATGTTATCTTATTTCTCTTCCCATATTTCTTTTTTAATCAACCCCTATGAATTAATAATGATTTAATACTTCATAATCATGAATAAATAACCCATTATGGGTGGTCTAAGGGAAATCATAGTGGGAATTCTTTAATTTCTTCATTTTATTTCTAAATCTATTAATTGATTACAGTTTGGCGGTAGAGGTGAGGAGAAGTGGAGGAAATTGAAACTCCACTCTCCATCATCATTGTTGTATTCACCTAACTCAGTGAACTAAAAATACTATATCTAGTCAAATAAAATTTCATATTATTATTGTTGTGTGTTATGAGAATAATAATGGTTTACAATTGTTTCCAAGTGTGTGATAAGGTTCATTTTTTCAATTGAGGAGTGTTTTTCCCACTCACCAAGGAGGAAAAATGAGTTGTTGATTTTTTTGAGGGTCTTGAAGCAGATTTTTATTCTCATATATAATAAAATAATATAGGGTAAGTGAAAAAATGGTATTGAGTCTACTTATTTAGTTAGGTGATTTATAAATTTAGAAAATTATGACATAACCCCTTGGAAAACACCAAAGGACTTTTTAATTTTATCACTAACTCTTTTATTTTATTATTTTCATTTTTTTCCATTTTATAATTTCAAAAACCCAAATTATGTTTCATTTTTATCTTTGCTTCAATATAATATAACAAAAAAAAACAATAATAACTGTTAGGATAGTGATGATCTATGCCATTATCCTTGGGAGAAAACCTATGGTTATCTTTCTATTGTATATAGGATATTTAAATTCTATTTTCAAATCCCTCTAAAATGATCTCTTGGAAATGGTAATGGAGTTTGACTATAAGAAATGATAGTATAATCATATTTGATATAGTAGGTGGAGGAGTCTCTATTAGTAGATCTGAAAATGGAGGTTTGGTGAGATTTTGAGGTCTATAGAGATGCTCTTAAGGGGTGGTCAAATGATGATCCACATCGAGTGTTATTACATGTAAATCTATTCATTCTATAAGCAGTGTGTGAGGTCATTCTTCATGAGCTTCATAATTTACCTTTACTTGTGTATCTGAGTATTCCCAATAAGTACCATGACATAAGGAGTTAGGCATGGTGACTAGGAAGAAACAGGCTGGTGAAAGAGTTTGTGTCTTAGTTTTTAGTTTTTAGTGAATGAAAATTGAACTTCATGTTTATATTAGTCTTTTACAGATATTGTATTTTTCTCAAAAGAAGTGGGAAGAAATTTTTATGGATTTCATTACTATTTTTCTTTAAGATCATAGATGATGTGATTTCATCTAGGGGATTTTGGATTATTTAAAGAAGTTAGATCATTCCTTGGTAAAAAAGGATTCGAGTGTGGTGGATTCTTTGGTGAGGCTCTATATAGAGGTTGTGTCATGACTCGATAGAGTTTTGAGGATAATCATATATGATTGGGATAATCATATAACCTCAAGAATGTGGAATTTTTTTGGTGCACTTTTGGATCTTAGATATGATTTGACACCATGTTTCATCCAAAAATGGATATTTAGATGAAGAAGATCATTTAAACACCATATGTTAGGTTTCATGCATGAGTTTTGAATTTTAAATGTTTTTGGGTGAAGAACTTACCCCTAGTTGAGTTTTTCGATAACAATATTTATCACTTGTCTGTTGGAATGGATCTACTTGAAGAGTTATTTAAATAGCCTTGAAAAACTTTGTTATTATAGAATGAGTTTGGGAAGTGAGTGATTATTAGACCATATTTGGTGTATGTAATGATAGAGAAGATTCAAGTTATTTTTTAATGGATGATTACTAATCAAGAATGTCATAATTCTTATGAAGATAGGAGGAGACATCTGGATTTTGAGGTTAGTGATCATGGGTTCCTAAAGGTTTATCCTCATCATGGTTAGCAGTGGTTTGTTAAAGGAATCTAGCATATTCCTCATTTCATTATCCCATTTTAGGAATTGTAATTTTTTGTAATAGGGATCATTTTGGTTAGATATTCCTCACAAGATTAATTCAATTCATGATTTTTTCCATGTGTTGTAACTTCAACAATATCTTCATGATTAATATCATTTTTTGACTAAGGGGAGTTGGATATTTTGGATATGTGAAATTTATAGAGAAACCTTTTGAGATTTAGGATCTTTAGGTGAATGTGTTTCATGCATGCGTCATTCCATTAGTTTGTGTTGTATGGAGGCATGGTGTCTTGAGAGAGTATATGTGGGAGCATGATTCGTAGATGCATGCTTAGTATCCTGAGATATTTTGAACCTTATTTTGTTTATTGAGATGATTTATTTTATGATGGTATTATTATGATTTATTTTTATTTTATGTTTTATTGTGCTTTGGTAATGGAGAGATTCTTGTTTGAGAGTTATATCATGGGGTGTTTGGTTTTGAGGTAATTCCATTTTATTTTTGGGACTGGTCGTTATTCTCAAGGATGATAATCATTTAAGAGGCTTCAAATACATAATATTGAATTTATTCTAGTCCTCACTTTGTTATTTTAAGGTATTAAATATGTTGAGGGTGATGTTTAGAGGATTTTGGTGGAAGAAATGTAGAATTTTAGATGAATTTTTTTGGTGGAGTAGATAAAATAATAAAGGGTGGTGTTGTATCATGATTCGTCTCAAGAAGTATAGGGGTTTTAATGGTATGTTTAGTTTTTACATGGTCAGTGAGGTTGGGGAATGAGGTTATGTGTTGTTTTTTTGGACCTTGAGTTATGAAAGTTTGGTGTGAATCTAGATGGTTTAGGGTTGATTATGGCATCATGGAGTTATGTATTATATAATGATAGTATTTGTTTCACCATGGATACCTGGTTGTGAAATATTTGTGTCACTCTATTCAAGATCATCACACTATGATGGTTCTTGTTTCATTATGATTTTGGTTTAGGGAATATTAGGTTTGAGGTGGGGGTGTAAGGTTTCCTTCATGATTCCTAGTCCTTCAAGAATTATGGCATGGTAATCCCTATTGCACTATAGACTTCTTTGTTTATATCAATCCTAAATTATTTTGATCTCGGATAATTGGGGAGATCGCATCATGATTCTCTAACAGGACCCTTATTTTACCATGATGACTCCCATAAAGATTTTATGTTTATGAAATTTTAAAATAAATTTGGGTTCCAACTCAAAGTATCTTAAATTTACTCAACCTTATTAGAACCATAGGTAATTTTTGGTTCATCATTGGTGATCCTTAGTCATTATTGGGTGGATTTTTGGCCTTGGATTTGTGAGGTAAAATTATTATAGGATCGTGGTGATTTTTCTCCCCATTTTCTTCCATAATTTCATTTCTATTCTACTTTTAAAGGTTATTTAAGTTGAGGTTTTTTGGATTTAGTGATGTTTGGTTATGGTCTTGATAGGGGATTTCCTTCCATAGGTTTTTTGTGAAGTCCATGTAAGTTTAGAGGAATTTGATCATTATTTACTTCTAGTTTTAATGTTGTGAAAGTTAATGTTTTAGTTCAGGTAAGGGAATTGAACCTTATTATATTTTTTATAGTGTATCTATGGAATTATTATACTTTTAGTTATCTCTAGGTAATGAGTTCATAATAGACTAATTTAGATAATAAATTAGATCTTAAATAAATGGCAAGGTTAGTGTTATTGCACATGTTTTATATTTTATCCTTTTTATTTATTTTTGATGATTGTTATTGTAAGTTTATTTTTTAATTTAATGTTATTATGTACTATATTGTTATTGGTGTGTTTAAAATCATTAAAATAAAATAAATAAATAAAATATAGTAAATAAATGGAGGAATATTAATCTATAAATAATTATTGTTCGGGTTGTTGTGTTGTTTATATAGTGTTTTTGTTTTATTGAGGTAATTAATGAGGAGGTACTAGTGGTATGTAGGGACCCAAACTTCTCATAAATAGATATTACATCTTAAAATATGAATATTCATTACATAACATAATGATCCACACTATAATTGTTTAGGTCTAGTGCCTTTGGAAACTTGTACACACAAACAAATGGATCATAAGTGAGCTACATAATCTCACACTATGTTCTACATAACTATCACCATTCTTATACATATAATAAATAATACCATTCATCATAACTGGGGGAAAGAAACATAATAAAGGGTGAACATGGATTCTAAATAAGGGTAAACAAGATAGATATCAACATATCATGAGTATAAGGGTATTATAACATAAGAATAACATTTGAAAATCATACCCTGTATATCATATATCATAAACTTGAGTCATGGAATAAATCTTGTAAGTTCATAAGACATGAATCATAATATAATCAAAGAACATGAACCATGATATCATACAATTTGAATAAGTAATATATTCTTGGAATACTCATAAGAATAGAAAATAATTTCATTAGGAGTTAAAGTATCATTTTCAAGACTGTCATAGTGGAATGGGTTCACTCCCTAAACAATTATATTAATAAAGGTTCACTCCCAATACTATCATAGTGGATAGAGTCCCTTATTGGAAACTACTAGAAATTCAGGCTATAGCCACGGTTTTAAACTGTGGCTATAGGTCCTCAAACCGTGGCTATAGGTAATAGCCACAGTTTGAGGAACCGTGGCTAAGTTTAGCGTGGCTATAGGCCTAGACCTATAGACACGGTTTGGAACCATGGCTCTAGATCTATATCCACGGTTCAAACCGTGGATATAGGTATACAGCCACAGTTCAAACCGTGGTAATATCATTATATCCATAGTTTAGAACCGTGGTAATATCACTATAGCCACGGTTTAGAACTGTGGCTATACAATAGGACAGACACACTTTATTGCCATGGTTTTAAACCGTGGCATTAGACCTATATCCACAGTTAAAAATCGTGGTAATTAACCGATAGTCATGGTTTAAAACCGTGGCTATGGGGTCTAAAAATCCATAAAAAAAATACCCCCAACCCCACTGCACATCCCCCCCACCCCCACTCCCCTTGTAGCCCCCCTCCCCCCTGCAGCCCCCCATCCCCTGTAAAGCCCCCCTGGACAGCCCCCCCTGACTCCCCTTTCATTAGACAACCCCCCTGCAGCCCCCTCCCCCTGCAAATCCCCCCTGGACAGTCCCCTCCCCCCTATAAAGACCTTTCTGGACAGACCCCCCTTCCTGGACAACCCCCCCTCCCCCCAAAAAATAGCCACCACCCTCTCCACTGCACAACCCCCTCCCCCATTCAAAGCCTCCCCCGGACAACACCCCTCCCCCTAAAAAGCCTCCCCTAGACATCCCTCCCCCCTGCAAGGCCTCCCCTGTATATCCCCCCTCCTCCCCCTGCAAATCCCCCTATGGAAAACACCCCCCAATTTAATAATAGTTTAATCATCTTATGCCAACATGAGAGATTTATGAGTGGTTGTACAAAGTTCAAGTCATAATGATATTTAAGTTATAGTGGAGTTGAATAGAACTATGGTTCCCAAAAATTGTTATGTACTGATTGATGTTTAATGAAGAGATATATGACGTCGTTACAATAATCAATATGTGTAGTTAAGAAGTTATTCTAAATGGAATGAAGAAATCATCTAATGTGGTAGCCCCCCTCCCCTCCTGGACACCTTCCCCCTGCCTGGACAGCCCCCCTCCCTCCTGGACACCTCTCCCCCCCCTGCCTGGACAACACCCCCCCTCCTGGACACCTCTCCCCCTGGACGCCCCCTTCCTGGACAGCACCCCCTCCCTCCCTGCTGGACACCTCTCCCCCATGCCTGGACAACACCCCCCTACTGGACACCCCTCCCGCTGCCTGGACCACACCCCCTCCCTTCTGGACACCTCTCCCCCTGCCTGGACAACACCCCCCTGCCGGACACCCCTCCCCCCTGCCTGGACAACACCCCCTCCCTCCCTCCTAGACACCTCTCCCCCCCTTCCTGGACAGCACCACCCTTGCTGGACACCCCTCCTCCCTACCTGGATAGTACCCCCCTGCCTGGACAGCCCCCCTCCCTCCCTCCCTCCTGGACACCTCTCCCCCCTGCCTGGACAACACCACCTCCCTCCTGGACACATCTCCCCCCTTCCTGGACAGCACCCCCTCCCTCTTGGACACCCCTCCCCCTTCCTGGACAAAACCACCCCTGCTGGACACCCCCCTGCCTGGACAGCACCACCCCTGCTGGACACCCCCCTGCCTGAACAGCCCCCCCTGCCTGAGAGAGGGACTCTACCTCAAAGGAGCCAAGCCACACTTGGAAGATGACATAACATATCAGCCCTCCTTCACACAACCCTCCTACACCATCCCCCCATACATTTAGCTAGTATACAAGTTTCAATTCATAACCTCCTCTACCATGTCCTACAATACCCACATATATAATATACAATAATACCACTACTCTATATGTCTAATCATGAAATAACAATCATTAATATTGTATGGTATCCTATAATCATGGAATAACTAGAAATAAAAATATGTGACAACATGTAACATGATATAATAACCCAAGAAGGTCCATGTAATGGGTTAGAATACCCATTCACATCAAATTTATTAAAAATAAAGTGGAGATACAATAAATAGAATTTAGAGATATGTGTAGACATCACCCTTTATATTAGAGTGATAAAGGTGAAGAAATTCATCATTGAGATAAAAAACCAAAAGAAAGTCCCATTCTCTAAAAAATTCTTAGATAGTGCATCGAACACTATATTAGCCTCCCTAAATATGTGAGATTCCATGAAGTGTATCTTCTCTCAATAACAATAATAATCCATCCATTCCTTGTAGAGCTGCAGTGGGAACAATGTAGATTTACACCTGAGTATGTTGACCACCAACAAGAAGTCAATTTCAATCCATAACTTATTCCATCCATAATGATTACATATTTAACTGCATGAATTACTGCCCAAAGTTCAACTTCAAGAGTAATAAAGCTGCCAACCAATTGTTAGAATCATCCCTTGATGAAGCCTCTACTAGTTTTGAAAATTCCACCACAACTTGAGGGACTAGGTTCTCTAATCTTTCCTATCCTAATGATTGGAAATTTTCAATAACTATCAGACCAACCGACTACCCATGATCTTAGGCAATGCATTGAATCCAAGTGGCATGCGTGTGCAATTCCGAGAATGAGAGAAGAAGAAATTAAAAGAAAAAGAAAGTAGAAACCTCCTAATGATTATGAAATTAAAAACAACCAAAGAAGTAAGCAGGAGGGTTAAGCATTAATGGGTATAATTAAACAAGGAGGATGGGTGGATTATATTTAGTGTGACCAAAAATGGTCTAATGTGCCATAATTAGAGTATTACAGTAGAATGAAATAAAATATAGTAGGGAAAAACAGCAAAATCATGATTGATCCAGTCTTGGAAGTACCCCCACCTCTATTGAACAGTGGTCCTACTTATAGAAATACTCAAGGTTTTTCAATTCTCTATTATCTGCCACAAGATTAGCATGAAATTTAACTTCAATGAACCTATCAATTCTCAATTATTCCTCAAATTCCAAGACCGAATCCCTTTCTCCAAATTGACACCTCATGCACAGCTTGATGGTCGAGATTTCTTCATGAGAGAGCATCATTCGAATTGTCCTTGTTAAATCATTACCCTCCCATGATCGAGCTATGTACTCTTTAGTGAAGTATTAGAGGGTAAAATGCTTTGGTGCATCATGGCTATGGTGGAAGTCTTACTCTGCTCAATGTTCTCGCGTGATGAGGAGCCTTACTGATTCACATGCTGCTGGTATTCGTACCTTGTTTTGGACAACTTGGGCCTCTTGGGCCTAAGAAGCTGGTCCATGGGCTTCAATATTGGGCATGGAAATACTTCTAGTATTCATCAAGCTATCTTCTTCACACTTGTGTAGAGCTTGACACGATCACCTTCATTTTCAACCGAACACTTAATTTGTGGAATCTCTTCAACCTAGGTCCAAGCTTAATTAGGAAGGTGTGGCTCAGCAGGCTGGAACTTCATTTGAATTTTTTTTTCGTGCACCTGGCATGGGTTGGTGTTTCTCCTAATTTTTTAATGTTGAAGCAACTGGTGTTTCAAGCGGTGAAGTCAACTAAGCTCACTGAGGCAATTTGTCAAACACCTTTTGTGCATTCTCTTCCGGAACAATGTCATCTTCTTCAGTGCCATTGCCTTCAATGGGAACTTCATTGGATCATTCAAGTAAGCACCTGCCGTGAAGGTTCCTTCAAAACTGAAACCGCAGTGGTAAAGAGGGAAGAGGTCCCCACCGTCTTCGTTACTGATTTCAGACAAAATCAACTAACGGAGTGTCTTCAACGAGCAATCTTTATTAGGTTCAAACGTAGCAGTTCATCTGAGATACAGATTCAATTAGTTGATTTTAGAATTTCCTCAACCAGTGCAATGAATTCTCAGCTCTCTTCAACTCTCGTCGTGGGATCAGCGTGCCTAACCCTATCATCTTCATCGATTCAAACATCTGACACGCTTGTCTGAATCTCAACCAAATCTTGATTGATGATATTTTGTTGCCTTGTTTGTCTAAATTAAAACTTCAATTTGGTTTCATATGCACCGCTCCGAAACCCAAACAGTCACTGAAGCTTCAATTGAACCAACATCATGATGTGCACAGCGGTCTTCAATCCCGTACAGCTGGTTCATCATCATCCTCCTGATCCAACTTACTTCGGTCGAATTCGACTGAATTCATAGACTCACGCGGTGTACAACTCAATGAATCAGCTTCATCGATCTCTAATCTCGAGATTTCCAAGCTACAAATTACATCGTCACCTTGAAATCTGTCCAACTCATCATTAGGTCTTCTACACCTTGGGTCAAATTTTTCCTTCAAACGTGGAAAACGCTGGGACTCGATTTCATCGAAATTTGTTTGTGCTCCCCCTTAGGTCAGAGTTTCAATTTATTTTTGTCTCAGGTGGAATTTCTCAGCGACATTTCAAGGCAGGAATCAAAAGCAAGACTCATGGAATACTATCACTGTGAACTGGAACATGGTGTCATCCTGGAGTAGGGCCAAATCACGGCATGACCGCGGTGTGTTCGCCCGGTCCAGCGACATCCACGAGGTAGCATCTTCCGGCTAGGAGCGAAGGGAGTGAGAGGAGGTGGGGAAACATTCCATTCGTCACCCCACTAGCAAAAAATGTGATTAGTCAGTCTCAACATTGATCAAAAGACTCATGGAATACTATAACTGCGAACCACTGCATGGTGTTGTCTTGAAGCAGGGCCAAATCACGGCGTGACCGCGGCATAACCGCGGCGTGACCGCGGCGTGACCGCGACGTGACCGCGGCGTGACCGCAGCGTGACCGCAGCGTGTTGGCCCGGTCCAATGACATCTGCGGGGCAACATCTTCCGGCCAGGAGTGAAGGGAGTAGGAGGAGGCAAGGAAAATAAACTCTAGATGTTTTTTATATAGGTTAAGCTCTACAAACAAAAAATAATGAATGAGATGTTTCCCTTTAAGCATCTTCTGATCGACCTAAAATATTTCCAAGAATGTTGCTGCAAATAGTAAGAAAAGAAGGATTTTAAAAAGATAGATGCAATCTGATAATATAAATCCATTGGGATGAAAATCAAGAGTCTCTCCTAGAGTGAACAATTAGGTTCCACTGGTAGAGGAAACATGGTTAACAGTTGAAAGAACATGAATATTTTGACAGAGACAAAGCCAGATCCACCACTTCATGCAACCTGAGAAAGAATCGATGAGCAGTTCAGTACACCTATGGTGGATCAATTCTTCTATTAGGAAAGTAAAGAATTAGAAAATTTGAGTGAATAATGTTTGACTGCTGGAAAAATTTTGAAAAATATTGAAACATTCTGGTTAACCTGAATACTAGTGATCGATCTTGAAAGAAGTGATTTCAAAATTGATGCATGTCGAACCCCAGGGAAAAAGATGTAAAAGAAGAAGGTAAATGAGATTTCAAGGTACCTAATAATAGATAAAGTTAATGATGGGAAACTATTAAGGGAAGGAGTAGGCCTGAAGGCTGCTCCAAACCCCTGAAACCTCAAGTCACCAGTGATGCTTAGTAATGTTTCTCATGGATGAGAAATCGAATAGTGGATAGTTTGTAATGACTATGGATATCTTTTTTGGGTTCTTAAAATTTAATTTTGGTGATTTATAATTAAAATGATTAAGTTTTAATTGAAATTTTATGTTTTAGGTGGATAAATTTAGTAAAGGGGGGAAGAAGTATGTGGTCTTCCTAAAAAGTAGTAGATGGGGCCACTAGTTAGCTATTATAAAGCACCATGAACATATTAATTGTGATAGTGGGGGAGGGTTGGATCTAGAATAACTACTGGATGGTTGATGGTTGGAACCAAAAAGTCCGTGGCCATTGGTCGGTTGGTGGTTTTCCACTGGGTAATCAGTGTCTTCCTTGACCTTGTTTTTCATAAGGGAAATTTATGTCATTTTTATCATGGATTTTGGAGGTGGATTAGAATGGAATTGAAGTATTTGTTCCACTTAGTTTCAAATAGGATGATATGGATGGAATGAGAGGATGTTTTCTCAGAATATTTAAAGAAATTAATGCTAATTTGTGATGACTAGAGGATTGGATGACCCCTGATATACCTAATTCGGTGAGGTTTGGAGATCTAGCAATGTGTAGGAATACCTAGAGGAATTAATACCCCATGGGATTAGAAAAATCACAGGTTTCATAACATGTAATCTGACATTACTAGTATTGTGGAACCCCTAGGCTATGGAACTGGGCTTTTGGTTGGATTTAAATATCACATGCCATGTGACATGGTCACACAACATGGGACCCATCTTAATAGTCGAACAGCACTTAAAGAGTGTCTTGGTTCAAACAACTATTTTAATAAAAAGAGGGAAACCCCCTACAGGGATATAAAAAGGGTCAAGTATGATTTGTGCTTTATGACTAACAATGACATCAGTATAAGGAAAACATCAATGCAATAATGTTAAGCAAGGTAAACCACTGTGAGTTTTTGCAGAAAGCGCACCTCCGTTGGAGGGGTTTTATTACAAAACCATGACTTATTTATCAAACGAAACAATAATCTTAACTAACACTTATTCAAGAATTGTAATTTAATATAAACATGAAGAATTAAGAAGGAAACTAAATGCAATTTAAAACATTCTTGAATTAAATAGGCTAGGAGAGGGACCCTACCTCAACCTCAAGGCACGTTTTCTTTTGACGACGATAACTCGAATCTTACTTTTTTTCTGCTGGCACGCATATGAAAATTCACATATATATAAGGACACCTAGCCCCTATGTACATATTTTCATGGCCAAATACGCACAAGGGGGTCCTTAGATATATATTTATACTTGCATATACCCCTTTACACTTACACATGTATGCATTTTTCATATCCATATATAAGCACACCTAGCCCCAATATATATATTCATACTTCCATGAGTGAATATATATAAAGGGGGAACTTATATATGTATATGCCTACCTATGAATACACATGTAAGACTTCGTCAACGGTGACTTGAATCCACCTCAACGAAATCCAAAACTCACTGCAAAAATATAAGGAACCCAAAAATCACAAATGCCCTAATTAAAATTAGGCCAAAGAATAAAAACAGAATAAACCTTACCCAAATCTGATGTTGAACTCATTTTCATAGATGGTGGTGGATAGAAACGAACTCATTATAAGAAACAACCTATAAAAAATAGCGGGAAAAAATGAGATATAACGACTTCTTATATATGTGTGATCAGTGTGTCAACTGTACATGATAAATGATACATGAATTCATAACCAACAATGAACAAATAATATTTCCGACTGTGAAACTTAGTTAAATCCATGAAATTCCTAAGGGTAGGGATTCATGGTGTGAAACCCCTGGTCACACCTTGAATCATGCCTAGGTGGATTTATTTTAATAGGTTAAATTCTGTCTTTTTCTGGGACAATTGTTTCACAATGATGTTACTGAAGAAAGTATCAAGTTTTCAAAGTCGGTTGTTTGTGTTTGATGAAATTAAAACAAAGATTTTTTTTTTAAGTTTTAGATTTTTATGAGAATTCTCGGTTGATGTTTTCTCAAAATGAGGACACTGTCATCTCTAAAGTGAAGGAAATTTCATTTTCTACTATTGAGTTGGATGAAACTTTCTACTAGTCCACGTTGAAGGCTTAGGGAAATCATGTAAAATAAGTGAAAATGTCATTATAAAGATCCACAACCAATTTGAATATCATATAGACATTATATAATACTTAAAACAAGTTTTTAAAATACTTGAGAAATTATAGAATTCAAATTAAGGGGTTAGGCAAAGGAAACTTACCTCAACCTCAAGGCGCTGCTTTTAACAAAAACTCGAATCTTCCTTTTTTTTCACTTGCACGCATATGCAACTTCACATATATATAAGGAAACCTAGCCCCTATATACATATTTTCATGGCCAAATATGCACAAGGGGATCCTTAGATATATGTTTATACTTGCATATACCCCTTTACACTTACACATGTATGCATTTTTCATATCTATATATAAACACACCTAGCCCCAATATATATATTCATACTTCCATGAGTGAATATATATAAAGGGGGAACTTATATATTTATATGCCTACCTATGCATACACATGTAAGCCTTCGTCAACGGCAACTCGAATCCTCCTCAATGAGATCCAGAAAGCACTACAAAAATATAAAGAACCCAAAAATCACAAAAGCCCTAATTAAAATTTGGCCAAAGAATAAAAACGAAATAAATCTTACCCAAATCCAATGTTGAACTCACTATCATCGATGGTGGTGGATAGAACCAGCCTCATCATAAGAAACCACCTGCAATAAAATAGTGGGAAAATAAATGAGATATAACAACTTATTATATATATATGTGATCAGTGATGATAAATGATACATGAATCCATTACCATTATAGATTCTATAATTCCTTTCAATTATTACCACAATATAATTATTTATTCACTCCCATTGGACTGATAATTTATGGTGGTCATGTCAACACAAAACAACTACAAACACACATTGTTAATCATAATATCAATAATGATTGCATCAGTACATGCATAAACAATAGAAATAACACATCCATGAAGCATAAACCACCCCCATCTGAATTGGAATCATGTATTGAGAAGAACACAAAACTCATGAAGGAGAAGTGGCTGCTAATGAAATTATTTGAAAAGATGATTGAAGTAAAGGAGTATATCAAGTGGGAAACTACTTAAATTAATGAAATCAAAAAATTCAAATTGAATGCGGTTGATGAGGATAAGATAGTGAGTAACCTTGAAGAGAAACTTTATTTGAGAGAATAACTACTAAGAAAGGCACAATAAAAGTATCTTGAATTTTAGAATTATTGGAAGAAGATAAGAGAAACAAGATAGTTAAGGTTTTTGGTGAAAAGAAGGGTCTAAAAAGGAAGGTTAATTCATCTCCTAATAAATCTCAAAATAAACATGTTGCCTCTAATAATGCAGGTACTAAAACCAAATATGGACTAGTTTAGACCAGAAAGACTAATGAGAAACCCTTTTTGAATCAAAAGAAGAGAACGGTATCTCAAGAAGATTACTTCTGTATAAGTGAAGACATACATGGTTTGTGGCATGACATCGACAACAATATTGCAGAATAAGTAATATTGATGGATATACTACCAAAAATTTCTTAATTAGGTTACTGGTATAAGAAAAATCCCTAAAGAAGATAAATATTACATTATGTGATGCATGTGACTTGAAGGTTTTTTAAAAGAAGAACATCTCACATAAATAAGTTAAAAGTGAAGAAATCTGTGCTCCAAAAAAGAAAAAAAAACAAATCTCGAATAAAAATGTGCAAGAATTAAGAAAGGGGAAAATTGGTTGAGAAAAAATTCTCAACCTTGTTGTTCACACTAAGGAACAAATAGTAACACCTTATTCTATTTCATATTTTATTTATGTGCTAACCATGAATGGAATTGAAGGTGAAGCTAGATCTCAAAGAGAACTCAAGAAATTGTACAAGTTATAAAATCTAGAATGTCACTTCAAGTAATCCATTTTAGTGAATTCTCAATATGGTATATCCTAAAATATATCTATATAAGAGATCCAAATTGATGAAGATAATTTACAGTTTCTCCTTATAGGAGAGAAAGGTGCATAAAACCTTGAGAAGCTACCACAACCTATTAAAATCATGTAAATCAAAATTCTAGATGGTGCTCTGAAAAGATTCATTGAAATGGTATGGATTCATATTCTCTCATTCTTGAGTGAGAAAATCAAATCCTAACATTAAGTGGGAGATTTTGATTTTAATCACTGACATGAATGAGGTAGTTTAAAGAATCCTTGAGACTGAGGTTACCTAACTCGGGGCTCTTTGTCTTGAGAATCCACGAGCATTCAGGGAATGAACCCCTCATTCACATAATGAGTTGCTACAGTAGCAATTTTGTATCTCTTTCAAAGATCCAAAATTACCAAAAGCTGCAAATGATCAACCAGATGATAAATAACATAAACAAAAAGATTTTCCATACCTTAAAGAAACCTAAGATGTTCCATAACACAAGTGAACAAACCATTATACTGCAGCCCACATTCTTCAAACTAGAATCACACTAGCTCATCATCTAAAATTCCTTCCATATTTGGAGTAGATCATAAATACTATCCAATATGTCACTATATCACAAAAATAATCTTCTTCCACAAACAAAGTCTTTAACTAATTATAAAGAAACACTTCAAACTTGGTATCTATTCTTATTCTCACTTACCAATTCTTCAAAACTTATTCACTGGCTTCTCAAACTCAAAGTAAAGCTTCCTCTTATCTTTCTTCTTCTCTTTATCTTCTTCATCAAAACTAGGCAGGTTGTAAATCATCATTACTGTCTCAACACAGTCTTCTTATTACTTTATATAGTATGTAGTGGATCATGATTCTTATTATTCAAAATCCTCAACTCACTCAACCAACTCTTCTACAACACTATTGGATCCTCTCACTTCTCACTTGGCACACCCAACACATAACACCATTTTTTTGTTTATTAGTTTTTTATACTATCAAGATATTTGTTACCTCAAGTTGCAAAATATATTTTTAAACCCATTCCCACTATACTATAATCCGAAACAAATCGGGTATAACTTGGCACACCAACTATATCTTCTCATGAAACTATTTTAAACCATTTGATTTGTTGTTTGATTTATTTAATGGTTATCTCTACTATGTTTCCACAAATACCCTTTTATTTTTATTTTTATTCTCTTCTTGTCCAATTATGTCTCCTTGTGAGATCAATTATTTCTTCATCTCAAAATACTCTTTATATAACAACTTCATATTAATCTTCTTGGCTATTTCAAAATGCAGTATTAGTAAGTAGAGAGGATCTCCTCATTTTGGCTTTGATACAATTGTAATTTCAAGAAAATAATTATTTTTAGTCATATCCTGGAATCACTGCCAGATCATCTCTTCATCCTTCTTCTCAATAATGAATCACTAGTTCTTTTGTGATCTATTGATCATTGGAGTTTAGCATATGCATCCACTGAATTATTCACTTCCATATTTAAGAGACTTATAATATATCTCATTTTAGGATTGAGTTAATTCCTAGACTTCCATCACATATTCTCTTTGTCTCAGTCATTAAGATCAACGACTCACAAAAATAGCTCCAATCTCAATAATTTAGTCTTAATAACTCAAGCATCGACCCAACTTCTTTCTACATTATTCTGGGAAAACTCATTAGGTTATTTCATTTATCAATAAGTTCATCCTCGTGATCTTCTCATCCACCTTTCATTTTATTTTACTCAAGAAAAGATTGTACCAAGGCTTAACTAAGAATTATGATGTTTCGAACATGATAGAACAACTCAAGCATCATCATGATGAGGATATGAAACTCCTGATAATATTTATAAAACCTAGGACAAATGTAATCTAGGATTTAACCCATTATATATGGAAGAAATAAAAATCTAAATTTAGAGTATTTCCTTACATTAAGATCATGAATTAACACCTCATCCTACCATTCAATGTAAGAATAATGAAAGGAAAACAAGAATTCAAAACCATGACGATTGAGGAATTTAGGGACTCACTCTCAGTTCACATGAAGAGTAGTAAAATAAAGAAAACAATGGATTCCCAACTTTAGATATATTATGTTATGGTATTTTCATAAACTCAATGATAAATTTAGATAAGAATCAAAGGTAGGTTCAATGGGAGATAGAGAGCGATGAAGGATCACCTCTCAAGGGTGTTAAAAAATGAGAATCACAATGAAATCCCAATAAAGGGTGTTTTAGGGGTTAATTATCTAATGTAAAATTAATATTTTAATCCCTACTTAAAAAAACTCATCTGCATCTTACTATGTGCCTAGTATAAGGCACTAGGTATATAGTGGTTACACCAGTAGTTACCGATGATTATACCTGACACTGCTAAATACTCGGTATCAGACAACTAGGTATTTATTTCTATACCTACACCAAACACCTTACCTTTTTAACACCAATTTTTTTTACCCTTCTTAGATCCTTCTTAAACCACCTAAGCTTCCATGTTTATCCATTTTAATAATATCACACTTCAAATTAATGGAATTAATAACTCATCATGATGAGATTCCTTATAAATTTATCATCACTAGGCTTCCCCTCACCAAGAATCATTAATGAGATTCCTGAGAGAAAAACTCTTTACATTGAGAAAGAATTAAAAATACATGTTTATAAGTTTCATTATGAAGCTATACAAACAATCTCTATTCTTTAACTATCAATATGAGCATCCATTATAAAACCTTCTCACATTAGTTGATGATACAAACTGATCATTCCATATAGGAACCAATAGCTTCCAACTCAAAGTTATCAAATTAAATAACATGAGTAGGATCAAGTATACATCTCATAAGTTTTAAAATATGAAACAAATTTATCGTAGCATTGAACTGAGGAGAAAAATCCAATATTTAAGTTGTTTCTAAAATATGATCTAAGATCTCGAAGGGTTTAAAGAACCTAACAGTTGACATACCTTTATTTCCCATCCATCGATGTCCCAATAAAGGGGATATCTATAGAAACACATCATGATGCAGATGCTGCTATGCATGAGGACAGGTCGACGGGATAGAATAAAAATCTGTGATGAACTGAAGTTGGTAGAAATTGTGTTAGGGTTTCGTGAGGCTGTATTGGTCGGTGCGCTGAAGGAGGAGGTGGGGAGGCCTCCTAGAAGCAGTGTCAGTGGGGAGGTGGAGTGGCCGTGTTGGATGGCAGCATCAGGGGAGGGTTATAGATAGGAGAGATCATGGAGGGGTGGCCGCGTTGGGAGGCAGCGTCGAGGGAGGAGGGCCGCCGAGAGGAGATCTTGTGAAGTTGGAGGAGGGCTGTGGAGAGGAGAGCTCATGAGGGTAATGGGAGGAGCGCCGAGCGAGGAGAGGTCATGGGGGTGGAGGACTGTCGCAGCGAGGAGAGGTCGTGAGGGCAATGGGGATAGGGTCGGGGAGAATAAGAGAATACCGCACGGAATGAAGTTGGTGCCACAGACTGTGGATTCAAATATCCATATAGCCATGATTATAATTGAAGTGTGGCTTTAAATTAAGCTATATCCACGGGTTTATAAAACTGTGGCTATAGATATGTGGCTATAGATAATTTTTCTAGTAGTGGGACTTGGTTCACTCCCCATTCATATATTGTTTATCTCATGAGATATCAATCTTTACCCAATGAATTAGAAGGAGATATATGTCCAACAAATATTGGTATTAACGTAATTTCTATCCTTGGTTATAAAATAACTATCATACTTGATTATAATGAAACAATTGTAACGTAATTAAAATCATACATATGCATGCCAAAAGATCATAAAACATTCATCTTATTAGAACCCATGAAAATAAATGAGTTTCATAAGTGTTTTATCATAACATAACCCATGTAAAATAAATAGGTTTCATAATCATTTCATCGAAGAATAAACTATGTAAAAAATAAATGGGTTTCATAGGCATTTTATCATGGTATAATTTGTGGAGGAGAAATGAGATTCATAAAAATCTTGTTATCATAAATATGAACCATACGGAGAAAGAATAATAATGGTATCCTTGGATTATATCACCAGTGATGCATAATTAATATAAAAGTATGTCATCTTATATGTAAAATGATTTTGAAATATCACTAGGAACATTTGTTGAGGAAAATATCTTTTCCACTTTGAAAATAAATTCTTAAAACATAAAATATTTTTAAAATAATTTTCTTTAAAAATAACCTTGGAAACTTATAAAATAAGATTTAAAAATAATTCAACACATTTATTTAAGAAAATACCATTTCCACCTTAATTCTTTTTAAAACATAAAATTTTTCAAAATCTATTTCTTTGAAAATACCCATTGAAACTTATAAAGGAATATTTAAAAGTCATTTAAAATATTTCTTGAAGAAAATATAATTTCCAATATTTTTTTAAAATACAACATTTTAAAAATATTTTTTTTTAAATAACCTTTGAATCTTACAAAAGAAGATTCAAAACATTAATTTTTCATGATGGTAAGAAATTCCGTACACATTAAAACAAATTTTCCTTTCACATTTTTAGTAAAATTTAAACAAGCCTTATTTTAAAAATGATATGAATATTCCTTTTAATTTTTTTTATAAAAATTAAAAAAATGGAAAAAATAAACTTAAAAATCCCCCAATTAACATTAAAACATTTTTGAAAATATTTTAAAAAAACATGGATATGGAAGAAAAAGGGTTTCCACCGAAGAGAGAAATAAAGTCAGTTTTCTTTAAAAAAATTATTTTGGAATCATGAGTACATAAAGATAGAAAAATGATGGAAATTTTTTTACTATCAATAAATAACCATTAAAGAAGAAAATTCATTAGTTTATTGAAAGATAAATCATAATATTTAATCATCAGATGCATAAACATAAACAATCCTGATAAATGATGAGATTGTATCATAAAACCCTTACCACTTTCGTAACATTGATTCATAAGCTCCATGAAGGAATAACATTAAATGAAATATAAAATATCATGAGAATAAATAAATTCATGATATTACTTATCAAATGGGTTGTATATACACCTCATAAAATAAGACATGTTCACAACACAATATATGTCTAAAAGAAGGTAAATTTAGACAAAAATACCTTACCACTTTAGTAATATTTTGAATCATAAGAACAAATAAAGAATAAAATCAAATTAAACTTTAAATACCATTAAAATAAGGATATTCATGATATAAAATTTCAAATGGTAAGTATATACACCACCAAAAATAAACGAGTGGTGAATTTTCATATGTCTCCCAGAAATAAAAGAGAGACTAGAAATCCCATAGCCTAAGTCTCTACTTATTTCATACATGTTCTAAAAACCTGTATAATAAATATAAAATTATTATAAATATATTAAAAAATACTTATATATATATAACCATATATTATTTAGTTATGACCTTTTATTACCCATTTATTATCAATTCCTTGTTAAAACCACATTTCAGATAATAACTACTTTGTTTTTCCTGTATGTTTTGATTTTTTTTATTTTCAATCCAATTAATTTGATCATGGTTAAATAATATCATGAATTTTAAACATGATATAAATATCATATATATTTAGTACATATGTATTTATAGTAATCCATAAAAGTTATAGATATAAAATGAAATGAACCATTCATAGAGATGGTAGGTCGAACGTATGCATGAACATTGTTTCTATTTTATCGACTGATTGAAAGAAATAAAGGTAAATAAAATTTTAAAATTACATAATAATTTTTATATAATATATATATATATATATCAAATATTTTTATTTAATCATATAAATATCACCTTCTATGTGAAGCGTGCGTGAAGAACTGATCACATTTCTTTGTGAGGCGGTAGTTTGCCGTTCACACGAGAAACATTATCATATTCCCACATAATGGAAAGTTAATATGTCTATGTGATATAATAATTCTAGAAGTATAAATATTTCACTAATATCATATATATATATTTATTATATACTCACTACAATCCAAGTAAAATATAAATGAAAAACATATCATATCGGTTCATGAGGTGGTAGTCCGCCGTACACACGAGCGACATTATTGTTTTCCAATGGGTTAGTAGGTAAGAAGGAAGATGTTGAATTATAATTAAATAGGTATAATAATACCATATATATAATATATAAACATTAAATTCATCATTATATCCATCTGTTATAGGTTGTTATGGAAAATTATTAACATCGGTTAGCGTGGCAGTAATCTGCTATACACATGAATAATAATTTTGTATCACTTTTGTTGTAAGTGGACATGGATATAGGTTATTACATTAAAAAATAACCTATTAGTATATATGTGATAATTTTTTTTATTTTATCATATTTGGAAAATATTTTAAGGAGTTATAAGAATATGGAAAAAAATTCACAGTTAAAAGATTTACCTCTTCTTCGAACAACCTCTTTAGGTTAAACCTAAAGCCTCCCTAGATTAGATTTATGATCTACCAAAGGCCTCTTTAATTTTCAGAGAGAATTAAATAAGAAATTTTTATTGGTATTTACTAAACCAAATGGTTATGGAGGAGTGAAGAGGAGAGGATAGGGGGTGTCCTTTTATAGGTGAGGTGAGTGGCACCCTTATATTTTTTTGAAAATAAAGAGGTGTACCAAAATTTTTCACATGAAAAAGGAACCAAAATGGGAAATTATAAATACTTAGAGTTTATAAAATGTAAATATATCTATAAAATGTGTGTTGGAAAATTTTATAGGTCATTTTACCCCTTATATTTTTAGTTTAACCCCTTAGTAAACTCATTTTAATCTTAATCGCAGTAATTAATTTTACTATTTTTACTATTAAATATGATAAAAATTAAGTTGATATTATTAGATAATATAAATTATTATGATTAAAAAAATCTAATCCATTTTCTAAAATTCCATTCACATAATTAGAAAAATATAATTTAAAATTAATTCCGTAGATGTGATGGAAAATGGTTTTCAAAAAGAGATAAGTTTAAAAAACATTATAAGTTTTTTATATAAAAATTCAATATAAAATTGATTCCAATGATAAAAATTTTATTAATAGATTTATAATTAAATTAATGTTAATTTTAAACCATATTTAAATATTTTTTTATGTTTTTAAATGCTTTAAAAGAAATGAAAATTCTTAATAAAAACAAGTATTTTCATTATTCATCAAAAAATTTATCTTTTTAGAAAATTATAAGAAATTCATTCCAAGATAATTTATAAAATTTTAAAATTGAATTTTATTTTTTCAATTTTTTTTCTAAAAGTTTCAAAAAAATAATTTTAAAATAAGTGTGCAAAAGGCAACAAAACAACTTTTTAGAAAAATTAAGTTCTTAAGAGTAAAATTGGATTTATTATTATCTCTTATCTAGAAAACACGCAATAATAATATTAAAATTAGATTGAAAATATAATATATATAAATTTCATTGACATAATTCACAAAATGTGATTTTTTAATTTATTTTTTTAAAACATGTTTTTGCACCTAAAAAAAGTTTTTTAGAAAAAAGATTTCCTTTGTTTTAAAATGATTTTTATTTTCATTTCTAATTAATTTGTCACTATAGAATTAATTATATAAACATATGTAAACCAAATAATTTTATAATTTAGTTAAACCTATTCATACCCACTATTCTAAGAACTATGTGATAACTAATATATTTTATAGTAATATTTTAATAGTATATCATGTTTCATTTAAACTCGATGTTGCGTGTAATGAATGCTACACTCAGTGAAATGTCCCCCCATCCAACATTCTCTCATATAGAAAAAAGGGTTGGTTACAAGACCGCAAGCATGCATCCCTTATTTTCTAGGATGTCGACTTGAAGTGGGGGTGTGATCAATATAGTGGGGAGACTATACCCTCTAGTATAGAGTAATATAATAACAAAAATAGAAAATATAAATAGAATTACCAAAGTCATAAATAAGAGGATACAATATCTCATACCACTAGTAAATAAAAGGAGGAAAAAAATAAACCAATAGTAATGAATAATGTAGTGGAAATTTGGGATGTAACTAAATGTCATTATAGATGTAATATAGAATAAAAGAATAGCATAATCAAATAAAGAATAGAAGTGACCAATCTCAAGCCCCATATTAGTACCATATACAAACTCTAACCCATACAACAAGAAAAAAATCAACAACAAGGTCCATTTTCCCTTTTAAAAACTTGCATCCATGAAATCTACTTGATTACCGAACAATATACCGAATAGGGTGTGAGTAAAACTTAGTAGGTTGACACCACCATGTCTAAATATAGTGATCCTGACAATAAGTGTCTGCAATAAACGATAATAGGTGTATTAATTAATCAATTAATAAAATATAACAATCAACCTGCTTCGACACCATGTCAAAATGTCTCTAAGTATGTATCATATCCATGCTAACCTTATCCATATAACCATGAAATGATTACACAATTCTGGGCCATGACCACTATATAATAATTTCATCATGTGTCACCAGGAATGTCCCTTTATATAATTATTTCATCATGTGTCAAGGAATATCTATGTATATAATAATTTCAACATATTTTGGGGCATAACTAGATATATAAGCATGAAAACATGTTTTAAGGAATATCCTAATATATAATCATTTCAATAAGTATCAGGGCATAACCCGATATATAAGCTTTTCATCATTATGGCACAAAAATTCCAAAAATCAAGGATATCAAAATATCACATCATAAGACACAATGGTTAATTATTCAAATTAAAATTTATCCTTTAATTGAAAATTCATTTATCTCAATTTATAAACTCCCATATCAATAAAAAAGACATATCCATGGAATCTATATCAAGAAATCACCTAAGGTCTCATGTCATTCTAAACATACTTTAAGATATTATCCAATTCAATTTTAATTAAGGATTTTCTTACCCAACATGTAGCCCAAAATCTAGGTCACATAAACAATTGAATTTAAATAGATAAACTAATTTTCAAGTCTACTATTAACTAATTATAAATGGATAGATTAATTAGAGTGCACATTAGTTAGGCATAATCAAAATATTTTATATGATTTCAATTAACATACCATAGGGTTAGGTTTAGAATCCTTACCTTTCACTAGTGATTAACGTAATACTTCAAAAGGGTAACTCCAACAAGCTAAAACAAGATAAAAGTGGTCAAATATTCAACTTCCCTAATGGAGAATAGAGAAAGAGGATGCAAATACCAAGGATAAAAACACACAAGGGATAAATTTCACAAACAAGACATCTTGAGTAGAGTAAAGTATGCAAAAATCTCATGTAATTCATCATAGGTTGAGAGGAGGAATCTATAATGATATAATGATGAAAAATAACCCCCATGATGCTATTTAAAACTTCTGGTCAGGATATTACACGACGTTTAACTCTTTTACATGTCATATATTTTTTTTGAGGGATACACTGAAAAAATCCATCACCTCAAGTTAATATTTATCCCGATCAACCATTACATGACGTGAATGGTTTATATGATGTGTAACTATTTCATGCCCTATACTAGTTCATTACATGTGCCTGGAAAAATTTACATTTCATGTAATACCTTTACATGGCATGTAATTCCCCCGTAGATATGTTTTAGTCAAGTTTCCACAAAAAGACCCAAACCACCTCCAAATCCTTCCATAGGACGAAAAAACCCTCATAATACCATTTAACATATTTATATTTGGACTCCATTAATTAAAAAAACATATATCCCTAAATTTTAGATCATTTTCTTTAACAAAGGCTCTCCCTCTCTGAACAAGTCTCAGCCACCATGACTCAAATGAAAAACTCAAATTGGGGCATACCTAAAAAAATATGAGATCTTACAACCTCCCCACCATATAATATATCATCCAAAAGATGTTATAATAATCACAGTGGGGTATTAGAGGATAATTCTGAACACTATGCTTGCATATCAAACTCCCTCTCCCAGGTCTCCTCCTGAACATGCCCATGCTACCACTACACTCAAACCAGAGGTATAGTCCTACACTATAGATACTTCTCACTATGGACCAAAATATGTATCATATTCTCCTCAAAGTACACATCATTACAAATCTCAATGTCCTCAACATCTATCACATGATAAGCATCAAGATAATATCACCAAATCTTCGACACATGAAACACATTGTGCATGGAACTATAGTGCTATGAAAAGGATAATTGGTATGCCAATGGACCAAACCTATCCACTATCTCAAATAGATCAAAAAACATAGGTTCTAGGTGTCCCTATTTACTGAGAGAGCATTTCCACAACCTATTTAACACTGAAAGGAAAACATGATGAACAACCTCAAACTCTATAAGTTGTCTCTAATGTTCAACATATGATTTATGCCCTCTTTTCATGGTTAACAAACACATCCTAGTAAACTAAATATACTCATACATATCCTACATGATACTAGGCCCAAAAATCCCTAACTCACTTGGATCCTACTAAAAAATAGTTAAACAACAAGGTCTTCCATACAAATCCTCAAAAGGTTCCATCTGTATTGATTCCTAGAAGCTGTTATTGTATGAAAACTCCACAAGTGCCATATGATACTCCCATGAACCACCAAAATCCAAAACACTTATTAAATATCCTACAAAACCTAAATAGTTACCTTATATTGATCGTCAGTTCGAGGATGATAGGCTATGGTCAAAAGAACCTTCAATACCAAAGACTTCTAAAGACCGTTCCATAACCGATATTTCAAACTAGGGTCTCTATTAGAAATTATACTCCTCAAAACACCATACGACCAAACTATCTTTCTCACATAAAGGATACCCATATCATCAACTATGAAGGTCTCATTGAAAAGAAAAAAGTTTGATAACTTCTTCATTTGATACAAAATGACGCATACAATATCATTCTTATAGGCTATCTTGGGTAATCTTATCATAAAATCCATAGTGACATCACCCCATTTTTACTCAAGAAAGGGAAAAGGCTGAAAAATACCAACTAGCCTATAATAATTGTCTTTAATCTACTTACAGGTGAAACATTTTTCCACAAAAACCTTTTACTTCCTTATTTAGTAATGACTACCATTTATGTCTACAGAGATCACAATACATATTTTTCAACCCAGGATATACTGCCCATCTAGAAGAATGAAACTCTATCATCAACTCCTCATGGAATCCCACTGAAAACCATACTCATCCATATAAAAGAAGATAATTTACACTTCCAAGAGACCATCCCGATGGAATTTTCCCACCGTATAGGCTGTATCTTAGAACTAAGCACTCCAGATCAAATAACTGCTCAGTCTTGATCCGGTCTAAAAGCACAGGTATAATAGATGTCGAAGTTAGAGATGATCATACATAAGACTCTTGAACATCTAGATACATGTATGAAAAGAGTTAAATTATCCAAAACTCTTCCAAAGACTTCCATACTACCTCTTTCTTCATATTTTAGCTCAAAACATCAGAAATAACATTGCCCTTTCCCAGTGCTTATGACAACCTGAAGTTTAAGCACTACAGATACTCGACTTGCCTCCTCTATCGATGGTTCTGGTCTCGCTGAGAAAAGATACACCTGAGGCTCTTATGGTTTGTGTATACCAAAAACATATCACCCATAATATAGTGTCTCTAATATCTCAGTTCATGTACCATCGTAGAAAACTCTAGATCATGATTAGGATAATTCCTATCAGGTGGTATTATCTATTTAGAGCCATAAGGAACCACTCAATCCTTCTACACCAAGAATAATCTAAGTCCAACTCCAGATGAATCATAGTACATGATATATACTTTACTAGGTATAAGTAAAGTGAATATAGGTTTGGAGGTCATCCTACCTTTCAACTATTGAAAATATTTCTCAAAATATTCCAAACAAAAAAACTTCACCCTTTCTTGGTTAGCTCTGACACTGATGCTGCCAGATGGGATAAGTCTTGGATAAAGCTCAGATAGTAACATAATAAACATAGAAAGATATGAATATCAAATATATTCTTGTTTTTCTTACAATATACCACAAATTTAACCTTCTCTAGTTCTAATTACACTCCATACTCTAGGATGACATGACCCAAGAAGTTTACTTTATCAATCCAGTAACTATATTTGGTTAACATGGAATAAAACCGATGCTATCTCATTGTACTCAGGATGATGTCAAGATTTTTTGCATGATAATATTATAACTAGGATTAAAATAATATATCATTGAAAAAACCACAACAAACCATTATATAAAGGATGAAAGATTTGATTCATCAAGGCTATGAATACTTTCAGTGCATTGGTCAAACCAAAAAACGTCACTATAAAATCATTTTTCTATTCTTAAAGGTAATTTCCTAGGTGTGTTATTTTTGAACCCTACAAATTAGGAAACCCACCTCCCCATGAAGGGATCACTTCAGAGAGAGCCCCGGATGGGAAGGAGCCATTTCTAGCTGAGATGGTAGAGGGTCCCAGAGGGTGATGACCCGAGTGACGATGGTTCGACACAATAATCTGTCAACACAGGTGGGTCGCACCTTATTTTTTCCACCCAGTTAGGAACTGGGTGACTCAGAAAGTCAATTGGATCCTGGGGGAGAGGTTCTCCCTGAAATTGGACTCCTAGGACTCAAACCCTATACCTCCCAAAGAACGGCGTGGTTATGCCCCTCTCCTTCACCACTACACCACCGCCGAAGCAGTACGTCACTATGAAATCATAAAATCCATAATTTCTCCTAAAATTAGTCTAAGGTATGCTTATGTTATCACCCTGAACTAGTGGTATACATATCTCAAATCAATCTTAGATAAGATATTATCACCTCTCAAATGATTTAAGAGTTCATTGATACACAGAAGGGGATATCATTTCTTGAACATAATCTGGTTCAATCTCCAATAATCCACACATAAGCACAATGAAACATCAGCCTTATTAGTGAAAATAATTAGAGAACCCCATGGAGATTCACTAGTTTGTATGAGACTCTTTATATCTAGATATGACATCTACAATTTCAAATCCTAAAGCTATACGAGTTCCATTCTATAAGGTGGGAGATAAATTGGATCTACTCCTGGCACCAACTCAATCATGAACTCAATCTCTTGCTCGAGTAGTATGATGTATAACTCATCAGGAAATACATATTAAAAATTATCTACCACTTGAGGAAAATAATACTACTACATCCCACCACCATATATAAAAATATAGGATATTTGAGTAGTAAGACAATCCAATCTACCCTGAATTGGTCTTGTATGTCCAGCATAAAGATCCCACTCACCCTAGTGGGAATAGATGCCTCCTTATAGAGATTTAAAGGCAACTATCCTCTAGTAATATTTGATATGATCCTGGTATAGAATTAACCAATCCATAAAAAGAATCATGTCAAATTCTGTCATTTCTAGTGAAAATTATTCTTAAAAGAAATGGTAACCACCAATCTATAAATAACACTCCTTGCATCATTTTATATTATATGAACACACTCACTATGGTGTATCTATGGTTAAAGAACCATCTAATCACTCCAACACCAATCCCAAACCATTTCAAAAAGGGAAGATAAAAAGGAATGTGAATCTCCTATATCAAACAAAACACAAGCAAGGGTATATGATATAAGATTCGTACCTTTGAATGTAGAAGGCCTTGAATCAACACTACACAGAGTAGTTTTCATAATGTGTAGCTGACTAGCCCCTCTACCTTGGGCTCAAGTCTGACTCCCCAGTGTAGTTCCCTCTACCAGTTACTACAGTTCCTGCACTGGGGTAACACGCCCCTACCTCGACTAGAACATCTTGTGGAACTCCATATACCTATATAATGAGGAATAAATGATTCCTTCCCAGACTCTAGTAACTTTAATGATCCCCTACCATTGTTTTACTATTATATTCCCCTACAAAACCTCTATAGGTGCCCCATTCTACCGCAAGCATGATACTCCAAAGTGGGGTATAGGCACTGAGGATACTTGTGGCCCAACTTTCCACACTAACAAAACTACAATGTATTATGATCCTAATATGGTTACCCACTTCCTTGAATAATCTTCCCACTATTGCCTTGGTGAAAACTATCATATTGGTACTTCTTTCCACCAGAAGAATAGATCTTAGTTAGCCATGCTGAAATAGCCTAGCCACTACTCAGGGCCTCTCTCATATTCCCTTACATGATGAGTTTCAATTTCATCACATCCTAAAAAATTATCATATAGAAAATGTTCACCTATAACATGATCTCATAAAGAATACCATCCTGAAAAAATCTATCCATCGAGATATCATCAACTACTATAGATGGCGCTAAGTGCTACAGGCCAGTGAAGTGTCCAATTTAGTTCAACACTGACATTTCCTCCTATATCAAGTCTATGAACTCATGAGATTTATCATCCCTCAATATCTCTAGATAGAAATGGATTATGAAATTCACCTTTAAGTCCTTCCATGATATCTTATCCTGCTTCAAAAATTTCTCTAGAATATCCCACCAATTCTTGGAAGGTCCACAAAGAATATATGAATAATGTTTTACCCACATATATATGGGTGTCTCAATATGATTATAGATTTTATAGATGTACTCAATCTAGAACTTGACTACTAGGGGGCCTCCCTCCCTAGTAAAACTAGGTGGATTCTATAGTTGGAACTCTCTCTTCAACTCAGACATCAAATTCATGGTGTGAACAGTCTCCCTTTCCATAAATCACATGACCCTCAAGAAGCTTTCATGAAGCTAAACATCTATATAATCCTTCAGAGATATAGGAATTTCTAGTTTAACTGCATTAGGAGCATGCTTATTTCCACTCTCTAGATGCTCAACTCGAATATGGTGATGAGGAATTTTCTTTACATGACAAGAACACTCCTTAAAACACTAGATATAATAACTAGGTCAGCCTCAATGGGTAAAAAAAATAGATAAACACTACTTAGGGTCTCTCTAATCATGAAATAAATGTGTTTTATCCTGAGATATAAGTTTTTATTTAATTTCACTGATGTAATAGGTATCTCATATCACATTTCATACTAGAAAGTATATATCACATGAAATAAATATGTCCCTATCATGAGAAATGCATGTCAATATATATCCCTATGTGCCTATAATGATTCATGCATAATTATCTTACATCGTACTGAGCCACAAGTATAAATCTAAAGAACCAACACAATATGTGAATCACCTTTGGTGAAATAATGTCAACTGTAACAAGAACATGGCATAAAAAACTATCCTTGGGCACTCTGATTTTTCCATTTACATGGTTTAACTACTCCTATACACAAAATAATTACCAAGTTCCAAAAAAAAACTAGTATCCTTTATCCCATTTCCCAATAGTAAAGAAACAAAAAATAAAAACCTCTTATTGATACTGCTTTATAACATCCCCCAATCCGAAATTCTCTCACAAGATCAAAAAGGGTCGGTTATGGGCTCTCAAATGTGCCTCCCCATATGCCACATGCTTCTAACTAGTAGCATGGGTGTGATCAGTATAGTGAGGAGACTATACCCCTTGTTATATAGTTACATTGAAGAATAAATTGAAAATATAAATAGCATAACCAGAGTAATAGACAAGAGGAAACAATATCTCATACCACTGGGAAATAATAGGAGGAACAAATAAAACAATAGTAATGAATCATGTAATAAAAATTTAAGATGTAAATAAATTTCATTATTGAAGCAATAAAAAATAAAAGACTAAAAAACTCAAATAAAGACTCAAAATTACCCAGTCCCGAGCCCCATGTCAGTCCCATATCCAAACTCCAACCCATCCAACAAGAAAACAATTAACAGCAAAGTCCCTTTCCCTTATCAAAACCCAAATATGTGAAATATTCTTGGGTACCAAATGGAGGCATGAATAATGCATGATAAAAACTCAGTAGGTCAACACCACCATGTCTAAACATAACTAGCTTGATAATAATTGTATGCAATAAGCAATAATAGGTGTCTTAATTAACCAATTAGTACAATATCAAAATCAACCTGCTTAGTCACCATGATAGAATGTCTCTGATCATATATCACAACCATTACGACCATATCCACATAATCATGGGAAGATTGCACAATTCTAGGCCACACCCACTATATAATAATTTCATCATGTGTCACTAGGCATGGATTGATATATAATCATTTCATCACGCTTTAAGGAATAGCTTGGTATATATGTATTTCAGCATGTTTCAAGGCATAGGCTGGTATATAACCATTAAAACATGTATCAGTGTAATTCCCTGAATCCAGAGGCATGAAGCTAATGAATTATTTTATTACATTAGCATGATCACAAGGAATCAAATCCCAAAGGACTGGTTAGTTTAGCAATTTTAAAATCAATATTACATACATGAACCTTTAATTAGAATTAAAACTATAAAAAAATATAGTCAATCCTTGGAGAGTGTCAATATTCTCCTAGATTAACCCTGTATATCAGTCATAATACACATCTTGGCATCCTGGAAAAAATAAAACATAAGAAAGAGGTGAGCTCAAATTCTCAATAAGGCTAAGCGTATAGTGCAAGCTACGAGTAAATATGGTATAAAAAATGTGGAAATGTAAATAATGGATATAAATTACATTTAAATAATCACATGAGATAGAAAAATTAACCATGGATATTTTAACTAATAAAATAATCACATGGAATAATAAAAATGATGGAATGTATAATGCTGGATGTCTCCACTATCAAGATCTATCCTCAAGATAGTTACTGTCAAGATCTATCCTCATGATAGTTTAAGTATGCGGGTAGAAACCTATCTGATTTGTGTCAATATCCACCCCCTAATAATTAAAAACTACATAGAATCAAACACAAAGGGTTTTTCTCTAAATGATTTCATCTCTTGAGACCTACCGATGCATCCAGGGGCTATATCAGCCCCCACCCATCACTTACTAAGTCCAATACATTCATCATATAAAAACATAAACATCATAAACATATTGTTTTTAAAAACTATCATATGAAATGTTAATACTTTTACCATAAACCATGAATGGTATCAAAAGAGCACATACATAGTCAAAATGATTATAAACCATTCAATAAAATAAGGTATATTGTATAATAAGATATAAGCCTAAATCAAAAATAAGATTCAATAAATGATATTGACATAATTGAAAATACTCTAATAAAATTGTCAGAAATATCTTGAAAAAAATACCCTTTTACTTTGAAATCATTAATTTAAAATTTGTTAATTTATAAAAGAAAAAAATTTATTTAAAAAGAGTATTATAAAATTGTAAAGTCATTTTAAAAACATCAAGGTTTTATGATAGAGGTAAAAGTCACTCATTCCGTATAAGTTACAAATAAACATTATTTCCTTACATTTTTTTTGAAAATTCTTAAAGCGCCTCATTTGGAAAATGACATAAAGATTCCTTTAGAAACCATTTTATAATAGTAAAACATGGGTAAAAGACTTAAAAAATTGGTAGGATAATAGTAAAAATATTTTTCAAAATATTTTTAAGAAACATAGACTTGGATGATAAATATTCCCCAGAAGATATATTTGTATAAACAATCCCGAATAATAATGATATTGTGAAATTAACCCTTACCTCATTCTTTCCTTTAGTTGAATGTGATTTATCCTCCTTTATAATGGTTTAAAACATGTTATTAATGTATACTGGAACCGGAACCATATCCATACTTATGATATCATATAAAATATTCTTATATTATTTTATCACCTGTTTGTTGATAACATTTCATTATTACCCTTGTTTGGGGTATTAACTGCCTAATTTTCCTAGGAATGTTTTGTCATAAATGTCTTAGTTCTTTTGCGTAGGATATAGATACAACATCTCCATAATTATATTAAGTTCATAGATATAATATTTTCTCATTATATACATTTTTATAATCATTTTTAAATGGTTATCATGGAAAATGAATCACATTACGTCACGGAGATGATAAGATGTACGTACACACAAGCAATGATATCATTCCCTTAGTGGTGAAAAAATTATGAATTGGATGGTATATTAATTAAAAATATTTAATATCATATCATATTTATTATTTATATCCATTATATCCATCATTATACCCATCCAAATAAATTGGTGATAAAAAATAGATTACACCACAATGTGGAGATGGGAAGCCATACGTACACACACACACAATGTTTTCATTTTTTATAGGATGGATAAATCATGGAATATGGTTGTCCCATAGTCATAATAGAATATCATAATATATATGATGATATATTTATTACTTTTTTTTTGAAAAAACACATTAATATGAAGTATAATAAGAAATGAACTTTAATAAGTTGGTAAAACATTTACCTCTTTTTTTACGGACTTCCTTTGATTAACACCTCAACACCTCTAAGGAGGGTGTTCTACCTAAAATATGGCCTCTATAATTTGGGGATGGATTCTAAAAAGTAATTTTATTTTTATATTTTGATAAAAAAATAATTTTTTATGTGTGATTAAAGGATAAGAATATGCACCGTTTTATAGGTGAGGGGAGGGTCACTTTTGGAAATTCTAAAAATATTAAATTAATATAAATTAATTTACAATTAAAAATGGTTCCATAGTGAGTTTTTTAGAATATAATATGAGTATGGGTCAAAATAATCTCAAATTATAATTTTTATACAAGAATAGGTCATATTAATACCCTTATATTTTGTATTTAACCCTAAATTAATTTATTTAACTCTTACCGTGACAAAATATGTTTTTATTCCTTAAGGGTTAATATATTCACTCTAAAATACCAAAATAGACATAAATGGACCATTTATGAAATTTTTTTACTTCATCCCATTAAGTTTTCGGAATTTTAGATTTTTTTGAATTTTATATCATTTAATAAAATATTGTTTATTTTTGAATATTATTAATATCAATTTTGATACTATTCATTCTATGACTTAAAAAAATGAAAACATAAGATAAATTTGAAAAGAAACCTTTAATAAATCCCTAAAATTTCAAATTCGTATATAAAATTCATGGATGACATTAATTATATCAAATTATATTTATTTTAATATTTTTAATATCATTTACTTGATTTTTCCATTAAATAAACAATTACCGCGTCATCATTGTATAAAACTTTGAGGTAATTATTTATTTCATAAAAAATAAATTTAAATTACCATGTTAAAGAAAAAAAATTATATTTAAAATGACTATTTATAGTTGAATTTATCTTATGTATAAACCTATATAAAAAATGGTATAGTTTTTAAAATATGAGTATGACATCTTTAAGTCTTCTTTAAATAAAATATTATAAATGTCATACTCTCACCCATGTGACTTAAAAAAGATTATAATTTTGGTCCAAAGATGATTTTGGTTGAAAAACACCCATAAAATGAAATGAGGGCAAGTGTTAGGGAAATTTTATAGTCTTTATAATATTATATTTACCCATAATTACCAGATTTACCCTTAAACCATGATAATTAAAATATTACTAAATTTACTATTCATATTCCAAAAAAAATAAACCTATTTACATAATTTGGACCCACTAATTCAAAATACGGAATATATTTTTTAAAATTCCAAATACATAAGTTGAAGTAATTAATTTAAAATTAATCATGTTGATGAGGTGAGAAAATGGGTTATTAAAGTTTAAACATGCAAAAGATTGAAATGTTTTTCTATCTAAATTCAATGTAAAATTGACAAAAATGACAAAAATTGGATTAAATGATAAAAAATAATCTAATTATACTTTAAAACCAATAAAAAGTATAATTTAATACTATAAATTTCTTCAATGAAAAAAGTTTTTTTCAATTAAAATTTAGTATTTTCACTATTTATCAAAACATGAAAATTATCAGAAAAATACCAAAAAACAACCAAAGTAAAATTTTATATTCCTATATAAAATAGGATTTTTATTTTTTCAAATATAATATATAAAAGTGTCAAAAATTGGATTTAATTTAAGTTTTCCATTAAAAGGCGCAAAAATTGACTTTAGAGAAATATAGATTTTTATGTATAAAATTGGAATTCTTCATATCTTATGCCTATAAAATATTTTGGATGAATATAAAAAATATTTTAATGAATATATAATATATATATTTCATTAATATCACTTAATAATTATAATTAATTTAATTTACTAAGGAAAAATTCCTTTGGGAGAATTAAAATAAAAAAATATCCTTTATATTCAATTGGTTTATATTTTGGTTTCTAATTAATTGGTAACCAATGAATTCATATTATATTTTTATAAACCATATATTTTCATAAGTTAATTTATACTATTCATAACTATTAATTTAATGACTAGGTTATAATGGTTACATAAAAATATTTTTTTAAGCTAGGTTTTGTGTACGATGTAAGATATCGAAGGAAATAAATTTATTTAAAAGGATACATATCATAAAATCTTAGGGTATTACATTATACCCTCTATTAATAAATTGTGTATCGCAATTTTAAATTCAACTTTGAAAATAAAAGGTTGATACTTAAAAATTCTTTTGTGGGGAACCCACATCATAAATAGGGTTAATAAAATATCCTCTTAATAATAGGGAAAGGGAAATGTGAAGGTCACTAAAAAATTAGGCTTTTTAATAGGACAACATTAGTGGGAATTAAAAATTGGGACATGGAAGAGAAATAAAATGATCATGTTCTGATGGAGAGTTAGAGAGAACATGGTCATTAGGAAGTCCACCATCACAAAAACCATAAATCTATGATGAGTTAAAGAGACCATTGATTTATCAGTAAGAAAATTAATCCAATAGCAATTTTTATTCCAGTTTACATTCCTAAAGTTGAGGGATTATTTTACTACACAAATAAGCACTTGAGAAAATAAACTTAAGTTATTTCTGTCTATGTCATAAGTATAATCTCAGATATTGGTTGTGCTTTTATCTATTTTTACTTCATCCCTTACTCTTGAAAATGAACGTTTAAGATGATTTTTTCATGACTGAATCATTTTTATAAATCATAAGATCCATGAGTCATTCCTTTGGCCATTAAGTCTTATTAAAACCAAAATAGATAGTGTAACACCCCAAACCCTCTAGACCGGATCCAGTGCATTACTTATTACATTGTCTTGCTTAAAATGAATGAAATATTCAATGAATTATCAGTTTAGTAGTCTTGAAGAAACTAGATACATAGATTTAAGTCAAATTACATTGGTAAAGGCAACAAAATACAATACATTACAAAAACTAAAAACTGCATCCACGGAAACTCAATAAATGATCTCCTCTTCATAACCTGCTGAAGGTAAACAAATAAAAGGGGTGAGATCAAATTCTCAGTAAGGGTTACAAATATAGGAAGCATGACTCAATAATAACTGAATCATAAACAACTTGGCATAATCAATATTGTATGGGGAATAAATGAAAAACTCACGCCATTAATAAACTCATAATGAAACTACATCCATAGATTTTGTCATAGTGAAACCCTCCTGGAAAGTAATAACTGATAATGAATAAAGAGAATTATTATTAATTGGACATAATGTATCTAGAACATGATACCATAATACCATTAAAACAATTTAGTTCTGTGGGTAGAAACCCGTCTGATTTTTGGAAACAAACTCAAAGGCTTTGTCACCAACTGATTGTCTCATGAGACCTATCGATGCATCAAGGGGATATAGAGGGCCCCAACCATCAATTCATATCCAAATAATTATTTAAAACAAATATTAAATAAAAGGTCAATATTATTTTAAATTATCTTCATATAATAGAGGATACTGATTCATCTGTACTTCCATAGTTAAAACAACATTCAAAATAAACACCGTATATAAAATGGTATACAACTTAGACAATAATAACATCCATGATATGAGAATATGGATATTTAAAAGTAATATAATTTCAAATGAAAATTGATCTCAAATGGGAAGTATGTACACCACATAAGAATTATTAGGTTCACAATACAAAGTAAGTAGCAACAAAATGGAAAATTGAGACAAAGCCTGTTACCACATTGGAATAAATCATTTCATGTGACCAAGAATTAACAATCATAAAATGAATAACTGAATTCCATGAAAATAAATAGATTCATGATATTATATATTAAATGGCTGTATACATACACAACATGAAAGAAATAAGTGGAGAATAATGGAAATCTCACATAAATAAAAGTGAGATGAGAAACCCCTTACAAATATTTCGACATAGAAAAAAGTGTTCTTATGAAGGCTTAATGAGAGGTAAAGAGGTATACCATCATTTATATGTCATAATTTAAGTGTGGTGGAGGTGAAAAAACATTCACCATCATTAGGAATTAAAAATAAAAGGACACTACATAGGGGAAAGTTTTGAACAAAAGTGAGAGAGAGGATCCCTTACCTAATGCTCGAAGGTGTTCTTGATTGTTCTTAATGACCTGAATAATCAAATTTAGCTTCATTAATTAATAATTAAAAAACCTCATAAACATTTAATTTATATGTTATAACCTTATTAGTTTCATTAATGTCCTTTTTGATGGGTTTATGGGGTTCAATTTGATTGTTTTGGAAGCATTTTCTTCCTTGGTTTTCATGATCTGTTTACTTGTATTCAGGAATGGATGTTCATTTAAAATGTGGTTAAACATACAAAATTGTTAATATATATTATTCGTGACATTAAATAGATATAAATTATCTTATAATGATTTTGTTTATATACCATGAGGATGAATCATTCGATATGTTAATGATAAATGCTTGGATTTGGCTTAGTGGTTTTGTGCACAATAAACATTTATTTGTATTATTATTCCATATTATGAGTGTGTAAGGATTAAAGAACATTAAATAAGATAAAATAAATATATTATGATATGTTTCAACCATTAAAAGGTTTCATTACCAGTTGTGAAGACAATAATGAAAATTGAAAACCCGTCTTCCTTCAGTGTGATAAATTAACACATCTCAGACGGTGTTTACATTTATTGTATAAAAGGAAGAGAAAAGGATATATTATGATGAAATATTACACTAGAATAATAAAAAATCCATTACATGTATTTTAATGGAATTATCATGGCATTTATATGAGGTTATGTGAGAAGAGAGAACAAAATAATGGAATTTATAAAACAAATTGAAAGAAAAAGGAAGAGTGGTTCACCTGTTGAGTACTCCTCCTTGAGAATCTCCTTAAGGCCTCTATTTTTGACCTTTTTATGAGAAAAGCTGGCCTTTAACGTGGGTAGAGGGCTTGTGAAGATTATTTTTTAGAATTTAGGAAAGTCTCGAAGCTTGAATGGTGTGGGAGGAAGAGGGGGTGAGGGGTGGTTTATATAGTAGAGGGGAGGAGGGATTCTACATTATTTTAATTATTATTTTAATATTTTTGCTCAAGACTATAAATATTCTTGATTCATGTGATCCAAAAAAGTAATAATGGAATGTGAGTTCTAACCAAGTGGGCTTACATTAGCCTTGAATCACCTATGATGCAGTAAATGAAGTATTTAACATTTCTCACAATTTATTGTATTTTACTTTTCATAAAAAGTTCAAGTACTTCAGAAAAATACCAAAAATTAACCCTATCAATTTTTCGACATGTAGAATCCAAAAATAAAATCCATTTCTCAAAATTAATTTTTTAAATTTGATAAATTTAATTTTTAATTAAAATCATTATTTAATCGAAAAATATAAACACCTAAAATATTCATCTTCATTTTTAAAGTGACCAAATTTATTTATACATTAATGGGTATGGATACCATTTATAAGATTCATATTACTATTAATAAGAGTAAGTAACTATTCATAAGGGTAAGTTACTATTCCCCAAAAATTACGTTAATTCTATCATGCTCTAAATATCATCCTGATCGCCACTGTGTATATCCGTTTTTTGAAATTCGAAACACGCAAGTAGAAAATTTATGTTCAATGGATAGGTTATGAATATATCCTATAAATAACCAATTTTTGTTTCACATAGACTCAGCACTTCATGAAATATAGGTTATGAATTGAAAGTATTTAAGAGAAACATACCATAAAATGTTTGGGGTGTTATAGATAACACTTGTTATCTCATATGATAAATCATAATTTGAACACGAGAAATAATATCCAATGTTAAACTCAATCCATTATATAATTAGTTACCTTAAGAATCATTCAAAATAATTCTGTCAAAATTAAATGTCTAAAAATTTAGTAAAAAGATCACTAAATTTTTAAAATTAGAATCCCTATACAATATAATGTAACTATTAATATCACATAACAAATATATGAATACCTTGATCTCATTTCATGCTTCCAAATCCTTAAATAATAAGTACTAAAGTACAATCCTTATATATATCATGATTCTCATAACTATAGTATCATTGATAAAATACTTTTACAACATAAACTATCAAGCTAAGAACAAAAATAATTTAATTATTACACTTTTGTTGTAGTAATATCATAAGATTAACCTTAATCCATTTTCTTATTCTGAGGTATATTTCCTTGATGGTTAACATATTTATTTTCCTAATGCCCCATTTTACTAAAGTAAAAACACAAAATATCAGTCTTTTATTTCTTTCCTTTTCATTATTTTTCCTGGTGGCCCTTTTTTTCTCACTTATAAAAAACACCTGATCCTTTCAATCACTTCCCATGGTGATTCATTTTACAACTATCACATGTGGGAAAATACTTTTCTCTATTATTCCATTTATCCATATTCTTCTCTACCATCCTCTTCTTCTCTTGTTTTCATTTAATTCCATATGAATTATAAAATTCTTTTTCTGTCATGATAGAACATAAGACAATATCTTCATATGATAAGAAATTTTGGGATACTATTTCCCTTCAGAGGAATGTATTTAACCCATAAAATAAATGATAAATCTTACTCCTTGGGTTATGTATGTAATCCATAACATGTCTTTATAACCTTGTAAAATTGGATTTATATTGAGAAACATTCTCATCCTCCTATTACCTCAGACTTGGAAATTGCATCTCTATATGTTCTCTTTATTCGTGAGGAAAATATTTTTCTAAGAAAAGTTAAATAAAATCCTTCCATCCCATGTTTTCTATTTCCTCATCCTCCATAGCATTTTTAATCAATAACCACCATTGATCCACATATCCAAAAAAAATATAATCTGCCAAGATAACTTTCTCCCTTTCCTTACTTCCCAAAGAAAAAAATATCTTTTCTAAGGAACTTATCCATTGATCATCCTCAAATGGATCTATAGTCCCATTAAATGTTGGAGGTTGTTGTCTCATGAAGTGGTCTAACATTGTTCCACCATGTTGTGGGTTAGGATGCTCCATATGGGTAAGTTTATTTCTCATAACTTGAGTCAGCTGTCCCAGTATGGTTATAAGTTGTTCAACACCAGTTGTAGCCCCAAACCCAATATCATTATCTTACATTAGAGGGAAATACCTACATGGATTATGTGCGTTGATATGGTTTCCATTCCTTCCACTTGGTTCCATTTCTAAACAATAGAATACACTTGATTATTTTATGAATAAAAATGCATAATTTGAACAAGTAAAACACTTAACTTGAATTGAAAATTTATGTATAACTAATATATTAATAATAAACATGGTTTCTTTGGGGGACACATTTACTTTTAAATCCTTTATAAAGGTTTATAAATAAAATTTAAATAATACTAAGCATACCCCCCTCGAACTAGGTGCGCAGTAAGGCCTGTTGTAATGTATCAGGTTACGCCAAGTCAGGTAGGACACACCTTGTTAGAGTTATTACCCCTAAGTACATATGTTCCCGAACCACATCGACTTATATTATCCATAAATGGATGTATTTCTAGGAATAACCACATAATATCTACCTTACCAAAATTCTAGAAAGTTTTTTTATGAATATCCTCAAAGTCTGTCTTAGGGTTATGTTCCCTAATCTTTGTTTTCAAAATATAGTTTTCATGGTTTCTACTAAACTTCCTCTGATACCAACTGTAATACCCTAAGCCCAGAAGCCTAAAGACAATGTATTATTTTGTTACTTTTGGCATGATTACAAAGAATAAAATCCCTAAGTACTGATCATTTTAGCAGTATTAGAAGCCATATTACATACATGAACCTTACATTAAAATTGAAACTTTAAAAATAAAATATTGTAAATCCTTTGAGATTATTAATATCCTCCTAGATTAATCCTGCATATCATTTATAATACACATCTTGGCATCCCGAAAAAAATAAAATATAAGAAATGGGTGAAATTAGATGCTCAATAAGGGTAAGAAGATAGTGGAATCTATGAGTAAATATGGAATAAACCATATGAAAAGGTAAATAACTAATAAAAATGTCATTTAAATAATCACATGATCTAGGAAACTTAACCATTGGTATTAAAACTAATAAAATAATCATATGGAATAATAATGATGATAGAATGCAAAATAGTGGATGTCTACACTATTAATATCTATCCTCAAGATAGTTACTGTCAGGATCTATCTTCATGAAAGTTTAAGTCTGTGGGTACAAAACCATCTGATTTGTGTTAAGATCTATCCTACTGGTAATTTAAAAATACTTAGAAACAAATGTGAAGGGGTTGTCTCCCACTGATTTCATATCCTGATACCCACTGATGCATAAAGGGGCTATACAGTACCCCACCTGCTACTTACTAAGTACAATTCATTCCTCATATGAAAACATAAACAATATAGACCTTCATATTGAAAAACTAGCATAGGAAATGTGAATACTTTAACTATAAACCATGAATGGTATCAAAATAGTACATCCATAGTCAGATTGATCATAAAACCTTGAATAAAATAAAATAGACTATATCATTAGAGAAAAAACTCAATCAAACATAATATTCAACAAAGGATGTTTAAATATATTAAAATACTCTAATAAAATCGTTATAAATATCTTGAGAAAATACCCTTTTACTTTGAAATCATTTATTTAAAATATGCACATTTATAAAAGAAAAAATTTTATTTAAAAATAACTTTTTAAACTTATAAATTAATCTTCAAATCATCAAGTTTTCATGATAGGATTAAAATATGATCATTATTTATAAGTTAAAAATAAACATTCTTTCTGGATTTTTGTCAAAAAAATCATAAAGTACCTCATTTAGAAAACGACGAAAATATTCCTTTAAAAACTATTTTATAAAAATTAGAACATGGGTAAAAGACTTTTAATATTTTTAGGATAATGGTAAAAATATTTTTAATAAACATATACATGGATGATAAATATTCCCTAGCATATACGTATATATAAACAATCCTAGATAATAATGAGATTGTGAAATTAACCCTTACCTTATACTTTCCTTTAGTTATATATGATTTATAATCTTGTATAATGGTTTAAAACATGTTATTAATGCATACCAAAACTATATCCATATTTATGATTTCATATATTATCTTCTTATATTATTTTATCTCCTGTTTTTGGATAATATTTTGTTATTCCCCTTGTTTCCAGTGTTAACTGCCTCATTTTCCTCTGCATGTTTTATCGTAAATGTATAAGTTATTTTGCATTGGAAATAAATAAAACAAATAAATAATTATATTAAGTTCATATATATATCATATTTACTCATTATATAAATTTTAATAATCATTATTTAATTGTTAACAAGGAAAGTGAATCACATCAGGTCGTGGAGACAATATGTCATACGTACGCACGAGCAACAATATCATTCCCTTAATGATGAAAGGGCAAGGAATTAGATTATAAATCAATTATAAAAAAATAAGATCATGTCATATTTATTATTTATATCCATTATATCCATCATTATACCTATCCAAATATAGTGGTGATGGAAAATAGATTACACCACAATGTAAAGATGGCAAGCTGCATGTACACACATTCTATGTTTTAGTTTTTTGTAGGATGGATACATCATGGAATATGGTTATTCCATAATAATAATAACATATAAGCATATATATTATACTGTATTTATTACTTTATTAATGAAACAACACATTAATAGTAAGCATAATAAGAAATGAACTTGAATAAGTTGGTAAAACAATTACCTCTTTTTCAATGGAATTCCTTTAATTAACACCTTAACACATCTAAGGAGGGTGTTACGCCTAAAATATGGACTCTATAATATTTTTAGGGATTATATAAAGTAATTTTTTTAGATATTTTCTGAACCAAATAGGTTTTTAAGTGTTTTGAAAGGATAATAATAGGTTCCCTTTTATAGGAGAGGAGAGGGACACTTTTGGAAATTATCATAATATTAAATCAATATAAATTAATTTCCAATTAAAAATGGCTCCAAATAGACTTATTTAAAATATAAGATAAGTATAGGTATAATTAATCTCAAACAATAATTTTTATACAAGTATAGGTTATATTATTACCCTTATCTTTTGGCTTTAACCCTAAATTATTATTTTTAACTCTTACCGTGACAACATGTATTTTTATTCCATAAGGTTTAATATAGTTACTATAAAATACCAAACGATCCATAAATGAAAAACTTATGAAATTTTTAACTTTATACCAATAAGCTTCCTTAATTTTATATTTTGATGAATTTTATATCATTTAATAAATTTTTATTTATTTTAGAATGTCATTAATGTCAATTTTGACACTATTTATTTCATGAATTTTAAAAAAATCAGAACATAAGATATCTTCAAAAAAAAAACCTTTAATACATCCCTTACGTATCAATGTAATCTATAAAATTTTTGGATGAAATTAATTATATCAAATTAAATTTATTTTAATATTTTTAATAGTACTTATTTGATTCTTTCATTAAATAAATAATTACTACATCATCATTGTAAAAGAATTTAATGTAATTATTTATTTCCTAAAAATTAATGATAAATTACCATGTTAAATAAATAATTTATATTTTAAATGATTATTTATAGTTTAATTTATCTTATGTATAACCCTATATTAAAAATGGTATAGTTATTGAAATATGAGTTTGACATCTTTAACTATTCTTTAAATAAAATATAATAAATGTCAAAATCTCACCCAAGTGGCTTAAAAAAGGTTATAATTTTGGACCAAGGATGATTGTTGTTGAAGAAAACCCATCCAATTTAATTAGAACAAGTGTTAGGGTAATTTTATAGTCTTTATACTATTAGTTTTACTCATAATTACCTAATTTACCCTTAACCATTGAAATTAAAATGTTACTAAATTTACTATTAATATGCCCAAAAATAAAAGAAACATATTTAGATAATTTTACCTAATGATTCCAAATATGAAATATATTTTTAAAATTAAGAAACATGTAATTTTCAGTAATTAGTTTAAAATTTACCCTGTTGATGGGGTGAGAAAACAAGTTTTTAAAGTTTAAACTTGAAAAATATTGAGATGTTTTTACATAAAAATTCAATGTAAAATTGATATTAATGACCTAAATTGGATTAAATGATAAAAAAAATAATCTAATTATAATTTTAAAACAATCAAAATTATAATTTAATACTATAAATTATTTTGACAAAAGAAGGTGTTTTCAATTAAAATTTAGTATTTTTCATTATTCATCAAAACATGAAACTTATCAGAAAAATATGAAATATTTAATGAAAGTAAATTTTTATATTTATATTTAAAATTGGAAGTTTATTTTTGAAAAATATAATATATAAAATTTTAAAAAATTAGATTTAAAATATGTTCGCCAGTAAAAGGCGGTAAAACTGTCTTTAAAAAAATATAGATTTTTATGCATAAAATTAGGTTTTTTCATATCTTATGCCTATAAAATATGTTGGATGAATATAAGAAACATTTTATTTAATATATAAAATATATATTTATTTAATATCAATTACTAATTATAATTTATTTAATTTATTAAGACAAAACACCTTTAGGAGAATAAAAATAAAAATATTTCCTTTATATTAAATTGGTTTATATTTTCATTTCTAATTAATTGGTAACCAATGAATTCATATTATATTTTTATAAACCATATATTTGTGTAAGTTAATTAACACTATTTATAAATATTAATTTAATGAATAGGTTATAATAATAACATAATAATATTTAGTTGTTTGTTTAAGCGAAGTGTTATGTGAAATGTAAGCTATCAAAGAAATTAAATTTATTTAAAAGGAAACATGTCATAAAATATTGGGGTGTTAAAATCCAGGAATATCCTAATATATAATAATTTCAAAATGTATTAGTACATATCCTAGTATATAATCATTTCAAAATATATAAGGGAATCGCCTGATATATAAGAATTTTAGCACGATGACACAACAAGTCATAACAACAAGGATATCACAATATCACATCATAATCTATAATAGTTAATTATGAAAATTACTATTTATCCTTAAAATACACTTTCATTTATCTCAATTTATCAACTACCATCTCAATAAACAATAGATAACCAAGGATTATATATCATGAAATCACATAAGGTCTCATGTCATGCAAAACACACTTTAAGACATTTTTAAATTTGATTTTAATTAAGGGTATTCTCACCCAACAAGTAGCACAAAATACAGGTCACAACAAAAATTGAATCCAAAGGGATCCAACCAATTTTCAAGTCCATGATTCTCTAATTATCAATGAATATATTAATTAGAGTGCACAATTGTAACACCCGATACTTTCATGAGAAATATTTTGTTTTTATAAATCATCAAAGGAATCTTTCACTACACACAACACTATCTTGACTTGCTTTACATGCAATCGCGACCTTCCTCGATAGCTTGCGTTGTACGCAATACCGAGTTTCACTAAACAACGATATGCTATTAACATATTATTAAAACTAGCCGTTATGAATAGTAATAACCACTTTTTGAAATTTTGTAAATCTTATTTTTCAAAATGGAATTCATTTTTGGATTTGGAATATCGAAATTAGCCTAGGGTGAAATTTTGGTATTTTTCTAAAAACTTTCAATTTTTGATGAATAGTGAAAACACTAGGTTACTATTTAAAAACCGACTTTTTATTTAAATAATTATTTATTTTATTTAAATTTATTTTAGGTCAAAATTGATACATAATACCTATATAAGTTCAATTTAATACATTGGTGTCATTTTATAATAATTTTAGATATATAAAAATTTTATTGAACTTTTCACAGTCTTTTACCCACCTCCTAGGAGAATTTGAAAATTTACATAAAACTTAATTTTACCACTTTTGTGAGTGGAATTTCAAAAATCCAAGAGACATGGTTGATGTCAGTAAGTAAAATGTGGTTCAATGAGATGAAAATAATTTTTGGTGAATAGTAACTTTTTACTTTTTTTACCACGGTTAAAAGTAAATAGGGTAATTAAGGGTAAAAATGTTATTATTATTACCCTAAAACATGTACTAATTCTATTGGATAAGTGTAATTCGACCAAATACAACCTTAGGAATAAAATATGACCATTTAGGCCCACATGGATTAGATTAGGACATTTAATATTAATTTATTATAAGAAGGGTTAAAATAGTTAAAATCAAAGTTTAATAAGTAAATAATTTTTAATATAGGGTTATACATAAGATAAATTAGACTATAAATATTCATTAGAAATATAAAATGATTTCCTACATAATGGTATTTTATTTATAATATTTAGACATTAAATGATTTAATTTATTTATGACACAATAATGATGCAGTAATTATCTTATTAATGAAATATTAACATAATTGATGTTATAAATACCCAAATAAATGTAATTTGAGACTTTTTATGAATTACACTAATTTTATATGTTAATATGACATGTTATTATTGATTTAATTAACTTTTTTAGAACTAATATTTCTGTTATGATTTTCACAAAAATCAATTACCAAATAGTGTCAAAATTGACATTAAATTGTTTTTAAAACAAATATTATATTATTAATTGTTATTTTATTCTTAAAAATATACGGTTCAGCCAAATTACTTAGATAAGGTTATATATATTAATAATAAACAACTTGGGGTTCGTTTGGCTTGTTATAGTAAGTTTATTAACCTTATAGTGTAAGAAAACAAGAAGACATGGTAAAAGTTAAATTATCTAAATTAAAGTTAAATCTAAATGATAAGGTTAAAATAGATACCTAAACTTGTATAAATTCTATTGGATGAGAGGATTTCGACCCATACCCACCTTAGCTTCTAAATAAATCATTTTGGTGCTATTAAAAACTGAATATGACTTTTTAATAAAATAATATTTTTAGTTTTTCCAAAGGTGCCCCTCTCCTCCCTTATAAAAGGGAACCTCCTCTCTCTCTTCCTCACACCACTTTGAGCCTTCAAGCTCAGCCGAAACCTACCAAATTATCTTCTATACTTCCCTATAAACATCCTAGAGGTCCTGGTTTTCTTCAAAGACCAATTTTAGTGCCCTAAGAGGAGGTCTCAAAGAGGCGCTTCAAAGAAGAGGTAATGTCCGTTACCGATTCTTTAAACTTTATTTCTTCTTCCACTTTTCTTCTTTAGTTGTTTAATTATGAAGTAATAACATCAGTATCACTCATATATTGGTATGTTATTATAATTATGAAATAACCCTATTTCACCATCTATCCATCCTACGGAAAATGAAATCACCGTGCGTGCGTACGTACGGAATACCGTCTCCACGCCGTGGTGTAATCTATTTTCCACCACCACCTTACTTGGATTGGTATAATGGTGTAAATAATAACTATATATTATTATTGTAAAGTTATATTGATTCTGAAATAGTATACATACACTCCAATACAATTCCACGATCATGGGAACGATATCATCGCTCGTGTGTACGTACGGAATACCATCTCCACGATGTGATGGGACTCATTCTACATGATCTTCATTGAATAATGATTATATAAATGAATTGAATGAATGAATATGATATATATTACACTAATAACATTATGTAAATGAGGTGTTTATAACCTAAAAAGATGAATAAGAATTTATTCAACAAAACACACATACGAACATAAAGCAATAAACACCCGAATAACAAGTAGCAATGAAATATTACTAATAAGAAGCTAATAATATGACCATATATGATATCCTAAAAATAATTATGATTCTGTAATAAGTCAATGACATTATTTAAATCATTATACAGGAGGTTCGGACACTTACGAAGTAAATCGGACCTAAGGTAAGGGAAAATATCACAATCTCATTTTTATCCGAGATTGTTTATACTTTGGTATTTACTGGGGTGTATTTTATCATCCACATCCATGTTTCCTCAATATGTGATATTATTTCCATCCACCTAAAATTGTTTAAATCCAATTGTACCCTTCGGTGAGTTTTTAGTAAAATATATGAAAGGAATCTTTTGTCGTTTTTCGTAAGAGGTACTTTTTGACTTTTCTGACAAAAGTACGACAAGAATGTTTTTTTAACTTATACGGAATGAATGTATTTTAAAAAATTATTTCCAAGAATATTCCTTTACAAGTTTTCAAGTTTATTTTAATCAACTTCTTTTAGTTTAAAATTTAATGAAATGTTAAGAAAGGAAAATGTTTTTGAAGTAGAAAGGATATTTTCCTCAAGAATGGAGTTCAAGTGTTTTATCAAAATCATTTTCCATATAGGATAATATAGGGTTTTGTTTCTATCCCTATTAATACATTGATTTTATTATGTTGTGATGGAATTATTTTTATGAATTCCTTTATCTTATATGAATTGTTTTATGATGTCATGATGTTTAAGAATCCCATTTTTATTACATGGGTTATGCAATGATGTATGATTTATGATTTTGTGGCACACATAAGAATGGTATCATTATGAGATGGGTGATACCTATATCTACCTCCAATTCATTGGGTAAATATTTATATCTCATGAGATAGACATGACTGGAATGTCAGGTTAAACCGGTTCAGTGAAACAGGACTGAAACGAGGAGTGAACTCGGTTAAGAAATGGACTTTGTCCGCTAAGATAGTCTTGACTATGAGTCTTGACTACTAAGAAATTATTCTCTATGATTATGTGTGTATGACACAAAGTTTCATGTTTTAAGTTATGATTATTGGGATTACATTTCACTACTATGATTTATCCCATGTTATGAAATTATGATCTATTTTGCAGGTTAAGATTTCCAAAATGTTATGTTCTTAGGAATATGATGTGATTGATATTTCTTTTGTTTACCCTTACTGAGCATTTGAGCTCAGCCTTTTGTATGTTTTCTTTCCCCAGGTCAGGAAGAAGGTTATTAAGTAGGATATGCCAAAAGGTACTCTAGATATGATGAAATAAATGGGAGACAATATAGATGCTTTATGAACCAGTTGTTTATGTTTCCCAGTTTATAAAGTCACTATACATATACGGTCCTTTCCTGGTTTTGTTATATATTGTAATAAGTGTAATTCAATTTTGAATTATTAACAATGTATGTAAAGTAAGGGTCTTTATAGTTGGTATCAGAGGAAAGGTATAGTAAACCTTTGGAAACTAGGATGTGAAATCCTTAGTAAGAACCCTAAGGATAAGTCTAAGCATAGAACACAATCTTAGTGTTTTAGAAATGGACATGAACAACCTATGATAAGACCTTAAGAGTGAAATTTTATTCTTGATTATGTGTTTTTCTTATTATAATTAGTGTTGCTCACACTATTCTTCTTGGTTTTAGTCAATGAATGGAACTCAAAGGAACTATGTTAATGCGGAATGCGACGCGCAATGAAATGATTGTCCCCCTGAGCAACCAAACGTTATGGGAGTTAGAATGCAAAATCTTGTAGCCATGCTCACACAACTTTCTCAAGCTATGAATCATGCAGGACTTCCAAACGAGCAAAGGAAGGAGCAACATTCTGTTGAGTCCTTCATGAGGCAGTGTCCTCCTTCATTCAATGGGTCTTCTTATCCATTAGTGGATGAACAATGGATCAGTACCAATGAAAAGTTATTTTCAGTTCTTCAATGTTCTGAACATGATAAAGTCATCTTAGAAGTTTATCGTTTGGAAGGTGATTCTGATCAACGGTGGAATCTTATTAAGAATACGAGGCAAAGGGATGAAATAGAGTCCATGGAATGGGATGAGTTCAAGAACTTATTTTTCAATAATTACATCCCTCGTATTCTCTGAACAAAGTTGGAGAAGGAGTTTCTTGAACTAAAGCAAAAGGATGATGAATCTGTTGGTACATATGAAGCAAATTTTACAACACTTTCAAGGTACGCTTCTGGTATTATTATCCAACCTGATAGTAAGATTGATCGATTCTTTAGTGGCTTAAAACCAAGTCTTCGAAGGGAGTTAGCCATAAGGGACTTCAATAGATATGAGGAAATCGTTCGATGTGCTCTCAAAGTTGAGATGGAGATTTGAGTAACCCATCAGTCATATGGGTTTGATAAGAAGAGGAAAATGGAATTCAAAGGAAAATATAAAGAGCACACTGAAAAGAAGATGAGTTTTCCCTTATGCTCAAAGTGTTGAAAGAAACATGGAGGAAATTGTCTTAAGGGGACTAGAAAATGTTATAAGTGTGGAAAAGAAGGTCATCAGGCAATTGAATGTCGAAATAATGGGAAGAAGATGTCTAATGATGAAAACAAATGAAGGGATATGCAGAATGAACCTACTACCCTTCAATGTTTCAAGTGCAAGGAGATGGGGCATTATTCCAATCAATTCCCAAATCTAAGGGTTGATGATGATGATCGACGTAAACAAACTCTTAAGGCCAAAGACAAAGGAAATTCACATGCAATTTCTATCAGCGCTGTGGAGTACGATAACAAATTGGTGAAAGGTACACTTACCATCCACTCTAAAGTAGAAAATGTTTTATTTGATTCTGGATCCACCCACTCTTTTATTTATGAAGAATTTTCTAAGGGTATCACCGTATTACCTCAACAATTAGATGTTGAGTTAGCTCTGACAACTCCTAATGGCACAACAGTCGCATCAAAAGTTTATAATTCTTCTCCAATTGAAGTTTGTGGGAAAGTGCTTCCTGCAAATCTTGTGATCCTTCCTATAGTGGAATTTGATGTGATTCTTGGTATGTATTGGATTTCTTTATATGGAGCTCATATCAATTGCCAAAGAAGGGAAGTCACATTTCATATTCCAGATCAATCTATGATCATCTATCAATGCAAGGATGAACATAACCTTCCAGTGGAAATTTCTTCCATCTTATGGATTTTGATTCCACTAAATGAAGGTTATTTATCTCAAATGGTTGGTGAGAAACTCATGATTAAGAATATGCCCATTGTATGGGAGTTTAATGATTTCTTTATAGAGAAATTTCTGGGTCTTCCACCAAATCTTGAAGTTGAGTTTTCAATAGAACTCGTACCAGGTGCTTTGCCTATTTCAAAGACACCTTATAGAATGGCCCCAATTGAGTTGCAAGAATTGAAGAAGCAACTCCAAGAGAATCTTGATAAGGGATTCATATGCCCTATTGTGTCACCTTGGGGATCACCTGTTCTGTTTGTTAAGAAGAAAGATGGATCAATGAGACTCTGCATTGATTATCGAGAACTTAACAAGATCACTATCAAGAACAAATATCCTCTCCCACGTATTGATGACTTATTTGACCAACTACGCAGAGCTCAATACTTTTCCAAGATTTATATTCGTTCAGGGTATCATCAATTAAGGGTTAAAAGGGAGGATATACCAAAGACGGCTTTCCGTACAAGGTATGGATGCTATGAATTTATAATGATGCCATTTGGTCTTACTAATGCCCCTGCTATCTTTATAGATCTGATGAATAGAGTCTTTAGAGACTATCTTGATCAGTTTTTGGTAGTCTTTATAGACGATATTCTTGTCTATTCAAAGAGCAAGGAAGAACATGAAGATCATTTGAGAATTATATTGAAGACCCTGAGAAAGGAGAAGATTTATGCCAAATTTACCAAGTGTGAATTTTGGCTTCAAAAAATTTCATTTTTGGGTCACATAATCTCAAAAGAGGGGATATCTGTGGATCCAGCAAAAACAGAGGTTATCGAAAGATGGTTGAGACCAAAAACAGTAAATGAGATCCAAAGTTTTCTTGGTTTGGATGGATATTATCGACATTTTGTGAAATATATTTCATGATTATCTAATCCACTCACCAGGTTGACTCGAAAAGGAGTTAAGTTCGTGTGGACAGAGGAATTTGAAGATAATTTCAAGGAGTTGAAAAGAAGGTTATCCAGTGCACCTGTACTCACACTTCCTTGTAGTAGAGAAAGGTTTGTGATCTACAATGATTCATCCAAGAAGGGGATGAGGTGTGTTCTTATGCAAAATGATATGGTGATAGCTTATGCCTCATGACAGTTGAAAATCCATGAGCAAAATTACCCAACTCATGATTTGGAGTTAGCTGCGGCAATCTTTGCATTAAAGATTTGGAGGCATTATCTTTATGGAGAAAAGTGTGATATTTATACTTATAATAAAAGTTTAAAGTATATTTTTACACAAAAGGAGATGAATATGCGCCAAAGAATATGGTTGGAGCTGATTAAGGATTACGACTGCTCAATTCATTACCACCCCGGGAAAGCAAACAAGGTGGAAAATGCATTAAGTCAACAAGACGATGCCAGTTTATCCATGATGAGGATCACAAAAGATCCAATATTTATGGATTTACAAAGGATGGATGTTGGAATTATAATGAAAGGGGAAAAATCGTATCTTTATCAATTGAATGTTCAACCATCTATACATGTGAAGATTAAAGAGGCACAGAAAGAAGATGTAGAGTTACAAAAGAAGGTGAGAAATGTTCCTGAATTCAACCTTGATTGTGATGTGATAATAAAGTTCATGAATCAGGTTTGTGTTCCTCCCTTCCCCGAATTAAAGAAGGAGCTGCTGGATGAGGCTCATAGTTCTTCATTCTCTATTCATCCTAGAAGCACGAAGATGTATAGGGACATGAAAGAGTACTTCTGGTGGGATGGCATGAAAAGAGATGTTGCTGAAAATGTCTCTCGATGAATGGTTTTTCAGCAAGTTAAAGCTGAGAGAGAGAAGTCTAAGGGGATGTTACAACCATTACCCATACCCAAATGGAAATAGCAAAACATCACTATGGACTTTGTCACCAGACTTCCTAAAACATCCAAAGGCAATAATGCTATCTGGGTCATAGTTGATCGTCTTACAAAGTCTGCACACTTCATTGCTATTAGAGATGATTTCTCTCTGGATCAGCTTGCCAGGATATATGTAAAGTAAGTGGTAAGATTGCATGGAGTACCACTTTCTATTATATCTGCTCGGGATCCGAGGTTTACCTCGAAGTTCTGGCGAAGTCTTCACCATACTTTGGATATAGAGTTGAGTTTCAGCACTGCTTATCATCCTCAGACAGATGGTCAGTCTGAGAGGAAAATTCAAACTCTAGAAGATATGTTCAGAGATTTCTCTATGGATTTCAAAGGTGGTTGGGATCAACACCTACCTTTGGTGAAATTTTCTTATAATAATAGCTTTCACTCCAGTATTCAGATGGATCCTTATGAAGCTCTCTATGGAAAGAAATTCAGGACTCCAACTTGCTGGGATGAAGTTGGGGAAAGAAAGCTATTAGGACCTAATCTTATTGATGAGATGGTAGAAAAGGTCAGATCTATTCAACAACACATAAGAGCAGCTCAGAGTCGAAAAAAAAGTTATGCCGACAACCGAAGAAAAGACCTAGAGTTTGAAGTGGGTGATAAAGTGTTCTTACGAATATCTCCTTGGAAGAGAGTCACGAGATTTGGAAAGAAGGGAAAGTTAAGCCCTAGATATATAAGTCCTTTTGAAATTCTGGATCGTGTTGGGAAGATAGCTTACCGATTGGAGATTCCACCGAATCTATCCCAAGTTCATTATGTGTTCCATGTATCTCTCTTAAGAAAGTACATACCTGATTCTTCACATGTACTCAGCTCAGAAGTTGTACCGCTGGAACAAGATCTTTCTTATGAAGAATAGCTGATAGAGATTCTCGATCATAGCGAAAAAGTCTTACGGAACAAGACCACTCGCTTGGTGAAAGTTTTATGGAGGAACCACCAATTAGAAGAAGCTACATGGGAGCTTGAGGATATGATGAGGGAAAGGTATCCTCATCTGTTTGTTACAAAGTGACAAATTTCAAGGGCGAAATTCATTTTAAGGGGGGTAGAATGTAACACCCGAGACTTTTATGAGAAATATTTTGTTTCTATAAATCATCAAAGGAATCTTTCACTACACACAACACTATCTTGGCTTGCTTTACACATAATCATGACCTTCCTCGATAGCTTGCATCGTACGCAATACTGAGTTTCACTAAACAACGATATGCTATTAAAATATTATTAAAACTAGCCGTTATGAATAGTAATAACCACCTTTTGAAATTTTGTAAATTTTATTTTTCAAAATGGACTTCATTTTTGGATTCGTAATATCGAAATTAGCCTAGGGTGAAATTTTGGTATTTTTCTGAAAACTTTCAATTTTTGATGAATAGTGAAAACACTGGGTTATTATTTAAAAACCGAATTTTTATTTAAATAATTATTTATTTTATTTAAATTTATTTTAGTTCAAAATTGATACATAATACCTATATAAGTTCAATGTAATAAATTGGAGTCATTTTATAATAATTTTAGATATATAAAAATTTTATCGAACTTTTCACCGTCTTTTACCCACCTCCTAGGAGAATTTGCAAATTTACATAAAACTTAATTTTACCGCTTCTTTGAGTGGAATTTCAAAAATATGAGAGACACAGTTGATGTCAGTAAGTAAAATGTGGCTCAATGAGATGAAAATAATTTTGGTAAATAGTAACTTTTTACTTTTTTTACCACGATTAAAAGTAAATAGGGTTATTAAGGGTAAAAATGTTATTATTATTACCCTAACACATGTCCTAATTCTACTGGATAAATTTTATTCGACCAAAAACAACCTTAGGAATAAAATATGACCATTTAGGCCCACATGGATTAGATTAGGACATTTAATATTAATTTATTTAAAGAAGGGTTAAAATAGTTAAAATCAAAGTTTAATAAGTAAATCATTTTTAATATAGGGTTATACATAAGATAAATTCGACTATAAATATTCATTAGAAATATAAAAATATTTCCTACATAATGGTATTTTATTTATAATTTTTAGACATTAAATAATTTAATTTATTTACGACACAATGATGATGCATTAATTATCTTATTAATGAAATATTAACATAATTGATGTTATAAATACCCAAATAAATGTAATTTGAGACTTTTTATGAATTACAATAATTTTCTATGTTAATATGACATGTTATTATTGATTTAATTAACTTTTTTCGAACTAATCATTCTATTATGATTTTCACAAAAATCAATTACCAAATAGTGTCAAAATTGACATAATTTGTTTTAAAACAAATATTATATTATTAATTGTTATTTTATTCCTAAAAATCCAAGGTTCGGCCAAATAACTTAGATAATGTTATATATATTAATAATAAACAACTTGGGGTTATTTTGGCTTGTTATAGTAAGTTTATTAACCTTATAGTGTAAGAAAACAAGAAGACACGGTAAAAGTTAAATTATCTAACTTAAAGTGAAATCTAAATGATAAGGTTAAAATAGATACCTAAACATGTCTAAATTATATTTTATGAGATTATTTTGACCCATCCCCACCTTAGATTTGAAATAAATCATTTTGGAGCTATTAAAAACTGAATATGACTTTATAATAAAATAATATTTTTAGTTTTTCCAAAGGTGCCCCTCTCCTCCCTTATAAAAGGGAACCCACTCCCTCTCTTCCTCACACCACTTTGAGCCCTCAATCTCGGAAAAAACCTGCCAAATTCTCTTCTATACTTCCCTAGAAACATCCTAGAGGTACTGGTCTTCTTCAAAGACCAATTTTAGTGCCCTAAGAGGAGGTCTCAAAGAGGCGCTTCAAAGAAGAGGTAACGTCCGTTACTGATTATTTCAACATTATTTCTTCTTCCACTTCTTATTCTTTAGTTGTTTCATTATGAAGTAATAAAATCAGTATCACTCATATACTGGTATGTTATTATAAGTATGAAACAAACCTATTTCACCATCTATCCATCCTACGGAAAATGAAATCACCGCGCGTGTGTACGTACGGAATACCGTCTCCACGCCGTGGTGTAATCTATTTTCCACCACCACCTTACTTGGATGGGTATAATGGTGTAAATAATAACTATATATGATTATTGTAAAGTTATATTGATTCTGAAATATTATACATACACTTCAATACAATTCCACGATCATGGGAACGATATCATTGCTCGTGCGTACGTATGGAATACCGTCTCCACAATGTGATGCGACTCATTCTACATGATATTCATTGCATAATGATTATATAAATGAATTGAATGAATTAATATGATATATATTACACTAATAACATTATGTAAATGAGCTATCTATAACCTAAAAAGATGAATAAGAATTTATTCAACAAAACACACATACGAACATAAAGCAATAAACACCTGAATAACAAGTAGCAATGAAATATTACTAATAAGAAGCTAAGAATATGACCATATATGATATCATAAAAATAATTATGATTCTGGAATAAGAAAATGACATTATTTAAATCATTATACAGGAGGTTTAGACACTTACGAACCAAATCGGACCTAAGGTAAGGGAAAATATCACAATCTCATTTTTATCCGAGATTGTTTATACTTTGGTATTTAGTGGGGTGTATTTTATCATCCACATCCATTTTCCCTCAATATGTAATATTATTTTCATCCACCTAAAATTGTTTAAATCTAATTGTACCCTTCAGTGAGTTTTTAGTAAAAGATATGAAAGGAATCTTTTTTCGTTTTTCGTACGAGGTACTTTTTGACTTTTCCAACAAAAGTACGAGAAGAATGTTTTTTTAACTTATACGGAATGAATGGATTTTTAAAACATTATTTCCAAGAAGATTAATTTAAAAGTTTTCAAGTTTATTTTTAATCAACTTCTTTTAGTTTAAAAATGTATGACATGTTAAGAAAGGAAAAAATTTTTGGTGTAGAAAGGATATTTTCCTCAAGAATGGAGTTCAAGTGTTTTATCAAAATTATTTTCCATCTAAGATAATATAGGGTTCTGTTTCTATCCCTATTATTACATTGATTTGATTATGTTGTGATGGAATTATTTTTATGAATTCCTTTATCTTATATGAATTTTTTTATGATGTCATGATGTTTAAGAATCCCATTTTTATTACATGGGTTATGCAATGATGTATGATTTATGATTTTGTGGAACACATAAGAATGGTATAATTATGAGATGGGTGGGACCTATATCTCCCTCCAATGAATTGGGTAAAGATTTATATCTCATGAGATAGACATGGCTGGAACGGCAGGTTAAACCGGTTTAGTGAAACAGGACTGAAACGAGGAGTGAACTCAGTTCAGAAATGGACTTTGTCCGCTAAGATAGTCTTGGCTATGAGTCTTGACAACTAAGAAATGATTCTCTATGATTATGTGTGTATGACACAAAGTTTCATGTTTTCGGTTATGATTATTGGGATTACATTTCACTACTATGATTTATCCCATGTTATGAAATTATGATCTCTTTTGCAGGTTAAGATTTCCAAAATGTTATGTTCTTTTGAATATGATGTGATTGATATTTCTGTTGTATACCCTTACTGAGAATTTGAGCTCACCCTTTTGTATATTTTATTTCCCCAGGTCAGGAAGAAGGTTATTAAGTAGGATATGCCAAAAGGGACTCTAGATATGATGAAATAAATGGGATACAATGTAGATGCTTTATGAACCAGTTGTTTATGTTTCCTAGTTTCTAAAGACACTATACCTATATGGTCCTTTCCTGATTTTGTTATATGTTTTGATAAATGTGCTTCAATTTTTAAGTATTAACAATGTATGTAAAGTAAGGGTCGTTATAACAATCGGCTGACACAATAACTAATTACATATACGTGTATTTAAACATTCCATATGGTTAGGTTTAGACTCCCAAACATTAACCGATAATTAATGTGATTCTTTCAAAGGGTAACACTAATGAGGAATAAGTTACACAATATCACAAGAAGGAACTAAAACAACCATGGTTAAGTTCAAAACAAAAATTTGTCCAAAGATTCCATTTCCCTAATAAAGAATAACAAAAGAGGGGAAAACCAAGTCGAAAAACATAATAGGGATCAATCAAACAAATAGGAGGTATGGAATGGAGGAAAGGATTCTAAAATTGACTATAATTCATCCTAGGTTAATAGGAGGAAGCTTCACCAAATTAATGAGTAAAAATCACATGTACAACACTATTTAATACTGTTGGTTTGGATATTACATGGTGTGTAACTCTTTTACAAGTCGTGTAATTATTTTTAGAGGGATACATTTAAAAACTTGTCACCTAGGGTTAATATTCATCCCGGTTGATTGTTACACAATGTGAATGGTTTACATGTCATGTAACCATTTCATACACTATACTAGTTCACAACATGTGTATGACAGAATTTATAGGTCATGTAACACCTATAGACGATGTCTAATTCCCCTGTAGACAGCTTTTAGCCCAATTTCTAAAAAATGACCCAAACCACATCAAAAGACTTCCAAATCATGGAAAACCCTCATAAATACATTTAACATATCTATATACCAACTCCATTAATTCAAAAAAAACATATATCCCTGAACTTTAGACCATTTTCCCTAAAAAAGGATCTCTATCATTTAAAAAGACTTAACCAACATGTCTCAAACAAAAAACTGAAAGTGGGACGTACCTAAAAAAATAAGGGATCTTACACTCAGTGTTGCATGAAATGCAAGATAAACTTAGTGGTGCATTTAACATAAGCTAAACTCTATGTTTAATGTAATGAAAAATATAAAAATTATTAAATTTATTTAAAAATATATATATTTCACAAAATCTCAGGGTGTTATATTCTACCCCCCTTAATTAACTTACATCCTCACAATTTGAAAGTGTGCTTGCTAAAAAAGATTTTAACATTTGAAAATCCATTTATGGGAAACCCACATCATAAAAAGAGTGAATAAGAAATTCTCTTGAAAATAAAGATAGAGATGTGTAAGGGTCATCTAGAATAACACATAATAGGTTTTCAAATAGGGGAACATAGGTGGGAAGTGAATATTTGGACAAAGAAAAGAAATTTAATGTTCAAATAATGATAAAGAGTGACAAATATCATTTATCCCACGAAAGTGATTGATCATGTGAAAATAAACAACCACAAAACCATAAACTAAAGAAGTTTGTAAGTTTTAATTGATATTCACAAAATGGATTATGTTGGACTTTGGATATTATTGGATAACTTACACCATTCATGGAGGAAGAAGGACCTTATCGGAACATGAGGCTTCAAAAAGCATTGGGTCTTCACAAATCACTACTTTCTTGATTCAGGACTTGATTCTGAGGTAGGGTTACCCTATTTCATGAAGACTACTCATTTGTGAAGCCCATGACCTCTTTGAAGCACCTTATCTTTGTGAAACACCTCTATGTGACGCCCTATGCTTCGCAAAATCTTTATCCTAGGCCTATTCATGTTTCCTCCCTTCTACTGAAACCTCTTCATGAATGTTGAGTACTCACATCCCCCCACATAAATCTAGGATTGGTCAAACCGCACCTCAAGTCCCTGTGTGACATGTGTTATCCATTTATGTGGCCCACTCCATTCTAGGTGTGGCATGAGAGTTCCATTTACCTTTTACATCTCAGCATAGGTATGCTAATTCCTTTTCCCTCTCAAAATATGCATGCTAATGTGGACCTCATGGTTGACCACTTCTACATGCCATTCCAACCTAGAATTTCTAAATCCATGTCCCTCCTATAGGTTCATGAGTGGCAGTTATGTAAGACCAATGGGTAAAGAGTGAGTACCCCAAATTCGAGATCCATTATGTAAAACTGCATAGTATGAACTACCTCAACACATGACATTAAACTTTGGCCTTACCTAATGAAATAAGCATGTGATTATATTTGTATGACTCATAGGGAATTAGATCCTCCTTATATGGAATGACATCCTCCATAGTCATCTTCCATGAATAATCCCCACACCATCTCTCGTTGGAACTTCTATCATGACACAAATGTTAGGTTTAATGATTTATGTTATTTCTCACAGTGAGCATGACTCATGTGGGCTTAGAGGTTAGTAGGGACTTTGACATGGTCCGCTCTTGTGTGTAATCCCCAACCACATGCTCCACTTCATTGGGCCTCCTCATATGGTATAATAACCATCCCATTCCAAACTACATGGGGTTTTATTCCCAACTAACTAAGATTTGTAGATAGCCTTCTTGAGGTCCAAACCCAGTATCTACATCCATCCTAGTTTTCCCTGGGTAACCACATCCCTATAAGATCATTTCATTTACCCTATAGGACACATCCCTTCCAGGTCCATATAGAAGCTCAATGTTTAATCCCCACACCAACTCCAACCAATAGAAATCCTCTTGAAAAGGGAAGATTCCATGCGTAATCCCCACACCATCCCTCGTTTATACTCCCTTCACGACGTGAGCTTCCTTATTGCATGACGTTAAACTACATCGACCAGTCCTATCACATTATCATAAATTGGGACATTAAACTATATTGGTTTTGATCCCTACCTTTTAGATAGGGTATGTAGGACCCCTATTTGGGGTTCAATCCCAAAAAATGGTAAACATAGGTGCCCCCTCTTAGGGGTTCACCTTCTTGATCCACCTATATGGGTGATCTGATCAAAAATAATAGTGTTACATATTCCCTTTATGGGACACACCCCTAGGTTCACCTCTACATTGCATTATAATCCGCTATTGGTAAACCTTATGGGTGTTCCCTATTAGGGACATACCTCCTTGGTTTGAATATATGGGGTGTCTTAATCAATCAACTATATCTTCACAAGAAGTAAAACTTGTGACCCTAGATATATACCTTATTCTAAACATGGTATGACTGAGGTGAATGCCTTGGAAGATATACACCTTTGGTGTTAGATACCACGTGTTCGATGCATGATTCCTTATGTTCTTTTCCTAATATGCATGCATGAGATGCCCTCATATGAGGAAGAATATAGGTGACCAATGTTCCTAGCATTCAGATATTTCAGGAATCCCCAACATGACTACTCTCATGACTAAAGGTTGTTACCCTTTCAAGACCCTTTGTAATGTTTAGATAGAAGTAGTGTAATTAATCAATATCCACAAAGAGATGACATCGATAATGAGTTTCACAAACATGACTTAACTCTATGAGGGAGACCTGAACTAGGAAACAAGTTACAAGGAGGAATCCATGGAAGGATGAACCTAAATACCATCATCTCATTTTGATCAAGGAGCAGACATCACTATTGAAATTGATGAAATCCTACCACCTTTGGAAAGTGAGAATGTGTGGTAGAAAATTGTGATGCCAGTGTGCATCAACAAGTGAGGTGACATGCCGTGGTGAAATCATTAGAAACAAAAATGGTGACCCTAACATGAAACTATTCTACTCAACATAGGGACTAGTAGTGCTCAAGACATCTGAATTTTAGAATGAAACTAGATCCAACTATTCGACGCCAGGACCCACTAATAAAAGTGTGGGCCCGACATAGAAGTCACTAGAAATTGGGGTAGTTAAACATTGGGAATTATGGTCTATGACATCATTAGTATGGATCTATCTCTCCGACCATATAATATTGGATGACTCTAGGGAATTGGGAATTTGTTTCATTGTATATGTATTGATAGCTGAACCTTCTTCTTTTCAAGACCTAAGCTCTAGGAAATCATCCACCCAACACTCAAAGATGCAAGGTATGGATAAATATTAATTCGGAAATCACACGTGAATCCCCCTCCACCACAACCTCAGATGACACTATAGCTACCAGGTGCCCACGCCCCATCTCACCCTTAGATATTATTTAAAAGAGGGTGACACACCCTTTTACATTAGTACGAGTAGGACGGGGTCATACCCACAAGGGATATGGCCCACCGTGACCTAGAGTCTTCAACACCTTAGTGACACCTCCACCCCAAGGGTCATGTAGGGAGACACTACTACCCACTAAAATAGAGAACCACTTCGGGAGAATCTCCCCGGAGTGATCCTATAACTCATTCCCCAGTTCCGAGGAGGTGGGGGATGCCTAAGTCACAAGGGTCGTGACTACTGCATGGGAACCTACAAGGAGATACCCCACCAGGCTTCGTTAATGCCAGAAATGACCAGTACTATAGGCCAATGAACTGGTGTATTATACCCAAGTTTTTCCAGCCCCAGTCCAAATCACCCAACATCAATGTAGGGAACAAGACCAAGAGAATTCCCATCAATGAGAATTATCTTCCATGGATCTAGTGGCTCCTATCACCACAAACACTTTCTTCTAGATTCTTTTGATAGACGAGTAGGGAAAAATCCATGCCTGGTTGGGATTGAGACCTCATCCACCTTACAGGTAGGTTAGGTTGACTCTTTCAATCATTGACACCACCAATATCCATTATAAGCCAAATTGTGACAATGAGTTTCAGCGAAAAGGTCTGCCTCATTCCATTACCAGTTCAAGTGAAGGTCTTACGCACTTTTACAAAAAGTATAGATGTCCTCCCCATACTTATGAATCCTAACACAAAGGTCCTCCTCACGTTTTTCTTTTATTAAGCCTAGGTCCTCCCCACTCTAACATAGATCAAAGAGTAGTTCCTACCCACTTCATCACCCACCAATATAGATGTAATCCCCATTAAATTACAAAAAGTCAACCTGGAGGTCCTCCCCATGTTACTAATAACCAAAACAGAGGTCCTCCATGCTTTTTCAATAGCCAGAGTAGAGCCCCCCAATCCTACAGTAGTGCAGGAGGAGGTCCACCCCTCTTTGACAAAAACGGATGTAGATTTACTCCCCATATCTCATTTAATCAAAGTGGAGGCCCTCACCATGCTACCAATTACTAGAACAAAGGACCTCCCCATGCTAAAAAACTTTTCTGTCCTGAAGAATCATCATAGGGAAGAAGGTTGAACCATTACTACTGAAGAAAAAAAGTACAGGAACTACCAAGTCATTATCAATCCCATTCTTTTCTCAGATTCGAAGGTAGAATGTGATTTAGTGATGGAACCTTCACCCCATTAATCAAGGTTATAGTCTAGGGTAGGAGTCCGATTGGTAAAGTTCATCATCCTAGAAATAAAGGTTCACAGAATCCCCAAATCCCTCCATAGGTACATGCAGGTGGAAGAGGATTTGGTCTCCTTCCAAGGGCTCATGGTGTAGACATATCTATCTTCTGTAATTTCAATATCTACCTCTACCTGAGATCATGGAGAGTTATTCTAGACTTGGATTAATGAAGAGTATCCATTAGAGTCACTAATGAGTAGTACTGCTCTCACATACGAGGTTCTGGTGAGCACCCAGTCCTATAGGTACAAGAAGATGCAGTTGGTACCGCCCCTGAGAGATGTCCCAGTATGTAGCGAACAATAGAGTGCAATGAATCGTCCACTTACCAACCAACCACCACACTGATCCACATCAGTGAAACTACCAATATATCTGCCATTTCTAATCAGAGCATGGTCTAACCAAGAGTAGGGCTCCACTTTTGAGCAAGAAATCCTATGGGAGACCTATGCTACTGATCAGCTATCAGTGGTATTCTAGATGAATGTGACTTCTAACTTCGATATCTCGAAGCCCCCCACTGAGGACCAGGTCATTTTATTCATCTATAATTTCTTAACGATGTGTTTTCATCTCTACGACTATCATTTGGTTTACCCAAGATGCCGAGAGCACTTCAATGACATTGATCAATAGTGCCACATGGTTGATTTGGAAGAACTCCCAGTGGATCAGCACCCTGCATCACCTGACTACCACTGAACCCTCCAATATAGATGTGTTAAGAGATTTATAGTGCTATAAAGAATCATGTAAGAGGCATCTCCACATGTGTAGATTTGGGGATGGGGATATTACGCTACTCTCCTCTTCATCCCTATCCCATGTCATCCAGACCTACCCATTGATATTGAGGATATACCTATGGGTATCATTATGTTAAATATGTTAGTCCCTAAAATTTCCAAGGATGGGGGAATCATTGTAGGTTCCAATAGAGAAAACCCAAAAACTGGGGAATCATAGTATCAAACAGACCCTCATATAAGTGTCTTCACTTTCCTGAAATAGTAGACACTCAACCTTAGGGACCCCTCTGCATAATTTCCCACCATTCATAATACCAATAAGGTTAAGGGACCTTTTGTGACAATAGATACATATGATTTTGTGAAGAAGATAGATGATGATATCACTATTGCTGCCTTACTTTAACAGGCCGTAGATCAGAAAAGTATCATTGATGATCTCCTTGCTGAGCGATGCCTAGATTATGGCACTCCTCGATAGGATCATATTCCTCCCCCACTGGGGAAGCCATATGTCATCCTCATCCAATTTCTCCCAATTTTTACTGGTAATCCTGTGCATCCCAAAAAAGCAGAGGAAGGAGTGTATGGAAAGATACCACGATATGTGTCACTGAACCCACCGAGTAGTATGATAATCTTCCAAGAGACCCATATTGGGTTGCTCCATGAGCTATCAGGCTTGCCTAATGAGTTGATAAGACTTTCAACACATTGGGGTTTGGGATCCTCATCAAGATAGGGACCCTCACAAATATGATTTGATATCCTCTCCCACTGCTCACCTCAATTCTCTTGAGATGCAACAAGTGGTGATCCAACTTGATGGAAAACCATATCTAGCATGGGTAGATGACACGCGAGTACACCCAAATTTTGAGAACCCCATATTTTACCCTTCCAAGAGGATGGTTGAACAACTGTAGTATTTATCCCACTTGATCTTAAGGTGCTAGACCATGTTGGGAACCCTAGAGCAGTAGGAGGACTCCAAGATCTGCTGTTTTGTTCAAACATTGGAAGGGTTTGTGTTCATATGGTACAAAAAGTTACCCATTGAGTCAATCACTATTTGGGAAGATGTTCATAATCATTTTCTCTACTAGTTTATCTCCAACACACCTAAGACAAGAATTTAAGACCTCTTCAAGTGCAATAAACTACCAAATGGTCATGTCACAGACTTCATCACCTGATGGAAGGGCCTCACATATTCGCTTGATATGATGCTAACTCAAGAGAATTTTTTGTAGATGTTCATGGAGAATGTTAAGGCTAAAAAGGTCCCAAACATAATTACTCAGAAATTCTTAGGTGGATTTTGAGATTTCTCTGACAAGGCCTAGTGCCTAGAGGAATCCTTGAAGCAGGCCAAAAAGGTATGTCTATTTACTCTTATAGATCTTTCAAGAAAATATACCAAGGTAGAGACAACCTTCATAGTGTAGGAAAAGGCCCCCAAGCCTCTAGAACTATTTCCCCATTTTCTAGAAGAGCATCATTGAGTAAAATTGCTTCATCAATCTTAGCATCACCGAACATAGAATCAGCAGGCACTGCCTCACCGAGTACAACCGCCTTGAGGAGGGAATGTACCTCTATCCCCTCATCAGGATCCATCACCTTGTTAAGGAATAAATTGTAGAGTTACCTTTAAAGATAGTAGAAACCAAGTATATTCCTTCAAGGATTCATAGGTTCTTGATTATTTCCACAGTTCCATGGAATAGGGTATTCTAAAGCTACCAGAGTGTAAGAAGCACCATGAATCCAAGTGTACTAATGACCCTAACAATTTCCCTTACTAGAGGATCCTTGTAAATAACATAAAATAATGATAGGTGTTGAAGGACTGGATCCAGGACTAGGTAGAAAATGGTCTGGTCAAGTTAGGTAATGTACCTACACATGTATCCCACATATTTTCTAATCCTCATAGTTACAATTCTGATGAATGGAAGTAGATTTTCCACCGCGGGACTCATAAGTATGATGGATGGTTGTCCTGTAGAGAAGTCACTCATTTTCATGGAGTCATCTATGCCAGCTAAGGCCAAACCAAAACTTCTGACGTCACTGTACCTTCTACAGTTGATGCTTCTATGTCCACATCACAACCTTATACATATCAAAATAATAGGCACTGATGATTCAAGTGACATAGAAATCCCCTAACATTGCCAAAGTCATCCCACACAATCAATTATTTCATTCCCCCAAAGTTGGGGATCACTCCTAGGGTCTACCTAGCATTAAAAGATTCCTATAATGATGAGAAGGAGTTTTCCTTTGTGAACACTGTAGAGTTGGTGGACCCCTTTATGGATCCTGATGATGAGGAATACCAGTAAAACCCTTTGATTGCTTATGGAAAATTCCATAAAAGGAATGGTCAATGGTATGCCGACCATTAGAATGCTCAGGCCAATGCTTCAAGACAAACTTTTCATGCTACTGAGACCAAACATTAGGTCCTGCATAGTTCTCAATAGGTACATTCCTCTAAGCTCACTCCATCAGATGTGCCACCAGAGTTGACTATGCTAACTAACCAAGTAGAACAACCACAACCATATCATGATCAACTTCATCTATATAAATCCAAGCCTTAGCCAATCAATAGTCACCCAATAGTGGTTTTAGGTGAGTTATCCGATGAGCATCAGGACATTTCTAGAACCATCTAGAATCTAGTGGTTTATCCAATAATTCCCATCATGTCCCAACCAAAGAGTGACCCCTCGTAGGAAAGAATGTGCACCTGGTATAGAAGTACTATGTGCTAAAGTACCTTTCCAGCGTACCTGCAAAACTATCGTTCCTCGTTTCCCTCCTCCTATCATAAGAGATGCGAGAGGCTCTCATAGAATATTTGAAAATATACCTCCAATTATAAGTAGATATAGCAGATGTATAAGCCTTCTATGTATAGGAGGTTGAGTAAGATGAATGTTAATCCATCATTTTTTTTTCTTTATAGAAGATGGAGGATCCCTTGTGCAGGGGAATATCCACCCACTATGTGTAACCAACTAGTTGAATGGCATATAAGTCCACCATTTCCTGGTGGACATAGGTTCTGAGATCAATATCACCCTTACCCAGATTCTCCACAAGTTGGGGCTTACTAAAGAATATTTGATTCTCTCGAACTTGAAGATTTAGGGTTATGAAAGGACCAAACATAGAACATGTGGAAGGATCTTGTTAAAGACATAGTTTAGATTCTTGGTAGGAAGCACCAAGTTCAGGGTTATCTCATAGGATTCTTCCTACAACACATTGATGGGTAAGACCTAGATTCATCAGAATGAAATATACCACTACTCATATAACCATTTCCTTTAGTACTCCCTTAATGGTCGAGTAGGTGTGCTTTAAGTTTTTTAATCTTCTTTCGACTCTTGTGAAGCCCTATATCTGGATGATGACTATTAAAAGATCATGGATAAGCAGGCTTATACCAATGATGTTGATCACTCCACCATTATAACCAACCCATGGATAGATTTGGATAATGAATTCATCTACCAAATTCACTGGTTAGAATCCATGATGTCAGACTTGGGGAATTTCTTTATCATTTCTAGGAGGAAGGGGAGTTGTGTCCCTAAGTACAAGGAACATCATAATATTACCTTGTACTCCTAAATAGGCTAGGACTAAGTAATACCAGAATCCTCTACCCCAATAAGGTACCGAGATGTTTACCCCATGGATACCACTATATGTCACACATGCATGTTTCTCTGAACCGGTTTGAACCAACTGAATCTAATCCGCCACCATTTCTTTGAAATCAAGCATGGACCCCACGGTCGAAGGCCTAATGGAATCAGTTTGGTATCTTCTGTATCTATGGATTCAATAGAGCACGAGTTTCCTAGTGAGGATTTCACATCCTCCCAAGCAGGCACTGGTGTTCCACCAGAATTAGTCAGTCTAGATGAACCGTATCCTAACACTAATTCCCATGCATGAGATTATGAAGAGTATTTGGAAGACAATCCTCCAACATTTAATGAGGGAATATCCACCACTATCTATGAGTTATTGCTGGTGAACCTTGGTACTAAGAATGACCTGAGGCCAATGTTGATTAGTAAACCCATTATTATGAAGGAAAAACAAAATTATGTGGATTTATTAAAGTAAAAACATGATGTATTCATCTATATCTATGATACGATGACATTTCTAGACCCTCAGGTCACCGTCCACCATCTTGGCCTCCCAGTGAATCATCGTGGGTTCAAGCAGACTCCTAGGAAAATGAACACTTATCATAGTTCCATGGTTGAGGCCAATGTTGTTAATCTTATCAAAGATAACTTCATCAAGGAAGTTTAGTACCCCAGGTGACTAGACAACATCATTCCATTGAGGATAAGAACATACATATCAGAGTCTGTAATGATTTCTGGGACCTCAACTTCCATTATCCAAAGGATGATTTTCCCCTTCTAGTGACATAGTTGTTGATCTATTCTACATATAGGTTCTAGGATTTCTCCTTCATGGATGGATACTCTAGATACAATCAAATATGGATGGTCCCAAAAGATGAGGAGTCTACCACCTTTAGGGAACTATAAGGAATATTCTGCTATTAGGTAATTCTTTTTAGTTTGAAGAATGCAGGAGCCACTTATTAGAGGTCCATGCACCAATACTTCAAACCAATTCTATGGGATTCTAGTGGAATGCTATGTAGATTACTTGGTGGTTAAATCCCACTAGATCTATGACTATCTAAGAGATATCGAGAAATTATTTTGCTTCCTCCACTCCTAGAATTTGATGATGAACCCCTTGAAGTGTACCTTTGGGGTTACCTATAGGAAGTTTCTCAACTTCATCGTCAAATATAAAGGAATCTAGATTGACCTAAAGAAGATCTGATCCATCATCCATATGCCTCCTCTATGAAACCTCCAAGATTTATGAGGTCTTCAAGGCCACTTGGCCTATATATGCTGATTCATTGTGAATATAGACGGAAATTGTAAGCCCATTTCCAAGATCATGAAGAAGGGTACCATATAATATTGGGATGAAGAGTCTCATACTACCTTTGAGGAAATCAAGAAGTATCTACTACAACATTAGATTTTGATTCCACCTGTCTCCATTAAGACTTTTTTCCTATACGTGACTTACCTGGAGTAATCCATTAGTGCCCTATATTCCTAAAATAATAATGAGGGAAGAGATAATATTTTATATTATCATAGTTTCACGATCCTCGACATGTAGTCCATATACTCTCCTATAGAGAAGAGATTCATAGCACTAGTTTTCACATGAAAAGGTTGTGACACTCCCAACAGTATTATGAGATACAACTGGTTTCACATGGGGATATTCTAAATTATATCCTAAATTACACAATGTTTATAAGATGGTTAGAAAATTGGGAATTTATCCTTCAGTATTTATACATTAGGTTTGTTCCACAGAAAGCTTTTAGGGGTTAGGTGTTGGAAGACTTCCTAGCCACTCATTCAAATCCTAAAGAATCACCTCTGGATTTCAAATTCCTTAATAAGGTTATTATATCAATGGATTAGGTTATGCCATGTTGAAAAATTATTTTTTATGGTTCCTCCTAGAACCCAATCTATATAAGGATCAATGACCGAAAGATCAACATAGTGGGCCTAGGGATTGTCTCCAACATGAATGCATTGGATATTATTTTCTACTCATTCCTAATATCATAATTCTATACTAATAATGAATTAGAGTATCATGCGCTCATCACTGGTCTTGAACTGTCTCTTGAGATTGATGTTCCATGCTTTCATGTAAAGGGAGTCTCTAAGCTGTTCATTAGACAGATCAATGATGATTACATCGTCAAGAAGCTAGAACTCATTCCCTTGATGGAGCATACTCTCTATCTGATTTCCCAGTTCCCTTATCAGACAGAGGTGAATCATGTTTCTCAGTCATGAAATGGTTGAGCTAACTCCTTGGATAGTCTAGATGATTCCCTTGTAGAGCCTGACTAGGATGATATATTCATTCATGTGGATCATCAAAGAGTCATTACTCCCATCACTCTAGATGATGATTATAGCCAGTAGGTAAACCAACTGACTACCAGTGATTCTAGATCAATACCACTAGATCTAACTATAGTGGAAGAAACATCTAATTAGAAAACTCCGTTTATCAAGTATCTCTATCATGGTACCCTCCCATTGGATAGAGCCGAACGTGAGTGAATATGTCGACATCACTAGTGCATAAAACGTTATTTACATCACCATTTTTTATGTCGGTTATATATAACCGATGTGAGAATCTGTGAAACATGGTTTTTTACGTCGGTTATTTTATAACCGACGTAAAAAACCAAAGCGCGGGGGTTTTTTTACGTTGGTTATAAAATAACCGACGTAAAAAACAAGTTATGTACTGGTTTTTTACATCGGTTATAAAATAACCGACATAAAAAATGAGATATCTATGAGTTTTTTATGTCGGTTATAAAATAACCGACGTAAAAAACCAAAGCGCAGGGGTTTTTTTACATTGGTTTTAATATAAACGATGTTATAAATTTAAAAAGTAGTTTATAATGTCGGTTATTATATAACCGACGTAATAAAACATTTAAAAAATTAAAGCCCCGTGGACTGTCATTTACAATTTTTCGATCGACAGTCCACCGGCTCGTCTCTCTCGCGCGGTAAACCCTAATCAGCTCGTCGATCGACCTGTGTTAAACTCATTTTGGCTTCATCCTTTATCATCTTTACTCTCCTCGGATCTATCATCTCAACTCGCAACACTCAAGTAAGCATTCCACGAATTTATTTCGTTCATTTTTTTCCCGGATAGTCTATATTTATGTTTTTGTGATTTTTTTGTTTAAACTAGGTTAGATTCTTCCATTTCGATCCCTATTACATCTTTTTGAATATCGTTGGCACCAGACATTCGTTTTTATCTTGAGTGTCTTGTTTTTATATTTATTTATAAAACAAATTTTGATATATTACCTTGCATTTAATGACTCAAAATCCTCCTATGTTGGAAACATAATTAAGGTTATTTATTGAAGGACTATGGAGCGATTAAGGAAAGATTTGGAATATTTCCTAATTTGACCGGTTTGAATTTCATTATCAAAACGAAATTTGAGGTATGGTTGATTCATCCATTCCTTTTATCCTATATTTCATTTAATGCTCAGGTTCATCTAACAATTTTGTAGTTAGATAACCAATAATGTTTATGTGATTAGATAATTAAAATAAATTATCATCATATATAGTGAATCATCCTTGTTGAGTGTCTTATCATAGAATAGGAATCAATCATCCATATTGAAGATGTCATTTTTTTAGAAAACAAAAACCATTAATGTAAACCATTTATAATTCATTAATTGAACTAAAATAAATATTTACACATGAGTTATAATGGAACATAATAAAATAAATATTTATCATTCACCCTCATAGAGTCTAATAAATCTATGATAAACCATTTCTTTTCTTTAATGGAAACAAATTCACTTTTACCCACTTTGTATTTTTAGAAGACACTAAACTCCCTTATAATTTCACCCTTATGGGAAGTATTAAACATCATTATATCCCTTTAAAAAATCTAAATGTCACAGAAATATCGTGCATCCATTTTGTCTTATAGTACTCTACTATAGATAAGTATACCATTTTTTATATTATTAGTTATGATAAACTCTATCATAACATCATTAATATATGTTTATAAAAATGGGAGTATCACAATTCTCATGATTTTAGTTGAGAATAATGATAATGTTTTTTATTAATGATAATATAGACATGGGTAATTTTACAAAAAGAATGTGAACTTGAATAATGAATGTTACTTATATGTATTTCACAAGATTTTTTGATTTTATGTCACAAAACTAATTGATGATCGAATACAACAAATAATTGCACCACCAACCAAAGTGAAACCAGTGTATTGTTCTATTTTAGAAATTCAGGATTCAATCAATGAGATTGTGATTTATTTATTTTATAGAGTTTTTGAATCAAGATACTAGATTCTATTTCAAATGGGTATTTGTTTGTTTTTTGATGTTTCATGATTTTATTTGATGTAGGTTTTTCTTTTTCATGGATTAATTCATAAAGTTGTCTTGGTTCATTTGATTTTGTGTTTCCTTTGACACCATCCCCCCTCAATGACTATGATCTCTCATTGCCAGTTTTTCTCTAATTGTTCTCTCATACACCTATTGGATTTGATGGTTGATTACAAACATATTTATTCAAATATTTAAGTTGGATTATATGCATTTTTTAGGATTATATTGTTGTTTTATGCCACTTTATTTATTATTCTATCCAATACTAAGACCCTTTCTAGTAAGAAAAATTTCATAAGAAATACGATTGAACTCTTCATCATATTTCATGAAACATTTTCAATAATGTCACGTTTTTAAAAAAATATATGTTATATCAAATATGTGGAAACAGGTGGTGTCCGGGGGGGTGTCCAAGGGGGTGGGTGGGTGTGAGTGGCTGTCCATGGGGGTGGGGCCTGTCCAGAGGGTTTTGGGGGTTGTCCGGGGGGTGGGGACTGTCCAGAGGGTTGGGGGGTGTCCAGGGGGGTGTTCAAGGGGTAGGGGTGGGGGGTGGTGTCCAGGAGGGGTGGGGGTGCTGTCTAGAGGGGTGGGGGATATCCGGAGGGTTTTGGGGTGTCCAGGGGTGGTCCAAGGGGGTGGGTGGATGTGGGGGCTGTCCAAGGGGGTGGGGGCCTGTCCAGAGGGTTTTGGGGGTTGTCCGGGGGGGTGGGGGTTATTCTTAGGTTTACTCCATTTTCTACAATTTTCTATCAACTATATAGGCAACATGGTTTTCTTTGATTCAATGAAATTTAAAACTATTATATCTAACTATATTTTGTTTAAAAAAATAATATTTAAGCATATTTTCTTAAATACCCATAGATTTGTTTTATATTTTAAATTGTTTTACATTCAAATTATGATTTTTTTCATATAAACATATATTTGTCTTATCTTAAAAATATATATTTTTTGTTGATATTTTTTATAGGTAATAATGAGTCGAAGTTGGATTACGGCACATCGAATGAGCAATGAATTTGAGGAAGGTGTTGATGCCTTTTTGGAATTTGCAAAACGAAATGTTCCAAGTAGTGACATTTTTTTCTATCTATGCCTGAAATGTTTGAATTAGAAGAAGTTGAAAAGTAGAGAGATAAAATATCATATGATTTGTCATGGTTTTAATCTGAGTTACAACCCTTGGATTTGTCATGGTGAAACTGGATGGAATTTCATTGATGATGATGATTCGCAAGATGGTAACTCCAATTGAATTGAAGAAATGATTCGTGATATTGTAGCAGAACAAATTGAGATAGAACTGACAGTTGCACGTCTATACGGTGATGCTGAAAAACCATTATATCCTAGTTGTACAGATTTTATGATTTTTTCGGCGGTGTTAAGATTGATTAACCTAAAGACGAAACATGGATGGAGTGACATAAGTTTTACATAGCTGCTACAATTGATGAAAGACATTCTTCCAAAAGATAAAAATCTTCCAGATTCACATTACAAATCCAAGAAAATATTATGCCCGATGGGATTGGGATACAAGAAAATACATGCCTGTCCGAATGACTGCATTATATATAGGAAGGAATATGAATTTCTGTCAGAGTGTCCTAAATGTGGGACATCATGGTATAAGGTGAAAGAAAAATCACAGGCTAGTGTAGAGATTACAAAGCTCCCTTCAAAGGAATTTTGGTATCTTCCTATAATTAATCGTTTCAAACGTTTATTTGCTAATTCACATGATGCAAAAAGGTTAATATGGCATGCTGAAGAGTGGGTATGTGATGGAAAAATACGTCATCCAGCTGATTTTCCACAATGGAAGAAAATTGATGCATAATATTCTACATTTGGAAATGAAATTGGAAATCTCAGACTAGGGTTGTGCACAGATGGAATGAATCCATACCGAACCCTCAGTAGCACACATAGTTCATGGCCTGTTTTATTGATAATTTAAAACCTCTCTACTGAAGTTTGTATGAAGCACAAATATGTCATGTTGAGTATAATGATCTCTGGTCTAAAGCAACCCGGTAATGATATTGATGTTTACTTTTCACCATTGATTGATGATTTGAAACTGTTATGGGATGATGGTATTAGGGTGTATGATTCTTATAAAATGGAATATTTTCAACTGCATGCAGTGCTTCTGTTCACTATAAATGACTTCCCAGCATATGGAAATTTTTCTGGATATAGTGTTAAAGGGCATAAAGCATGTCCAATTTGCGAACAAGAGACGTCATATTGTCAATTGCATCATGGGAGTAAAACAGTGTACATGGGTCATCGAAAGTTTTTGCCTATGGAACACCCTTATAGAAGACTAAAAACAGAATTCAATGGCTCACAAGAATTTGATACTGATCCAAAACCTTTATCCCCTGATCTGTATTTTGAAAGGGTGAAAAACCTTGATGTGACATTGGGAAAGACACAGAAATCTGGTAATGATAGACATATTTGGAAGAAAAGGTCAATTTGTTTGAGCTACCATATTGGAGGTATCATGAAGTTAAACATAATATTTATTTCATGTACGTGGAGAATAATATCTATGATTATTTGATTGGAACATTGTTATATATTAAAGTAAAGACTAAAGATGGGTTGAATGCAAGATTAGACTTACTATCAATGGGAATACGTTTGGAGTTAGCTCCATCTCCTAAAGGAAGACGAACATTTCTTCCCCCGTCTTGTCATACATTATCGAAGAGGGAGAAAATTAGCTTCTGTCAGTGTCTTCATGATACCAAAGTGCCTCAAGGTTATTCTTCTAATGTAAAAATTTTTGTCTCATTGAAGGACTTGAAGTTGATAGGTATGAAATCACATGATTGTCACGTCATGATGCAACAAATTCTACCAGTTTCATTGCATGGAATATTGCCCATTCGTGTTAGAAAGACTATAATGAAGTTGTGTTATTTTTTCAATTTAATTTGTAACAAGGCGATTGATGTGAATGCTTTGAACATTTTGGAAAAGGATGAAATTTTTATACTTTGTCAATTGGAAATGTATTTTCCTCCAAATTTTTCTGATATAATGGTGCATTTAATGATTCATCTGGTTCAAGAAATAAAGCTTTGTGGACCTGTATATCTTCATTGGATGTATCCTTTTGAAAGGTATATGAAAATATTAAAGGGGTATGTTAAAAATCTATATCGAACTGAAGCCTCCATTATTGAAAAGTATATTTCTGAGGAGGTATCAGAGTTTTGTACGAGCTACTTGGCTGCGGCACAACACATAGGTTTACCTCCATCTCGCCATGAACGAGTTAATAATGAGGGAAAGGGGATTCGCGGGTTGAAAGTAAAATCATTGTCAGCTGAACAGATGAAGAAGTTAGAATCATACATCTTGAATAACATAGCAGATGCTCAACCGTGTATCACATTACATAGTAATGAGTTGAAACAATGTCATCCAAAGAAGAAAGAAATGTGGATTTTGAATGAGCACAACAAAACTTTTTTGTCATGGATTAAAAAGACTTTTCTTGGTAGATCAGATGTATCAGAGACATTAAAATGGATAGTGGGTGGTCCATGTTTAAATGTGATAACATGGTCTGGTTATGACATTAATGGTTATAAATTTCATACAAAATCTCAGGACAACAGAAGTGCAGTTCAGAATAGTGGTGTATTGGTGTTTGCAGAAGCAATGCATTTTTCGAGTGCTAAGGACAAAAACCCAATTTCTGCATCAAGTGAATATTATGGAGTGATTGAAGACATATGGGAGGTTGATTACTTTAAAATTAAAGTTCCTGTTTTTAACTGTAAATGGTTTAACGGTAACAACAGTTTCAGACACGATGAATTTGGAATGACACTTGTTAATCTGAATAGATTGGAAGACACAACTGATTATTTTATAATGACAACACATGAAAAACAAATTTTCTATGTAGTAGATCAATCAGATATGCAGTGGGCTATTGTTTTACAAGGGAAAAAACAATATATTGGTGAGGATGAAGTTGATGAATATGCTGATTTATGTGAGATCCCTACTTCCATGGAAAGATTAATAGAACATAATGATGATCATGTTGAAGACATAGTTTGTGCCATAAGGAACGATCACGATGAAGGAATTTGGGAAAACAATCCATTTTTACATTCCTAAAATTACAGGTAACATATGTTTATTTCTTGTTTACATTTATTTTTTCCATAAATGTTAGATATTCTAAGTTTTTTATTTATTAAAACATGTTTAAAAAAAAATAAGTATATGTTTTTGTCTGTTTTAAGTTTGTTTAGTTTACTTTATCATGTTTATAACCATTACATGAATTATATATCTATTATTTTTGTTCAATAACAATTACTTTACCATGTTTACCATGTTTACCAGGTTTACCATTTTTACCATATTTACCATCTTGACAATCTTGACCATCTTGACCATCTTTACCATCTTTACCATTGTTTAACATGCTTACCATATTACCCAATGTTTACTATTATGTATCTTAGTACACTTTTCTATTTTCTGATTACAGTAGTATTAAAATATTTGAATTTGTATATTTGTAAACTGACTTTTGTTTTTTTGATCTGAAGGATAATGATAGATAATTCAGATGATCAACCACATGATTCTGGAGAGGAGCATATTGCTGGTCATACCTCTGGGGATGAACATTCACATGCTCCTATTACGAAAAAGAGTTCAAAGGTTGGTAAACGTGGGTGCACATGTTTACCAAAATTATCACTTTCCCGTTCGCAGGATCAGAGGATAGTCGTTGAGTTTGATGATGATGACATTCCTAGAGGTCCGAATGCAAAAGATTTTAAGAGTTTTGTAGCAACTCAGGATAAGAGAAAAGTAAGCATTCTGTATGATGATTGGAGAAGTGTGGATATCTCTCAGTTGTGGGAGACGATTTTGGTAAGATCTTTTGTCATTGTTTGACTATTATTTTAATGTTTCTAGTATATATAATATGTTTAACCTCTTCTTTATCAAATGACATTTGATATTCCTGACACTGGAGGAGTCAGGAAGAAATGCTTATCATTGGCTGCTAGGAGATGGAGGGATTTCAAATCAACCCTCTCATCTGATTTCATTTATGGTCATAGGAGTCATGACAATCCATGTCGTATATATCCTTTTATAGATGAAGACACATGGAGATAGTTTTTTGAAAGTAGAAGAAAAGAGTCATTTCTGGTAAGGGAAATGTAAAATTTTATAAACTTTCTTATATAAATGATTTTATTAATGTTTTGTTAATGATTTCTTATTCTTAAATTACAGCAAACAAGGAAAGCTCATCAGGAGATCCAATCTAAAAATATATACCCTCATAGTTTATCTCGGGGAGGGTATGCATTATTGGAAGAACAAATGATGGCGGAAAAATTTCAACAACTAAGAGCTGAGTCTTCAAGCTCTGGAGAGGTGGCCCCTCCATCCCCTCCATCTAGACATGAAAAATGGAAGAGAGCTCAGAAGGGAAAAAAAGGAAAATATCTTTCGGAAGAATCGAGAATCGTAGCCGAGAGGATTGTAATATATCTATTTTATTTATTTAAGTTAACTATTTTCTTCATATAATTTCAATCATTACAGAAATGTTCAATTAATTAATACAGGACTCTCTTAAAGAGCAGAGTTCAGAGGGGACATTTACAGCTAGTGGGAGGGAAGATATTTTATTTGCAGCATTGGGAAGGCCCGAACATCCTGGTCGTGTAAGAGGATATCTGGCAGGTGTATCGGTAAGAAAAGTGTTGCCACGTTCTTCAAATTCTAACACTGAGGGGGTTTATAAAAAAAATAGAATCCTTGGAGGCTGAAGTTCATAATATTAATGCGACGATGGAGGACAAGATTAGAGAGTCAGTGCAGTCTATGTTTGTAGAAATGCAAAGACAATTTTAGACTGCAGCTCCCACTCCTCCACCTCCCCCTGCAGACCCCATTATTTATCCTCCACCTCCGCCAGTAGCTCCCACTCCCCCACCTTAGCCTGTGGACCCCATTTTTTATCCTACGCCTCCTCTGTAGTTTCCTACTTATTGCAAGTTGTATGTTGATGATTCTCAACATCATATAGTAGCATATGGGTTGGTATATTGTATAGGAGATACAGTTCATCATCAACAATTAGAGGTAGAGAATCAGAGGGTCACTGTACAAGATATTATAGATAGATCAGCTAGGGTACCAATACCTATAGATGAGGTAGCGACAGTTGGACAGAGTATCAGCCATTTGTTAATTTGGCCATACATAATTCTTTGACTCATTACCATAGATGTATGAATGTTATATCTTTTATTTTATTTTTTTATTAAAGTTGTTTTATCATTTGAAAATGAATATATTTTTCAATTTTTTTTTACAGGAATACTTCAAAGTTAAAGAAATAATGTATAAACAACAACAATGAGAAATGGCTATGACATCAGATACAAATTCAAATGGTCTTGACAGATTGTCAATATATTCACATTTGTTGTCAGGTTATTATGAGTTTCCAAAGGAATCTCATGTTTTTGGTCATGAAATAAGAGTGGGGATTATAAAAGCTGATATCATGGAGCTTGTTACTGGAGATAATTTGGGCATCAACGTGGAGCAAATTTTTTCCATGTAAGTCTTAACACCTTTTCCATGCGTTATATTTATTAAAAATGTATACTTATGTATGTTTTGTATTAGGTATCTTTATAAAATTTGTGAGAGGAATGAGTTGACAGAAGTATATGGATTCATGGACCCGAAATTGATTTCCCCTAAAGCATGTGCATTGAATGAGGAACAAAGAATGGTTTATATTGCTGAAATATTTGAAAAGAATATAATCACACAATGTTGGATGATGCCTTTTGTGAGAGTTATGAAACACATTTCTCTTAAAGAGTTAATTATCTTTTAACATAAAAAACCACTAACGTCAAATTTCCTTTTATCAGTGATCATTGGATGTTAGGGGTTTTTTGACTAAGGGAGAAATCCCTTTATTGGATATGCTCTGTCCATGGTGATGTGCGGGAAAGTTTTAAGAATATATTGGAAAAGTAAGTTTCAATTTCTCAATAGTTTTATATATTATAATGAATTTTAAATTTACCCCATTCGTATTATTTTCTAATAGTGCATGGGCCTACTTTTGAAAAAACACAAAGAAAAGAAGTGCAAAGATCAAATATGTAAATGCGAAGGTAAATATCCATTTATAATTTGTACTTTTTGATTTATTATATAAAAATAATATATTGAATTTACACTCATTCAAACAGAATTGTCATGAACAACAAGGCCTCATCGAATGCGCATATTATATGTTAAGATTTATGTATGAAATAATAACAACTGGGAAAGTTGTGAATTTTGAACTGGTACGATTTCCTCTTAAACTTTTCCATAATATTTCAATTTGATTTATTCATTATACACATTAACTAATTTATTTTTCATTTGTAGCTTTTTGATGACCCTAAACCCTATACTACTGAAGACATCAAACACTTACAAGTGGAGTGGTCAAATTATTTTACAGGTTTGATTGAATTTTAGTTGTTTGTAATATAAAATGTAATTTTGAATATTGTTGTTGTAATTGTGTATTTGGTAGTTGTTTAGGTTGGATTTAGTTTTTTTTGAAGTTGACAGTGTAAGTTTTGAATGTTATATAAGTGAATGTTTAATTTTGCTCTGCTTCTTGTTTTGGTTTACTTATGATGGTTTTTCTGGTATGGATTTGGGTCTGTGGGGGAGGGGTTCTAAGGGTGTGGGGGTGTGTTTAGTGGGGTTGGGGGGTGTCCAGCGGTCTGGGAGGGCTGTCCGGTGGGGTGGGGGACAGTCCAGAGGGGTAGAAGGGCTGTCCAGGGGTGTGGGAAGGCGGTCTAGGGGTGTGGGAGTGCTGTCCAGGGGTGGGGGGGGGGGGTATACATGAGGGTGGGGGGGTTGTCCAGGGGTGTGGTGGGGGATGTCAAGTGGGGTGAGGGGGTGAGGGGGTTCTATTCAGGCGGTTGGGGGGTTGTCGAGGGGTGTTTGGGGCTGTCTGGTGGTCGGGGGTAGTCCAGGAGTGTGGTGGGGGCTCCAATGGGGTGGGGGAGGGCTGTCCAAGGGGTATACATGAGGGTGAGAGCTCCAATGGGGTGGGTGAGGGCTGTCCAGGGGGTATACATGAGGGTGAGGTCTCCAACGGGGTGGGATAGGGCTGTCCATGGGGTATACATGAGGGTGGGGGCTGTCTAGGGGGTAAGTTTTATATGTTATCAATGTACATGCTTAATTTTGATCTACTTCTATTTTTGTGGTACAATTTCTTGATTTGTTTCTGGTTGATTCTGGTGGAGAGAAGATGAATTCATTCAAATTTTTTTAAAAAAATTGGGTTTATCACGTCGGTTATTTAATAACCGACGTGATAAACCCCATCCCCCTGGTTTATCACGGTGGTTATATAATAACTGATGTGATAAACCCCCCTCACCCCGGTTTATCACAACAGTTATATAATAACTGACATGATAAACCCCCCTCCCCCCAGTTTATCATGTCGGTTATTAAAAAATCGACGTGATAAACCCCCCACCCCCCAGTTTATCATGTCGATTGTTTAATAACCGACGTGATAAACCCCCCCGGTTTATCATGGCGGTTCTATAATAACCGACATGATAACCCCCCAGCCTCCCAGTTTATCATGTCGGTTCTTTAATAACCGACGTGATAGACCATTTCCCCATCCTTTTATCACGTCATTTTTTTAATATCCGACGCGATAAACCATTTTCCAGGCCTTTTATCATGTCGGTTGTTAAATAAATGACGTGATAAACCCTTACCATTTTATTTATCACGTCGGTTCTAAAATAACCGATGTCATAAACATCGCGATTTTATGTTTTTGACGTCGGTTTTTAAATAACCGACGTCAAAAACGTTATTTATAACGTCGCCCGTATTAACGTCTGCTAGAAACCGACGTAAAAAATGAAAAATAACCGATATAAAAAATGTTTTCTGCACTAGTGCGTGCAGGAAATTTATAACTTTAAAGTGGGCCTAACCTCAAGAAGACTCCCTATAGAAATGGGTTTTATGGAATTATCCTCCATTTCATCCAAGGAGATGAGATTCACCAGGTTATGTTGGAAGATTATACCTAGCCCTGTGGCACCCATCAGGCGGGATCAAAACTCTCCCACTAGATTCGAAGGCTCAGCTACTTTTGGCCCACCATGGTCCATGGCTATATCAAGTTAACCAAGAAGTTTCAGGCATGCTAAATTCATGCTAACTTGGTGTATTGACCACCAGAGCCTCTCCACACCACCAATTATTCTTGACCCTTTGTAGTGTGGGGCCTCAATATTTTGGGGCCATATACACTTACAACAACGCATTGGTGTAGGTTCTTTCTGAGCATGAAAGATTTATTTTCTAAGTGGGAATAAGTGATTCCTCTTAAGGAAGTCAAGGTTTTATTAGTGGTTGAATTCAAAATATCTAATATCATCCATCTATTTAGATTAACTCTTTCCATTCTCACAGATAATGGAACCAACTTCCAGGCAGATGAGCTGAAGATATTGTACACTGGGTACAACATTCGATCAAACCATGATTCCCATTATCATGTGCAGGAAAATGGGTAGATCGAGGCATTCAACAAAAACCTCTCTAACATTTTATAGAATATGGTAGGATAAAACAATAAGAGTTGTCCAGATATGCTCCACAACACTTTTTGGGCCTATCAGATGATGAATTAAAATCACACCTAGGCGACTCCATATTCCCTATTGTATAAAATAGAGGATGTCATGTCCACAGAGATTCAGTTTCAGTCACTCTGAACAACTGTCTATGATCAGAAAATTCTAGAAATAATTGAAAAGATACATCTAACTGATTTGGAATCCCTTGAATAAAATAGGCTCCTGGACTTACACAATCTAGAGAGGTATTATAACAAGATAGAAATAGAATTCAATAAGAAGCTTCCCCTCCACTCTTTCCTCTAGGATAACATGATACTAGATCTAAAAATTCCAATGATACCTTTCAGGAATATACCGAAGTTGGAGGCCATGTGGTAAGTACCTTAAATCATTCTTAATGTCTATTCCAAGGGTTTATACTCTTTGATCACCATGTATGGAGAGAACATGACTCCTCTTACCAATTCCAAGTTTCTCAAGAATTACTTCACATGAGGAGATATCGTAATCATCCCTAAAACATGACAATAAAATATACTGTCATCATCCTATTGGCATTATGATAAACTGTATAAAACTAGTGTATGAATGATGTTAAACTACACAACATTGATGACCCTTTCTGAATGACCATAAAAAGAATGTACCAACATCCAGGATGCATGAAGAAAAACTACACAACACCATAATGTTCTCACCTAATGGGACATCTCCAAAGGCATCATTCATCTACCATTCCATGCTCAAGAAATATGAAAAACTTGATTCTTATCCATATAGGATACGTAGAGACACCTGGATTCTACATCTTGGTCTAGCCACCCCAAAACAAAATTCCCCTTCCCTATGTACGGATCAAACCTACATAGGGAGATTTACATCAAGAACTATGTAAGGTTTGATTCCCATTTTTATGGGATATGTAGTGATACCCAGACTCTTTTTCTTTAGGCCCAACTATAAATTCATCAACTCCCTTTCACCCTCAGGAACCATTTATAGCACGGTGGACCTATTTAGACCTCTTATATGTCAGGCATTCCTTCTATTTATTCCATGTAGGTATCCATAAGGCCACCATCAGTCCAAGAATCATGAATTTAAAATGTGTTAAAGTATCCTCTAAAATATGTGGTGTGGAATTAAGTCTCTTTATTCTTCATTCACACTGGGGTTCTCAATCATCTACACTACATATTTTCATTCAAGACCTCCATGGTCCTAATTCTATGACCTTAAACTAATAACCATTATGGTCCGAGCTCTATGACCTTAAACTAGGAGTTAACATCATCAATTCCTATTGTTAAACTAAAATTATACCCTAGATGAGATTAAGATGCATCATGTTAAATGTGGGATGCCTCAATTCCCTTATTAGAGAGGATTTCCTCTACCAGTGTTAGTCTCTCACCATGATATGTTTCCATAACCACGTTCGTCTTGATTCCCATCCTTATGGGATATATGGCAATTCCACGACATTTTTCCTTGGGGAGAACTATAAAATCTTCCACTTTTGGCCCCTTTTCCTCAGTTATGATCTAAAAATTAAAGGCTTAAAATATATCCAATCCATTATAAGGTGTATGTGTGGTACATGAGACTCTTTGGCTTATTCACATTAGGTTATGCCTCCCCATACCACACATATGCCCTAGAATTATACCTTTACTATTCTATACATAACATCTTTAAACTAATAACCCCTTTGGTCCAAGATCTATGACTATAAACTATGTGAATCCACTTCCATAACTACATGTGGCTTGATTCCCATACTTATGAGATACATAGTGACACTCATACACTTCATCTTTGGGCCCGAATAGAAGTTCATTACCTTTAGGACCCTTGGACACTATAACGAGTCCAAAAATCACAAATTTAAACTATATGTGAGTCTCTTTAGGGATTTTGTGTGTGGTGTTGGGTTTATGTGGCCCTCATTCACATCAGGTTTATCATGACACCTCACAACACATATCCACTTTGGGCACTCCTATTTGGTCTGAACTCCATGACTTTAAACTAAGATCCTATAGTCCAAGAATCACAAAACTAAACTATATTCAAGTCCTCTCCAGGATATATAAGTTTTTCATTGAACCTCATAGTCCCTCATTCACATCGGGTTCACTACTCCATCGTGCCACATATTCCCCCTAAGGTCCAAGAGACATGATAGTAAACTATTTGCAGTAGGTTAAACCATTATGTCCTTAAAAAATTTTCATCCCTTATAGTCTAAGTTATATGACTTTAAAATGCATAACCTAATGTACTCAATGCATGAAATTAAACTTCTATTCCATCCCATTAAATTGGAATGCTTCAGATTCCATATCCAGAGAGGATCTTCTTCACTAGAGTTGGTCTTCTACCATTTCGTGTTCTAGAACTACATGTGGATTTATTCCCATCTTTATGGGATATGAAGTGACACTAGGAATTATCATATATTGGCCTAGCTATAAATTCAATACCATTTTCCCCTGGTCCATGGTTATGGTTCACACAATATGACCTTAAACTATTTGAAAAACCTAAATTTGAATCCCACTTTCTGATACAATCCTATACACACTTCGTGTCTTTTTCATTTCAGATTCCCATCATCTTTAAAATCCAAAACAGACCCCCTAATACTGATGGTCTCATTCCATTTTTGGATTCCCTCCCATTTTGGGCCAACAACTTAATGGATTCCTAGTAAAAAAATGTAGATCCTATGTATTCAAATATGGTCAATAGTCTATCTTTTGTTCACTTTCCTCATTCCTAACTGATGTGGTTGAGATACTTATATTTCAAATATAGTCAGCATTTTATCCCTACCCATTAGACACCCCTAATTTGGATTTTGGAAGTCTTAGCTAACATATTTTCTATTTCCCTATATTGTAGTGTAATTCTTTTACCCTTGGTGTCACTCCTAATGTGTTCTTTCACATGTCTGGAAACCACCCTACCATTCCTTGTTTCCCACATCGAGCATGAATCACATGGGATTAGGAGTTCTAGTAGGGTGTTCACTGAGGTGGTTGAGCTACTTTATAAGGGATCCCTCAGTAAAAACCCCATGAGCTTAAAGTGGGGGTTCAATTCCAAGCATCGTGACTTTAAACTATTTACGATTTCCCCCAGGGATATATTTTGTGGTGTTTGGATATCCTTGGCCCTTATTTACAACAAGTGTTTCATTACTTTACACTAACATGTCTATTTTGGATATTAAACCCATGGTCTGATATCTAAAACCCTAAACTAGAAGTCCATGTCCAAGAATTATGGCTTTAAATTGTGTGTGAATCCTCCTAGGAATGTGTGGTGTAGTGGTAGGCCTCATAGGACCTCATTCACATTGGGTTTATCAGATCACCACACTACACATATCGATTTAGATTATTCTATGGTCCAAGCTCTAGGACCCTAAACTAAGAAGCATAGTTAGTGAAACATGACTTTAAACTATTTTCCTTGTTCCAAGCCATACAAACTTAACTGTTGTCATGTACTAGTCACATGACATTAAACATTGAGATGTGTTCTGGTCACACAATGTTAAATTGTTCCATGTTCCATTCTCAACATATAAAAATAAACTGCATGTTTATCATCCTCATTTTATAAAGTAAAACTTTAAGGAATCATAGGCCTTTACACAAGATACCCCCTCTTCTATTGTTGGTCATCTACCGTATCACTTAAATTTATGGTCATCACTCAAAATCTATATGACATTCCCCTAGAATATGGGTTTAATATTTTTTCAGACCAATACACCTACACCAATGTAATCTAATCCATAGTGGAATAATTTCAAGAGTGTTGGAATCCATTCAAACATTCCATAACTCTATTTATATGATTCATGTACCCTTTATTTGGATCATGATGTTCTTCAATGTTTGAGAGGACTCCCTGACGATTTAGTATCATGCCATTTTTTGGATCACCTACTATTCTAGCCTGACATACCAGAAGACTTGATATGACATTATAAGAAAGGTTTCATGTTTTGAATATGGTCAATGGTCAACCCACATTTTTTTATCCCCATTATAGGATAATGGTATGGATGTTGTGTTTCGAACATGGTTAGTAGTTATCCTACATCTACTTGACACTCTCCTTATATTCAAAATTTTGGTCATTATGATTCAAACATTCCATTCCCCTTTGTTTGGGTAGAATTCAATGCCCATGGTGTTATCCCATTCGTGTACTAGAGCACGTTAAAAAAGAAATTTTCCTATTCTAAGAGCCCAATTATCCAATAAATGACCACTCTAAGTCTAGAAAATATATGTGTCTAGTAGAAAATATCATACACTAGGTGTTTTGTGAATGTAAAACATTCTCATACGAAGATAAATCTTATGGTCATAATTTGTTTCTCATACCAGGAATGACCCACGTGATCTTAGGGTTTGGTTGTAATATTTTCTCAGAAATATTATTGAAGTAATAAAAATGAGAAAAGGAATTTTTTTGAGAATAAAAATGTAACAACAAAGTTTCATAGGGTCATCCAATATTATATTCTCCCTCAACAAAATGTGACTTTATGGCTCCACCTCAACAATTGAGCACTTAATCTTAGCCATCTTCTACCAAGTGATCTCGAATTCCTACTGATGCACTGTCAAGTCTTTATTCTCCTCATTAGACTTGAAGTGAACATCATAATCCATGATCTTCTTCCTGTCCTTCTCTGATCAGCACTCAGCCTCTGCCTTCTTGATTTCAACTTACTTTTCCTCAAACACCACCAGTTGAGCCCCTAGACTACTAGTGATCTCATCCTGAGTAGAAGTGGACATTTCAATCTCTTGTTCCATCCCCTCTAGGTGGGATATCTCTTCCTCATTATATTTAAGTTCATGGGAGCCATCATTCTTATGTTTCCTATAGTATAGGTCATGCTATTTCCCTTTCATGTTCGCCATCTTGATGAGAAAGTCTAAGGATAGTGCATGGAAAGTGATGGAATCCATCCCACTGGTCTCCAAACTGACTAACTAGTGGAAAAGAAATCCCACCAGGTTTGGAAGTTCTGATATCTAGATGTGAGTGTTGAAATTCCGCACATTCCTCCCCACCAAGAGGAGGATATCTCGGTTATCCTTATAGACTTATGGGCCAAAATCCTCCAAATCTTCAGGTGGTTCTCACTTATAAATAGGAAAGATCACCAATATATTTTCAGTTGGGTCCTCTAGCTATATATCATCAAGTATGAGTGCCTGAATGACCATCTCAAGGAATAATTCATCGTTAGTCTCTCAATCTGTGACAAATGATTTTGTTGTACATTAGGTAATCATAGAGGTGGAATCCATCATCCTAGATATCTTGGTTAATCTCTCTGGTAGAAAAAGCTTAGTTTCAATCCCCTCGATCAACAATGGTAGAAATTCTGGGGAAAGCATGACCCATACTGCTTCCCTAGTTGCTTCAGTCATTAACGCAATCCCCGATTTACCTATCAGTGATTTGACCCGAGTATCCATTTCTAATGATTCCACTACCATAGGATCTTTCTCCATAGCTACTTCATCCATCCTTATTGTGCGTCCCATATCTAACCCTTCTGAAAAAACTTCGAATCTAGTGCATGCTTTTTGTGGCACCTCTTTTCTTAACCCAACCACTATAGCTCATTTAGTTGGTCTTGTTGTGGGACTTTCCGTGACCCCCTCCATTAAGGGTGAGGTCCAATCAGTTCTCTATAGTGTCACCTTTGTAGTTGTACCGACCTCTATAGCCTCCCTGACTATCTATGCTAGTAGGGTAGCCTCCACCATCATTGCCTCACTCAGCACAACCACTGCCTCAGTAGCAGGCACCGATGGTTGATCATCCATGACCATAGTGTCAGGAAGGGTCCCTAAACTCCCCCATTTATGGGTTGAGGTCATCTATCTTTATTACTTGATTCTATCATGGAATTCCAATTCTTTAGTACTTGGAAATTCCTGCATAATCAAATAAAGGATCAGGTAATGGTATTGAAAGTTGATCAGTTCTCAAAATCCTATAAAGACCAGTGAGATTACCTGGTCAGTGGAAAGATTCTAGTCTGCATCCAAGATCCATTAGGAATCACTCCCCCATGAGTCTTCTAATTTTTTACCTTAGACCATAGATACATGAATAACAATGGATTCTAGAGGAGAATACATTCCCAACAACATCCTCACCTGATCGGTCAAGGGATGCATGGTACCTCAAGAGTGGACTATATCTTCCATCTCTACGATGTACCACATCTCTTTGGCATGAGGAGCGTGGAAACCTGCCTTTTCATGGCCCAAACCAATGAGGAATATCCCATAATTGATGAGACACCATCACACCCCATGAGGAGTGGTGATCTTCTTGTGAATTTTTTAGGCCTCCTAGGAATCAGGGTACATGAAATCACTAGGAACATTTGGGAAACACACTCGTTTCCCTGGCCCTTGAACGTGCACCCTTGGGGTATCTACATACTTCATTTTGTCACTTTCATAAGATCAATGAGCTCAGTGTTATTCCTTCTCCTATAACTTCTGCCTGTTCGGACCCATGAATCATTGGAACCAATACTATTGTCCTACCCATTGTACTAGCTCTTTCTCCATGATTCTATCTGGCCACCATCCTAGCCTACCCCCATAGTAGAGGGATCATCCCTTCATTAGCTAAAATGGACTACTATCCCAGCATATACCCAGGTTATGCTCTCACCCAACTCTATGTGTAGTCACAAGTAAGCCATTATGAGTAAGTGAATGGTAGAAACTCATTCCACATATTTTCATCTTCACACATTAACTTGAGTGAAAGCTTCATCATCAACAAATAGTGGCACTCATGATGCACCTATGAGTACACCTTCAGAGTCAATATTTGTAGACACCTAAATTGCCTTTAAAAATTGGTGTGGGTTTTTTGGTTCACAAACTGGATCGTAGTTGAATATTTCTACCAATACCCCACCTTAGAATTCTAGGATATATGATCTCTACTCCTCAATCCCCACACCGTCATCATTCACTACCCCTGTCGGCAGAGAGAACAAGTGAAAGGTGAACTGATCCTCCCACCCAACCTTATACAGAACTTCCTACAGGCCTAGATTGAATGGGAAACGTCCTAATATGTTAATAATTTCTTGTAAGAAGTTTTTTGTGGGAGGGGAGATAGGGTTTGGATACTCATAACCTCCCTGCGTGTGAGTCCACCCAATGATATAGAAAATGAAAAGGCCCACACACATGTAGTAGTGTCTTCCCTTCACTAATGTGACAGAGTAATTTGTATAACTTCTACAACACTGGGATTTATAGGTTGACACACTTCCCTGTAACACCCCAAGCTTCCACAGTATGCTTCTCTTCGAATAATACAATAGTGTTCGATGTACGCAACACTAAGTTCAAGCGCACCACGACCTATCAAACTAACCATTTAGAAAGCGGATATGAATTGTAATAACCACATTTTGAATTTTTTATTTATCCCATATAATTTTAACATTAATATTTTGTGTTTCTTAGATATAATATAAGGAAAAATTTAATTTTTTACATATAAAGTATTTTTCAAAAAATGCAGTTTTCCACCTTTTAATATAGAACCCTTTCTAAATCCAATATTTGATAATTTTATATATTCAAATTTAATAAATTAAATTCTTATTTAGAAGTAGGACATAAAAATTTATTTTCGATAAATTTTTGGTATTTTTCAAATAACTTTCATATTTTGATGAATAGTGAAAGATACTAAATTTTAATTGAAAACAACTTTTTTAATAAAAATAATTTATAGTGTTAAATTATACATTTGAATGGTTTTGAAGTATAATTAGATTATATTTTTATCATTTAATCCAATTTTGGTCATTGGAAGTAATTTCACCTTTAAACCAGACATAAACCCATATCAATCTTTTGATAGTTTTTACTTCTCAAAAACCCGCTTTTTGGTTTTGACAACGAGGAATAATTTTAAATTAATTAAAGAAACTTATATGTTATGAATTTAGTAAAATAGATATCATTTTTTAATTCAGAATATCAAAATTAGCTTTGGGTTATTTTTTGGTATTTTTCTAAAAACATTCATTTTTTGATAAATAGTGAAAAACACTAAGTTATTGTTTAAAAACCGACTTTTTATTTAAATAATTATTTATTTTATTTAAATTTATTTTAAGTCTAAATAGTTACATAATACCTATATTAGTTCAATTTAATTCATTGGAGTCATTTTATAATAAAATTAGATGTATAAAATTTTATTAATTTTTTTAACGTCTTTTACCCACCTTCTAGGCACGTTAGAAAATTTGCATAAAAAATAATTTTACCGCCTATGTGAATTGAATTTAAAAAATCTGAGAGACATGGTTGAGATCAGTAAGTAAAATTTATTTCAATAAGATGAAAATAATTTTTGGTGAATAATATTTTTTGAAATTTATTTACTATGATTAAAAGTAAATAGGGTAATTAAAGGTAAAAATGATATTATAATTACCCTAACACATGTCATAATTATATTGAATAAGTGTGTTTAGACAAAAATCAACCTTAGGAATAAAATATAATCATTTTTTTCCACTTGGTTTAGATTATGACATTTATTATTATTTTATTTAAATAAGAGTTAAAAGTGTTAAATTAAAATTTTAATAACTAAAACATTTTAAATATAGGGTTATACATAATATAATTTCGACTATAAATATTCATTATAAATCTAAGAAGATTTAATACATCATGGTATTTTATTTATAATTGTAATACATTAAATAATTAAATTTAATTATGACACAATGATGATGTAGTAACTACCTTATTAATGAAAGATTAAAATAGTTGATATTATAAATATTAAAATAAATGTAAATTGAAACTTTGGATTCATTACAAAAAAAAATTAGGTTAATATTACATTTTAGGGTTGGTTCAATGTATTTTTTTTAAATAAATCAGATTTTTATGAATTTCATAAAAACCAAATACTAAATAATGTCAAAATTGACATACCTGAGTTTTTAAAACAAATACTATATTATTAAATGATATAATAGTCCTAAGAATATAAGGTTCAGAAAAACGACTTATATAATAATATAAATGTCATTAATGAACCATTTTTTGTTCTCTTGGAATTTAATAATAAGTTTATTAACCATATAATATAAAAATACAAGGAGACATGGTAAATGTTAAACTGTCTAACAAAGAGTTAAATCTAGAAGATAAGGTTAATATAGTGACATAAAACTGTCTAAAACCAATTGGTTGAGATTTTTTCGACCCATAACCACCATATCATCAAAATAAATCCTTTAGGAGCTATTATAAATCAAATATTATTGTATAATAAAATAATATTTTAAGGTTTTCTTAAAGTGACCCTCACCTCTCTTATAAAAGCGTACTTCCCCTTCTCTCAAAATCACACCTCCAAAGCCATTTGACTCGGCCAAAACATTCTCAAATATCCTCCAAAATACCCTCACTTAAACTTATAGGCCTTACTTTGATCATAAAGCCAACATAAGGTGCATTTTTTATCAAATCAAAATGAAGCACCAAAAGAAGAGATAATTATTTCATCACCTATTTCAATGTTGTTTTCTTCTTCCACTTCCTCTTTCTTTGTTGTTTCCATACCAAAATAATAAATCAAAAAACTTATACATACTGTGATGTTATTATAAATATGGTACAACCATATTCATTATTCTATCCATCTTATAAATGACAAAGTCACTATACGTGCATACGTACGGCATACCATCTCCACGTCGTGATGTAGTTTTTTATTCAACACTTAATTATTTGGATGGGTATAATAATGAGTATAATTGATGTAAATAATAAATATAACATGTTAATTATTCTTTATATATGATATAACATCCAATTACATATGATTTCACCATCAATAGAATGGTATTGTCGCTCGTGTGTACGTACAGATTACTGTCTCCACGAACGTGATGAGATTCATTCCCCATCGTAACCATTAAAGAGTAAATATGACTTTATGATTGAAAATAATGTTTAATAACATAATATCATAATTTATACAAATCAAATACATCCTATCCATAACAAACATGACTTACGTAACAAAGCATATAAATAAAAATGAACCAGTTAACACCCGAAACAATGATAGTACTGAAATATTATTAACAAAGTAATATTAAAAGTTCATATATGATATCATATTTATGTATATGGTACTTTTATAATTTAATAAAAATTATTTCACCATTATATATGATGTTAACATACCCTCAAATAAGGAAAAGTACAAGGTACAAGGTTTCTTATCTCACTTTTAATTTTGTGAGATTTCCATTGGTCACCACTTATTTATTGCATGTGGTGTATTGTGTACCACCATTTGATATATATTATCATGATTATATTTATATTCATGATATTCTGTGATTAATTTGGTGGTATTAACTTTTGGTTATACGATTTTATTGATTACAACGTTGTAAGGGGTTTTAATATAACTTCTTATTCCTGTGATATTCATGCTATATTGCCACTATTTCCTTTTGTGTGGTGTATGTACTACCCATGATTGTATTATTTGTATAATATAATTTAATTTATGGATATTTACATCTTCATTTTATTTTCCTTCTTTAAAGGGGTGTATGTTTTTTATGTTACCAAATTGGTAAGTAAATTTCCAATTTCAATTTCCACTCATTGGGTTCTACGCAAACTTCATTGATTATTTTAATCCAAGATTATGTGTGAAATCACTATTTATTTAATTATGTTGTAATTTAAAATCCCCTTTGTGTGGATATACATTTTATACACATAATCAATCCATTGATAAATTCCCAAGTCATCGATATGATCTTTCTAAGAGCAATCTTAACTCAATTTCCATTCATTGAGTTAAACATCAAGTCATTGGTGTTGTTTTTACAAGAATATGTGTGAATGTTCTCTTATTTATTTACACTTAATATCCAATCATATTGAGTGTATTTATATTTTTCACACATAATTATGTCATTGATTTATCCTTAACCTAAGTATACGATCTTTATAAGATATTTCATCTCAATTTACATTCCATTGAGACTTCTTTGTTGTTATGTGCCAATTCACTTTTATATGATGTATATACTGTACTTTGACATAGTATATCATGAATCCATTTATTCTCATGATATTATAAATATATTTTTACCTTAATTATTTTTAATCAAGCATTTTTGATTTGGTTAAGAACTTTAACTAAAATATCATTTTAAATGTTTTAAGGATTTATTCTTATAAATATTTCTCATTAATGTCCATGTTTTAAAAATGGTTTTAAGGATTTATTTATACAGACATGAATGTTTTAAAATTAAAATTTGTTTTAAAAGTTTCAAAGTGGTATGGGACACTTTTATTTAAAAATCTATTTTAACAGCTTCTTGATAAATAATGAGACTTTTAAATGTCTTCAAGAAAAAGGGAATATTTCTCTCAAATAGTTTTGCTGGTTATTTTCATCTATGTCAATATCCTTCATTATTATTGATTGAGGTTGATTTATTATAATACAATATTCCATATTTTATTGAATGAGTTATGTTTGACTATGGATGTGCTATTTTTATACCATTCATGGTTTTTGGTTAAAATATTAACATTTCATATGCTAGTTTTAATACAAATTTTTATGTTATGTTTCAACCTTTTCATATGATGAATTAATTGGACTTATTAAGTGATGGGTGGATCCCACATAGCTTTTAGATGCATAGATAGGTCTCATGAGATAAACTAGTGTCTTGGCACAAGGCCTTAACAAAATATTTATTTGTAGTCTTGGCATGAGGCCTTGACTATGTGGTTATGATGTCCAGCATTATGAATTCTATCATTATGAAATTAGATATTGATATTACATGCGATTATTCGGATAGTATAATATCCATGTGAATAATTAAATGGAATTATTTGATTTATATTTTCCAAATTATGCTTAAATTTAAGTTTAAAAGGCTTGTGTTTTATTCTTATATATAGCCTTAAATGTTTATGCTTATTTATGAAAGTGTCTACTATATTGTTATCCTTACTGAGCATCTGAGCTCACCCATTTCTATGTTTTATTTTTTCTAGGATGTGAAGAAGTATATCATGATTAACCTATAGGAATAGGCTAAGGGATATCATTATGTTCAAAGGGGATACAATGTTGTTTTTATTTATTTCATGATGTAATGTAAAACTTATGTATGTATCTAGTACTTTCAAGGATACTAAACTAATATGTCTTTTGGGACTTTATCTTTTGTGATCTTTCCAATGATATATAATAATGTAATGACTCTAGGTAACTAGGGTCGGGGCATTACAGTTGGTATCAGAGGAAGTTTAGTACAAACCTTAAGAACTGGATTTAGGAAAACTCTGATTAGAGAACATTACCCTAAGATAGAATTTGGGTATTAGTATAGAAGAACATCCAAAATTTTTGGTAATGTAAATATTATGTGGGTTTTTCAAGAAATAAATCTCTATCTAGATATGAGCAGGTAGAGGAAGCTCTAGTACATACGTACCTAGGGGTAAAACCTAAAAACACAACTTTGAGCTAGAATCGAACGAGAACTAGTGCACTATAATGAGACTTGCTGAACTCTTGGTTACGACACTCCTGAGGGATATGATTAGGCTAATTCATATTTTCTTTACAAACTGATTTGAAGGATTTTAATATAAGATGACAATAAATAATCTTGGTTAATCTTAAGGTATTTTAGATTGAAAATAAGGTGTCATGATATTCTCTAAATGATTTTATTCCTATTGTTACTCAGGAAATTCTTTTTGGTTTTAGTCAATGGATGGATTCCAAGGAAGTCATAGTAACATTGAATATGATGTATAAGGTGGTAACAATGGTAGAAATGAACAAAGATATGGAATGTTGATAGGTGTAAAAGATATTGTGTTTATGCCAAATTAGTTTTCCAAAAATATGATAAAAAACATATATATTAACCAACTCCCAGACTCAACAAAGAAAAGAAAGGCTGTGAATGATAAGAGCTCCAGCAGTGGAGACCATTGAGAAAAGAAAGATCGACTTCTATAATGCATGAAATGTGGAAGGAGATACCCATGAAAGTGTCTCAATGGAACAAAGAAATGATTTATATGTGGGAAAGAAGGACATAAAGTAAAGATTTCTTGAGGAAAAATGAAGATTACTATGGAAGAAAATAAAAATGATCCCAGGAATCCATTTATAATTATTTTCCATAAATGTAGGGGACCTGGGAATTACCTGAGTTAATGCCCTATTCTATAGGATAACCACTTATTCAATGAAGAACCTATGTGGAAATAAATGGATAGAGAAATGTTTAAAAGTATTAGTGCTCTTTGTTGATGGGATTACTTTGGAAGACTATTCTATTGTATGTGTAACCCTGTGGTTTTTTATGTGAAAATTCTATTTGGGGAAGAATTATCTTTTCTTTTTAGGATATAGTTATAAATAACCATTTGGGTTTATATGATCCTTGAATTTGAGGCAATTATAGGTTATTAATTTTTGGGATGAAAATGAAAAGTATGAGATAAAATTTGTGGTTAAATTATGTTATGGTTATTTTGAGGAATTTATCTCATTTTGGGAATGCTATAAATATAGTTTTTGAAAAAGGACAACATGTAGACCGTGTGACAACCCGTCACGTTGGAAAAAGCTATGGGAATCGAACCAACAACCAAAGTGCGACTAAGATTTATCACCTACCACTGGACTACGTGAAGTCTCGGGTTAGTATGACTAATTATTTTTAGTTAAATGATTTTATTGATCAATAATAAGTTGATTTGTGATCTTATGGTTTATCAAAAGGATATCCTTTTTGTAGGAAAATTATTTGGTCATTAAGTGATAAATGTTATTATGGAAGACTTTCGCTCTGTTGGGAACACTATATGCCTAAGGAAAATAGAATACTATGGGATTTAATTTGAAGATTAATAGTGGATTTTTATCTATGTTTTTATTACATATATATAGAGATTTGAGTTATTTATGGAAATGATTAACCTATCATAGAAAATATGTGATTTGTTTAATTAATTTTAAGTATGTGAATTTAAGAGTAGTCGATGTTATTTGGAGATACAATTTAACATGGAAGGCTGTGTAATAAAATTCTTATGAGTTTTCGGTTTCAATCTTAGATTGGATTATATTAAAGGATTTTAAGGACAATTGTTTATTGAATGGTATTTATTGAACTTTGGGTATTGTTGGTTTAATTTTAGAAATTAAGATTATCATTTCTTTCCCTAAATAATTATCCTTTTTGGGGATAATATGATCTTGTACTAACCATTTTGTTTTTGATTAATCTTTAAATACAAGGGAAATATATAGTTTATCCTTTTTGGTTTATATGATTCTCTATAAGTTGATTCTAGCACTTCGGGTGTGAACAAGTCATCTTGAATACTCATTGTTTGGAGTGAAAGATGAGTTTGTGGTAGAAATTAGTTAAAGGATGGAACTCTACTTATCCAGTGTTTTTTTCTTATTATATGAAGAAATTAATTCTTAAACCTTAGGGAAAGGATCTTAAACCAAAAAATGTATTGTCCTAAAACATTACGTTATTCATCACAGATTTATGGCTTTGAGGCCCTCAATTTTCCATTCACTTGTTTGTGATTGATGAACTCGATCACTCCCTATAAATATTTATGTTTTCCTCCAATTATAATTTCCACCAATGTTCTATTCAAAATCCTAATTTGTTGCTGACTTTTTCATTTCCCTTTCCCTCTTATCAAGACTAAATTCTATTAAACCTATTTCCGATTAGGATTTTCACAAAGGTATTTTCTATTTTTTAACCTTTTATTTCTGAAGAACAATTTCAAATTGTGAGGACACAATTTATTGAAAGAGGGAAGAATGTAACACCCAAAGCTTCCATGGTATTCTTCTCTTCGAATAATACAATAGCACATGATGTACACAACACTGAGTTCAAGCGCACCATGACCTATAAAACTAACCATTTAGAAAGAGGATATGAATTGTAATAACAAAATTTTTATTTTCTTATATATCCCATATAATTTTAACATCCATATTTTTCATTTATTAGATATAATATAAGAACAAATTCAATTTTTCAGATGAAAAAAGTATTTTTCAAAAAATGCAATTTTCCACCTTTTAATGGAGAAACCATTCTTAATATAATATTTGACACTTTTATATATTCAATTTTATGTAATTAAATTATTCTTTATAAATGATATATAAAAATTTTGTTTGGATAAATTTTTGGTGTTTTTCTGATAACTTTCATATTTTGATGAATAGTGAAAGATACTAAATTTTAATTAAAAACAACTTTTTTAATCGAAATAATTTATAGTGTTAAATTATACATTTAAATGGTTTTGAATTATAAGTAGATTATATTTTTATCATTTAATCCAATGTTGGTTATTGAATGTAATTTCACTTTTAAACCATACATAAACACATATCAATCTTTTGATAGTTTTTATGTCTCAAAAACCCGCTTTCTGGTTTTGACAACGAGAATTAATTTTAAATTAATTAATGCAACATCTATGTTTTGGATTTGGTAAATTAGGAATCATTTTTGGATTTAGAATATCAAAATTTTCATAGGGTTAATTTTTGGTATTTTTCTAAAAACATTTAATTTTAAATGAATAGTGAAAAACTGTGCGTTATTGTTTAAAAATCGAATTTTTATTTAAATAATTATTTATTTTATTTAAATTTATATCAATTAAAAATAGATACATAATACATATAATATTTCATTATAATTCATTGGAGTCATTTTATAATAAAATTAGATGTATATAATTTTATTGAATTTTTTAATAGCTTTTACCCACCTTTTAGGCACTTTAGCAAATTTGCATAAAACATCATTTTACTGCTTGTGTGAATTGAAATTCAAAAATAAGAGAGACACAGTTGACATAAGTAAGTAAAATTTGGTTTAATAAGTTGAAAATAATTTTTTTTGAATAGTAACTTTTGAATTTTATTTACCACGGTTAAAAGTAAATAGGGTAATTAAATGTAAAAATGATATTATAATTACCCTAAAACATGTCATAATTCTATTGGATAAGTGTATTTCAACCAAAATAAACCTTAGGAATAAAATATGATTCTTTTGGTCCACTTGGTTTAGATTAGGACATTTATTATTATTTTATTTAAAGAAGAGTTAAAAGTGTTAAATTCAAAGTTTAGTAACTAAATTTTTTTTAATATAGGGTTATACATAAGATAATTTAGAATATAAATATCATTATAAATATAATAAGATTTAATACATCATGGAATTTTATTTATAATTTTTATACATTAAATATTTAAATTTTATTATGACACAATGATGATGCAATAACTACCTTGTTAATGAAAGATTAAAATAATTGATATTATAAATATTAAAATAAATGTAAATTGAGACTTTTGATGAATTCCAAAAAACATTTAGGTTAATATTACATGTTAGGGTTGATTCAATTTATTTTTATCTAATAAATCAGATTGTTATTACTTTCACAAAAACCAAATACTAAATAATGTCAAAATTGACATAAATGAGTTTTTAAAACAAATACTATATTATTAAATGATATAATAGTCCTAAAAATATAAGGTTTGTCCAAAGGACTTATATAATAATATATATGTCATTAATTAACCACTTTGGGTTCTCTTGGAATTTTATAGTAAGTTTATTAACCATATAATATAAAAATACAAGGAGACATGGTAAATGTTAATCCATTTTACCAAGAGTTAAATATAAAAGATAAGGTTAATATGGTGACCTAAACCTGTCTAAAACCAATTTTTTGAGCGGTTATTGATTCATACTCAACTTATCCTCAAACTAAATCCTTTTTAGCCATTATAAACCGAATATGATTGTATAATAAAATAATATTTCAAGGTTTTCTTAAAGTGACCCTCACATCTCTTATAAAAGGGTACTTCCCCTTCTCTCAAAATCACTCCTCCAAATCCATTTGGATCGACCAAACCCTGGTAAAATATCCTCCCAAATACCCTAAATTCAACCTATAGGCCTTATATTGATCAGAAAGCCAACCCAATGAGCCCTTTTGATCAAATCAAAAGGAAACACCCGAAGAAGAGGTAATTATTTCATCACCTCTTTCAATGTTCTTTTCTTATTCCACTTCCTATTTATTTGTTGTTTCAATACCAAAATAATAAATTCAATACCTTCTAAATAATATGATGTTATTATAAATATGTTACAACCTTATTAATTATTTTATCCATCCTATGAATGACGAAGTCACCATACATGCATACGTATGGATTACCGTCTCCACGCCGTGGTGTAGTTTATTATCCAACACTTAATTATTTTGGATGGGTATAATAATGAGTATAATTTATTTAAATAATAAATATAACATTTTAATGATTCTTTATATATGACATAACATCCAATTACATATGATTTCACCATCAATATAATGGTATTATCGCTCGTGCGTATGTACGGATTGCCGTCTCCATAAATGTGATGAGATTCATTCCCCATTGTAACCATTCGAGAATAAATATAATTTTATGATTAAAAAATACTTTTTAAGAACATAATATTATTCTGTATACAAATAAAATACATCCTATACATAATAAACATGACTTACATAACACAATATGTAAAGAAAAACGAATCAGTTAACACCCGAAACAATGATACTGCTGAAATATTATTAACAAATCAATATTAAAAGATAATATATGATATCATTTTTATGTATATGGTTCTTTTAGAATTTAATAACAATTATTTTACCATTATACAGGAGGATAATTTACCCTCAACTAAGTAAAAGTACAAGGTAAGTGGTTTCTTATCTCACTTTTAATTCCTTGAGATTTCCATTGTTCACCACTTATTTATTGCATGTGGTGTCGATGTACTGAAATTTGATATATATTATCATTATTATATTTATATTCATGTTATTATGTGATTCATTTGGTGGTTATTAACTTTTGGTCATACGACTCAATTGATTACAACGTGGTAAGGGGTTTTCATCTCACTTTTTATTCCCATAAGATTCATGCTATATTGCCACTATTTTCTTTTTTGTGGTGTATGTACTGACCATGATTGTATTCTTTGTGTAATATAATTTAATTTATTGGTATTTAAATCATCATTATATGATCCTTATTTCAAGGGGTGTATGTTTCGTATGTTACCAAATCGGTAAGGGAGTTTCTAATTTTAATTTCCACTCATTGGGTTCTATGCAAACTTAATTGATTTTTTACTCTAAGATTATGTGTGAAATCACTATTTATTTACTTATGTAGTAATTTTCAATCACCTTTGTGTGTATATACGTTTGATACACATAATCACTCCATTTAAAAATTCTCAAGTCATCGATATGAACTTGCTAAGAGCAATCTTAACTCAATTTCCATTCATTGAGTTAAACATCCAAGTCATTGGTGTTGTTTTTACAAGAATATTTGTGAATGTCCTATGATTGATTTACACTGAATATCCAATCATATTGAGTGTATTTATATTTTTCACACAAAATTATGTCATTTATTTATCCTTAACCTAAGGATACAGTCTTTATAAGGGATTTCATCCCAATTTAGAATCTATTGTGACTTTGTTGTTATGCTCCAATTCACTTTTATATGGTGTATATAATGTACTTTTACATTGTATATCATGAATACCTTTATTATCATGATTTTATAAGGTTTTTATTACCTCAATTATTTGTATTCAAGAGTCTCACATTTTTTTAGGACCTTTATATAAAATATCTATTTAAATGTTTTAAAGATTTATTCTTCTAAATCTTTCTCATTAATGTCCATGTTTTAAAATGGTTTTAAGGATTTATTTATATGAACATGAATGTTTTAAAATTAAAATATATTTTAAAAGTTTCAAAGTGGTATGGGGAAGTTTAATTCAAAAATCTATTTTTAATAGATTCTTGATAAATAGTGAGACTTTTAAATGTTTTCAAGAAAAGGGGTATATTTCTATCAAATAGTTTTACTAGTTATTTTTATCTATGCCAATATCCTTCATTATTATTGATTGAGGTTAATTTATTATAATACAAACTTCTATATTGTGTTTAATGATTTATGTTTGACTATGTATGTTCTATTTTTATATCATTCTTGGTTTTTGGTTAAAATATTAACATTTCGTATGCTATTTTTAATTTGAATGTTTATGTTATGTTTCAAACTTTTCATATGAGGAATGAATTGGACTTAGTAAGTGACGGGTGGAGCCCTCTATAACTCCTCGATGCATCAGTAGGTCCCACAATACAAACTAGTGTCTTGGCACAAGGCCTTGACAAAATATTTATTCGTAATCTTAGCATGAGGCCTTGAGTATGTGGTTATGATGTATGGAATTATGCATTCCATCATTATGAAATTAGCTAATGATATTACATGTGATTATTAGACTAGTAGAATATCCATGTTAATAAGTAAATGGAATTATTTTATTTATATTTTCCAAATTATGGTGAAATTTAATGTTAAGAGGCTTGTCTTTTAGTCTTATACATTGCCGTAAATGTTTATGCTTATTTATGAATGTTTCCACTATATTGTTATCATTACTGAGCATCTGAGCTCACCCCTTTCTATGTTTTATTTTTTCCAGGATGTGAAGAAGTACATCATGATTAACCTATAGGAATATGCTAAGGGATATGAGTGTGTTCAAATGGGGTAAAATGTTTTTTTCTTTATTTCATGATGTAATGTAAAACTTATGTATGTATCTAGTACTTCCAAGGATACTAAACTAATCGGTCTTTTGGGACTTTATCTATTATGATCTTACCAATGATATGTAATAATGCACCGACTCTAGGTAACTAGGGTCGGGGAGTTACATTCCCTATCACTGACATAACCACCAATATAAAACTTCTTGGATGCACCCCCATGTGTTTGTCCCTCACTGAGAGCATCCAACTACAGATGATCACTATAATGAATCCTGGCAGCTTGACTATGGGTTGGGACTCATTCTTGACATTGTACCCCCATATATTTCACTGGATTACTTCTAGAATCTTTCAGTAAGAGCCCTCCTGGCCTCATTGGTATCCCCTAGCACATGTCTGTGGCCTCGTTGATAACTTCAATATTGGATCCTCCCCCTAAGTGGGACGCTTTACTGGTTCGTTCAAAAAATATCTGAACCATTTCATAATGGGAATGTCACTTGTCCTTGGGTTCTCTTCATTTGTACCCTTAAACAGGCCTAAAAACACATTTTCCAGAGCCAGAAGCTACTCTAGGTCTCCTCATACGTTATCCACAGGGATAAATTCATCATACATCACCCTCAGGATCAGGATCCTAGAGATTTGATGAGGGTCCCAGAGGCTGACACTGACCTCCCTGTGATATAGATGGAATGTGTTGGGATCTGATGACCATATTCTCAATAACTCAGGCATGATATCCTACTACTTGTAGATATGAAACCATGAAGACCATGCCCCTTCATAAATCCATACCCACTTTACATCGGCCTCAAATTCTTGGCATGAAGTGAATTCCTGCTAAGCTCATGACCATTCATTTATAAATTTACCTCCATAGTGTAGATCCCAGCTATGGTTTCATACCTTCTGTGGATCCCCAAAACCACCTTGAGAATCATTCGATACTATGGAGTGGACTCCTTATCCTATATCTTATCTCTATCAACATTGTTAATATGGATTTAGAGGTAGACTGATGTGATGGGTGATTGTTCCTTCTAAATGTGACCTACAATATCCCAATGCCACTGCTATTTCCCTAGTGTTCCCCTAAACTAGTAAGATGGCTCATCCCTACTTACTTCCAAAATGAATAAGTCATCTCTTAGTTTAGAGCCATAAATAGGAAACCTCTTTCACAATAGATATTCCCTTTGGGACTATGACATCATCCCAAACAATGAATCATTGTATGAGGCTATTCAGATGCACTCCATGATCATGATTTTTTCTGCCATCTCTTTCCTCTAACCAACATCCAAAATGAATCCCTAAGTGACTTCCTGAGCATCTATTAAATTCGAGACTTAAGTGTTTTATAATTATGGTTCACAAATATTTTTCGTGATGATGGTTCGTAAACCACTGGTTTGCGAAGCATTAGTTTGTGGAGATCAGTTCACGGATCCTTGGTTCACAATATCTGGTTCACTGACTAGCACTCACAAATTAAGTGAAGAAGTTCAACTCTCTAAAATAATGTTTGAGGATATGGAGAGATTCATGAAAAGAGATCACAATATTTTATTTGTGTGAAGGTTCAATGATTTTTACCCCCACCTTTACACTATTTATTTTCACACATCCCACCTAGGCTTCATGATGACCTTCACACCCAGAACCATCACAAATCAAAATTTATAGTGATCATCATGAATGATTTTTAAAAAAGGGAGAAAATTATTAATTTTCAATGATTCTATATAATAATCCATCCCTCTTTTCCTTTCAGTTCTCATTCTGAGTGGGGGGGGGGCGGATTTTTGGCACCAAAATACATGACACAAAAATAGTCGATGAAACCATAACTGGATTGGGGAACATCCAAATCCAGCATGGACCAAAATCCTATAAAGAAGTCTGTTTTTAGAATCCTATATGATTTTTGAATGACCGAAATCCTAGGGAGATATTTTCCAAGAATCCCCTTCATGACCACACGAAGGGTTGATGATTTCCTCCAAGAGTCTGATGTAGCTTTGCGGACGAATAGTGGGTTAACAGTGTGATTTTTGAGTCCGAAAGAGTCACACATATTCACAAAGCCCACAAATTGATTTATGGACCACTTCCTAGATTTGTGAGACCCCTTTACTATAAATACACTCCTCTTACAAATCATTTATCATGGTTACCCCAACCTTTCTGCTTATGAATTGCTCATAACCCATTAAGCACCTGAGCATCACAAACGATACCAAAAATGGACCATCCAAGTTACCTGATCTTTGAAAAACCCCCCTTTCACATGTTCTTAAAATCCTACAACCATGGTGAAGATGAATTTCATGAAGGCATATTTCCTTCATGAAGGAAAAAGGCCCTCAGGGGAACTTGAGGCTTCGCGAAGCATTAAGCCTTTATGAAGCACTCCTTTTCTAAACCAAAATTTCATCCTGAGGTAGGGTCACCCTGTTTAGTGAATCCCACTCCTTCATGAAGCCCTTGACCTCTGCGAAGCACCTAAGATTCATGAATAACCTATCTAAGAGGCCTTATGATTCACAAAACCATTCTCCTAGGACTCTTCATGCTACCTCCATTTTGCTAACACCTCTTTGCTGGTTGAGTGACCATATCCCCCAAATTGATAAAGTAACTCCCCTACTAGAGTTTCTTAAGAGGCGATTATATAATCACAAAGGGTTAGGAGTGAGTCCCCCATGTTCGAGTTGCATGATTTAAAACTATCTTGTAACAACGTCCTCAACACATGACATTAAATTGTGGCCCTAACTTATGAAATAAGCATAGGATTCTGCATGTATGAATCATAGGGAATGAGATATTCCTCAAATGGAATTACATCCTCCATGGGAATCCCCCATGATTAATCCCCACAACATATCTCATTGGTGCTTCTCTTGTGATACAAGATTCAGTTCTACTAATTACTCTTGTTTCTCACATAGAGCATGACTCATGTGGGATTAGAGGTTAGTGGGGACTTTGAAATGGGACACTCTTATGTGCAGACCCCAACCACATGCTATACTCCATTGGTCCTCCTCCTTAGGAATAATCCAAAAACCATTATGAACTATGTGACATTTGATTCCCAACTAAATATTATATGTAGGGAGCCTCCCTAAGGTACATACCCAACATCCATATCCATCCTAATTTTCCTGAAGCCACCACATCTCAGTAAGATCATGTCATTTACCTGAGAGACCACATACCTTCCAGGTCCATAGGGAAGCTCATCATGTAATCCCCACACCAACTTATATCAAGAGAAATCCTCTTGCAAAGGGAATATTCCATGAATAATCCCCACACCATCCCTCGTTGATTCTCCCTTTATGATGCAAGTGTCCTTACCACATAATGTTAAACTGCATAGACCGGTCCTGTTATAGGACCTAAATAGTTTCATCGTACTATGTGGTTTTTTATTCCTACCTTCTAGATAGTGTATGTAGGACACATATATGAGATTCAATCTTGACCAATGGTAAACCTAGGTTCCCCCTACTAGGTGTGTACCTACCTGATCCACCTCTAGGGGTGATCTAATCAACCTTCATGGTCTGAAATATTCCCTTTATGGGAAACACATCACGAGTCTTCCTCCATAGGGTGTTCTCATCCCCCATTAGTAAACCTTCTAGGTGTTCCATCCTAGGGACATACCTCCTTGTTCCTCCTCCATGGGGACCTTGATCAATCATCTCCATCTCCACAAGATGTTAAACTTGTGACAATAGATATATACCTCATGCTAAACATGGGATTCCTGAGGTGAAATCCTTGGAAGATATGCACCTTTGGTGTGAGATACCTCATGATCTACACATTATGACTTAGGTTTCATGCCTAATATTCCTCTATGAGATTCCCTCTTATGAGGAAGAATACATGTGATCAATGTTCCTAGAGTTTAGACATGCCAGCAATGCCTAACATGACTACTCGCCTAACCAAAAGTTGTTTCCCTTCCAAGACCCATTGGAATGCCTAGAAAAAAGAAGTGTAATTAACCAGCATCCACAAAGATATGACATTGGGAATGAGTTTCATAAACATGAATTAAATCTATGAGGAAGACTCAGATTAGGAGACAAGTTCTAGGGATGAATCCATGGAAGGAGGAACCATCATCCCATCATATCATATCAATCAAGGAGAATAAATTTCCATTTAAAGTGATGAAATTATCCCACCTTAGAAAGTGGGAAAGCATAAAAAAAGTGTGATGCTAGTTCACATCAAAATGAGAGGTGGCACAACCCAACATAAGCATCATAAAAAATAGTATAACCATTACTCATACCACATTTTTGATTCTCTTCATGAAATCCCCCTAGGAAATATATTCATATAGTTCCCATTATTTCCACATTTGAAACATTCGACCATTGATGATTCCTTAGGGAAACCATTATTCTCATTCATTGTGTTAACTTCACTTTTCATTTTTTTATTAGGAATCGCTTACTCAATTCCCTTCATCTTCACACATAAAACATATTATCATTCCTTTGAGATATTCCTTGGAGTGATTCTTCCCACATTCTTGACATATTGGAAATTGAGTCTCATTTACTCCATGTTCTCTACCACTCAAACTTTAAATGAAATATATCCTTCTCTTATTTGTGGAGTTCGAGAGTTAATTAAGGTGAAATTTCTTAATTATATATCAGCATAACTGATTAGGAATAATAACAATATCCTTTAATCCATTAATTTTTCCATTTTGTTTCTCATCAATATATTTTATATCACATTCAATGTTAAATCGGTTCATTATGGTTCCCTATAATAACTAAAATAAAAATGCATAGTGTTTGTAACAATATTCATATTGGGAAACCACAAAATCATGAAAAACCACTTATAGGATGTCTAAGTCTTGACCCATTATTTTCAATATACAACAGCTTATGATTAACCTAGGTCATTCATGGTCATTATTTAAATCCTTCATGATCGTTCATAAAGAGTTTGTGAATTTGAAAAGCATATGCCCTGGGAGTTTCAAATTAGGTGTGCAGAAAGACCTATTTTAATGCATAAGGTGATGATCGATTCCAACTCAATACTCCCTTTTTCGAGTTATTAACTCTAGGTACATATATTCTAGATCAACACCCACTTTTATAATAGAGACAGAGATGTAATTTCTTGGAAAGCACTCTATCTATACTTGACCAAAATTCTAGGGAATTTTTCTATACTTTGAATCATCCTTAGACTTATCAATATATGTATCCCTATAAATATCCTTATAAATATCCCTATGGATATCATTAATTTTTTCTCATCCTAGTTTTCAAATTTTAACTAAAACTTTTCTCAGATACCAACTGTTGAGGCCTAAACTTATCATATATAAATGTTACATCTTAAATGAAAATTATTCATTGAATAATATAGAAATCCTTCCTAGAATCATTTAGGTTCAGTTCCTTTGGAAACTTGGAAACATAGAAAACCTATCCATAAGTGAGCTACATCATCTCCTACTATGTTCTTCACAATTAAAATTGTTCTTATACATATCACACATAATACCTTTCTTCATAACCTAGGAAAATGAAACATAAGAAAGGGTGATCTCAGATTCTCGGTAAGGGTAAAAAATACAGTTATCAATATATCATGAGAATAAGGGTATGATAACTTAAGAATAACATTTAAAAACTATACCATGCATATTATATATCATAAACTTGAGTCATGGAATAAATTATAATAGTTCATAAGACATGAATCATAATGTAATCAAAGAACATACAACATAAGAACATAACATTGGCATAAGGCATAGATTTTTTTGTATACTTATAATTATAGAAAATCATTTAATTAGTTGTTCAAGGATAATTTATAAGCCTATAATTGTGTAATGATTTCACTCCCCAAACCATCCTAGTAGTCAAGGTCAACCACCAAGACTATCATAATAGAAAAATTCCCTTACTGAACTAGTTTCACTCCCTATTATAGTCCCGTTTATCTCATGAGATATCAATATTTACCTAATGAATTGGAAGGAGATATAGGTCCCAACCATATTTGTTATAACATAACCATCATCCATGGTTATAACATAACTATTTTCCTTGGTTATAACGTAACCACCATCACATAATAAAAATCAAACATATGTGTTCCAAAATATAATAAATCATTCATCATATTAAACCCCATAAAAATAAATGGGTTTCATAAACATTTCATCATAAAATAACCCATGGAAAAGAAATGGGTATCATAGTCATTTCATCATTTCATAAAATAATAACCCATGGAAAAAAGAAGTGGGTTTCATAGGCATTTTATCAAGGTAAAAACCATGGAATAGAAATGGGTTTCATAAACATATTTTAAACATAAACATAAACCATAAAAGAAATAATAATAATGGAATCCTTGGATTATATCCCCAGTAAAACACAAGTAACATCAAAGGATGTAATATTATATGGAAAATTATTTTGAAATATCACTTGGAAATTTTTTTGAGAAAAATATGTTTTCCACTTTGAAAAGAACTTTTTAAAACAAAATATATTTCTAAAATTATTTTCCTTAAAAATAATCTCGGAAACTTATAAGGAATCTTTAAAAATTATTTACAACATGTATTGAGGAAAATATCTTTTCCACCTTAAAAAAATTAAAACATAAAACAATTTTAAAATCATTTTCTTTTAAAATAATCCTTGAAACTTATAAATAAATATTTAAAACATTGAGTGGTCATGATAGTGGGAAATTCTGTATACGTTAAAACAAAAACTCCTTTCACATTTTCGATAAAAGCTAAAAGAGAATTTTTATGAAACGACATGAAGATTCATTTTAAAACCTTTTTAAAATTAAAAAAAAGGTAAAAATGAATTTAAAAAATCCTATAGGAACATTAAAACATTTTTGAAAACATTTTTAGAAAACATGAATATGGAATAAAAAAGTGTTTTCAACCAAAGAAAAAATAAAGTCAGTATTCTTAAAAAAATATTTTAAAATCATTAGTACATAAATAGAGGAAAATGAATGAAAAAAAATTATTCTCAATAAATAACTATATTATAGTAAAATTAATGAGTTTATTTTTATATATATCATAATATTTCATCCCCATATGCATAAATATTAACAATCCTGATAAATGATGAAATTGTATCATAAAACCCTTACCATTTTGGTAACTTTAGATCATAAGACCCATGAAGGAATAACATTAAATGAAAGTTAAAATATAATATGAATAAATAAATCCATGATATTATATGTAATATTATTTTTTATATTAGCCTCGTAAAATAATATAGGTTCACAATAGAACATATGCCTCAAAGAAGGAAAATTGAGATAAAAATCCCTTATCACTTTAGTAATATTTTGAATCATAAGACATAATAAATAATAAAATCAAATGAATATTTAAATATCATTAAAAAAATAATATTAATTATATAACATGTCAGGGGAAATATATATTCCATAAAAAATAAACGAGTGGTTAATTTTCATATGTCTTCTAGAAATAAAAGAGAGACCATAAATCTCTTTCCTTAAGTATAAACTTCATTCATACATGTTATAACCTACTTTATAATAAATATAAGTTTATTATAAATATATTAAATAACCATAATTATATATATCATACCATATATGATTCAATTATGACATTTTATTACCTGTTTATTAATAATTCCTTGTTAAAACCATGTTTTAGATAATAATCACTTTGTTTTTCGTGTATGTTTTAGTTTATTATTTATGGTCCTCTTACTTTGACCATGGTTACATAATATTAATAATGTTAAAAATTATATAAATATAATATATATTCAGTATATATGTATTTATAGTAATCCCTAAAAGTTATATATTGAAAATGAAATACACCATTCAGGGAGATAGTAGGTCGTACATACACATGAACATTATTTCTATTTTATAGATGGATTGAAAGAATGAAAGGTAAATGATATATTAAAATTAAAAAATGATTTTTATTTCATATTTATATAAAATATTTTTATTTAAACCTATCCTTATTGCCTTCTATGTAAATCATATGTGAAGAATAAATCACATCGATTTGTGAGGTAGTACTCTGTCATACACTTTGGTGACATTATTGTATTCTCATAAAATGGAAAGTAAAAAAGGTATATGTGATATCATAATTAAATAAGTATAAATATTTTACCAATATCATATATATTTATTTAATAATACTTATTACCATCCAAGTAAAATAGAAATGAAAAAAAACCTCATATCGGTTCGCAAGTTGGTAGTTCGTTGTACACATGAACGACAATATTTTTTTCTAATGAGTTGGGAGGTATGAAGGTAGATGTAATAATATAATTACATAGGTATAATAATTTCATAAATATCATATATAAAAATTAAACATTTCCTTATATCCAGCAATGAGAGTTGGTGATGGAAAATGAATAACATTGGTTTGTGAGGTGGTAGTCCGCAGTATACACGATTGATGATTTAGTATCCCATTTGATGGAAGTAGAGACGGATATAGGTTATTTCATTAACGTAATAAAATATAATTATATATGAGATAATGGTGTTATTATTTTATAATATTTGGAAGATATTTTAAGGAGTTATAAGAATAAGTAAAACAAAAACGCATTGTTAAAAACTTCACCTCTTATTTAGGAAACCTCTTTAAGTTTAACCGAAAGCCTTCTTAGAACAACTTTATGATCTCAAAAATGCCTCTAGGATGTAAGGAGGGAATTTATTAATAATTTTTTTTATTTCTTTTCTTAACAGAAGGGTTTTTGGGTGTGAAGAGGAGAGGAGAGGGGTGACCTTTTATAAGTGAGGTGAGTGAAAAACTTTTATTTTTTGGAAAGGAAAAGGTGTAACCAAATTTTTCAAATGAAATAAGGTTAAAAAATATAAAAATAAAGAAATTTATAGGTTATAAGGTCTAAATATATCCATAAAATGGGTTTTGTACATGTTTTTAGGTCATTTTACCTCTTATCTTTTTAGTTTAACCCATGACAAATCCTTTCTACCTTAACCATGATAATTATTTTTTTACAGTTTTTACTATTAATTATGGAAAAAAATTATTTTTTAACTTATTTGATAATATAAATTATTATTCTTCCAAATATATAATTATTTCTTCAAAATTCAATTCATATATGTGAAAAAAAATTAAAATTATTCTCGTAGAGGTGAAGAAAAAGTTATTTTCCAAAGAGAAAAGTTTCAAAATTTTAAAAGGTTTTTACATAAAACTTTAATATGAAATTGATTCCAATGAACTAAATTTGATTAATAAATATATAATTTAACTTATTTTAATTTTAAAACCATATTTAAATAATTTGGAAGTTATCAAATGCATTAAAACAAATTGAAATTCTTAATAAAAACCAGTATTTTCACTATTCACCAAAAAAATCTTCTTTTCAGAAAATTATAAAGAATTAACTCAAAGATAATTTTGACATGATTATTTTAAAAAATAAAGTTTATTTTATAAAATAAATTTCTAAAAGTTTCAAAAATTAATTTTAAAATAAGTGTGCAAAAGGCGACAAAACAACTTTTTAGGAAAATAGAGTTTTTAAGCATAAATTTGGTTTAATTCTTATCTATTATCTAAAAAAAATAATATTAATGTTAAAATTTAATTGAATATATAATATATAAATTTCATTAAAATCATTCACCAAAAGATATTTTGTCAAGTTATTTTGATAAAACACGTTTGTGCACAAAAACACAGTTTCTAGAAAAAGATTCCCTTTATTTTAAAATGTTGTTATTTCCATTTCTAATTAATTAGTCAAAAAACAATAATTATATATATGTGTTTAAAACTTATATTTTCATAATTTTGTTAATCCTATTCATAACCATTATTCCAATGGCTAGTTCATAACTATCATATTAAATAATAATACTTTTATAGTATACCAAGTTTCATTTAAACCCACTATTACGTGTTATACAAGCTACACAAAGTGTTACATGTAATGAAATATAAAATTAGTATTTAATTTAACATAAGATAAAATCTTTGTTTCGTGTAATATAATGTATCAAAATGATTAAATTTATTTGAAAAAAATATTTCACTAAATCTGGGGGTGTTACATGGTGTCCCTATGTGGTTGGCTTGATGTGATAATATAGGATAATATGGTTGTGTGGATATGTTGATAAAGAGATTATGGGAGGTTTATGTGGATATGTGGTTCATTTTCCTAGAATATAATATTTTGTTAAGTTAATTAAAATAAATTTTCTAACGGGATGTGATTATTTGAATAAGGGCCTGAAATTAATAAATAAAATGATGATTAATCAACAAAGTGGAAAATAATTAATACATGAATGATTAAATTAAATGATTTGGTAATAATGGGTTAGTGGGTGGAATTAAATGTGGTATAATAAATATAATTTGGTTGTTAATTGATAGTTTTGAATTGTTAATGAACTTTGAATAGGGTTTAAGAGATTGTTGTGTGGCTATTCTGTGTTGATGGTAGGAATGGTATGTGTTGTGGTTAGAGGTAGAAGTGGTTATCGATGTGAGATGGTAGTGATTAAGTGATTGTTATAGGTCATAATAGATAGGGTGTTTCATTTTTGGAGCAAACCCTTAGGATTGGATTGTGTGATATTCTATATTTATTATAGTTTTATTATTTTATATGTTAAATAACCTGAGTTAGGTAATGTGATCAGCACCCATATGGGGTTTTGGGTACTGGATGTTTACCCCCACATCTAGTATAAAGGAAATTAAAATGGATGACTACTGCACTTTCCTCACTCTATCTATCAAACATTTTATAGGATATAATGTATTTAGGTGATCATATGATATTTGGTTCTGTGGTGATCATGGGGTATTGATATGGGTTCATGGTTAGGTCATTCATGGAAGAATGAGGGAATCATGTTGATGTATTTCATGATTACATACTCTACCATGAGGAGGCTATGATATATGGGTATGAGGTTATGGAAAGTGGTATTGATGTGTTTTTGGTATGTGGTATGTGGTATGTGTCTATTCTTATAAAATTATATATATGATGTGATATGTGGTTATGTCGTTATATCGATATGGTAGGGATGTGAGTGTTAGGATATATACCATTCAGGCATGAGGAAAACTAGTTCAATTAAATTTTCAACATTTACTTCCTTATTATTACAAAACTATATATTTTTTATATATATTAGGTGAGAAATCTGTATTAAGTATGGGTGGTTGATGGCTTGGTATAGGTAACAAGTTGTTTTTTGTTTACTCATGAAGTCTTTAGTTTGTTTCTTTAAAATTTTTATGAGAGAGTTTGGTGTGGATCCCACTGTGTATACTTGTATTATCAACCTCATCTTCTATATCTTATTTTTATAAATTTATGAGATGATACTAGTGATCATAATTGATATTATTATATTATTTTGTACATAAATTCATTATCATAGGAGTTACATTTTGGGTATTTTATTAGAGACATTGATTTAAGTGTGGCATTACATTAAGTTTTGAAATGGTTTATTCATTATTATATAGAGTTTATTGATGGATTATTCCTTATGTTTCAAGGATTTATGAGGGTAATTACATCCATGTGTTTGTTCTTTACCTTCAGTGATATTCTCTAGATAATGTCCTATTACATGTGGGATTCATTGGTCATACTTATCTTCACTACCGACCCAAGTAGAGATACTATGGGTAAGGGTTTTGAAAATTGTTCTAATAAATACTAATAACGACCCATTATTATATAAATCTATGTGAAACCATATTATTAATTTACAAATATAAGTATTTTTACTCATCCCATGTATCCTTATAGATTTATCACTATATATATTCATACTTGGAATATAGGATGCCTCACCTATGCATGTATTTTATTTAGAAAATTTTCTTAACCAAAAACTTATAGAATGTAAATTTAGGGAATCATTTATAATTATTTAAATGTAATCCTCATAAAAAATTTGAAATACTATAGGACTCCCACTAAACTAATTATAAATATAAGAATAATACATGTTTTATATGAATCCAAAATCTTTAATAGCATCATAAAACAAGATTCTACAACTTTGAGAAGTTTATTTCAGTCCAAAAATCGATCATTGAAACATTTATAACTTATAAACATGATTTGGAACTTTAAAACCTTTGTGTTATATTATATAAATGTCCTAAAATAACTTTCCATTAAGAATTGTGATTTTGACAGCCATTTGATATTTCTCATAATCATAATGATCTACTATGTCAAGAAATATCTGAATTGAATTTATCATCATGATAGGTGAAAATATATCTTCATAGTTAATAATTTGAATTTTTATACACATTTTAAGCTATATAAGATTTATAGTTAGACACACAACCATCCATGTTATTTTTCTTATGAAAACCCCACTTTCACTCGATAGATCTCACCCCTTTAGGTGCATCCACTAAGTCCCAAAACATGGTAAATGTACATAAAGTTCATTTAATATCTCATATACTCTACGAATTTCTCAAAATTACAACTCTCAATATACTATTTGTAAGTATTAGTTTCATTCTCATTGTATGACAATTTATCATAATTTTATATAGTATATCTACATATCTTATGATATTTATGAATCTTATAACGCCTTCAAATTTATTTTTTAACTTGAGTTGTTTTAGTTTCCATAACCACTTTTAGAGCTAGATCAATTTCCATCTTAGAAACTATTCATGTTTTTTTTGGTTTTAAACTTCTTTATTTTTAATATCCATCTCATGGAAACATCAATTTATATGTTCCTTCTCAGTAATGTGCCAAATCAGTATGTAAAAAATTTATTATTGTTAGGTTCAAATAAATAATATCCCTTATTTTCTTTAGGATAACTAATAGATATTCATTTTTATGATTTAAGGTTTCATTTTTAGAATCTAAACATTATATATATATGTATATATTTTAACCCTTAATATTTGAAAAATATAAATTAGTATAACTTACTATCCATATAAAATATTTTATCATTATGATAGTTTTAAATGTAATATGATTAAGTAGGAATGAAATAATTTTCAGAGGATATTTACAGAATGATATAGAAAGTCTTCACTAACTCACCATTGATCGAACCATATCCAACAAGGTACAATTCCTCCATTAAAACAAACCATTCCACTGTAGTGTTCCAAAGGTATTTAATTGTGAAATAATTCCACAATCTCATAGTTGATTAGTAAATTCCTTATTCAAGTATTCACCACCCTGATCTGATTGGAACATCTAAATAATTTTGTCTAGTTAGTCTTTTTATTTCATTTTTAACTCCTTAAACCTTTTAAAAGTTTTAAAATTATTATTCATAAGAAATATATAACCATAAAAAATAAATTCATCAACAATGGTTATGAAGTTTATATACCCATTACTTGTTTTTATACCCATTGATCTATATACATAACTATGTATTAGGTTTAATTACCAACTTTCCCTCTCACTTTTTACATTAAAACCTGCTTTGGTCATTTTACCTAATAAATAAAATTTATATTTATATAATGATTCATAGATGAATTAGACTAGAAATCCATGCCTATAGAGTCTTTAGATGTGTTTCCCACTTATATTACCAAGGTGATGATGCTAAATATATAAAGCATTAAAATCAACTACCATGAAATTATTAACTTAATTATATAGGCCTACTTATTCATATAATAATGTATAAATCATTATCCATATTTCTAATACCTTAAAACATTTCATTATTATGTATATAAAAACTCTTATTCTTAATTATGAATGTAAATCCCTATAATATATGAAAATAAAATTTCTATTTATAGTTGGAACATACTGTCAATTTTCTAGTTCTGTAATCAATCTACCAGATAGACGTAGATCATAAGTACACACTTCTATGTAAAAAACCCATGACCCACTTCTATCATGAATTTATAATTCTACTTTCATCAATTATTTGATTTTTTAGTTTATGTTTATTAAAAAAAGTGTGATGTACACTTATTATCCAATACCGACAACTCAAAATTAGATAAATTGATTTATATCACATTCACATCCATATACATAGATTTATCCTCCTTGAGAACAATTCTCAAAATTAAATACAAATCTATTAAATTATATATCTAGACTATAATATATATCAAAATTATTTTCATGATGATTTTTATAATCCATAAAAATAAATTTTAATTTGGTGAGTATCATGTTTTATATAATTACAATAAAGGATATTATTGAGCGCACCCCCACTAAAACTAATATCCACAAAAATTATTATTTTTAATGATTTAATATCATTATTTCACTAATTTTTTAGTCCAATTTTGTGTTACAATTATAAATTATCTATTTATTTAGGTAATAATATCTATCATATCACATATAATTATTTGATAGCTGAGTGAACACCCCTTTATCCAAAACCATCACATGGAAAAACTCAACTGTATTCCTTTGGTATCCTAGATCATAGGGTTTGTTTGCTAAGTGTAACCAAAATATTATACTAGAACATTATTACCTAACACTTAGAGGTATCCACACCCACCATTACTTATACTATATAATTGATGGGAACCTTTCTTTGTTAGAATATTTCTATTTGGATGATTGAGTTATTGACATGTGTAATATTAGAATGAATCTCACAATTAGTATTTCTTAGTTTTTTAAGTCTCTCTATTTCTATATGCATCCTATGAATATCATATGTAGTTATTGAAACACATGAAATCTATAAATAGCATGAAATAACTATATATTCACATGCTTCCATAAATTTATTTTTGAATCATATTCCTTTAACCAATTAATTATATTCCAAACATATAAATTTAAAAACTATTATAAAACTCATGATTTCTGTCACTTACCCAAAAAGAAAAGTTAATTTCATCTATACGTATCCAGATGAATCCCATGAATAAAATACATGAATCTAATTTATATAAAGGCTTAAAATTATATGAAACCAAAATCCCCATACTATAAAATATGGTGAAATAAGTAGTTAACCACCAATTTTCTATATAGATCCTAAGATCTCAGGCCAGTGAGATATCCAATCTAAAGTCTCACTATCCATATATCAATACTCAATAAATACCTTAATTACAATATAACCCTAACACCTAATATCTATAAATCATAATCAACATTTATTAGTGAAGTTATAACTAAATTAAAAATCATATACTTGGTTGAAAAAACAAAATATTTATAAAATTTCTATTATGTAACTCTTTTATGCATATAAATAAAATTATAAAAAGTAGTTTAAACAATTTAAACCAAATCATACCAAAATTCATAAAAAAATTTATATAAATGAATATTAAATATTTATTTCAATAATAAATAAAAATTTAATTTAAACATGATATATAACATCATTAAAAAATTATAATAATCAAAACTACATTTAATACTTTCTTAAGTCACATGGATTCACAATGGGTCTAAAAGGCCCACATCAGTAAAAGTTTTTTTGAATTTTTTTAAGAATTCAACAAAACCATTATTAATAACCATAACATTATTTCTCTATACAAATTGTTTCAAATATATAAATTCTTGAAGGTTTTACTGTGAACCACACCATGGTTTTCAATAATAATCCATTTTATTCCAATTTCATACCATGAACCATAACTTTACAATATCTTACACATCATGTTTTATCCTTATAGATATTAAAAATATATAAACCATGTTCATTTTAATAAAATACCATATGTGAAGGCATGGGTTTTATAATGATTTATTTTTCAATAATAAAAACCATAATGTTTTTCCCAAACTACATAATTTTTTGATTTTTTTCTAAATCACAATGTTGTTATATAAACTATAGTCATGGTTGTAAAAAAAATTACAAAATGGTTTTCATTTTTCAATATTTTTAATATTTATTCTTCATAAACATTTGTTCTGATAACACTAGAGGGTTTTTCATGACATATGGATTCCCAAATTCAATGTAAGAAAAAATAAAACTCATATAAAATATCTAATGGAAGGGGAAAATATAAAATGAAAAAACAAAGATTACCATGATGTCCATGTTGAATCCTTCCCAATAATTATTTCAATTAAAATCACTTCCATCAATCAAATACATCCTTTCTAAAAATTTATCCATAGATTAAAATAGAATTATTGGATGCTTTGGTAGGACCCATTTCCCTTAAAGTAGTGTAATAAGGAAACCTCCAAGGCTAATGAATATAATATAATTAGAGATAAATTCATATTATTAGAGAGTGATCCCAATGTATAAAAATGAGGTCTATTAATATCATTATATAAAACCCCTTCATTGAATGAATGAAACTATTTAAGTCCATCCATTTCATACATTATGAAACATATATTTTTTATCTCCATTTATAATGATTACAATTGATCCTCATTTATTTAATTTATTTTTAAACTTCTTTAACAATCAATAATTCATCCACACATCATCACATGATGTGTCATAATCTGAAATAACATGATAATAAATTAAGTAAAGTTAGATGAATGATAACTTATATCATTCATTATGAACACCACAATGTTGTATCACCGACTATGACATAACAAAAACCATATAGTGGTGACAATAAACACATATTATTTTATTATTTAGTGTATAAATATAAAAAATATTCCTTTATATGTGTGTATACCTTCAGTACTAGTCATTAGGCCCTTTCTTAGTGAAGGCAGGCTTGGGAAGTTAACTTACCAACATCATTAATCTACCCATGTGAGGCCTTTATGGGGTAAAGAAATGTCATGATGAGTTTTCATGACATAAAACATGTTATAATACACTATAAAATTAGAAAAAACATGAAGATAATTTTATAAAAGGAAAATTTAAAACTTAAACAACCTAAATATATCATATCTTATATATAGTGATATTCAACTCATGCAGTTGGTGATTATCACTTAGAAATAACTAATAGGTTATTACCTTTAAAGGATGTATTTCAATTGGGTAATCTCTAAAAAACCTTTTAAGGACAATCTTTCCCTTACATGGCATGCTAGTGACACATATATAATAAATAAAACAAGAATATATAGAGATATTTTTTCAGTGTAACTCAGTTATGTATATATTTTTGATCAAGTCATGAATTCATAAAACTCATTTTATAAAAATAATTCATTAAAGAAATATACTCAAAATTTTGGATGTTTCATAAATTCTTAATCATTCATCTAGTGAATTTTATGAAATACAAAATCCTCCTTAATTTATCCAATGATCATTCAAGTATTCAATAATTCAAGACATCTATTATACTTTTATAAATTCATTATTTCATGATGTGTATACCAAATGAAATGATAAATTACAAAAATTAAAGAAAAAAACACACAAATGATATACTATAATATTATTATGCCTCTTTATGTAACACATATCATGGAAAATGATGTAACCCATATTACGGGCCATGATATGCAAGGGGTTTTTAAAGGGAAAACACTTCCAAAAGTAGTGGAAAAAATATCCAAAACCATTTCCATAAGATACAACCAGGATTCATTTAAATCCAATAATGAAAATATAAAAAATATGTTACTATTTAGAGAAACCAATATTTATCTTCACATATGGTTGAGGAAGATCCCCATGAGTCAACCAACATAATCTTTCCTCCAAAGGTATCCATAATAAGGCGAATCACATAGAACTATTATAGGAAATATATTTTTCAATTTCTATAACTTATTAGAAGATTGATTAAAGAACTGAGAATGAAATGAAATATTTGATGTTGGATTTAAAAATAGATCAAACCATATTTTTTTGAATGATTTTGAATTAATTATAATCATACTAAATATAGTGTAAGGAAACATAAAAACTTAAGAAAAACTAGGACCTATCTATATGTTTTGAACAAATAATTATAAAAAAGGAATAAGTAGAATAACATTCACCAATCGATCTAATCTCATCCATGTATGTTTTACGTATATCACTGAAGAGTAACCAATGGGTTCCTCCCTCCTAGGGTATCCATGAATTGAAAAAATAATCTAATTATTTGGAAAGATTTTCCTCAATCCATGGTTTTCTAGAACCGTGAGTGTAAAGGTAATAGAGAATCAAGAGCTTGATAATTTTAGACATTGAGATTTATAACCATTGCATATTTTTAGGCAAAATATTTAAGGAATAAAATACACTTGTATAACTATCTAAGGAACTCATAATATTTATCCTATTTAATGATCATTTCATAAACATTCTCAATCATTTGAACTATTTGAAACATTTATCTTGATCCACCATTATTTAATTTAGCATTTAAATGGATATGTTTAATGTTAAAACTCATCAAACGTAAAATCATATTACAAATAATAAATCATGATAGTTTTTTATATGATTTGGACTGATTATGGCATATTATCACATTATTAAATAATTCCGTGCATGATCCACCGTGGAGGAATGTCATGCACTACATTGTGGTGAACATAAAGATAAACTATGGTGTGGCCTAACCACCACACCATGTTTTGTCCCTTTAGTAAAATTTTTCATAAATCTACCACTTGAACTAAAGCCTCGCAGACTTAGATCACTTTTATCTTATACCATTTGATATGTAATAAATCATGAAACTATATCTAAAACTCCTTTTGGATATCTTCAATAACTCCTTTTAAAAAATACATAGTACATTTTCACCTTATGCTATATCATATGTATCAAAATTTGAAAATCCATTCAGAACATATTCTAAATATCCTCTAAAAAACTTTTTGGGTAGCTATAAAAGTTTCATAAACTTAATCCACATTTGAAAAACCATAAAGTATGTCCAAAAAGGAATTTATATCATTGAAAACAATTACGAATTCTTAAATCAATAAATTTAAGAAAATAATGGCCTATATCAAAGCATTAATGATACTTAATATACAATGGTATCTAACATAATAATTATAAAAGACATATATTACCATATATACATCCACCAAGTGTATCATATACATGTATACGTCATCATAGAATCCATTTTCCTAAAACATTAAGTGACCATAAGACAAAGATTATGTCAATCTAATATATCCAATCCATACAATCATGATTCTCTGAGTATAGACTGATCAAGTCAATGAATACATCACATGTCATTAATCTAATAAGATGATAACATCACATTAACTACATCCATATAGCTAAGAACATCACATGTACCATGCCTAGGTATGAACATATAATTATACAATTTAACTTAATAGAGGGACTAAATTTCATATTCATCGTATGCGAGGAAAAATCCCATCTTTGTTAAGACTCAACTGATGATATAATCAACAACATACACATCAACTCATTGATTAGCTAATCCATAAGGCTTACATAATAAAGGAATCAAAGTATAAATGTTATAATTCTATGTATCTTTCAAACCTCTGGTACAAGGATTAAACATGAAACATTCACCCCTAGAATACAAAATATATAGTGTATGACACACCATGTGGTGTACTTAAAGAGTCATATAGCTCACAAAATTCTTTTTATGCCTCATTATAATATTATGTATCTTTATATAAAATATTAACTATGATAAAATTAAAATTTTACTATAAATTAAAATAATCCATGATGAAAATTAGTTAGAGATAACTCAAATGCATACTTTTAGAGGTTAATTATCTTCACACTTCATGAAATATATATACAACCAACATGAAATAATTATAAATTAGAGACTACTTTTTATATAACATAATGTATTTTATATTCTCAAATTATTTAAGAATGATAATAAAACCATACATATCACCCATTTAATCATATCCCATATGATAAATCAATAGAGAGGCCTTATGTTTGATGAATTTTTTTTGTTCTGTTGAACTTATTACATCTCTATGTAATTTCTATCACATCTCTATCTAACCATATAATAAAACCATCCAACTAAACTCTTTTAGTGGGTAAAATCTATGAATATATATATATTTTTGAATAATAAAGAGACTTTGGAATCATATTATTAATGCTAAAATATTTGAACATATTATTAAAAATTATTTACTTCACAAAATACAATATTATAGTGTTAATAACTTCTATTATATACTTAGAACTATTTTTAAGTTTATTATAATCATATTATAAGTTTTCCAAAAAAACATTGAGATCAGTTTTAGTAACTTAATGTAATTATTTACATTATTTAATCTTTACAAAATCACCTTAAAAAATTTTAGGATATATGGTTACATTCACTTAGTTACGATAACTAAATATAACTCTTTAAATTTATCTTTACTAACATACACTAAAATCATTTAAGATATTAAGTGACATAAAATTTAAATTTTTACTAGCATATTTTTTTTATTTTTTGTACATAAACTTCTATATGTTCAAATATATATCCATTGGCCTTTGAGAAATCATATTCACTTCAAAATATCATGTTAAGATACACAAAAACTTTTGAATTAAAAAATTGCACTCGTTTCCATTAGTGGGAATATTTAACAAATAAATTATCACTAACCATATCTTATATGTATATTCTATGTGTTTGAAGAAATATTCTAAGAATAATACTTTATTTTTTGAAATATTCCATTGAAGGTGGCGGGAACACTTTCCCTCATATTTTAACAAATATCTCAGATAAACTCTTTTATCTTAGATAAAACTCATTTTATCTATATCTTCTTTAAAACAATATTATAGTTTTTAATGAATCATAAACCATGTGTAAATACTCATTTATCAATAAAATTATTTATTAAAAAATAATTTCCTTTACCATATAAGTAAAATATGATGAAAATATGCATCCTTTATTCTAATTAATATGAGATTGGAAGATTCCTTTTCATTCAAATTTATGATTCAAAACCTGACTACTTTATATTTAAAATACCTAACTCAAGAACTAATAAGAAAATTCCTTGAGTTGGGTCATCCCATGACCTCAAGAACTCCTCCCCATATTCCAAAGTTTTTCGTCTAATAGTGGGGGTCTAAAAGGTCATGTGGGGAGATTATACCCTCTTTACTAGAGTATACTATAGAAGAAAATAAATAAAACTTCAGAAAAAATATATTATAACCAATTAACATGAAAAAACAAACATATCCAAAATATGGGTTCAAATCATATCCAATAGTAAATATGTCATATCATGATAAACAATGACAAATGAACAAAACCCAAAATAAATAAAAATAGAGAAATCCACAAAACGGTCCTAACTCCAAGTACAAAACCTCACCCATGTACATCCCAAGCCTAACTCAACTCCTAATCATAGAGCCTTTCCCCTTATCCTAACCTACAAGCATAAAGTATCCTCGGGTACCCAATGGTGGCATGAGTAGTGTGTGAGTACAACTTAGTAGGACACCACCAACAATACCTACAAAATATCCAGTCAATAGATAGTGCATGCAAGCACTAAATAAATGAAAATTAAATAAAAGATATTTTTGGTTCTATTAGTTAATAAGATTCACCTAAATCATTCCTAACTTTATTTTTAATTTCAATCCTAATACCATCTTCATTAATTAATTTACTTTCATCATGTGTTTAATGGATTAGGTATATTTGTCAATCTTAATGAATAAGGGGAGAAAGTCAATTTTCCTATCTCACTAGGGATAACCACATCATCACATATATAACACACTCACTTTGAAGCCTTAGTCTATGTGTCTTAATTGAATGCAACTATTAGGGGAATATAACTTCATACCCTTCCCTAACCTATGCATTTTTGGGTGGAGTTTAGAGACTCAGTCTAACTTGACCCATTGGTGTAGATCCTCATGTCAATACCCCACTCTACCAATCCATGTGCACATGATTATTTATCCATTTAACATACACATATCACACCAAAACCAAACATATCCAATAACAATAACAAACACATACCATAAAAATCAACATGATAATTCATATTATGCCATAACCCATTAACACACCTGCCATTTACATTACATAGTCTATTAGCCTAATTCACATTTCTTATTCCTAACTCACTAAGAATATTCAATAATTACCCTATATTAAACCATTTAAAATATTCCATAATTACCACATGTTAATTCACTTAACACATTCATCATTCCCCATGCATTATCCCACTTATGATTTTCAAGTACAATTCACATTCCATCAACACATTCATATTAATCCCATTTAACTATTTTCATGTCAATACTAATGATCCATTATTCACAAAACACTTCTATAAAACTATCCATTTTCCCATTTTTAATCAACAATTAACTATTCTATATGTTTTCATGGGATCTATCTAATCACAAGCCAGTTCTCATTTAAAAGTTTTGTTAACAATGTTCGAGAAGGTTCGTGCACCCTATGGATAGACCTAAATTTTTCAAGTAATAATCAACACATCTCATGGGGATCATGAGGGGTTCAAATACTAATTTAGATGTTCATTAAACCAAATACCACCAAAGGTATACAAATTACAATAATAATAACCCAAGAACACAACCAAACATGCACAAATCAATACAACAACTATGAGATATAACTTGTAGACCACCTACCTAGAATCCATTGATGATCATGCTTCTAAACGTGGAATTAGATACATATTCAAACACCCCTTTAAGCCTCAAAATAGAAATCACTAGAGGAAGAAGTTTTCATATTTTCAGAAGAATATTACCCAAGATACAAGCCCTAATCTAGAAAAGAGATGCAAGAGAGAAATTATACTTACCCGGAGCTTTGATCTGCAACTGAAAATGATCCAAACGACCAAGAAATGACGGAGACTGATCCTTTGAAGCTCTTGAGGGTTCTATATCATCACTTGGGATGGAGGTAAGAGAAAGTAGGATAAAACTTGGCGAGTCTTTAAAATATCATAATGGAAAAACTTTAAAATTTCCAACTTTTAAAGGGGCGCATGGTTTACCAACACAATCTGTCAAACCGTGAACAAGCCATGTGCACACCAATATCCATGGAGATTTGGGTCACATGGTTACCTAGGAAGGTTGCGTAGTTTTTCAAAACATGCACCAACTTTACAATATTCCACTTTCCATGGTTAAATGGTTTTCCTGGGAAGGCCGCATGGTTTACTTAACCATGCGTAAACCATGTGCCTTGCATAGGTTGGACCAGTTTTCCTTCCTTTAATTCTCCAAACCCCCAAAACACCCTTGAGGCCCCTCATACTCCTGAGAATCATTTCATTAACCCAAAATAAGAGATTTAAACCAACATTAAAACAATGTAATACCTCCATGAAGTCCAGGATCTTACAACCTCCCCACTTTATAATGGGTCATCCTTGAGCTATGATCGCAAGCATCAGTGAGTTTCCAAAGAGAAGATATCGGGCCACCAGACCCACATATCCAACTCCCTTTCCCATGTTTCTTCCTACAAATTTTTATGTTGTTATAAAACTCAAACCAAAGGCACATTCTTGCCTCACAATACATTCTCACTAATATCCACAATACAAACCAGATGTTACTCAAAAGTTGAATGAGCCACCAGTTCTATATCTTCAACATTAACCACATGATATGGATCAAGGTGACACTGCCAAAGCTACAAAACATGAAAACATCAAGAATTCTAGTATAATATTGTGAAAGATGCAATCATTAATCCACTGCTCTGATCCTCTCTACAATCTCAAATGACCCCACATACCCAGCCACCAACTTAACCTATTTTAAAATTAAATGGTGAGCCAAACTTGGAGACAATCGAAGAAACATACTATCACCAACATAAACTCAAGAGGTCTATGTCCCTGATCTGCATATTATTTCTTCCTACTATAAGATATTTCCATGCATTTTCAAGTCAATTGAAGATTTTTAGAGGTATCCTCCACGAGAATCGGCCCCAACATCTCAGACTCTACAATATTTAGCCAACACAATGAAGTTCCACATGGAATCCCATAGAGAACCTCAAATGGTTCTATCTAAATTGTAGTATGGAAACTATTGTTGTAGGTGAACTCAACCAACAACAAGTGTTTTTCTCAAGAACCATGGAAATCTAGGTTATAATCCCTCAACATTTCTTTTAGCACCTGAATTGTATGCTATGACTACTCATCCTTCTGTGAGTGAAAAGTTGTAATAAAAAAACTTGGGTACCAAGAACCTTTTGTAACCCCTACTAGAAGCATGACATGAAATAATAATTCTTATATGAAACTATAATTTTTGGTACTCCATGAAACCATACTATCTATAAAACATATAACTCACCCAATTTATCAATAGTGGAAGTCTCCTAGATTAATAAGAAATGGAAAACCTAGTAAGTCGGTCCACAACTGCCCATATTTCATCATTATTCTATGAAATCCTTAGAATACCCACTACAAAATCCATCATTACATCATCCCACTTTCATTCCAGAATGGTAAATGACTATAACAACCCACATGGGTGCTATTTCTCATCCTTCACATGCTGATATGTAAGGCGTCACACCATAAAACCCACAACCACTTTCTTTATTCTTGGCCACCAATACTGCATAAGAAGATCATGATACATCTTTGTCAAACTAGGATGAACTTCCCACTTTGATGAATGTAACTCCCACATCAAACTATTCCATATACACACTGACATAACCACACAACCATAAAAACTGACAATACCATCATTTACAGTAGCCCAACCCAAAGGTGACTCTCCACCTTTAATACTTTCCTTCATAGCCAAACACTTCAGGTCCTCAAGCTAACTCTCCTTGACCCAACTAAAAAGTGAATAATAAACTACTATGAACACAAGGGTTGTATTCTTGTGCCCATAATACATCTCCAGGTACATCTCAGTAAACAATAACATCATTATCCATCCAGAGTTGGATTATTAAACAACTTGATTCTGAGTCTTCCGACTGAGAGAATCCACAACACTATTCCCTTTTCTGGTGTATAAACCAACTCGAAGTCAAAAAATTCATTTATTCAACCCATATTCACTATATAAGATTCAAATCATGTTGAGAAAAAATATACTTTAGACTTTTATGATTAGTAAACACCATGAACCACTTTCCTAACAAGTAATGCCTCCAAAAATTTATAGCATAAACCACAATGACCAACTCAAGATCATGAGTAGGGTAATTTATTTCATGAGGTCTCAACTATCTTGAACCATATTCCATAACCCGATCATCCTACATCAACAATACCCCAATTCCAACACTAAACACATCATAGAACAAGGTATACCCCTAAACTAGCTCGAGTAAGATCAGGATCAGTGTGGTCTTCAGCCGCTTCTTAAACTCTTGAAAAGAACTCTCGCAACCCTTAGACCATTCAAACTTAACTCACTTATTAGTTAATCCTAAAAGTGGTTCTTCCAAATGGGATAAATATTTAATGAACCTTCATTAATAAATGACCAATCCTAAAAAACTCCGATCATGAGAGACATTTTGGGGTGCTTCCAAGACACAATAGTGTACAATTTCTACAGATCCACTATCAAACCTACCTCGAAGATGATGTGGACCAAGAAATGAAATTTATCAATCCAAAATTGAAATTTCAATAGCTTAGAGTATATCCTCTTCTTCATTAGTATACTTAGGATGATTTCAAAATGTTGGGCATGATCGTCATGAGTTCTATATTACACCAATATTTCATCAATGAAGAAAACTATGAACTGATCTAGATATGGGTGAAATATTCAGTTCATTAAATCCAAATACACATTCAGTTCATTGGTCAACCTGAATGAAATCACCACAAAATCATACAACCCATACTTACTCCTAAAGGAAGCCTATGATATATCAGAATAACTAACATTAAGCTGGTGATACCCCGATCTCAAATTGATCTTATAAAACACTGAATCACCTATTAGCTTGTCAAAAAATTCATCGATCTGTGGGAGAGGGTATTAATTATTGAACTTTATATAATTAAACTTCCTATAATATGCACACAATGACAATGATCCATCCACTTTCTTGGAAAATAGCATTGGAGATCCCTAAGGTGGTGTGCTCGGATGAATGAACCCTTTCCTCTCCAACTCCTCCAACTAAGCCTTAAGCTCTTGGAGTTCTGCCAGTGCCATACTATACGGAGGAATGAAAACTGTATCTACTCCCAGTAACAACTCTATCATAAACTCAACGTCCCTCTTGGGTGGTATCCCTGAGAAGTATCCAGAAGACACATATGAAAACTGATCAACAATGGGGGGAACTGGTTTCTCCAATCCTCCTTCATCTAGAGTAAGACAAACCAATTGGGCTATGATTTCCCCCAATTGTAGGAAAACTAGCCCTGTACGGACTACTCTAATTTCCCACTCACCACGAATGACATAAGTGTCTCCATCAAGATATGTGAACACTACTCGATGACGCTAAAAATAGATATGGTCCTAGTACAATACCAACCAATTCATGCCCAAAATGAAGTTAAAACTTGACATCTCTAGGATGAAAAAGTCCCATAGAAAACGGAACCCACCAACCTTCATAGAACAACCCTTAAATTTCATGATATCCTTAGATATCACTCCCAAAAGAGTGACAATCGATATAATCCCACATAGACGTTCCACGGTTAATCCCAATATAACCACAAACTGAGAAGAAATAAAATAATGTGTGGCTCCTGTGTCAAATAAAGAAGTAGTGAGCATGGAAGATAAAAGAATCATACCTAGAACTGTAGATGGTCCAACATCACTACCTTTAGGAATAGACTGAATTTCATGAAGCTAACTTGCCCCTCTATTTTGGGTTTCTGGTTAGAGCACCTGACACTGCACTACCCTGTTGGTATGGATGCTCTTGCCCTAGAGTGCCACGTCCACCACCCACACTGATACATCCTATGGAACTAAAAATTCCTTCATGATATGGGGTAATTGACACCCTTTAAACACTCAACATCTTCCTCTAACCTTTATTTATTCCTATCTATAGAGGGTTCTTGAAGAACCTCTGTGCATGCCCTATTCTTCCACACTACTATCACTCCACTGGTAGTCGTGGACACTGGCCGTACATGTGCCCCGACCTGCCACACTAACAGAAGAATACTTTATCTCCACCCTAAGAGGTTTCCCCTATCTTATAACTACTATGTGCACTTCCACCCTGATGGAAACTCCCTAAATGATGCTTCCTTCCCTAAGAAGCCACACCACTCTCCCATACAACTGGTACCACAAGTCCACAACCCGAAGTCCCCTTAAAGTTCCCTTTTGAGATAAGGGCCTAATACAATAGCTTTTCAAACCTTTTTAAATAGAATATGGTCACTTGAGACCTGGTATCATGTCTCATACCATCCTAAAAATGTTTCACCATAGCCGTCTCATCTCCTACCAATGCTGGAAAAAAGTATCACAAATCGGTGAAACAACTAGCACAATCCATCACCGACATTTCCCCTTGGATAAAACTCATAAAATCCACATCCTTATTCTGCATCAAGGTTTCTATATAAAAATTTTCCAGAAAACTTTTATAGAAGTATTTCCATAACATTTTTTCAAATTGTTTGGTCTGCACCATGATATCCCACCAACGATTTTCTTGACCTCTCAAAATATAGTCCTCCAACTTGACTCACTTCTCAGAAGGGGTAACAAAATTGTCAAGAATCTATTGGAAAGACTCTATTCAGAACTTATCTTCCTCTAGTCCACCCTCTCCAGTAAAGTTCAGAAGGTGTTGTAGTTGAAATTCCCTATCCAGCTCAAACATACTCTACACAACCAGCCCTAGGTCCCATTCCATCATTTTCATAAAGTGAGAAATTTTCTCACAAAATTTATCTTCTCTATTATCCTAAATCACCATGTTCTCTTTCTCCAATACTAGAAGAGAATTTTTAGAAACATCCTCATTTTACCCAACCAAAACATTTCTTCATGGAAACATTTCTCTACAATTCCAAACACAAGCTTTAGAACACATAACATAAAGCTCTCACAGTTTGTATAAAAGAAGGCTCTCTCTTCTAGCCATAAACAACTCATTCACATAAACTATCCCAAGGGTCATAAAGATGATCAAAAACACCACTGGTGACTATCCATATCATGGAATAAGGTTAACATGAGGTAACTAACTCACACGGTCACAATACTTACCTTAGAAACCATTTTAAAACTATTTCCATACTTACAATATAAACCTTCCCTCTTAGGTACATTTCCCATATCATAACTTGTTACATTCAACATTTTAACTCAATTTAAACCCTTAATTATACCCAATTCATTATCCACTATTTCATTTCATTTCCCTTTTACCCATTTACATCATTTTATTAGACACTATTTTCATTAATTTTCCAATGAAGTAAAATACATTCTAACTTTAATACCCCTCACACCCATATTGTGTGGGCCTATCATGATGAATTCTACTTATATACCTAGGTTTCTATAATGATACATGAATAAACATAACCATTACATTGCATCCATGATAAAAATATCATAAATATTCACATCATAAAACAAGTGAAAAAATTCCCACACCAGGTGACTTGGGTTTCCCCTTGTACATGGGTTAGCTATTCCCAAGAACAAGCTCATTACCAAGGCCTGACACTTTCCTAATATTTTTTCTACCACCCCCAAATAGTAAGTCACAAAAAGACCTCCCTTGATACCATTTTGTAACGTCCTCGACCCGGGAGCCGCTAAACTGGTGCCCCGATCCAGGCCACCACATGAACTCATGAATGCCTCCCCATATGCTAGAGGTTGTTGAGTAGTAGTGAGGGTATAAAAGGTCATGTGGGGAGACTATACCCTCTTTACCAGAGTATACCACAATAGAAAAAAATTAAACAATAGAAAAAATATATAATAACCAATCAACATGCATAAAAAACATCTCCCAAAGGTGGGTAAAAAATATAGCCAATAGTAAATATTTCATGTCATGCTAAACAATGCCAAGTGAAAAAAACACAAAATAAATATATACAATGTAATACCCAAAAATGTAATGAATCTAAGTCCAGAACCTTATCCATGTACGTCCAAGCCCGAATCAACTCCCAAGCATAGATCCTTTTCCCTTATCTTGACCTGTAAGCATGAAGTCTACTCGAGTACCCAATGGAGGCCCAGGAAGGGTGTGAGTAAAACTCAGTAGACCACCACCAATGGTGTTTACAAAATATCCAGTCAATAGATAGTTCATGAAAGTACTAAATAAAGGACATGTAAATAAAAGACTGTTTGGATTCCATTAGTATACAAGATTCACCTAAATCATTCCTAGATTTATATTCAATTTCAATCCTTATACCATCTTCATTAATTAATTTATTTTCATCCTGTGTTTAATGGATTAGGAATATTCATTAGTCTCAATGCATAAGGAGAGAAAGTAAAGTTCCGTATCTCACTAGGGATAACCACATCATCACATATATAACACACTCACCTTGAAGCCTCAGTCCAGGTGGTTTCATCGAATGAAACCATTAGAAGAATAGAACTCTATCCCATTCCCTAAACCTTGAATTTTGGGGTGGAGTTTAAAGCCTCAATCTAACTCGACCCATGGGAGTATAACCTCATATCAATACCCCACTCTACCAATCCATGTGAACATTATTATTTATCCATTCACCATACACATACCACACCACAACCAATAATATCCAATACCAATAGCAAACACAAACCATAACAATCAACAATAGAATTCACATTATTCCATAATCCATTAACACACTTTACATTTATATTAATGAGTCATTTATCCCAATTCCCATTTCTTATGCCTCACTCACTAAGAATATTCACTAGTTACCCTATATTAACCCATTTAACATATTACACAATTCTCATGTGTTAATTCACTTAATACATTCATCATTTCCCATGAATTTTCCCACTTATGCTTTTTAAGTACAATTCAAATTCCATTAACACATTCATATTAATCCCATTGAACTATTTTCATTTCAAGACAAAAGATCCCTTAGCGATTAACCACCTCTAAAAAACTATAATTTCCCCACTTTTTAATAAAAAATTAACCATTCTACATGTTTTCATGGGATCTATCTACTAAAAAGTCACTTTCGTATTTAACATTTTCTTTAACCATGTTCGGGTTGGTAGACGCATCCCATTAATATCCCTAAATCAGTCAAGTTATCCTCAATGCACCCCACAGGGATCATGAGGGTCTCAAATCCTCATTTAGATTTTAATTTAACAAAATATCACCAAATTTATTCTAATACCAAAAAGAGGAACCCAAGAAAGAAACCAAACATGAACAAATAAATACATCTATTGGATATAAATTGTAGAACACCTACCTCAAATACATTGAAAAATACACTCTTAATAGTGGTTAGATATCTAGATTCAAACACCCCTTTAAGCCTAAACCTAGAAACCACATAATGAATAATTTTATACGGATTCATAAGAATATTTCCTAAGGTACAATCCCTAATATAGAAAAGAGAATCTAGAGGGAGATTGGACATACCTGAAGCTTCGATTCACAAAAGACGATGCTCCAAATGGCCAATAAATGAGGGAGATATATCCTTGGTATCTCTTTAGGGTTCTAGCTCATCACTATGGATAGAGTTAGGAGAAAGGGAGAGAAAATTAGGCAAGGAATTAAAATCCAATAATGGAAAAACTATAAATTTTATGACTTTTAAAGGGGTGCACAATTTACCAATATGATTTCCAAACCATGCACAAACCGTGTGCAAGACACTGTCCATGGGGAGTTGGGTCACACAGTTACCTAGGCAGGCCACACGGTTTTTCAAACCTTGCACCAACCATGCGATATTCTACTATCCAAGGTTTCATGGTTTTCTTGGGAAGACTGCACAGTTTACTTAATCATGTTCAAATTGTGCTCCTTGCACAGGTTGGCCCATTTTTCATTCCTTTTATGCCCCGAACCCCCAGAACACCCTTGAGGCCCCATATACTCCCTATAATCATTTCATTATCCAAAAAATGATATTGAAACCAAAATTTAAACAAGCACATTCCTCCATTAATTCCATGATATTACATTATAATTTAATAAAAACTACAAGCTCTATCAATACTTGAATTTATTTTGATCTTATTTGTAGCTACAACATTTATAAAATATACACTTGGTATTATATACCCTTAAAAATTGTATAATTGATTTATAAAACACTAATAACTTACATAGACTTTCCATGAAGTTTCTCAAACCCCTTCAAGTATCCCAGAAAATTCTATCTATGAAAATAATGTCCTCACCTCTTGACACCTTCTTTATAGGTTTCAATGTCCTAGGATGAAAATTAAACCTCTAATATACTTCATCTGGCTCAAAAAATTTACCCTTTTCATACTATAAACATATTTCCAGAGCCAAGACATCCCATGTCATGCTCATTTATCCTCAAAAATTTTCAAAATATAAGATACAAATTATTGAACTTAGTTATACTACTGAAACCATTTCTATTAATAATTGTTGAAATAATTTTCATATATAGAACAAGCCTTTTAGTCTCTCTAAGACATTACTTTACTCAATAATATTCAGTGCATGAGTAGAGACTAATTCTCCTTTGATAATTTTAAATATGATGATTTTGAAACCTCAAATAAATCATCATATTCAACATTCCATTTTTAACAACTTAACATTTGTATACTCAAGAGGATAGTTCTATAACACATAAAATATTCCTTCTTTCTTAAGGAAAATTATTAAGTTTCTACACCAACTCAATAAATTGCCTCCATTAAGATTTTTCTTTTCTATGATTGATCTCAAAGTAATGTTTTATGATCATTATGTATTTTATATATAATAGAAGCATTTATCTGATGAGTATAATGTTTTATATTCATTTAATAAGGACTTTTATTGAATGTGAGCCTATTAATCCTCTAGGCCAGTGAGCAGACCAATTCAATGTCCCTCTACACATGTTTATTTACTCAAAATAAATAAAAATACATCATAATTCTAAAAAATAATATGAATAAACTATAATTAAATTCTAAATTAAATCTCATAACCTACTAAAATCTAAATTAATGGTATAAGAAAAGTAAATTAATTATCAAACCTAGCATGTTACTTATTAAATAAATGTATAATTACTTAGAAGCATTTTAACACTTTAAAATAAAGAATACATCATAATTTATAATAAATAATTTATATTCATGAATAATAAATCAAGTAATAAAATAAATAAATAAAAAATTAAAATATTTAAAAATAAGATAAATATTTATGAATAATTCATAAAAAAATTACAAAACACTTAATATTTTAGGCATAAATAAACATGAAAAAATAACTTTTATTCAAAATAAACTTTTCATATTACCATTTATATCATTTTAATATGAACTATTACATATTAAAAACTATTAGAGAATTTATGAATGCTTTTATTATCAAATGAAAAACATTTCTAATTTCATGTAAAATAATAACATAAATTAAATATATTATATTTTGTTTTATTTAAACCATTGATTGAATCTACCAAACCACCTTTTGGATTATTTTAAATAAATTTTACAATAAAAGATATTAATATTAATATTTTATATTTATATTTATGAACTATTAATAAACAAATATAAAAATTATATATTTCCTTTTTTATAATTTATACACACTTTATATTTTATTTAACCATGTAAATGAACCTTAAAAAATTTCAAATTTACTAATACATTTTTGTTTTATTTTAAAGACCCCATTGAATTTGGAACGGTCCCTCTTGGATTGTTCTAGAGAAGGTTTTTCATAATTTTAACAAAAACAATTTTTCTTGAAAATAATTTCCATAATGGGGTTCACCACAATGTAGTCTTACACATAGATAGAACTATATGCATGGGGAAACCATGGCTATTTTGGTCATAAAATCAATGTGGTGACTCCCCTAGTGGTACCCCTTTCCACTAAAATCACCAAAACCAATTTTTAATATATTTTAAATTTAAGAAATTAATCATTTAAAGGTGAAATTGTTTCACCCAACCAAACCATTTTAGGTAAGAAAAATCAGTCCTAAAATGGACCAGTTGATATTATATGTGATGTGTTCTTTCATCATGGTGCGTATAACCCTAATGAATAAATTAGTTGATCATGTCATAGTAAATTCAATCATGATACCCTATTTTCATGTTTTTTTTATGACACCCATAACTACCATATCAAGAGATATGTGGAATGGTATTATAAATTTTATAAGTACCATACCAATGTAACATAACTTTTATATATGGTCCTTTAATTTTAATAATCAAAATGGTAGTTTTACATGGGACTATGCCATGGTAAGGTAAAACCAAGAACCAAAATAGGTGTTTTGACTTTAGGTATGTTGTGGTACCTAGGAAACTCATTTTACAACTTTCTTCATTAACTATAAGATAAAATAAAATAATTAAAGATATACTTTGATGTAATTAAAAGGTTTTGGAGGTATGGATATCATAATAAACACATTGGAAAACAACACTAAAACTCAAGAACAACCATGATCTATCCATATATTTGGAGTGAATAATAAAAAAAGGAATAAATAGTGTACCATGCACTAATGGATCTAATCTAATCCACCCAATTTTCAGGTAAATCACTAAGGAGAAACCAATAGGTCCCTCCCTTCTATGGTGTCCATAGATCACAAAAATAACTTGATACTCATTTAGGATATCTCTTAAGCCTTGGTCTTCTTGAACCTTGATTTTAATGATAGAAGATAATCCAAATATATATAATTTCAACCTTATGGATTTCTAACCATCACATAGTTCCATACACCATGTTTTAGGAATCAAACCCACTTATATAAAAATCTAATAAACCCATAAAATTCATCTTATTTAATGAAAATATCATAAAAATTATCAAACATTTCAACTCTTTGAAAAATTCAACTTGATAATCCATTAATTCATTTAACATTTAAATGAATATGTTTATCATTCAAAATCCATAAATTCATCATCTTATGATTAATAACTAAACATGTTATAATTTTGAGTTGATTTGGATTCATTCCTACACATTATCGCATTATGTGATAATACCATGAATGATTCACCATGGTATATTGTCATACACTATGTTATAGTGCACACAAGGATATACTACAGTGTATTATAAAAAAACATGTCATAGTCAGTCCCTTTAGAACACCTTTTTATCACTTTTAAGCCTCGAATGATGATATCCATATATAAACATCCATAGATAGTCTAATAAAACTCAAATGATTTATAATTACTCATATTTCTCAATAGTATCATATGTAACAATTGTTGTAACAATTTCAAATTAAAATTATTCATTTATCATTTAAATTTTAAATGGTTAATGTAGTATGTTATTGATGGAGATATACACTAAATCCTAATATATCTATATATGATATATATTTACCCATATCATACTATTTTATATATGGATGTCGTATGGTATGAAATCCATGTTAAAAGGGAACATTTTATGCTTTTAGGGTGTATCATTTCTTATGATATGGTGATATCTTAACACCATTTCCTTATATAATTATAGTATACGATATAGTTATATTATAATCCAACGTTATGTGAATTATCATATTGTATGATTCACATAACAGTTTATGATTGATTATTATTATTTAATATTATGTGTTAATGTTTAGATTCTATTCCATGATACCTATCACAAATCTTAAATATTTTATATGATGGAACATATGAGATATTAATTCATAAAAATTTCAAGTGTATGGTTAAGGTATATAAATCATTTGTAACTATATTCCATTTAATAATATGTTAAAAACATATGATTAAATTCGTGGAAGCTTGAGGATCATCCACGAGGCCTATATAAAGATGTCATAGTCATTGAGATGGTGTTATAAGATTCTTATACTAATTCTCACTTGAATACCCCCCCTCTCTTATTTTCCTTTTCCAAAACAGAGGTACTAAAATATTGTGGTTGTGAGGAGGCTCTTTTCCAATCATTTGTTGATTTAGATTAGCTAGTGGATATCATCAATGAAGGATTATGTTGGTTTATTCCCAGTGATTCTCATAAAACTCATGATGGAATATATAATATTCATCTACCATTGGTGAAAGGTTCACATGTCATTTATTTTATATTATAAATAGTTTTGATTTTAAATTATAGTGATTTTTGGTTTAAGGTTTCTTTAATTTTTTCCACTGCTTGAATGAGTTTTATTAATTCCTAATAAACCCATTAGTGGCATCAAAGTTTTTCCATTCCTTAAATTATTCAGAAAATTTTGTTATAAAATGAAGAGAATAGATATCATAATACATGTCATTAAATATGATGTTTATTTTGAACTATGAAGTAATTTATGATATGGGATATCATATGTAATGAAAAGGTTTTTTGTGGCATGAATTATGATATAGCATATTGTAAGTTGTGACATGATCACACAATAGGATATGGGATATTGTACACAGTGACCCAGTGTAATTTCTCCAGTTTTTAATATATCATAACATTTGATATGGATAAATATAGAGTATGATAGTGTTGAAGGGAAATATTTTAATTCTACAAAATAGAGAATTGTATTGTATAGGGATTGACAACCTGAGGAGGAAGAATGCAAGGAAAAAAATAAGGATCCAAGTAGCTAAATTCTCATAAAAAATAAAAATCCAGAGGATAAAAATAGTATTCCTACCTACCTAAGACAATGAATATGAAGTTTTCCAAGAAAATGAGGCCTAAGGAGATGGACTTAAAACCCAATGATAAGGAAAAAATGGTGAGTAAAAAGACCCAGTTTATAATTGAAATGACCAACAATGTTCTCTCCAATGATCAAAGTAAAGATGGTGATGTGTTAGGAGAATCAAATAAGCTACAGGAAGCCTTAGGGGTGGTTGATCTCTCCTACAATAAGAACTTCCCTGATCGGGTTATTCTAACTAAGGGCATGCCTATCGAACAACACTATGAGGTAGGAAAGGAGGTTCCATGTATTTTTAATACTTATGAAATTATCATCTTCTCCAAGGAAGATATGTTGGAGTAATCAATCTGGATAAATGCCTTGCAAGAGTATGCTGATAAGATTACTAAGATACTGTTACTTGATCAAACAAACAAAGATCAGATGACATGGATCAATAAGATAGATCATATTATGGTAATAGGTTTCAATGTAGGGAAGATAAAAAAGGAAGAGTATACCCAAACATGGGACAAGATGGCTCATTGGTTTGAAGATCTTATCAAGGAAGACCCATATTCTGAGGTAAACTATCTCTATTTGAAATTATTTAGGGATACTAATTCTAATAGGCCTAAATTAGATTTTAATGGTTTGAACATCTCATATGGTACTTAATTCTTTTTAATTTGTAATTTCATGGTTCTCACTTTCAATAAAAAAAGTGTTTGTAAAATTTAAAAAGTAATTGTCAGTCAGTAACTATTTTTTTTATGATATCAATGTATACCATAAAAGATGATATCCTTTTAAACTGAACTATGGTGTACATGATTGATAATTTTAGACTATCAATCATAGGATATGAGGAACCAATCATAATTTTTCAAGAACCATGTCATTATAGTTTATGAAATTTATAGGGAATTTGGATTTGTGTTATATAAGTAGGTTATTTTTCAAGAATTGGTGCTTGAATCATAATTCTAAAGGTTGGAACATCTTGAGGAGATGATTTTGGACATGGACCAAGTTCGAAGATGTGTTTAGGGATATCGGGTGAATGTAAGAGTGGGTTTGGGGTGACTCTGCTAAATTATTTCGTAGGTGGCCCATCATGCTTTGATAATTGAGGGTCAATCTATGACAATGGTATGTAGGGGTTTTCCCCTATACATGGGGGTGATTGCACCCGAACACATAGGGGACACCCCACAACCTTACCAACACAAAATATGTGTTTCAAATAATGGGAGGTCACGCTACAGGGGTCTGGGGCCTTGGGTGTTTAGTTCTTCTTGGGGTGGTCACACCATGACCCTTAAGGGATGTTCTATGACCTATCTTGGTGAAAGAGCTCCACAAAACAACCCTCAAAGGAACAAAACAACTGAGCTAATTACCAATATTTTTTAACATGGGTGGATCCAAAATTTCAAGGTCACCCCCTTTTTGTTTTGGTGGAACATCCATGTTGGGAGAAACCATTTTGGACAGCATTGTACTGACCCATGATTTTAATAATAAATTTCCTTAATTAAATATAAAGTTGAGTGGATAGTATTACAAAAAATTACAAACTAAAATGAAAAAAATGATACATTAATAAAATAGTATTATTAAATATGATCTTTAGAATATGATCATTAAATTGGTGGGTATCAATAGAATTAAACACCCTATAAAAACTATGTAAGAAATGATATATTAATATACGATTCATTTCTTTAAAATACATTTTTTACACTTATGAATTTTTTATTTTAAAATTAGTTTCTATCAAATTTATAACATGAAATTTGAAGAATTAACTTAATTTTTTAATTAAAACCATCAAAATTATCCTAATATGATTTTTTATATTTTTAATAAAATAAATGATTTTTTAGATGAATGGTGAAAAATATAGTTTTCCCCAAAATGATAACTTTTATTAAATTATCATAATATAAGTAAGACCTGGAGTTTTTTAATTAGTAAAATATGTATTTAAGGAATAAATTTATACATTTTAAAGAAATTGTTCAAATGAGGATCGAGGAGGTTTCAATGAAGTTTGGAGCAACAATTTTGCCACAGTAGGTGGTTCACGACATAAAATAGAGTTTTTAATGTGATAGGTTATTCTTGGATTGGAGAAAATTGATTCCAACCTTAAGTTCAGATGGGTATTTTTCCCCCTAATAAACTCAATATGTGAAATATTAATTCCCAATTTGGATTAATTCAAGGCTATGGCACCATGAAAATCAATGGATGTTCATTGGGTTGAAAATTTGTGGAGTTTACGGCTTGAATCCCTTTCACATATTAAAATAGAGGTCCTTGAGAAAACTCGTGACCTGAATCTGGATTTCACATCATGAAGGAACCATGTTCTAACTTGTTTATAAATTTCATGGTTCTCCCAAATTATTTTGTTTCTCCATTTTCCCTCGAACATTTGAAAAAACCCTGTCAATTATGGAGGATCTTCTATCCCTTTCCATATTTATTTTATCCTTGGCTTGAAAAGGTTATTTATTTGTTGATTCAAGGAGAGTTATTATCTTTACCACCTTAATTTATTTTATTCTTATCATGGGGATTCACAATTATGATGTTGTTTTGGTTTTGATTGTTTTTTGGGTGTGTTTTTTATGATCCCTTAGTGTGGTTCAGGTTTATCCAAGGTTTCCTTTTGAGGTAATGTGGTATTTCAATCATTTATCTTTTACCAATTTGTGCATAGTGACCTAAAAAGCTTCATTTAGGTATGGTATCCTCTTTCAATTCCATTTTATGTTCATGTGTGGGGATTTCATGATTTTTCTTTCCATTGGGTGGATAATAAGGGTTATATTAATAAAGATAATAAAGTGGATTAATCTGAAATTGATGGGAATAGGGAGAAATCATATGTTTTACTACTTTTATTTTATTACTATGGATTTTATACATGTTTTTTTCATTTATAAAAAACTTGATTGTTGGGAACCTTACTTATTTTATAGTTGATATTATTTTGATACCACTTCTCTGTTGATTGTTTGATCATTCCCTAAATAAAATGATAAGAACATATATATTTCTAATGAATTGGTTTCCTATGGAAATATGGTTTCTATGATAACAACAATGAAAAATAATGAACTATAGTAATTTAATACCTTAAACTTAATTTATGGAATCTTGAATGTGTTTTTGTGTGTGGTTGTGCTTACGAAAATGTATTGTGTGATGCGGGGTATTTTTCGGTGATGGAGGTGACTGGCTTGGGTGTGGGATGAGATGTGTGGCTAATCCGATGTATATGTTAGTTGGCATGGTATGTGATGTGGGTTATTGTATAGTGGATGTGATTTGGGATGATATATAGTGGTTGTGGCATGCGGTTTTTGTGGTGAGATGGTTGGGTTGCAGTGAGATGGATTGGTATAAGTAGTGTTGTGGTGATGGTTAATGTGATATGGGTGAGAGAGTCTATGGTGCGGTTGTTTTAGTTTCTTGGTTAGAAATGGAATAAATTTTAAAGTCATTAATGAAATGACATGGTTTGGTAAATGGATAATAATGGGATAAAACTGATATGTGGTACTTAGATTAAATGGATTAAATGAATAATGAATGGGTGGTGTAAATATGAATGAAATGGATTAGAAAAGGGTAGATAATAGAAACTAATTAAATCTAGAAAATGATGTAACTTGTATTAAAATTTGATTTGTGTGCCTGCGTGTGGTGGTTATGTGATTTGATGTATTTTGTGGTGTTATCAGTTGTGACAGATTTCACATGGTGCAATGGAGTTGTTGTAAAGTATGATTGTACAGTTTTTGTGAACCAATATATTTGGTTTTGTGTGGTATCAATCTATAATATATTTTATGTTATTTCTATATGTTCCCCAATCAATTTGGATAACCTTACTAATGCATAAAGGTTTTGGGTTTTGGGTGTTTTTTCTAATTTCTAGGATGGTGGTGATATAGATGGCGGTCTTCATCCTCTTCCATGATCTTCCTTCAGTAGTGATGATCCAAGTTGGTGTTGGATTTTTCATAGTGATGATATAGGTTGTTATTGGATATTACCCAATGGCGATGAGTGTTAGATTTTTTTTGGGAGTTATTCATTGTATAAGGAAGGTGTGAGGTTTATTTATTTCAAATTCATGATACCCTATTGCTCTAGTTATATGATTAGAATGTGATGTGATGTGATGTGATGCGGATATTATGTGATGTCATGACTAGTGATAGGATAAGTTTATAGAACTTGAGAGGATGGTATAGGTAGGTATGAATCCCAACCCACATCATATATGGATGGATATGTGATGTGATATGTATGGAAGGGATGGGATCACATGATGTTTGACTTTGGGGAATGAGAGCAACAAATCAATAGGGAAGTGGTTATGAGGCACCTTTGTTTAGGTTCTTGATACTATGTTACAATATTGGATGTGTGACTTGGTGAGCGATCCATGGCGAGGTTGTAATTATTTAGTTTACATTTTTAGGTTTTTTTGGTTCTACTATTTATTTGTTGGCTCATTAGTATGATCCTTTCAAATGTGCACTAGAGACCTTGGGCATGATCAAACTAAGTATACATGTTATGCTCACCCTATATAAATATAAACGTTTTTAGGTTTATCAAAGAAGTTTTGGGATAAATATGGATATTAATAGCTCATGTTTTTGAGCTTTTATTGAGTCATTTCCATAGGATTGTTCTTTTGGTATTTACTTTATAAGGACCCAACCTTATTACATTACATATTATTGAATTTAGTCAATAACTCACTAAATTTCACATTGAATATATTTTAAAGTTTATAGATTTATATAATTTTTACATAATACATTCATAACATTCCACATTAATATAGAGTAGATACCATAAAAATAATATTCATTTCTTACAAAATATAAAACTTTTCAAATAACACATGATTTCTTTGAAAAATCTTCATAACATTTAAATTGGATTCATTATTTGTCTTACACATCCTTATAACCTATTAAAATAATTTAAAAACTTGGGAGGAGCACAAAAATCTTAGTAATGGATATAAAAATAAGTAAAGAAAACATTATCCCATGAATACTTGTAACATATGAAATCATTTAAAAAAACATGCTTGTCACCAATATAAAATTACTTTGTGAAACTTTATATTTCCAAAAAACATATAGAACATTAATATAACTAAAAAGGTATCTTTTTGAATCACTTAAATAATCTTGTAACCCTCTCGGATACCTTATAATTTGTAACTGTCATGGCTACCTTATAATGTAATCCTCACGACTACCTTATTGTGTAACCATCACAGTTACACTTGGAGTAACCATACGAACGACCTCCAACTTACAAATACCAAATAAATTTGAGGGAGATATAGTTCACACCCTTCATCATAAACAATTCCCAATAACCATAACAAAATCATATAACCTGAATAATTACATAAAAACATTACTTCTGAATTTCGTAACACAGAATTTTTAAAAGAGGATTTCAAAAGAAAAGTCTCTTAAAAATATTCTATAATTGAAGTTAGAATTAATAGAGTAGATGGAATATTTATATAATCTATAAATACACATAATTAAACATAATATAAATAAAACTCATCACACAAAAAATTTTAAGACCACATAAATAATGATGTAGAAGGTTAACACAAAGAATGGAAATCAGGTTAAGAATTCTCTTACCTCGGGTTTGTCTAACATAAAACTTTTTTAAACCTTCGGTATAATGGTTAAAAGACTATTATTAATATATTAAAAAAAATATTCATGTTTATAATACCTTATATGATCATTTCATAACAACATTTTACCCTTTAATTGTTAGTGTTTTGTTCCTTCCATTGTTTCTGATGTGTTCTTTACATGATTTCCATGGACGGTTTGCATTTGATTTTCTTGTCGTATAGAAATGAAATTACAAAGGTGTAATGGAATGTTATTAATGTGTTTAAAAAATATAAAATTATACCATAAATCATTTTTTATCATAGATTATGATGAATCTTTAGATAAAACATTAACGATATTTGTTTAGATCATTTTTTGCGGTTCCTCAAGAATCATGAACTTGTTTCATTATTTAATTTAATGTTATGTATAGAAGTTCATTACAGAACATATAATAGGTTAAATCATAAATTTTAAATTCTTTTTCAACCATTAAAAGGGTTTTATTATCATATTTTATAGAAGTAATGAAAATTGAAAACACATCATCCATGATTTTGGTAAATCGGCACATCATGGACGGTGTTTTTATTTTTTAGAAATAAGAGGTATAAGAGAATAAAAAAGATGATGAATTGTATACACGAACATTATAAAATAAATAATATAAAAGATTCTAGGTATTTCATACCTCGTGGATAAGGTTAGGGTAATCGAGTATAATAAAATAAAGGAATTGAAAATAAAACACATGAAAAAGGAAGATGATTCTTACTCTTGATCTCTTCTCCTTGAGATCCTCCTTAAGGCCTTTGATTTTGGCCTTTTGGTGAGAAAAATAGGTCTTGTATGTGGGTAAGAGACTTGGGGAGGTAATTTTGGAGAAATTATACAATTATAAATGCTTGAGAGGTGTGAGAGGAATATGGGAATGATGGTGATATTTATAGTAGAGGAGAGGAGGGATTTTACATTATTTTAATCATTATTTTAATATTTTTGTCCAAGACTATTAATAGTCTTTATTATAATGATAAAAATAGTAAATAGATCATGTGAGTTCAAAAAAAGGTGTCTTACATAATTTATGATGTCATAAATAGTATATATAACTGATAATTTGAATATATGGTATTTTACCGTATTTCAATATTCATCAAAAATTCAATAATTTCAAAAAAATCCCTAAAATTAACCCTAATAAATTTTCGACATGTATAATTAAAAAATGAAATACATTTTTTGAAAATAATTTTCAAAATATTATTAATTTAATTTTTAAATAAAATGATAATTTATTTAAAAATAATAATTTTTAAATCTATAACTCCTTTTTTAACACCTTAAAAAATTAATCAACCTATCATTATCTTATAAACATAAGAAAATAAAAAAAAATATGATTCACTATTCATAAAGTTCATATTACTATTCATAAGGGTATGTTACTATTCACCAAAAAACAATTTGGTTCTATTAGACTCCAAATAACTTACTGGTCACAACTGTAGATAATAATTTTTTGAAATTCAAATCATACAAGCAGAAAAATTATGTTTAAAGTATAGTTATAACTATCCACTTAAAATAAAGTTTCATGCATTTCAATTTATTTTCTTAAAACCTTGGGGTGTTACATTATTCACACCTTCTAGAAATTGCATCCTCACAGTTTTATTTACTTATTAAACAAGTAAGGGTACCTTTTCCTGAGAGCATTTTCAGATTCCCATGTTGCTTCTTCAACCATGTGGTTTCTCCATAAAACCTTTGCATGGTAGATTACCTTATTCTGCAATACTTGTTCCATTCGATCAAGAATTGAACTGGTTTCTCTTTATAAGAAAGGTTCTCCTCCATTTGAACTACTTTTGGGCTCAAAACATGAGATGAATGTGAAACATAATTTCTCAACATTGAAACATGAAAAAAAAATTGTACATGAGATAAAATCAGAGGAAAAGCTACTCGATAGGCAACTGGTCCAAATTTCTCTAGAATTTCATATGGTCTAATAAACCATGGACTTAGATTTCCTTTTTATCAAAACGTATAACACTTTTCCATGGTGAGATTCTAAGAAAAAAATGATCACCTACCTCAAAAAAAAATTCTTTTCTCTTATTGTCTGCATAACTTTTCTTCCATCTTTGAGCTGTCCTCATATGTTGTTGGATCATATTTACTTTGTCATCCACTTCCTTTATTAATTCTGGTCCCATCAAATTCCTTTCCCTGACTTCATCCTAAAAAGCTAGAGTTCAACACTGCTTCCCATACAATGCCTCAAAAGGAGTCATCTGTATACTTGAATGAAAAATGTTATTATAAGAAAACTCAACTAAAGAAATATGTTGATACCAACTTCCCTAGTAGTCCATTAAACAAGCTAGAAGCATATCCTAGAAAGTCTGAATCATTTTTTTGAATACCCATTTGATTGATGATGAAAATCTATACTAAAATTTAATTTTACACACAACAATTTATGAAGGCCCTTCCAAAAGTTAGAAGTGGACCTAGGATCCCAATTAGATATAATGGAATGAGGCACTCCATGAAACCTGACAATATATTTTAGGTACAATCGAGAATGATAATCCAAAGACATTGTATCTCGAATAGGGAGAAAATGTACAGATTTAGTCAGTCGGTAAACAATAACCCATATTGCATTGTAACCTTGAGAAGTATTTCATTTTCCCACAACGAAGTATATAGATATATTCTCTCATTTCCACTCTAGAACTAGAAAAGGATGAAGCATCCCCTTTGGTAACTACCTCTCTACTTTAACCTATTTAGATGTCAAACATTTCACAGTAAAATCTGCAATATCTTTTTTCATTCCATCCCGCCAGTAATACTCCTGAAGGTCTTTGTACATCTTAGTACTTCTAGGATGAACTGAAAATGGAGAACTATGAGCTTCACAAAACAAGTCTTTCTTCAACTAAGAATCATAAGACACACACAATCATTTTATAAATCTCAAAATACAATATTTATCAATGTTAAATTATGAAAACTTACCCATTTTAACCAATTCTACCTTTTTCTGTTGCTCACAGTCTTCCTTCTGCACTTTCTTAATTATGTCTGATAACGATGAATTCACTGAAACCTGAAACAAAACATAGGTATTTCCTACACCAATAACTTCTAAGACAAAATTCAACAAATCATTAGTCAATGTATTATGTTCCAATCATAACATGGTTATAGATGCATGATGTTTTTGACTCAAGACATCTACCATTTGTTTTCTTTTCCTGGATGGTAATTGATCGTGAAATCATAATCCTTTATTAGTTCAAGCCATATTCTCTACCTCATATTTAATTCCTTCTAAGTGAATATATACTTAAGACTTTTATGGTCAGTATATATTTGACATTTGGATCCTCATAAATGATTCCTCTAAATTTTAAAAGAAAAAAACCATAGATTACCATTCCAAATCATGTGTGCGATAATTTAACTCATGTGGTTTTATTTGTATTGAATCATAATAAATTACCTGATCATTCTACATAAAAACACAACCAAGTCCCTTAAATGAATCATCACTGTTGATTAAAAACTCACCATTTCAGGAAGGAAATTACAAAACTAGAGCATTCACCAATCTCTTATCCATTTCCTAAAATCAAACATCACATTATTCTGTCCAAAAAAATATAACCCCTTTTCATTTTAACTTATTTAGCATGTAAAGACCCATAAATTTCAAGGAATTTTTTTTCTTAAATACTTTGGAATTTTACGAGTCTGCGGTTTCTAACGGCACTTGATTCCGAGGCCCGGTGTGCCCGGAATCAATTTCTAAAATTTATTTCGAGTACATTCAGTAAACAAACATGCGGGTTTTTCTATCTTTTGAACCAGTGCTCGGAATAGAAATATGAGGGCACCAATGAACTCGCAGTGCCGATATTTTCTTAAGGGGATCTTTATTGCAGTTGCTTTTTTATGCGGGTTGAGAGTTAATTTTTGGGGATTTAGAATAAAATAAATAAAATTTGTAATACACAATTTTATTTATGTTTGGTGGTTATTTCCTCCCAAGGGAGTAATATGTGGGGCCCATAACCACATAACCTCCCATTATTGAATATTTTTGAGATGGGGACCACATGATCCTCTAACCTTTCAACTCCCTTAAACCCCCATTAAACCCCCCCTTAATTAATTTGAAAACTCTCCCATTAATTGTGTGATCTCTTCACCTTCCCCTCTCCTATTAATTTTTTCTAACACTTTTAATTAATGAATTGAATCCTCCAATGAATTAATTAATGTGTTTGAATTTTCAAAATTTATGTGTGAATAAAATAATAGCCTTAGATATTATTTTATTTTGGGCACTCGTTGTGTTGAGAGGATTTTTGGAGAGCTCTTGAGAATTAGAAGAAGGAGTTCCTCACTTCAACAAAGAACACCATCCTTCCAATGAAGAACCACTGAAGAATGATGATCATCTCCTTTGATCTTTGGCCAAGACAAAGGAGAAAGAGCCACCCACAAGGAACGCCGACGACGCGCCATCCTCGACTCCTTCTTCCCCGATGTCAACGAATTGAGGCCGTCTCCCTACGATGCTGTTTTCAGAGATGCCCGACTACCGAGAACATTATTTCGATGTAGGGGTTTTGTATAATTTATAAGTGAATAAATTATCTCATTTGTGTTGTTTTCTTGGGAATAACTTCGGTAAATTGTTACCGCCTAACGCGGAGGGCGCAGGCCGAACGAACACAGCCCGACGACCCTCCGATGTTTTCCTGAATTTATTTGCGATTGAGGTGCGTTGGAAGAGGCGACGAAGTGCGAAGGTGGCGGCCGCATGTAGAAGAACTGGGGCCTACAACCGTCGGCTTCTCGGCCGACGAAGAACCGGCTAGCTAAGACAACCGGACCAAAGAGACTGTGGTGCCACAAGGGCACCACGCTATGGAGGACAGTGGCCCGCGTTCCGGGGGCCGCTCGACGGACAAACCGGCCAGGCTGGGAAGACCCACGGTGCCAGGAGGGCACCTCACTAGAGGAACCGCGACCCACTCTCACCAAGAATACCGGCCGACCGGATAGAAGGAAGGCGCCACCGGTTCAGGAGACCCCCCCCCCAGCGCTCGGCCATCGGGCCGAGCCGCGGCCAACCGCACCACGCCAGGCCTTGCCGTGCCCCTTTGGGCTGGGTCGTACCCCTGAGGATGGGCCGCACGATTCACAGGGCTGGTCTGACTTTCTGTCGGGTTGGACCCGCCAAAACAGGGTTGACCTGACCCGCCAGCCCACTGGGCTTGACGGGCTGGACCCGTTTTCACTTAAACGTGAATAACTTTAAGTCTGCACGTCTGATCGATGTGCCATCTACGGAACTGAGACCCTCACAATAAAGTGTTACTTCTATGATACTCTAAGTGATTTTTGGATGACTATGGAAAATTTTTGGGTTTGGAACGAGCGTATTTCCAACCGGGACTCGGGAACGAAAATGCTAATAACTCTCAGACCGGGCATCCAATTGACACGCCGTCTGACACGTTGGGTTTATTTTGACAAGACGGAACGTTGGGATACATCAACTCTGGACTTTGTGATAGTTGATGTATGAACCTATTTGCTCGAAGAGAGGACCCTCCTGGAATCGAGCGTGCTATGTGCGGAAACCCTAGAGCTAGTTACGAATGCAACAATAACTGTATTGGAATCCTCCATGGGTTCAGCAGTGATGAAAATTGTACTAGAATCCTCCGTGGGTTCGGCAGCAATGACAACTATACTGGAATCCTCCATGGGTTCAACAGTGACAAAAAATGTACTGGAATCCTCTGTGGGTTCGGCAGCGACGACAACTGTACTAGAATCTGTCGTGGGTTCGGTAGCGACAATGAATCAGTGACTACATCTGATCATATCTATCTCTATACGAAAGATGTATACCTATGTGAGATGAGTCTTGAATTTCAATCATTATCATCGATATGATTGACTTTACTTCCTGTGTGAACTGGGTTGTGCTTGGGCTCGAGATTTGGAGCCGAACTGAGATTGTTAACTTAGGTATATGTATGGGCATATACCTAAGTAGAGTTATTTGATACTTCATGATTGTATCTTTCCTTTTGTGGTTTATCCTTCGTGGATTCTGGGATACCTTCAGGGGTCTCAGGGTCCCTACTGAGTATCATATACTCACCCATGCATGGGCTATGCCCGCACTACGTTGTGTTGGATGTAGACGACAGACAACACTAATCGAGGTGGAGGCTTGTGGAGCTGGACGATACCCGGAGGTGGACCACTTGGGGAGACGTACACAGAGCGGACAGCCGGACTTGAGGTGCTGAGGAGGCCAGCTGTACCCACCCTTCAGATGGGATTCCTGGAGGACGACCCAGTGACTACTATTTTACTTTACTGCTGTTGTACCAGCTTTTCAGTTGTACTGTACTTACTGTTGGGCTTGTATTTCCGGCCCCTTACCTTTCAGCACTTACTTTTGTATTTCAGTATTACTTAGTTCTTACTTTTGTTGCATACTCTATTGTGTTTGTTTACTATATAAAGGCAATGCCTTCCCTTTTTATCGGGATTTACACCTTTGGTGCTAGTCACCAGCCCTTAGCCTATAGAAGGCGGGCTTGGTGTAGTCACGACATGGGCCTTGAGGACGGTTCGTGACATAGCAGGCTAGATAACAGTGCAATTCTTTTAACAAACCTTCACTAATAAACTTATAATACAAGAAAACTACGAATCTCTATAAGATTTGTACACTAAAATAAAATTACTTTTACCAACATAAATTTAGTGACATATATCATATATTTTAGTATAAATGAACAATTCCAATAGATATTAAGTTTTATTGTTATTAAATTTAAATACCACCATTTATTTTTACCAACACATATATATGTTGGTATTAATTTTTTAATACCAACAAAAACTTTACCAATAATTAAATTTGCTAATTTATCATATTAAACCCAACAGTTTTTTTTACTAACAAATCAATATTTAATTACAAATCTTTATTACTAATAATTTTCCTCAACATGAAAATTTGAAACCATTATTTATTCAATACAAACAAATAATTTAACAACAAAAATGTTTGAAACTATTAGTTATTAGTTTACTGAAAATAGTATATTGCTATCAACCAAAACAAAAATAGACTAATTTCTAACTTAATTATAAAAAATTATGTTGTTATTAATGAGGAAATATTGATAATATTTAGAATAAATACTAAATTTGATTCATGATATATTATATTTGATATATAATTAAAATAAAATTTGAAATATATTTCAAAGGAATAGAATGTAATAAAGAAAGAATGAAATAAATAAAATTTAATAGTAGATCCATCAAAATAAAATGAAAAACACACCCCCGACCTCACACTCCCCACATTCCTATCCTTGCACTCACCACACACCTCCCCTCTCCCCACGTCGTTGTCTCCCGCTGGTGCCGCCCCCAGACCATTGATCTCTGCCTACACTCATAGACACAATTTATCACCATCTCTCGCACCCACAATAACACCCCCTTCGACTCTTCAGCATCACCTACACCCCTTTTCTACTGATGATTGATCGATTTTTCCACTTTAAACTAAAAATATATGGTATCACCTATTTCTCATTCAAAAGGTCAATAATTGGGCATATTATCATGTATGAAACCTTTATCTTCAAGTTTTAGTCCTTTGAAATCTTAGGCTTCTGGTGTTTGAATTGAATTTCTGTTAGGGTTTCAGTGAGATTCAGATAAAGTGTGTTTTCTTGTTTTTGTTTTTATTTATTTTCCTAGTGATTTTTGGTTTCTAATTGGATGATTCTCCAGATCCACTACAGTTATTTGAGTTGGACCTACATACCTGCACGCATCAATTCCATTTTAATATTTTTCCATTTAATTCACTTGTTGTAGAAATGTAGGGTTGAACCAGAGGACGCAAGTAGATTCATCATAGGATTTATCCCACACACTGGTTTATCTAATTTTATATCAGGATGTTCCGCTTTTTTAGTTTACTATAGAGGCCCTCCTACATTTATAATCTGTAAATGATGCTAAAAATATATATAAATGGATAGATAATTTGAAAGATGGTCTACTTTCATACTTTATTCCACAATTTTCATTTCTATTTCCATATCCACATTATATATTAGTTAGTACGAGTCATTTTTTTGTAGGATAAGAAATAGAAATTAACTGACTATCATATAGGTGATTTGGTTAAGCTTTTGGATGTTTCATCCATGGAGAGTATTCTTTTAACAACTTATGAAAAGTTTCAACTATTGCTCAGAAAGAACCATATGAAGGTATATTTTTTTGTTGCTTTTATTGGACCTTATTGTTATTATACTTGTTAATGTGTAGAGTTTAATTATTTTCCAATTGATTTTTATATTAGTGTAAATTGAAATTAATTGCATTAGAAATTAGAGTAGCTGAAGCTGAATGTTATATTTATTTTTCATGTTTTTATCATACTACTAAATAGAAATTGAGATTAATTATTTTGAAATATTTATTTTTAAAACTTATAGACAATAATAAGCAGTTTGAATAAAATATTAATGTTTTCTTTTTTGATGGAAAACTTTCACGCTTAAATTCTTGAAGATAATAGTGAAGTGAACAAAACACCTTTTTATAAGAAATATGGGAACACTCATCTAGAACTTATAACATAAATTAATTGGAATTTATTTTTTTAACATAAAGAACCAATCTACCGATGATCCAAGTGCCAGTAGATAAAATCATCCCACCAGGCAAGATGAAAACCTGAATTCTTGTTCATCTTCATAAAAAAACTAACCAACTCATAATAATTTGTTCATTATAATGTCTTCCAAGGACTGATGTAGAGGCTCCTCACCTTTTCATGAAAAAATGTGCTTCCGAAATTACATTAAAATGCCTTGATAGGATGACCATGGTCACTAAAATCAATACCATAATCCCATGTTTTCTCTTTTAAAGCATTATCTTTTTTATAGTTAAGGAATGCGACATGATAATAATGATGATCAGAGGTGTAAATTGTGACCAAAACATAAATTATGTTTTCATCAATGAAAATATGGTTCAAAAATTTCCTAATATTTCCATTTTATATAGCATCCAAACTAAGTGACATTTCTTCCTTTAAGAATTCTTCTAAGCCCTAGTATGCATCAAGTGTGATAAGATATGTATGTATTTCTCATATTCATAGCTAATTTCACTTAGTTAACTCATTGGTAAATTTTTTCCAATATACTCATAAAAAATGTACTTTGGGGTAATCACTCAAGAGTACGGACACCCCATCCATTTAATTAGTGAAGAACACCTACAAATTGCATGTGGTGCCTCTATGCACAGCTCAAATTTTACATTGCATGTTGCAGCCACACATTATCTTCAACTATTGGATAAAATATCTCATTTAATATCCTTTTCATTGTCCAGAAACATTGTCATTTCAAAACCTCTTCAACAGGTAGTTTTGATAATATAAGTAGTGAGACTTTGTGAGGTATTTAACTCATGAAAATGAAATCTTTTTGGAATTATTATCTTAAAAAACCTTGTTGAGTATATGCATGATCCTTTCACATTTCACATGAACATGCACATTCACATGGAATTGGCGATGAAAGACAATCTAATTTATAGTTTGGAGATTAATATTCATCACCAACCTATGCTATAATGAAAGTTAAATATGCATTTTGGTAGAAGAAATTTTGTTGGATGTAATAGAATTTATCCAAGTGCATAGATTAGATAGAGATAAGTGCATTCAAAAAACACAATTTTAGATTGTATATCTCTTTCAAACAGCCTTTGGTACAAGTTGTTATGTGAATACTCTATGACTGTTCAAAAAGAAAATGCATGTGGAACATAATTCCAATCTCTATCTATTGAAATGATTGGTGGATTATAGTTTGTTGACCAGATAAGCAATCAGTGAATACATATCATCAAAACTCATAGGTATGAATTTTTTAGATGTACATTATCATGTATATTTGTGATACATTTCCTTATCATGTCTCTTTGTGATGTATTTCATTTTTAAAATATTTAGGTTGTGTTTGAAAACACTTATTGAAGAGTGCGTATAACACTTTTCACTTATGTAAACACTAAAAAATCACTTTAATCAGTGTCAAGAAAATAGTTTTATAGTAAGCAATCTGAAAACCATAGCTATAAGTTTTATAAACACTATTCAAGCCAAATACAGATATTGTGGGGGGGGGGATCAAGGAACACATTTAAGTGAACCATTTTTGTCTCCATCTAACATCTTTGATATCTTAATTCCTATTTTCTGATACTTTTCAATGGAGTGGGAATTAAATATGTTTTTTTAGTTAATGGAAACATTATAACAGATTCTCTTTATTGGGAGTGTCTCAACACAATGCATGGATAGTCTTGTTGCTATTCCACCGAGTCAGGATATCCATAGTATTTTAGCTACCTACTAAGTGCACTACTATACTAAGTTATGTGGATTCTTTGATTTATTGGAAACTAACATAGTTCATCCATCATGTTTTTTGTTTTTTTTTGTTTCACAACTTATTGTCTTCTTCCGAAACCTTTTAAATGAAGTTTTTTTGGTCTTTAATTACAATATAGTCCTAGTTTGTTTTGAATTTTCTACACATTTCACATGCTTGATTGCAATTCTCACATAATATTTTTATTATCGAACTTTCTAAGCAAGGAAAAAAAATTAGTAGATTTTGATTTAGTTTATTTACTATTATACTTTGTGATCAGGTATTGTTTCCTTCTATTTTCTATGTGCCATATCATTTTATTTAGATGATGATGTATAATAGTTTTCTTCTTATTTAGTGTGTGAGTAAGAATTTCATGGATTCCAAAGCCTCCACAATTTATAGGTATCTAATGCCCACAAGGGAAGTTTTATATTTTATTTTTTAGAGCTTATAATTATATTTTATTAAACATTTATTTATAGGGTATGTTTGTTTGGATCTTGTTGGATTCAACTTCTTCTTTAAATGTTAACATGGTTTTATCATTTTTATTGAAGTCTACTGATGTACTTAATATTTTCCATTATCTTTTTTGTGTTGTTTTATTGAAGAAAAATGTCATATCTTTCAAGATATAGGCATAATATTTCATTGACTCAAGTAGGAGGAAAAATATTCACTTATCAGGGGGAGTAAATTTCTGGGTTTCATTCTATTTTTTCTCCACTATAATATGTTATATGCTGAATTATATGTTGTTTTTATTAATAAATCCTGGGATTTATGTTGTTTTATGTATATGGGATTGATTTTAGCCACCTTCATATTAAATTATGGATGATGACTCACCGCATGTTGTCGACGCGAGCCTACTGTAGATGATAGTCGCCATAGTGGTGATATCATCTCTGAGTGGGTGAGCTACATACATGGACCTTACTGCCACATGCTGCTGATGTGAGACTAATATAAACGATCACCACCATTGTGGTGATATCACGACTAAGTGGGTGAGCTACATGGGTGTTTTCGTCAGTGTGATCCACAAAAACGATAACTGATGTGTAAAAAAACAATTGAGGGGGAAGATTGATCGAGTTTCATGTAAAGCCTTTGAACATGTTTAAATGTGTTTTTAATGTATTTTCTTAGAGTTTGAGCATGTTTTTAAAATATATTTGAACATATTTTTTATAATAAATCATCAAGTCTCGTATAGCTAATTTTATAATTATTACATAATAAATATAAAAAAAAATTAGATATAATTAGATTAATAAATATAATATAATATTTTAGTAACAAATATTGTAATACCCACAAATAGTATTTTATCTAAATTATAATTTATAAAAAAATATTAATTATTGTTTTTCTATATAATAACAGATAAAATAATATTTTTAATAACCTTGCCAATGAAAAGATAAATGATCATAATAATATTAGCAAAAAATAAATATGTCATATGAATCTGTTAGTACATATTTTGAACAACATATATTGTATCTTTTGGTATTATAATAATTTCAACAGAACTATTTTATATGTCACAATAACATTTACTAACAGAGTTTTTACCAATAATTTAGTGATAGGGACATATATGTTGGTAAAACCCTTTACCAACAAAAAATGTACTTTTACCAACATATATGACCTTGTTGGAAAAAGCTAAATATTTTGTAGTGGTAGGTCTTGGACATTCATCAACCACTTTTTTTTGGCTGGATCAACTATTATTCCATCCTTATTTACAATGTGCCTAAGAAAATAAATTTATTGCAACCAAAAATCACACTTATTGAATTTTCTATACAGTTTTTTTCCTTTAAAGATTAAAAAAGAACCCTTAGATGTTTTTCATGATCCTGTTTACTCTTAGAAAATACCAAAATTCCATCAATAAACACAACTTCAAATTTATCCAAGAAATCATGAAATATTTTGTTTATAAGATTCATGAATACTGCAGGTTCATTAGTTAAACCAAATAGAATAACAACAAATTCATAATGCCCATATCTAGTAAAAAAAATCTATTTTTGGGATGTCATCATCTTTCACTTTCGGCTAATGGTATCAAGATCTCAAGTCAATCTTGGAAAGGTACTAAGCTCCATAGAGCTGATAAAACAAGTCATTGATGTGTGGCAAAGGATACTTGTTTTTAATAGTGATGTTATTCAAGGATCTATAATAAATGAAAAGTATCATGGAACCATATTTATTTTTAATGAACAAAACGGGATCACCCAATGGTGAAGTTCTTAGATGAATGAATCCTTTATCAAGGAACTCTTGCAAATTATTTTTGAATTCAATAAGCTCCATTTGAGTCATTCAATATGGTGGTTTTAAAATTGGATTAGCATCAAGAACTAAGGTAATTATGAATTAGACTTCCTGACCAGGTATGACATTGGTAACTCATCAGGAAAAATATCATGGTATTCATTTACCACTGGCACAAAATTAATATGAACAGTTACCTTGTTTTAAAAAATATTAGAAAGTTAACTTTCATTTCCATCTTTCAACATTTTCTCAGATTCATAATATGTTATCAATTTTATGGGTTGTTTTTTATATAAAAACTGAAACTCTTTCTGAAAAAACAACTTCTTTATCTCTACATCCAATCTTAGCATGATAAACAGAATGAAAATACATTCCCTGAATGACCTCAAATTCTACCAAGGAAAAACAACAAGTTTTTCAGGTAAAGTCTTTCCACATACCAAAATAGAAAGATTCTTATAATTCTTATTTTCTATAATATTTCCCTCTTGGTTTTTTAACAATAATTTATGGTCTCATTTGTTGAGGTGATGTTTCCAATTTACCAGAAAATTCCACATTAATAAAGGAATGTGTAGAACCCATATCCAAAAAAAACTTTAGAAAAATCTAAGTAAACAAACAAGGTACCTGATACAACTTCATTGGATGGCTTGATGTCTACTAACATAGTCACAAAGGATCTCACTACACCTTTCTACTTATATTATATCTTCTTTGCATCATTTAAATATTTATTTGGGACAAAATTTTTATAATGACCCATATCTCCACATTTAAAACACTTAACAGTTTGGTTATCAGGATTAGTCTTAGGATCATTTTCATTATAATCTTGAGCTAAATATCAAAACTTACCACATCAAAAAAACTTCCCAGTTTTGGTAAGGTATTCCCCCATGGTGATTTTCCACACTTTTCACAAAATAGAAACTAGAAATTCTTACCATCAAATTTCTTTTATTGATTATTAACAATCACTTTCCATCTAGACGTCTTTTTCTCCTTGTTTTCAAAGTGCACGTGATCAACAAAAACTCCATATATAACCTATAATCACAGCAGACAAGTTTCTCATAACTTCTGAATTCATGGGAGGCCAATTCACTTCGATACCTTGGCATTAATCCTAAGTAAAAGCAGTTTATTTTTCTATCAAGATCCAGAATATGATTTGGAGCATACCTCACCAGTTAGGTGAAGTTTTCTTCATACACATCCCCTAAATCTTCTTTATTTTTCTTAAATTCAGTTAATTGATTCTCCGTCCTAAGTCTAACCACCTTAAGAAAATATTAATCAAGTAAAAGGATTTTAAATTCATCCCACCCTAAGGCATCGATCTCCTCTCTATCCCTGATATTTCTGACCATTGACCACCACTGATCAGCTTCACCTTAAAAAAAATAAATTTAAAGACTTACCTTTTGATTATATGAACATCCCATAACATCAAATATCTTTTCAAGGGATTTAATCTATCATTCAGCTGCTACTGGGTTAGAAGATCCACTGAATGAAGGAGGGTGTTGCCTCATAAAATGTTCCACTATCGTCATGTTATTTTGTGGTATCTCTAGTTGTTCTCTTTCATGGATTTCACTGCCATTTATTGACTATTTTAACTGATCCATCAGTATCACAAACTACTAGTTTCCAATCCCTACCATTCCAGGCTGCAGATTCGTAATGATATTGTTCTCTTGGTGTCTCTCCACTTCAGCTTCCCCGTTTCTTCTGTGGAAAACCATTCTGAACAAACATATCTTGGTCGAAGAAAAATGGTAATATTTAAATCCTATGTCATTTCAAATTAAACATATAGTAAAAAAGAATTATGGTATTCTATTAACAATATCCCAACCCTTAAAGTTATCTAAACCATCCTATGATACCAACTATAAGGACCCGACCTTATTACATTACATAATCTTGAATTTAGTCAATAAATCACTTCCTTTCACATTTAGGATATTTTCAAGTCTAGATCTTTAGATAATGGTGACATAATAAATTAATAAAATTCCACATTAATACAGAGTGGATACCATAAAATAGGTATTCATTTCTTCCAAAATATAAATTTTTTCAAATAACACATGATTTATTTGAAAAATACTCAAAACATTTAACTTGGCTTCTTTATTTGTCTTACACATCCTTATAAACTATGAAAATCATTTAAACACTTGGTATGAGCACAAAAATATTATTAATGTATATAAAAATAATTAAATAAAACATTATCCCATGAATACTTGTAACGTATGAAATCATTTTCAAAAAAACATACTTGTCACCCATATAAAATTACTTTGTAAAACTTGAGATTTTCATAAAACATATAGAACTTTAATAGAACCAAAAATTTTTCTTGGGTAATTAATTATATAATCTTATAACCCTATCTGCTACCTTATAATTTTTAACCCTCATGACAACCTTATAATGTAACCCTCATGACTGGCTTATTATGTAACCATTGCAGTTACACTTGGAGTAACCATATGGCCAAACTATAACTTAAACATACCCAATTCATTTGATAGAGATATAGGTACTACCATTCTTCATAAGAAATTCCCAAAAACCATAACAAAATCATACAACATTAATAATTGCATAAAAACATTGCTTTTGAATTTCATAAAACATAATTTTTAAAAGAGGATTTTAAAAGAAAAGTCCCTTACAAATATCATATAATTGATGTGAGACTTAATAAAGAGGATGGAATATGTATATACACTATAAATACACATAATTAATCATAATATAAACAAAAATCATTACACAAAAATATTTAATACCACATAAAAAATGATGTAGAAGCTTAACCCAAAGAATGGAAATAGGGTTAAGAATCCTCTTACCTCGGGTTTTTTACTTAAAACTTGTTTAAAAATTCTTTATAATGGTTAAAATAGTGTTATTAATATCTTAAAGAAACATATTCATGTTTGTAATATGTTATATGATCATTTCATAACATCATTTCACCCTTTAATTGTTAGTATTTTGGTCCTTCCATTGTTTTGGGTGTGTTGTTTACATGATTTCCATGGATGGTTTGTATTTGATTTTATTGTTATATGGAAGTTAAATACAGAAGTGTAATTAAATGGTATTAATGTGTTTAAAAAATATAAAATTATACCATAAATTATTTTTTTTATCATATTTGATTATGAATCTTTAGATAAAACATTACAAATATTTGTTTATATCATTTTTTGAATTTCCTTGATAATCATGAACTTGTTTCATTATATAATTTAATGTTATGTATATAAGTCCATTCCAGAACATAAAAAAGGTTAAATCATAGAATTTACATTCTTTTTCAACCATTAAAATTGTTTTATGATCCTATTTTAAGGAAGAAATGAAAATTGAAAACACATCTTCCATGATTTTGGTAAATCGGCACACCACAGATGCCATTTTTATTTTTTAGAAATAAGAGGGATAAGAGAGGAATAAAGATGATGAAAATTTTACATGAACATGATAAAAATACAGAATATATAAGATTTTAGATATTTCATACCTCCTGGATAAGGGGATGGGAAGATAGTATAAGAAAAGAAAGGAATTGAAAAGAAAACACATGAAAAAGGAAGAGGATTCTTACTCTTGATCTCTTGTCCTTGAGATCCTCCTTGAGGCCTTTGGTTTTGGCCTTTTGGTGAGACCATCATTTCTTGGACGTGGGGAAGAGAATTTGGGAGGAAATTTGGTATAAATCAGACAATTTTTAAGGCTTGAGAGGAGTGAGAGGGAGAGGGGAATGAGGGTAGTATTTATAGTGGAGGAGATGAGGGATTTTACATTATTTTAATCATTATTTTAATATTTTTGTCCAAGACTATGAATAGTATTCATTCTTTGGATAATAAAAGTCAAAACATCACATGAGTTTGAAAAAATTGGGCTTAAATTAGTTATGATGTCATTAATAGTGTATTTAATTGATAATTTGAATATACAGTATTTTACCGTATTTCACTATTCATAATAAATTCAAGAATTTCAGAAAAATCCCAAAAATTCACCCTAACCATTTTTCAATGTATAGAATTAAAAAAATGAACTCCATTTTTTGAAAATAATTTTTTAAATATTATTAATTTATTTTTTAAATAAAATCATAATATATTCAAAAATAATAATTTTAAATCTATAACTCATTTTTTAACACCTTGAAAAATTGATCAACATCTCATTAACTTATAACCTTAAGAAAATAAAATAATAATATGATTTAATATTCATAATGGTAATATTACTATTCATATTACTATTCATAATGGTATGTTACTATTCACAAGAAAACAGATTGGTTCTATCAGACTCTAAATAACTTACTGATCACAACCTTAGATGACCATTTTTTGATATTCAAATCATAGAAGATGTAAAATTATGTTTAAAGGCCAGTTATAACTATCCTCTTAAAATAAAGTTTCATGCATTTCAATTTATTTTTTAAAACCTTGGGGTGTTACATACTTGGTGACTTTTATTTGTAATTGTTGACATTTTCAAGCATTGTGAGATGGTTTTGGGTTCAATTTTATATTATATTATAGATTTTATTGGTGTTTTTTATCCTATATCCCAATTATATATTTTTATAGTGGTAATGGCTTCCATATGTGAGCATTTATACCCTTAGTGCTCGTTTCTAACCCGAGACCTACTGATGGCGGGACTCGAGGTCATTATATCTCTTATTTTATTGTTGGCTCATGAGGAGTACCTCTAGAAGGAGGAGGTCATGAAAAAGTGGAATAAAAGTTTTTTTGTTGAGATATAGGATGGAATTTATAGTTAGGAACTATTAGTCTTTCATGGGTTGGTAAGGAAATAGTGCTAGTTAATCTTGATGTGTTATATAGTCTAGGGAGACCAGCTAGAACATGGGATTTTAGGGGCCCCCATAATCTGATGTAAGGTCTCAAAGCTTATTGTGCATCCAAGTGTGGTGGAACTTTTTTCAGGGTAGAGACCTAGGAGAGGTATGTGCATCCTGATTGATTGTATTCATGTCCAAATTAGGTTATTTTTGTAAATTAAAATTAATTAAATAAAGAAACTTTGATAAAATTCTATATTATAGGGATTAGTATTTATCCTTACTTTTTAGGAATGAAAAACAGTTTTTATCCATGAGTTACTTGGTTAGTAAAGGTTTATTAGGCTGATCTGGTTGATCATTAAAGGATTGGCCCGACAGAGGAGGATAAGGAATGGAAAAGGGATTTTTGTTCCTTTTAGCAGTATATTTTGGGACATTATGAGAGGATATTCTTGAATTAGGGTTTAAGTACTAGTTGGAGGATCTTAAGATTGTTTTAAATTTTATTTGAGCTCGTGATGAGTTCTAGGTGTCATTGGAAGTTAGACAGATGTGATGATCTATTTGTTAGTGGTGGATGTTGTATCTTGGAAACTATATGAAGGTTGATGTGTTGTGGTTATATTTTCATAAGGAGTTCCATTTTGATTTTATTTCAATGAAAATGAAGGAAAAAATAGGCTAGAGTTTCTCTCCCTTTAGTAGTGGAGTCTGAGTGTTTTTGAGATTGAGATCAAGTTCAAGGGGCTCCATAACTTTCCTCTGATATCTTTTTAGATGAGGAGTCTGGAGTACGGTGTCTGGAGGAGGTGTTGTTCGCAGTGATTAGGAATTTAGTCACCCCATTTACACTCTCTATATATCTAGAGGTGTAGAAGTAGTAGTAGTTTATTGGGTGGATTATTTCTCTAGGAGGTGATCCTTGAGAGGGTATAAATAAGGGCATCTCTAGGATCAGAGCTTCAGGTAGTGGGTTACAAACATTTAGACAGTCATGTTTTTGGCTGGTGGAGAACCAAACATGGAAGATCCTTCTATGTCCCTCTGGATTAGTTGGATTACGATGACATACCATGGGATTCATGTTTTTGTGGTTTATCTATATGGGAAATTTCCACATCCAGGATCTGTGTTTGACTACTCAAGGAGTCTAGTTTCATATGGGTAGTCTAGTCCCTTTTCTATAGTAGCAATAGTTGCTTGTAGGGTAGTTTTAGTATCAGAGACCATGGGGGATTTTCCAATATCCAAAGGAATATATTTTTGGTAGGTTAGATCCATTTGATTTTCCCCATCCATAATTACCTAGGCCAAAGGAAAATCATGGTTGTTGACAAGAGAGAGGCAGAAGATCAGGGCATGGTAAGATGTATGCGATAGAGGCAGAAATGTTAATAGGGCCAAAGGTTTTTTGAGGTATGGTCATTTTATCATCAAAACCTTTTTTTGATTTGTTTTATTTAGGGTAACATCACTCCTTTTTTCTCCTACTTTAGTCTATGCCTTCAGACTAGATGTGGTGATACTTCCCATGCCTTTAGTGTTATCTATGCCTGTTGAAGGTAGGATTTCCTTTTTTGATGTGTTTCTGATGTGTAGACTAGTGATGGGGTATAACTAGTCAGTGGAGGATTTATTTTAACTACAAATACCATCATACAATGTTATCTACAACATGTATTAGTTGTATTTAGTGCATACAACATTGACTATTTCCATAGGGGAGTTTCATTTTACAATGTGGAGGTCTAGTGAATGGAGTTTGTTAAATAGATGAGTTATTAGATGGGTGGTAAGAAATTGGAGCCTATTATGTCTTAATTAGTAGATCTATTAGTGGAATATTATACATAGTATTTTCACAGGGTTGTTGAGAGGATCATATGTATTTTAATGAGTTTAGGTTGCAGGTTGATAATTTGATACATATATGTTTTATTTGACCCATGTCTCTCCATGGGGTGCAATGGTGTTGTTCTCTAAGAAGGTGGATGGTAGTATGAATTTGTTCATAAACTACTGAAAATTGAATCTTGTGATGTTCAAGAACTATTATACTCTTCCAAGTATTGATGATCTATTTGAAAATATAAAGAGGTATAATTGGTTTTCAATAGCCAAGTCACAATTTGGGTATCACCAAGTGAGGGTGAAAGATGAAGATATCTAGAAGGCTACTTTCAGATGCAGGTATGGTCACTTAGAGTTCATGGTTATTCCATTCAATGTCATGAATGCACTATATGTGTTAATGGGACTCATAAACTCTATATTATATGAGTTCCTATATGATTTTTTTTTATTGATGATATCTTGATCTACTTGAAGTCAGATGTGGAGCATGGCGATCATCTCATAGCTATCTGGAAAGTTATTCAACACTACCATGTCTATAAGAAATTATAAAAGTGAAAGTTTTGGATGTGATTAGTTAACTTACTTAGGCATGTGGTGTTAAAGATATGGTTAATCATATACCCATTATGATCAAGGAAATTTCTTCTTTGGAAGCTCCCAAGAACATGGAAGAGGCTTACATTTGTGTCCCATTTCTGTTGGTTTCAATTCCAACTAATAGATTTAACAAAGAAGTACCAGGATTTTATATATAATGATCACTGTTCATAAATGTTCAGTTACTTGAAGGAGAATTTTATTAGTGGTTGAGTGCTTTAGCTGACACACGAGGGTGTGATGTTTGAGGTTTTTTGTGATGCTTCTTGTCTGGGTTTGGGATGTGTCTTAATGAAATAGAGAGTGGTGATCTCTTATGGATTTATTAAGTTACATTATCATGAGTGAAACTATGATACCCATGATCTAAATCTACATGAATTCGTTTTTTCATTAACTTTTTGGCATAATTACTTCGTCGATGAGAGCTTTATGGTTTTCATGGACAATAAGAGCCTGAAATATGTCTTTTCTAAGAAATATTTGAATCTATGATAGAGAAGGTGGATGTAGTTTCTACAGGATTATGATTTTTATATCAATTATACCTTGGTAAAGTGGAATTTTATTACTGATTCATTTAGTAGGAAGTTCAGAGGAGATCTGTTTCAAGAGTATGTAGAGGTTTGGAGAGGGATGGAGGAGCTTGCAACAATACATCTTGACATGGTCGAAAGAAGTGAACAATTTTTTTAACATATGACTATAGAATAATCCTTGATTTAATAGTTGGAGGAGTCTAAATGGGGACAATAATACCCCTAGATATTAAAATAATAACATCATGTTTGATAGTGTATACAAAATGCAACACCAATCTAAAACAAACCTTGAAATATTATTATTTAAATATAAATATTATAACCTATCCATTAAATTGGTAGGTATGAATATAATTAAATAATTTATGAAATATATATAAAGTTCCTGATAAAAATAAATTTATTTATAAATTATTATCAAAAAAACATTTAATTTTTCAGTAAAGTCATTGTATTATTCAAAAATACTTTTTCTTCAAAAAGGATTTTTACTATTTTTTGTGAGAAAATATTATAATTAATTTATTGAACTTTTATAAATTTTATTTATTAACATGGATTTAATTTTTAAAATAAACAAATCAAAATTACCTTATGGTGAAATTTTGATATTTTTCTGAAAATTTTTATTTTTCTGTGAAGTGTGAAAAATAAAAAAAATTCAAATACATTCATTTATATTCCTTAGATCAAGAAATTAAAATTTCCCATTATATTTTATATTTCATTAGAAAGTGGCATATGAAAAATTTTATTTATGATAATATAATTAATTTCATTTGAATAATAAATTTTCCACATTGTGGTATAAGTTTATTTTTATACTTAATAATGTAGTTTTCTGACAACGGGTTTTAGGTGCATAAAGTTTATCAATTTTAATTAATTAAAATTTTGACAAATGAGAAATGATTTAAATGATATATATATCTATATATAATACTATATATTTATTTATATGAATTGAATTTCATATAATTATAATTACTATTCCTATAGTTAATATAAGATCATTTATTTTTGAAAAATACATTTTCCCGAAAAACTGTTTTTCGTCGCGCGTTACATGATAATTATAAATCTAATTTCTAAAAATTATGGAGATTTATTTTGGTAAAATATATTTAATATTTTGAATCAGAAAATTTAACATTATTTAATAATATCAACTAATTGTTTTGGTCATAATGAATATTACAAAAATAAAATTTTTTCACCATAGTAAAAGGGTGAATCAGGTTAACCTAGGTTAAAACTAAGTAATAAGGATGCTATTTTTCTTCTTAAATACAATCTTGTTAATTTATTTGTACCCTTATCACCTTATTATTTATATTTTTATGGTATAATTATCCCTGAAATTGTCTTATATTATAATTTAATTAAAGAAAACGATAAAATATCACTCTCTTACTTTTAAAAATTTGTTATGTGTTCACATAGTGATAAAAGAAAGTTCTGATTGAATATTAATATTTATTGTTTTAATAATAAAATTATTTTAATTTTAGTAATTATTTTATATTTTTTAGTGATTATAAAATTACCTTAAATGCTTATGCAATACTGACACAATATATATACAATTAATGAGAAAATAAAATAAATGATTTTAAAAATATTAAATGTAATATAAATTGAATGAACTATTATATTACATGATTTTTTTAGAAAAATATAACATGTTATTAATGTGTTACATGATTATATTCTAATTCAATTTCTTTCATTTTGTTTTCAAAATCAAATTAAATGAAATAGTTCCAAAAATGACATTAATGATATTTTATAAAAATTAACATCTAATTAAATTTTTTAAAAATACTAAAAATACTACCTTCATCAAAGTGAGTTCTATATGGTTTAAAATATTAAACATGGTCCATTTATTTTCCAATTTTATTTTTATAGAAACTATACAGACCTATAAAGATTAAAATCTTTGTTATCGTGACAATTGTTAAAAAGCATTAACACAGGTTAAAATAAAATGATAAGGGTGAAAAAATCACATGATATTATAAAAATTTTATTTTATGATATTATTTATACTTGTAATAATATTATGTTCATATATTATATTTTTTTATCCATTTGAATATGAAAATTAAAATATTTTAATTTAATACTTTAAGAAATTTCAAAAGGTCGCCTCCCCTCACTTGTAAAAGGACACCCTCTCCACTTTTCTTCACACTTCAAGAACCATTTTTTGTCTAATACCTATGAAAATAACTTCCTAAAATCCCTAACCATGTTCTTTAGGTCTTATTGTTTTGCATAATACCAACCTTATAGGGCTTAAGGTGTCAAGTAAAGGATGTTGTTTGAAGAATAAGTATAACTTTTAATTGATTATTTTAGTTTAATTTATTTTTCCACCTCCTAAAAATAATATTAAAACATGATAAAATAATAAAAACAATATATTACATATAATGAGATGTTTTAGGTTAATATAATACCCTATATCTATCCCCTCTTCTATAAAATGGGAAACGAAACTATCATTAATGTGTACAACGGACTACCTCCTCATGAACCGATGTAATTTTATTTCTATTACCACCTCTCACAACTGGTTAAAATGATTGGTTTGATATTTATATATGATATTTATAAAATAATTATCATTATTAATAGATAATATATCATTTAATTTCTTACATTTCCATCCATTTGAAAATGATAACGTCATTCGGGCATATGTGGGGATTAAGACCTTTACAAAACGACGTGATTCGTTTTCATAACCACATTACATGGATAATATATATGAGTTAATTTAAATAACTTATATGATATTTATGATATAATAATAATTATATAAAGATAAAATAATACTCAAATTATTTCCATAATGATTTTTGAAAAATGGAAACATTGCTCATGCATATGTATGACCTACCATCTCCATGATTGTAACGTAGTTCGTTTTTTATAACCATATTTCATATTTTTGTTTAAACGTATTATTTACATATAAAAATGATAATTGTTTCATTATTATTATTTTGGATATGATGTAACAATTACATCTTTTACTATAATCAACCTACCGAAGTCATTTTGGACATATGAAATGAATATCATCAAAACATCCAATGTGTATTTAATTGATTAAGTAAATAAATAAAACAAGGAAATAAATAATATAAATTAAATAATAAACTTGAAAATTTTTCTTAATAAATTAAATAATTAACATAATTTTATTATTCATAAATATAATGAACGTACATGATGAGATGAACCTATTGTAAGGTATTTCATCTCAATTTCCCTTCACTAAGGCATATTTTAATGTTATAAACATAATTTATTTTATATAGTGTAGACAATGACCTTTTATATGTTTTATATTGAATAAATAATACTTCATCAAAATTTAATTTTTAAATTCATAATATTTAATCCAATGTGATTTGAATTTAAAGTTATCAGTATTAAGGGGTTTCATAACTACATTTCTTTTCCTTGGGTAATATTACTTTTTCATTATCTTTGATATTATAATATTATGTGTGTAATGCCTTATTATTATTTAATATTTTATTTATACTTGTTTTATTTGGATTTACATTCAATACACATAATCAATTCATTGATTAATCCTCACTTAAATGGTATGATCTTTGTAAGATATTTTGTTTCAATATCAACTCCATGGAGACATATTTGGTATTATGCACCAATTTATTTTTATGAGTTGTATATAAAACCCCTTAGATATGATATATAATTATTTTTTTTATTCCCAATATTTAATGTTTTTTTAAATCATTTCTTTCATGGGGGTTATGATTCAAAATTTACCAAAGTGGTAAGGGTTTATTTTACAATCTCATCATTATTCAGGATTGTTTATATTTGAGTCTTTGTTGGAGTAATTATTCTATCTTTCTATATTAGAACGAATATAATTTATTTTCCTATATTTATTTCAATAAATTGCAATTTTTCCTTTGATTTTTCTATATCTATGTACTCAATATACTGAAATTATGTTTTTAAGGAAAACCAATTTTCTTTATACTCAATCATGAATATTTTTCTTCCATAACCATATCCTCTTTAAAATGTATTAAATAATATTTTTAATATTATATAATTATATATTAAATACATTTTTATCCATGTTTTACTTTTTATAAAATGGTTTAAAATAAATCTTCTTATTATTTTTTGAATGATGATTTTTTGAATTTTTACCAAAAATGAAAAAATTGTCCTATCTTTTAACATACAAAGTAAGAAAAAAAATTATCACCATTATGATCGCTCATTTATCTGAACCTTCATTTACTAGTTTCCATGGTTTTTTTCAAAGAAATTGTTTTTTTCTAATATTTTATAATTTTTTTAAAAAGTGATTTTTATATTGAAAAGGGTATTTTTCTCAAGAATTTTTTTACTAATATTTTTATGGTATTTCTATTCATCGATAACAATAAAAATTTAGTTATAATACACTGGGAATATCTTTTAACGATACCATCCTTATTCAACATCTGGGTGATTTATGATCAGTTTGACTAGGTAAATGTTAACATTTTATATACTAGTTTTTCAATATGAATGTTTATGTTGATTATGTATTGATTTTTTATTCTAACCTTTCATATAATTGATTCATTGGACTTAGAAAGTGATGGGATATGCCCTCTATAGCCTCTCAATACATTGGTAAGTCTCAAGAGACAAACTACTTTGGGTATTTGGCTGAGACCTTACCCATTTATGTAAGATGTCTTTGGACAAGGCCTTGATGATAAGTTTATGATTTAACACATTATGAATTCCATAATTATAAGATTAGTTATTAATGACAATTTCATTATTTTCATAGTTATGATATCCATGGATAAGTTTTATTCTCATGTGAGTATTTATATGGAATTATTTGATCATAATTTATTCCTGCCATATTATTATTTGTACTTAATTTATTGATTAAATGACATGTGTTTTTAGTTATTTACCTTTACATATTAATTATTCATTATTTATTCAATATATATTACACTATACATAACCCTTACTGTACATTTTACCTCACCCTTATTTTGTTTTCTTTCACTAATATGTGTATAATAAATCTTTGAATGAGTTTAAGGATACATAATAATTACTATAACTATGTTTTATAAATCATTTTAAAATTTAAAATAGGAAGAATGCATGTATCTAGTTTACTAATACTAATAAACTATTTGGCCCTTTGGGATGTGATTCTTTGTATCTAGTACTAATATAATAAATTAACCACTGAATCTGGGCTACTGGAGTCAGTGTATTTATTGTTGGTATCAGAGAAAGTATAGTAGAAACCTTGAGAAATAGATTTCAGAAAAAATAAATTAGGGAACATAAACCTTTTACCAACTTCGAGGATAATTTTAAGTATAGGATAACATCCTAAAATTTTGTTAAGGTATAAATATTACAGTTTTCTTATCAATGCATCTCTATTGGGAAACTATAAGTGAATGTGGTTTTTAAAGAGATGAATCTAATGGTAAACACCCTGAAAAGAGTTAATATAGTATATCTCAGCCATAATTTTGGTGCACGGTGAATATTCCCTTACTAATCACATGGTTTGACACTTACATGGGATATTATTAGGTTAATTAACATTTTATTTATGAACCATTATGATGAGTGAGAGAATAAAAGCTATGGAAACATATGATATTCTATAGTGATATGTGATAAACCTAAAGTGTATTTGGATGAAATGTATAAGGTTAATAATAAGTTTAAAATCATATACACTCAATTTAAGGTATTTTTATGGGATATTGACATGATTATAGATATTTTTAGGATACATTTATGATAAATAATTTTTTGGGTTTTTATGTGTTTTTGAGGAAATTTTATTTGAGGAATCGTGATTTAATATTTTGTAGGAATATATTTAAAGGTATTTATAACCTTTATGGTTAATATGATCATTGATGTTAAGGTAATAATATTCAATTATGATTATTTGTTTTTGTTTATAAAATCTCTATAGAAAACCTTGGTGGTTAAAATGTTATTTAATGATTAATTTTATTTTTTAGGATATTCATCATATTTTTGGAAGTGTTAGAAGAATTATATTAATATACTTTTATAAAAAGGAAAACCCACATTCCAAGCGACAATCCATCACATATGACAAGGCCATGGAAGTTGAACCCACAACTGAAGGGTGACAAGGGTTCATCACCTACCATTAGCCCACATGATGTACTGGTTGATATGAAATTGTTTTAACTCAAATGGTTTGATGGATAATTATTAAGTTGATTTTGGGAAACATATTATATAATTTTTTTTAACTTTTATGATTTTCAGGTGATTAATGACATTTCAGGGGAAGTTTTATTGAGTTGATATATACAGATATAAACATTTGATTAAACATAAAGTATTATTTGGGAAGAATGTTATTACATATTTAGAGGTGTAAGATAAAATGTATGAGATAACATTTGAATTCAAAAAAATTATTTAATATTGAGGTTAATTGGGAGGTAGGGTTATTTACTATCGAATGATCTATGTCAAACCTTTGGTTTTATTGTTTAATTCTGGAGATTAATGTAGTATTTAATCATATACATTTTTATTAATTTTGGGTATTATCTTACATTGTGTGAACTAAATTTTTTATTAAATATGTAAGGAATATATTGTTTTTATTTTGTGGAATATGTGATCCATTAGATTTTAATTTTAGTGCTACAACTGTAAAAAATTCATCTTGGATATTCATTTCATAGAGTAAGAAATGAAGTGAAAATTGATCGAAGCACAACCAAAGAATGAAATTGTTCTTATGGAATAAAAAGATATCAAATAAGTATATTATATAGTGTTATCTGTCTTGATATTAAAATAATCACTCAAATCTATAAAAAGGATCATGAAATATAAATTTTATCTTATTGTGATCATTTATGATGAATTGATGATCTTTTCACCCATTATAGATTTATGGATTTGTGTTCATTTACATTTTCCAAACCAAGTTTTCTATCACTATCTATTAGTCATTAGGTATTAGTTTTTTATCCATGAACATATTTTCACTTCCCATTAATATTTTCTTATTTGGAAACGTAATTTTTTTTATTCTAGATAACCTTCATATTTCCTTTTCCCACTTTTTAAGAGGAAGTTTTATTAACCCTTTTACAATGTGGGTTTTCCACAAAATAATTTTCTAATGTAAAACCATTTATTTATAAGTTAGAATTAAAATTGTGAGGATTTAATTTATTGAAGTAGGATATAATATTACACATTGATATTTTAAAATAAGGACATAATGTTTGATATCATATAGGACATGCAACACTATGCCCAAATAAACTATAAAATATTATTATTTAAATATTACTTTTATAACATAGCTGTTAAATTGGTGGGTATGAATATGATTAATTTATTTATAAAATATATATAAATTTCTTACCCAATATAAATTTATTGATAAATTATTAGTAAATAATCACTAATTGTTTTATTAATGTCATTTTATTCTTCAAAAATTCATTTTCTAAAAAAATGATTTTAACTAATTTTTGTGAGTAAAATTTATAATTAATTTCTAGAAATTTAAGAAATTTTATTTGATAAAAATCAATTTTTTTTAAATCAGCATATAAAAATTATCTTTTGGTAAAATTTGAATATTTTTCTTTAAAGATTTATTTTCTAGTGAATAATTAAAAATACTGATTTTTCAAATACTCTTATTTCTTTTCATTAAAACAAGAAATTAAATAGTACAATTATATTTTATATTTGAAAATAGATTTAAATACTATCCATTCAATTGTTTATAATATAATTTTTTCTTTTGAATCATAAATCGTCAATATTGGGGTATAATTTTATTTCTATGCTTAAAAACACAATTTTTTGAAAGCTCTTTTTAAGTGCATAAAGTTTATCCATTTTAATTAATTAAAATTAAAATTAATTAGGGCTGGATAAAATTAAATATAAATATTATATATCTATTTATTTATATTAATTTAAATTTATATTATTATGATTAATATTCAAATAGATAATATGAGATCATCTATTGCTTAAAAAATGAATTATCCTAAAAACCCATTTTTTATCACACAATGCGGGATACTTATAAATTGAATATATACCACTTATATATATTGTATTTGGTAAAATTTATTCTATATTTTATATTATAATATTTAACATTATTTAATTAGGTTGACTTAATTTTTTGGTCATAATGAATAGCAAAAATAGTAAATATTCATCACCATGGTAAAAGGGTAAATCAGGTTAACCTAGGTTAAAAATAAGTATTAACAACACCATTTTTCATATTAAATCTTATTTTATGAAGGTATTTATACCCTTATCACCTTATTGTTGATATTTATTTTTCTATGGGACACTTTTCTATTAAATAGACTAATATAATAGTTTGTGTAAAGAAAAAGAAAAAATGTCACTCTCATACTTTTAAAAATATCTTATGTGTTCACATAGGGAAAAAATAAGTTGTGAATAGATATAAATGGTTATTTTGAGAACAATGAAATTATTTTAATTATATTAATTTGTTTATAATTTTTAATGATTATATAATTACCTTAAATTATTATGCAACACTGACACGATATATATTCAGTTAATGAAAAACTTGAATAAATGATATTAAAAATATTAAAATTAATATAAATTGAATGAATTATTATATTCCATAATTGTTTTAGATAAATATAAAATTTTAGTTATGTGTGAAGTGATTATATTTTAATTTATTTTCTTCCATGTTGTTTTCAAGGTCAAATTAAATCGATAGTTTCAAAAATGACATTAATGATATTTATAATAATTAATATTTTATTAAATGATTTAAAATTATTAGAAATAATATATTTCAAAAATTTATTATCATATGGTTTCAAATATCAAACATGGTCTATTTATTATGAAATTTTTTTATAGTAACTATATTGACTCCTAATGAGTAAAAACTTTGTTATCGCGATAATTGTCAAAAAGAATTAACACGGGTTAAAACAAAAAAGTAAGGGTTAAAAAATCACATAAAATTATCCTACTTTTTATTTTATGAGAGTATTTAAACTCATAGTCATATTATTTTTTAACATTATCATTTTTAATTCATATGAATATAAAAATTAATTTATATTGATTTAATATACTAAGAAATTCCTAAATTCCCCCTCCTCTCACTTATAAAAGGACACCCACTCTGCATTTTTTTCCACACATAAAGAACCATTTTTTCATCCAATAAAAAAATACCTTACTTAAGTACATAAAAATGTTCTATAGGTTTTATTTTTGGAATAATTCCAACCTTAAATGGCTTAAGGTGTAAATAATAGGAGGTTTTCAGAAGAAGAGGTATAGATTTTAACCGAATGTTTTAGTTTTATTTCTTCTTAAAACTCCTTAAAATAATTATAAAACATGTAGAAATAATAATACTAGTAACTTCCATAAAATAATATTTTTTATGTTAAAGTTATATCCTATATCCGTCTCCCCTTCCATCAAATGGGAAATGAAACCATCATTTGTATGTATAGTGGGCTACCACCTCATGAATCGATGTAATTCATTTTACATCATCACATATCACGGTTGGTTATAATGGTGGATTTAATATTTATATATTATATTCATGACATATTTATCATTATGAAAATATAATATATCATATAATTTATTACCTTTACACCAATTGAAGAATGATAATTTCACTTATGCGTACATGTGGATTGCCACCTCCATGAAGCGATATGATTTGTTTTCATAACCACATCACATGGATGATTTATATGAGTGTATTTAAAGAAATTATATGAGATTTATGATATAATTAAAATTATTTAAATATAAAATATACTTATATTTTTTCAATAATGATCATTGAAAAATCAAAATGTTACTCATTCGTATGTATTGACTACCGTCTCTATGATTGTAACATAGTTCATTTTTCATAACCATATTTCATGGTTGGTTTTAAAAGTATAATTTATGTATAAAAATTATAATTATTTCATTATTATTATTCTAGAGATGATTTAATAATTACCTCTTTTACCATATTCAACCTTCCAAAATGATTTTGGACATATGAATCGAATATTGTAAAAAAGACTGATGTAAACTTAATTGATTAAGTAATTAAATATATCAAGGTAATAAATAAAATAAAAGGAATAAAATTTTTGAAATATGTTCTTAAGAAATTAAATAATTGACATAAAATTACTATTCATGAAGATAAATAATGTACTTGATGTGTCAGACCTAAGGTAAGGCATTTCATCTCAATTTCCCTTTATTGAGGCATATTTTAATGTTTTAGACCTAATTTCATTTATATGGTGTATACAATGAAATTTTATGTGTTATGTCATGAATAATTCATAATAAATTTTATTTTATGTCTAAATTAATATTATTTCATCCGAGGGGATTTTAATTGAAAGTTACCATGTGTAAAGGGTTTCATAACTCAATTTATATTCATTAGGTAATATTACTTCTTAATTTTCTTTGATATTCTAAAATTATGTGTGTAATGGATTTTGATTATTTTATGTTTTATTTCAACTTGTTTTATGAAGATTTACATTTCATACACATAATAAATTCATTGATTAATTCTCACTTCAATGGTATGATCTTTGTAAGAGATTTCATGTCAATTTCCACTCTGTTGAGGCATATTGGGTATTATGAAACTACTTTTTTTATTATGTGTATATACTAACCATTTTTTATGATATATAAGGAATCTATTTATATTCATGATATTTAATGTTTTGTTTAAATTTATTTCTTTCACGGGGGTTATGATTTAAAATTTACCAAAGTAGTAAGGGTTTCTTTCACAATCTCATAATTATTCAGGATTGTTTATTTTTAAGTCTATATTAGTGTAATTATTTAATATTCATATCTTATAACAAATATGTTCTCTTATACTTTGGTTATTTTTTTTAATTAAAAGTTTTTAATTAATTTTCCTATATTTTTTCACCCAAGATAAAAACATTAAGTTTTTAAGGAAAACTAACTTTATGTCGATCATGAATCCTTTTATTCCATTTCCATATTTCCTTTAAAATGTATTATAGAGTATTCTTACTATTTTAAAATGATTTCTTAATGAAATTTTTATCCATGTTTTAATTTTTTAAAATATGGGTGAAAATGAATCTTCTTGTCATTTTTTGAATGAGGACTTTTGAATTTTTACTAAAAATATAAAAGAAATTATTTTTTAATATACCCAACTTGAATGAAATTTCTTGAAATAATGAATTCTCATTTATTTGAAGGTTCCTTTAGAATTTTCCATGACCCTTTTCAGAACAAATTTTTCCCCAATATTTTGGATGTTTTTAGTTTTTCAGAGTTATTTTCATAGTGAAAATATTATTTTCCTCAAGAATATTTTTAATAATATTTTTATGGTTTTTATATTCATAAAAAATAATAACCCTTTACTTATACTCTATTGGGAATATTTTGTAATAATACCATCCTTATGATTCCTCTAGATGGTTTATGGTCATTTTGACTAGGTAAATATTAACATTTCATATGCTAGTTTTTCAATATAGTTATTTATATTGATTATGTATTGAATTTTTATTCTAAAATTTAATATAATAAATTTATTAGGCTTATAAAGTGACTATAGGACCCCACTATAGGCCCTTGTTGAATTGGTCAATCTCATGAGATAAGCTAGTTTGGGTATTTAGCCAAGACCTTACCCATTTATGTAATATGTCTTGGAATGAGGCCTTGATGATAATTTTATGATGTCTAACATTATGTATTCTATCATTAAGAGATTATTTATTAATCTCCATGTGATTATTTGAATAGTTTTAATGTCCATAAATAAGTTTCATTCTCATGTGATTATATATATGTCATTATTTTATCATCATTTATTCCTTCCATATTATTCTTCGTACATAATTTAGTGATTTAATAACATATTTTCTCACTTATTTACCTTTCTATATTAATTATTCCATATTTTTTCAAGATAGTTTACGTTATATGAAACCCTTACTGAGAATTTGAGCTTACCCTTATCCTTTTTCCTTTCCCAAGGATATCACCAGCATGTCCATCCAGAAGCAATACTTATGACTATTTATTAAATAAAAGAAAAAGGTACAGAGGATACGGGCATGGTCAAACAAAGGGACCTTCCCTCATCCATCAAAGCACAGAGTTATAGATCATAATAAGACATATCATTTTCATAATCAGAGTCATCAGCAGTTTCCCATTCATATTGGGACTTACCCTAATTTAGGATCTGAAGAATATCAGAGCTAAACTTTCTAGATAACTTAGAAGATTGAGTACACATAGTAAGAGGCGTATTAGAATAGTCCTCCCCTGGCCTTTGCTTCGAGGATGTAGGAGTGTAGTCAACCTTCCCTATTCCAGAAATGAGTGCATCTTTGAAAGAAGTAGGGACACTGCCTTCTGCCTCCAAGATGTCACCCCACTTACTAGATATCCTAGAGGAACTCAAAAGATTTTGGATCTTCTAATGACAATCTATAGGAGCCACAATGTTAAGAGTCATATCATCAGTCTCATCACATAGAAAACCTACACCAAGACTATTAGAAATTTTTCCAGTGTGTAACTAATCCTGTGGGAGTAACCAAATGACTATCCTTGGGTGTAGTCTCCTTGTAAAAATCAGCCTGAGCAGTGAATATTTTAATGAGTTCAAAGATGCAGAATAATTACTCTCACTATGGTTTATAAATAATTTCCAATATAAAATGGGAATAATATATGTACCTAGTTTACCAAGACTACTAAACTATTTGATCCTTTGAGATTTGATTACTTACCAATATGTTTAAGTAACCACTATCTCTATGATACAAGAGTTGGGTTCGTTACAGGTAGACACAAAGGCAGAGGTGACGCATGACTGTGTTCTTCATTATGATGCTTCTAATGGATGTTTGGGGGACGTTCAGAACCAGATATTGTTCTAAGGAGGTTATTTTTTTTATTTTAAATACACGAGGTAGTTTTCTATGAGTTTAATATCTCACTTATAGCTGTACATCCTAGTGTGACTAATATATATCATATATTCAGGAGTAGACTTTGGTGGTTGGGGATAAAATGGTCAGTGAAAGAGTTTTTGGTAAGGTGTCTAGTTTTTTAGAAGTTGAAAGTCAAAAACTATGTTTCTAGAGGTTTATTGTATCCTTGGCTGTCCTAGAATGTAAATTGAAGGAAATATTGATGGATTTCATCATCAAGTTACCCCAGTCTTAGGGAGGTTGTGATTTATTTTTGTTGATAGTTGAACTTATTATGAATTCTGATCATTTTCTAGTGATTCATGAATCGAGTTTCAAAGATATTCTGGTGAAGCAGTTTGTGGATGATGTGGTTAGGATTCATGCGGTTCAAGGACCATAATCTATGATAAAGATCCTCATTTAACTCATGGGTTTGAAGGGAATTACAACATTCTTTTGGTTGTATTTCACCTTTAGAAAAATGTGAAGATGGAGAGGACCATCCAGACGCTGTAGGATATATTTCGACCTTTCATCTTGGACTTTGGTAGATTATAGGTAAAATACTCACGTTTGGTTGAGTTTTTCTATGATAATAGTTACCACTCATCCATTGAAATGACTTTATTTGAGGAATTATATGAATGTTCATTTTATTCTCTATTGTGCTAGATAGAGGTTGGGGAGTCAATGGTTCTTGGTCCTGATGTGGTATGAAGCACAACCAAGAAGATCTAGCTAGTCTGATTGATGAAAAGAGTATAGTGGGACCATAAAAAGTCTTATGATGATTATATTTGGAGGCCCTTGGAGTTTGATGTTTGATACCATGTGTTCTTGAGGTTTTCCCCTCATTGGGGGAAGTAGATTTTATGAAAAGGTAGCGAGATTTCTCTATGGTGTATTGAGTCTTTTAAGGTGTTGGGGAGAGTTTTCAAGGTGGAGTATTAGTTGTAATCTCCACAAGGACTGGACAATATCCATTAAGTATTCTAAGTGTCCCAAATTCATAGGTATCTTCATGATGACACCTACATAATTTACTAGGGAGAGTTGGATACTAATTATGATACGACATTCATGGAGCGGCAAGTAGAAATATACGATTACTAAGAGAATGTGATGTGAAGATGAACCATCTCCTAGATTCATGTGTTTTGGAAACATGGTGTCCTGCAGCAGAGTACTTGGGAGCATGAGATATAGATACATGCCTATTAACTAAAGTTGTTTTGAGTTTTACCTTTCTCTGTTTTGATTTGATGATATGATTTTTGAACCTTGATAATTTATTATATATGAATTTTCCCTTGTTTGTGATTTATTTTATGGATTTTATCATATAAATAAGGGGAAACCCTTCATAATAATGATGTTTTACATTTAAGAAATGTTTTAAATACATGCAAGTAAGTCAGTGATGCCCAAAGAGGACAATATCTGGGGAGTGTTGTGAGATGGTTGAGGTTATTGTTTCCATGGGTTATACAGAGTTTATGATGGTTGTGTGAATAGTTATATAGAAAAGTGGTGGCTTTTGGCTGGTGTGAGATGGTGTGGTGTTGTGCCTAATGAGTTAGTGATGCGGTAGTGTGGGGTGTCTTGAAGATGTTCTGGATTGGTGTGTTTGTTTGGTGTTAGTGTTTGGGGTGTAACGAGATCCCTAAGAGGTGTCTAATAGGATGGCTTTTCAGGCCCTCTTTTTTTTAAGTTTTATTTTGATTCTTGAGGACAATAATCATTTGAAAAGTATCTAGTGTAATGGTTTGACTTCTTGGCCCATTATATTAATAATTTGGGAGTTGTATGTGTTCATAGGAGACTTGAGGAGGGTTCAGCAAGTTTGTATTTATAATTTTTCTATAGTAGGTGGTTCATGATGTGAAATAGAGTTTATGATGTTAGAGTTTTCCTATCACTTGAAGATAGGTTATTCATAGTTTAAGTTCAGATGAAGAGTTTTGTGCCTAATGAACTCAGGATGTAAAAGAGTGATTCATGAAATGAATTAATTTTAGGATAATTAATAGTGAAAACTAGTAGATGTTCACTAGATTAAAATTTTTAGGAGTTTATGTTTTGAATCTTTTTCATGGATCAAAATGGGGGACCTTGTAAACAATCATGGTGTTAATCTATATTTCACACCATGAAGTATTAAAAACATTTTCATGAAATGTAAAATTTATTATGATTTAAAGATGATTTTATAGAATAGGATAGACCCTACTTCATCTCTTAAGGGGAGTTGGAAGTTTAAAGTGTGTATTTTTAATAAAAATATCAAAATAGGGGGAGGTTTTGAAAATAGTTTAACAAATAAAATGACTTATTTAAAGAGTTTAATAGTTGAAAAAGGAATGTGGTTTTTTATAATTATGAGTGAAGGAGTTCATTTTAAGTTTACTATATATATTGGATAATTCATTGTTTTGAAAATTTTACATTGTTTAATATAATCCTTTGGTTGAGGGTTTTCAAGATCTTGATTACCCTCTTTCCACTTATAGTGATGCACAAATAACAAAACCTTAACATAATAATTTTGTTTTCAAGGTTTTAATATCAAGAAAATAAAAAGGGATACCAAATAATATTGAAATATTATGTATGTGTGAAATAAAGATGATTCTTGTTTGTCCAATCAGAATAACCCAAGATTCCCACTTGAAATCTCAACCCAATCAACGTTGAAATGAAAATCATTTTACTTAGTTATATCAACATACAAATTAAGAGGATAAGGGTGTTAAGATAGAGCATAATTAAAATATTTAAGACAAAAATTACACAAAACTAGTATAAGAACAAGATCCATAACTCCCTCCCAAGTGTGTTTATCTCCTTCAAAATGATCATCCACCATTTAGCTTTCTATCGAGAGGAGGAGGCTCAAGTGGAACTTTACCTTCATCCATGATTCCCCAATGAGGATAGGGGACTTCAAAACTTTTTATATTAGGATATTAATCCTTTGGGTATCTAAAATGCTATATATTTTCTTCTAGTTTGAACTTACAAATAGGGTGCCCAAGGTTCTATTTTATAGGCAAAGTGGAAGGTGGTTTTGGGCACATAGATTTCTTAAAACCACTTGGTCCATGGTTTTCAGCACCTAGATAGTATTATCTTTATTTGGATAAATCTAATTAATTTTTACCATAACTCTTTAATATCTTTACCGAATATTTTACATCATTTAGAGGTCAATATCTCGAGATATAAATGAAATAAAGAACACCACATTTGACTTCAAGCAGATTCGTTTTCTAGGAAATATTGGTATGGATGGCCCCCTTAAAGGATGAATTGGGATTGGGTGTCTTCATAAGAGTTGTAGAAAACTGAATTTGGTATCATTTTATAAAATTTTATCCCAATTAAATGAATTTATTACTATAATTGTCTATTTTAGTCTGTAGGTGTTCTTGGAATCTTGCATAGTTTGGTCCATTTTTCTTCAACTTCTTCATGGGTCTCTAAATCAACTCCACCTATAATGAAATCATCCATACAAGTGAAATTACCCTTATTAATAGTGATTAACACAAAATAATTTAATCATACATGAAGTTCAATTTTTTTTTAATTTTTATTTTTGATACAAAATTAGTTTAACACAGTGATGTAAGGGAGAAAATGAATAGTGAATCGCTACATGATCACACCGCTACACCTAAACATTTGAAATCCAGCTAAAAGTAAAATTAAAAAAAAATATGCATGGATATATTAAAAAAATCATAGATATTTAAAAATAAAATAAAATTCAATCTGTGATAGCAATGTGATCAAATAAAAAATCACACCAAGGATTTATTCACAGTTATCATAGAAAAATATGTCTCATAAATTGTATCAGAATGAATTTTAATAGTTGAATGATACTAATTTAAGAAAATAATTCATAATTAAAAAATGTCACTAACTCTCCATGTGTGTGTGTGACAAGCATTTCATGCTATTATTTCCACTTTATATCAAGTAAATGTAGGTTATTTTAAAAAATGTCTTAAATGATTATATCCAATGAACCATGCCTACATCATTTGTGATAACATTTTAAGACCCAATCACTTAAGAATTACCATAATTAAAACCTTAAGCTCCCAAAATAGATATCTCAATATGTTTTACATTTCATCATACCCCTCATTTATTATTATTTTTGTTTTTTACAAAAGTTGAACTTGGAATAAATATCACTCTCATCACTCAACCATTATTTGATCTCCTCATGAAACTAATTGTAATGGTTATAACAAGATCGAAGGTCTAGGATGATTGGTTTTTGACCTAACCAAGGGTAAACCCATATTATTATTTTTATTTTTTTTAATTTTAATTTTTTAGGGTATAAAACAGTCAGATAATAGGTACACACACATGGGTTAGTCTGGTACAGTAATGAAACATATTGGATAAGGAAAGAATGTATGAAAAAATTCATTGGTTATTTTTTTGGTTGCTTTTTGAACTTGGAGTTCCTCTATTGGGGAATCCATAATGGCATTGTGGAAGTGCTTCAGCTGCTACCCATTGACAATGAAGGTCTGTTTTGTTTCTTTATTCTTGACCTAAACAGAACGAAATGGATAAACATTAGTAACATTGTATTGGATAAACCAATAAGAATAAATATTACCCATATGCAACTTCTTCTTTGCATTGAAAATGAGGACCTTCTAGCCAATTTGGAATTGAAGATGAAGGATGATATGGTCATGGACAATCTTAGTTTTCTCCTTATTGATCCAAGTGTTCTCATAAGAATATTTACGCATTTATTATAGCTTCTGAATCTGAAACTTCCTCTACGATCCTTCACCAAGAAGATTATAATTGCATTGTTTAATGTCATGATAGTCCTGGTTTTCTATCTCAATAAGGAGGTGAGAACTATTTATAAAAAAACGATGATATGGTGACATTCCAATGAGAGTTTTAAAGGAATTATAAGAATAACATAAAGAATCATTGAGTCTAAGACTCCAATATTTTCTATTTGGTTGAACTATTTTTTAATAATTTGTTTTACCTCTTTATTCGACACCTTGAATTTACCATTGGTCTATGGGTGATACATAGTAGACACTCAATGCCCAGCCCCATACTAATGAAAAATTGATTTTAATGTTTGATTGTAGAAATGAGAACGTTGTTCACTGATGATGAATATAGTTAATGCAAACCTATAGAAAAATTGGGTTCTAAAAAATTACACAACTATCCTAGAATCATTTATACTCATGGATCATTCCTCTACCCATTTTGACACGTAATAAACTTCCAAAATAATGTACAAGTTTCCAAATGAATTTTTAAATAGACACATAAAGTTAATACCCCAAATATATAAAATGTCATGAAAGAGAAAGGGTTTTTGTAGAATTCATTTATTTTAGAGACATTACCCATTCTTTGATAGTGAGACAATCTTTGAAGATATCCTCATATTCCTAAAATAGTGTTGGATAAAAGATAGCAGAATCAAAGAACTCACAAGCAGTCCATTGGAGACCAAAGTGGCCCCCACAAGAAAGAGTGTGGCAGAAACTAAGGAAAAACTGAAACTCGCTATCAAGAACACAAAACCTAAGTAATTGATCACTACATGTGCTCCAATGTTAGGGGTTATCCCAAATAAACCATTAAGACTCATGTTTTAGGTGGTCAGTTTGGTTTTTATTGAAATTAACAGGAATTCAAGATGCTACCAAATAATTTACAATTTGAACATGCCAAGGAATATCATACTGCATGCAATACAATTTATCATCAGAAAAAATGTCATTTATGGGAATACAAGGGGATGATTCTATGTCCGAAGATTGAAGGATCATACTGATATTGTCAACCACTAAATTATCTACTTCTTTTCCCCCTAATTTCTATATTAAATTCCTAAAGTAAGAGCATCCAAAAAATGAGATGTGGTTTGGATTCTCATTTCTTACGGAGATACTAGAGGGATGAATCGTCTGATAAAATAATGAATTTGGACTCTAAAAGGCCTGACATAAATTTATATAAAGAAAACACAGTGGAAAGGAATTATTTTTTATTTTTGGTGTTGTTTTCTTGGGTAGGGTTCAGTGTACATGATTTATAGGCAATGCGATATAGAGATAGATCAATCTATTGTGATAAGACAGCCCCAACTGCATAGTTAGAGGCATCATACATGAGCTCAAATGGTAAATCTGACTGAGGTGGTTGGATTACAGAGGTGATGTGAGGTTATATTTAAATTTATTAAAATATTCCCCACATTATTTATCCAAAACAAATTCTTTTTCTTTTTAGAGTAATTGGGAGAGAGGGAGTGAAATATTATTAAAGTCACAAATGAAATGACAGTAAAATCTAGCATGACCTAATAATGATCATACATCCCACACATTTTTTCCGAATGGTAAGGAGAACATGACATTAAATTTTGATTTATCTACTTGGATACCATCCCCATAAATGATATGTCCAAGTAGTATACCTTGTCACCCCATGAAATGGAATTTCTAATAATTTAATACGAGATTATTTTCAATACAACAATGTAGGAAGGAGCCAAGAATACTCAAAAACTGATCAAAATATAATCCATATACAATGAAATCATCCCTGAATACTTCTATTGAAGTCTCTAAGTGATCAAAAAAATACTATCCATGCATCGTTGAAAAGTACCTGAAGCATTGGATAGAACAAATGACATCCTCATATAAGAAAATATGCCAAAGTGGCAATTGAATGTTGTATTTTTCTGATCCTTGGAGGAAATATGGATCAGAAAGTATCCAGAATACCCATGAAGGAAACAGTAGTGGGACTTCCCTACTAGAATTTCTAGAATTTAGTCAAATAATGGTAATGGGAAAGGGTCTTTCCAAGTGTGTTGGTTGAATTAGAGATAGTATATACAGACACACCAACTATTCTACACATGAATTAAAACTAATTAATTGTTTTCATTTTTAATTATAGTAAGGCCAATTTTTTTACGAACAACTCTCACTAGACTAAACCATTAACATTCATATATGGGGTAAAATATTTGAGTAAAAAAAAAATTTGTTATCTCATTTTTAACAACATCTAGGAGGTTTGGGTTTAGTATATGTTGTTCTTTCTTCACTGGTTTAGCCTCATCATTTAAGAAAATATGATGTGTTAAAATTGATAAGATAATACTAAGAATTTCAGAATGTTTCCATCCCAATGCTTGTTTATACACCCTCAAAAGGTCAACTAGTCAAAATTCATGCTCTTGAGGGAGTGAACTAGTAATGATGATAGGATTATTCTTTAAATTCTAAAGATATGAGTGTTTCAAAATTTTAGGAAGTGATTTAAGTTCCAATTCAAGTGGATTTTGGATTGATGGAAGTAATTGTGAAATTTATTGGTCACTGATCTCATCTAACTATTTTTTGGTAATATCATTATATGAGGAATGAGATTTTACAATATTTTTAGTATCACCGATGGTTATGGGATCCTCATTGTTCACGAAATCATCAATTAACAAAAATACATAATATTTTTCTAAACAGATACAACATTCTATGCATGATTCATTTCCAATAATATATATCAATGATGAAAACTCATAAATGGGATTGGGGGAAAGAAAAGAATATTTTTCTAGGGAATGGAGTACGTCAATAGATTTAATTGAAAGTGAGGAATGTTCTTCTAAGGGTTTTTTTGGTATTAAATGATATTGAAGTAGAAAATGTCACCACCAAAATCCATAGATAATGTAACATTATAGACATTAATGTTGGTTTTGGCAGTTTTCATGAAATACCTCCTTAATATAATTATTTCATATCCATTCATCTAATCATCTTCAATTTTAAGCACATAAAAATCATTAGGAAAAATTAATTTTGTTACCCTTATAAGAACATCCTCTAAAACACCAGTGGGGTGTCATGTACTCTAGTTTTCTAGTTAGATAATAATTCTAGTGGGATTTAGTTCCCTAACCTACAAGGAAGATAAAATTGATTGAGGTGAACATTTATAGAAGTGCCTAAATAAAGCATAGAATTTTCAAAGAAATACTCCCCTATAGTGCATATAATTGAGAATATTCTTATATCACTGCATTCAGTGGGAAGTGATGGTTTAATAAATATTGATACATTCCTCCCTAATCTTACATTTTAATTACCTTGAACTCGTCTTCATTGTGTACACATCTCCTCTAAAAACATGGCATACTATAGAATTTTCATCATGACATCAATCAAGGGGATGTTAACCTACACTTTTTTGAAAGTTCCCAATATTTATTTATCAAGTTCAGTTTATTTTAGTTTCTTGGTTGGTTATACATTTAGGAAAATTAAAGATGAATGTTTTGTCTTGGTGGTTCATCAAATGAGATATTCTTTCTTTTGAAAGGTCTTCTCTTAGGACATGGTTTTTCCACATTTGGTCTATTTTTAGTGGTTGGGATAGTCGTTTACTCAGAATGGGATGACTCTAATGGAGGGTATATTTGGATTTTAATTTTTATCCACTCTTAAGGGTGATGGAACTAACATTTACATTATCCCTAGGGTTAAATAGTGGTTTATAGGGTAGTTTACCCAACCCATGACTTTGGATTTCCCCCATCAAGTTGGCGAGTTAGCGTAATTGGTTTATTAGGTCTTGTATAGATGATTTGGTGATTTATTGGAATTGGAGGTTATTTTAAGCCATTTTTTTCATCATGTCCTCTAGAAGAGGATTATGTTTTTTAGGGGTTGGTTGGAGAGGCATTTGTGGTGGTTGTGGATTTCTAGGTGGTTGTAGTGGATGACAACTCTAGACTGGTTGGTTTCATTATTGTTGTGGTTGATTTTAATACCCCATTTCCTATAGGATTGGTTGTATTAACACCTAGGGTTTTATGGATAATATGGTTCTTGCCTAGTGGGTTAGTTATAGGGGAATCCTAGAAATATTTCTACAAAAATCTCAGAAGTTTCTCTCGGTTGAGGGCATAGATTAGAATAATGAGTTTCAACAGAACAGATACCATAATGGATGGGGGAAGGAGATTGGTATTTACCTTGGGAAAGATAAAGTTTTAAAATAATGGTACTTACCTCTACAAAATTTGTGTCTAACTTTTTATAGAATTCAATACTTTTCACCTCATGGACCCCTCGAATGGATACACAAGGCCTTGAAACGAATTGTTGAGTGTTCTGCGCTCTGTTCTCAATTAGGGTCCTTGTAGCGATTTGGTTTTTTAAACTATAACACCACCTAATCTATCATCAATCATGTTTCGATCAATAATAATTAAAACATCAAAAAATACTATATTAAAATTTTATCACTTATTTGGTGGTGTGGGCAACTTGAAAAAATTATTTTAAATATTTTCTCATTATTAATGAAGTGTTTCTCCATCTGATTTCCTTATTCCACAAAATTATTTTCTTATAGTTGAATTTCAATATTTTGGAAAGTATTTTTCAAGAAAAAGGTGTTTCATGTCCGCCCAACCTCATACTGTGGAATTACCATAATATAACATGTCTTTTTCTGTGGATTATAATGAAAAATGGAATTCCCTAAGATTTACTTATTGTTAATCCCAATTAAAAGGTTTTAATGTTGAAAACATAATGTGAAACTATTTTAAGTTCTTACATGGATCTTCTTCTAAAATCTATGTAATATTGGTAATAAGTTAATTAAACCAAATATAAGTTCAAAATTAGGTTCCTCGCCTTGTATTTGAATATATATAGGATGAATATCTATATCCATAAAGGTTAGTTCTTTTAATTTATATTTATTTTAATCTATATTATTTACATTTATTTCAGTTTTGATGATTTTTTAAATAAGAATAAGTAACAATAAGTGTGTCAATGTTTTGTGTGCCCTCCTTCAACGGATCATCCAGTGCTTCTTGGCGTCGATGATGCAAGATACTATCCAGTTCATGTTCAAAAGGAAGTATTTCTCCTGGTGAAAATAATTTTATAAAATAATCCTATAAAATTATTATTTTATAAATCAACTTAATAAATAAAAAAATTAAGTAAGAAAAGAAGTGAACAAATAATTACAAAATACACAATACTTTTATAAAAAACATGCACTAAAAAAATATTTTCCCATCAACGGTGCCAAAATTTCAACATGTTTTCATGAAAATTCAAATTGGTTATGATTTAAATATGATTTTATAGCATAGGTAATACCATAGGTCATCTCTCAAAGAGAATTGTAAGTTTAAAGTGTGTATTTTTAATAAAAAGATCAAAATATTGGGTGGTTTTGAAAACAATTTTAAAAATAAAATGACTTAATTAAAGAGTTTAATATTTGAAAAATCAGTTTTTTTTATTATAGTTATGAGGGAATGAGTTCATCTCATATTCACTACACATTTTGAATAGTTCATTATTCTGAAAATTTCACATGGTTTAACAGAATCCTTTGGTAGAGGGTTATAAAGATCTTGATTCCCCTCTTTCCTCTTAAAGTGATGCATAAAGAACCAACCCTTAACAAAAAAATCATGTTGTCAAGGTTTGGATATCAAGAATAGAAAAGGGATACCAAAGCATAATAAAATATTATGTATGTGTGAGATAAATAGGATTATTGTGTTTTATAATCATAACAACCCCATATTCCCACTTGAAATCTCAACCTAATCATTGTTGAAATTAAAAGTGTTTTACTTAGTTATAAAAAATGAATTAAGAGGATAAATTTTTTAATAAAAAACAAAATTGAAATATTTAACACATAAATTACAAAAAAAAACAGTAGAAGAAAATGTTTCATAACTCCCTCCCAAGTTTGTGTAGCTCACTCGAAATGATCGTCCGTTGTTTAGCTCTCCATTGAGAGGAGGAGGAGGCTTGGGTGGAACTTTTCCTTCATCCTTGATCCACCTATGAGGATAAGGGAATCCAGAACTTATTGTATTATTTGAGTAATCCTTTCATTATCAAAAAGTTTTTATATATTCACCTGGTTTGAACTTATAAATAGGGTTCCCAAGGTTCAATTTTATAGGAAAGGTGGAAGGTGGTTTTCGGCACACAGATTTACTAAAACCACTTGGTCCATAATTTTAGGAATATATAAAGTCTTATATTAATTTGGAGAAAACTAAAATATCATTTCCCAACCTCTTGAAAATATCCATTTAATTTTTTTATCATTTGGAGGTCGACATACTGAGATATGAATGAAATAAAGAGTGCCACTTTTGACTTCGAGTAGATTCTTTTCTTGGATAGATCGGTTTGTATGGGACCATTAATGGATGAATTAGGATTGGGTGTATTTTTATGATTTATATCCACCTGAAATTTAGAACACCCAAAAGATTCTGCCTAATTGAATGCACATATTAGTAGAAGTGTCAGTTTGAGTCTACTAGTGTTCTTGAAATCTTACATAGTTTTGCCTATTTTTCTTCAACATCATCATGGGCCTCCAAATCAACTAAAACAAAAATGAAATCATCCAAAAAAATTAAATTAAACTTTTTAAAAGTGATTAACACAAAATAATTGAATCAATGAATATGTAAAACTTGTTATTATATTGGAATTTAGGATACAAAATCAGTTTATCACAGTGATGTAAGGGAAAAATTGAATAGTGGATCATTAAACAGTCAAGGAGCTGAGTTACAACTTCTAAATATTAGGTGTCACGTAAATTATGTTTTCTCCCTTTTTTTATCAAACCATGGGATAAACCAAGGTGATTTGTAGGATATTATTTCCCTTTCACTCTTTCTTTGATCCTTGGATTCTGGAGGTTAATATTTAGTGATTTGAGGGGAATTATCCTATTTATCCCCTTGTTACCTTTCATTACTATATCATGGATTCATAGTGGTGATTTTTGTTTGGTTTATGGTGTGTTTTGGATGCGTGTTTTATTATAACTAGGTGTGTTTTAGGTTGATCTGAGATTTCTTATTTCAATTGCTGTCTTTCTATTATTTCTCCTTTATTATATTACGCAAAATAACCTAGAAAGCCTCCTTGAGGTAGGTTATCCACGTTCTCTTCCCTTTTATGTGAATGTGCCAGGATTTTATGATTTTTCCTTCTATTGGGTGGATATTAATGGTCTACTTAAGGATGATAATTAATTGTCTTAATTTGATATTGATGGGAATGGGGAGAGTTGGCATGTTTTTCTAATTTTATGTTATTGCTGATGATATTATACATTTTGTTTCTATTACTAAAAATCATGCATGTTAAGAGACCTTATTATGTTTTAGTAGTATGATTTTGAGGCCCTTGTTATGTTGATTTCTTGATAATTCCCTAAATAAAAGGATAAGAATGTTTATATGGATAATGAATTTATTTCCCATGGAAATCTGGTTTGTGTGAGAATACCCATGGTAAATAATGAAGTAATGTAATCCCTTGAACCTAAATTGTGGAAGTCAGGATGTATTTTTATGTGCGTCTGTGCTTATGGTGATGCATTTTTTAATTTGGGGAGGTGTGTGGTGATGGAAGTGAAAGGATTGGGTGTTGGATGTGACATGTGGTTTATGTAGTGCAGTGGTTGGTTGGAATGGAATGTAATGTGGGATTTTATGTGTTGGATGTTATGTGAGATGATATGCAGTGGTTGTGACATGTGGTTGTTGTGGTAAGATGGTTGGGTTACTGTGATATGGATTAACATAAGTATTTTTTTGGTGATGGTTGATGTGAGATGGGAGTGTTGTTCTATGGTGTGGCCATATTAGTTTTCTAGTTTACAATATAATAAATTATAATACCATAAATGAAGTTACATAATTAGGTAAATGAATAGGAATGGGAAGGATATTATATTTTCTAATTAGCATAAAAGAATTGAACAAATAATGAATGGGTGGTGTTAATATAGATGAAATATCTTAGAAAAATAGAGTTAATGGAAACTTGTTAAATCTGGAAAATTATGGAACTTGTATTGAGAGTGGATTTGTGTGTTTATGTGTGGTGTTTATGTGATATGATTCATTTAGTGGTGGTAGAAATTGTGATACATGTCACATTTTGAAATGGCTGTGTTGTGAAGTATGCTAGTGTAGTTGTTGTGAACCCATTGGTTGGGTTTTGTGTGATATCTATCTATAATGTATTTTATGTTATTTATACATATCCCCTTCTAAATTTGGATAAAAAAATAATTCCCCAAGGTTTTTGGTTTCAGGATTTTTTCCAACATCTAGGATGTTGGCGATAATGATGGATTGTCATAAAACCCTAAACTTTTCAAAAATATAACTAGTTATGGTAGCGTATGCGACACCCTACATTGATCCTAAATATACTATGATTATTTAAATATGACCATCACAATGTAGTAATTAAATTGGAAGGCATGAACATGATTAATTTATTTATGAAATATATATTTAAAGGTCCTACTCAATATAAATGTATTGATAAGTTATTAGGAAATGGACCCACAATTTTTAATACAGTCATTTTATTCTTCAGAAATACAGTTTCTTCAAAAATGTTTCTTATTTTTTTTTGATAAAATATTATAATTAATTTTTAATAATTTTAATAATGTTATTTTATAAAATTAACATCATTTTGTAAATAATAATATCAAAATTAACTTAGTGTGAAATTTTAGTATTTTTAAAAAATGATTGATTTTTTAGTGAATTGTTAAAATTATTGTTTTTTCAAATACTGTCATTTCTTTTAATTAAATAAAATAATTTAAAAGTACTCTTATATTTTATATTTAGTATTAAATTTAAATATTCACCATTTTATTTAAAATAATATAATTATTTTTATTTTAATCAACAATTTCCATGATTTTGGTATAATTTTTTTATGCTTAAAACATAGTTTTCTAAAAACTATTTTTAAGTGTATAACGTTTATCCTTTTAAATTAATTAAAATAAACCCTAATAAGGAAACATTTAAATTAAATTTATTTCTTATATTTCTATTTATATGAATTTAAATTCATATAATTATGATTTCTAGTCATAGAGTTGATATATGATCATCTATTTCATGAAAAAAGCATTTTCTAAAATCCCTCTTTTCATCACGTTTTACATGTTTAATTTTAAATTAAATTATACAAATTATATGAATTGAATTTTATAAAATATATTCCATATTTTCAATTAACATAATTAATATTATTTATTAATATCAACTTATTTTTTGTCACAATTAATAGTAAAAATAGTAAAAAATTATTTCCACGGTCAAGGGTAAAACAGGTTTATCAGGGGTTAAACTAAATAGATAAGGATTTAAATGACTAAAAAATTGTATAATTTTTATTTTATGGAAATATTTATACCCTATAACATTTAATATTTTTTAATTTTGTATTTTTGATCCATTTGGTGTGAATAATATAATTAAATAATTTATTCTTTTGAAAAATTCCCAGTTGGTCCTCTCCCCCACTTATAAAAGAACACCCCATATCCTCTCTTATACACACATCGAGAAACTTTTGGTTTAGAAAATACCTACCCAAATCCATTCCTTACTTTATTTAACATTTATTAGAGGCCTTTTGTATTATAAAATCTTCCAAGGAAAGATTTTGGTGTAAACTTAAAGAGGTTTTCTTGAGAAGAGGTATCATTATTAACCAAGCATTTTTATTTTATTTATTCTTCTACCTCATTAAAATATTATTCAAACATGATGATATAATAAAATAAGTATCTAAAATATATTTATATTTTATTATATTAATTTTATTACCCACATTCATATACTCTTCCATTAAATGGGAAATGAAACCATCATTGTGTGTATGGCGGACAACTGCCTCTTGAATCGATGTAATTTGTTTTCCATCATCACCTCTAACAACTATTTATGATGATTAATTTAATTTATATATATGGTATTCATGACATATTTATCATTATATAAAATTAATATACTATATATTTTCTTAGCTTTCCATTCTTTGAAAGATGGAAACCTCATTCATGTGTACATATGGATTACCGCCTCCACAAAGCGATGTGATATGATTTTCATTACCATATCACATGGATGGTATATATAATTTTATTTAAATAAATAATGTAATATTTATGATTTAATTATCATTATGTAAATAAAAAATAACACCCACCTTCTTTCCATCATGGTCATTGAAAAATGGAAACGTTACTCATGCGTACATATGGTCTACAATCTCCATGATCATAACATAGTTCATTTTTAATAACTATATTTTTTAGTTGGTTTTAAAAGTAAAATTGATGTATATATATGATAATTATTTAATTATTTTTATTATATATATTATTAAATAATGAACTCATTGACCATAGTCAACCTACTAGATTTATTTTCGACATATGAACCGAATATCATTAAAACATCTGATGTAAAATTAATTGATTAAGTAATTGAATATGACATGGTAATAAATAAAATAAATGGAACAATAAAATTAAAAATATTTTTTAAAAATTAATTAATTAACATAATTATATTATTCATGAAGATAATTAAATCATGTGACAAGTCACGATTGAGGTACACGATCTCTTTAAACCACCCTTTTCTTCAGGTTATGAGAATTCCCTCTCTAACTCACATTATCTCTATATCTAATGTTATAGAATGCGTATAAATTTTTTATATATGTTTCTAAAATATATGCCTATCTATTTATACCTTAATTTTATATGTTAATACATTCCTAATGTTCATTTCTCAAATTCTTTCTTTATAAAAATTTATTTGATTATGATATGAGGCAAGATTATACAACCCATTTCTTTCCATGGGCAATTCTTATGATTATGCCTTAGGATTGATTCCCTTTTGTGGAACACATAATTGAACACCCATATAGTGATCCAATTCATTAGGTAAATCTTTTGTCTCATGAGATGTTATGTATGGGATTTATTGAGTAAACCTAATTTTCTATGGGACTATGTCCACCATGTGATATTGTCTTGTAAATTAGCCTTTCCTTAAACTTGTTTCATGTTTTTTGATGCTTCCACATTTACTGTGTTTCCATGATCTTGTGATAACATGATATTTATGTTATTCTCCCATGTTATTACTCATGATTCTTCTCTTTTATGATGTCATTTTATAGGTTCAACTCACACATTATATTTCATTATTATATTTATTCCCTTAGTGGTATTTTTATCTCACCCATTTTTTCTATACATTACATGAGTTATACCCTAAAACTTTTAGGAATTAAAAAGAATTTAAGAGATCACTAAGGATATTAACATAAGTATACTTTTCATGTTTATGTTTTCCATACCTAGTATTCCAAAGCCACTAGGCCTTTTGATCATTTGGTTGTATTTAATAAATATTTAGGTTTAAAATCATGTAATAGAATGTGTAAAAGGATTGGGTCACTATAGTTGGTATTATAGGAAGTTATAGTAATTTTTGGGGATTAGTACTATAATACTTTAGAGAGAACCCTAGGGATAATTCTAAGTATAGGGAAATATAGTGTAATTTTGGAGAAGTATAGAGCAAATGGTTTCTAAGAAATCACATCCCTTTATGGATACTACAAGTATATGTGGATTTGGCATAGTTGTACTTATGGGTAATAAAATTGAATAGTGTGTAATGGGAATTGACTCAGTCATCACCTGGTGCATGACAAAAATACTGCACACCCACTTTGACACACCTGGGTGATACACTACTCGAAGTTCGAGATATACCAATGGTTATATACCAATGGTTTGGAGAACCATTGGTATAGGTACCCTATACCAATAATTTTGGAAAACCATTGGTATAGGCATGTATATGGACACTTATACTAATTTTTTGAACAAACCGTTGGTATAGGTTATTTTCATGGACACTTATACCAATGGTTTGAAAAAAACATTAGTATAGGTATTTTTTTTGGACACTTATACCAACGGTTTACCCAAACCATTGGTATAGGTGGTGCAATTATTTATGTAATAATAATAATAATAATACTTCAATTTAATTTTTTTATACATACATACATACATACATATATATATATATTTATATATGAACATATAAGATATTGAAGGGTAGTGGTAAGGTCATTGGAATATAATAAAGAGGTTGTGGGATCAATACAAAGCACTTAATTTTTTTTCAATAGTGGAACTATACCAAAGGTTTAAAAAAACATTTAGTATAGATATTTCATTTGAAATTAACCATACCAACGGTTATCAAACAATTGGTATAAGTATTCAATACCAATGGTTTTTTAGAACCATTTCTATAGGTCTTACCAATTGATAATTACCCAACTGTAACCCAAACCATTGGTATAGGCTATAATAAATATTTTGGGGGCTATACCAGGGGTTCCAAAACATTGGTATATCCTTTTTCCCTATATTGATATTCATTGGAAAACTCATAAACTCTTTAGAAACCATTATAAAAGACTTGGATGGATTGCTAGGTTAGAAAAACTAATATGAAACATTAACATAGATAACCTATATTGAAACCTATAAACTCATAAGTTAGGATATACTTGTCATTTAATATTTATTCCTTATAAATATATAAATTTCCCTTTTGTATGTTAATGTATTATAATCTTGTTTTTTTTTCTTTTTTAGTTAATGGCGATAAATATGAGAAATTGTTCCAACAACCAATGTGATAGGAAATTTGATGATTTCCCCAATGATATGCCTAACCTTATGGGAGAGGGATCTGAAAACTTCATAAAAGTATAAAGTCAACTAGATTGAGTTATGAATAACAACTTGAATCGTGTTAAATTCCCTCCAAATAAAGATTAAGTTTCAATGGAGTATTTTATGTGACAATATCCTCCTACATTTAGTGGATATTTTGATCCCCTCATTGTGGAATAAGGGATTAACTCCATTGAGAAGATTTTCTCTATCTTCAAATGATCATAGTAGGAGAAAGTTGTGTTTTCCTTTAATAACATTGATGGGGAAGCCGATTAGTGGTGGAAAATAATCAAGAACATGAAGTCCAAAGAGGATATTGATTCCATGGAATGGGAAGAATTTAGGAAAACATTTTTCAATAAATATTTTCCTCTAACCCTCCATCTTAAAATAGAGAGGGACTTCCTCAGACTGAATTAAAAAAAGATGAGTATATTAGGGAGCATTAGGAAAAATTCATAATTCTTTCACAAGAAATCTTTAGCTTCATCATCAATGCTGAAAGTAAGGATTTATTCTTATTTAGTGGATTAATGACATGTTTATGAAAAAAATTAGTAATTTAATACTTTCATAGTTATGAAGATACTGTTCTTTATTCCCTCAAGGTTGAGATAGATATTGGAGTCTCTAAGTGGCCTCGTGGTCCTAGAGATAAAAACCATAAAATTAAATTTTATTCAAGAGGATTAATGGATAAATCTCATGTAGGAATGAAAACCCAACAACCCACTTTTCTGAAGTGTGGGAAGAATCATCTTGGAAACTATCTAAAGGGAACCGGGAGATGTTTAAAATGTGTAAAATAGTGGCACCAGGATAATAAATATCAAAGGGAAATAAATAAACCCTATAATATGAAATAAGAAAAGAAGGATCGTATCAATGCTCAGCTTGTGGTGTAGTGTTACCACTATAAGTAACATGGAATTTATGCAATCTAATTCCCCAGAACAAGGGTTGTTAGAGACAATAAATGACAACAACCTATAAGTCTTAGAAAATAAATAAGGAAATATTTTATCACTAATGTGGAGGTGAGTATTTACAATGATGTGGTGATAGGTATGTTTGTTATTCATTTAAGAATATAAAACATTCTTTTTTATTCTAGTTCTATGCATTCTTTCATATCATGATAGTTTAGTATAAATATTCTAAAACCACCTCAAAACATGGGGGTTGAGATATTTTTGAGAATATAAAATAGATAAATTATAACATCACAAGTATATAACACCAACCTAATCAATTTTTGTGGACTGAATCTTCCATAAACTCTCATCTTACATCTTTTAGTGGAGTTTGATGCTATATTGGGCATATATTGGTTGTACTTATATAAATCCAACATTAAATATGGGGATAGGGAGATCACTCTTCACATCCCAAGACATCCTCTAATTCTTTATATGTATAAGGAGGATGACAAATATCCCTTGTATTATTCTTATCACATGTGGATATTATTACTTATGAGTAATCATATCTAACTCAAATGATCAATACAAACTAAATAACCATGCTTGAATACATTCCCATTAGGAGGTATTATATTGATGTATCCCCAGAAGAGTTTTCAAGTATTCCTCAACATATACCTGGATCTCTTCCCATATCTAATAATCCTTTTAGAATAGCCTCTGTTGAGTTAGAGGAACTGAAAAAGTAGTTATAAGATAACATGGAAAAGGGTTTTATGTGCCTGAGTGCTTCATTGTAGGGTTTATAAATACTATTTTTCAAGAATAATGATTGTTCAATGAGCCTCTATATCAATTATTATGAACTCAAAAAAAATCACAATAAATAATAAGTATCCCCTACTATGAATAGATGACTTGTTTGATTAACATCATGTGGCCTGATATTTCCTTAAGGTGGACCTTCAGTTGGGATATTACAAATTAATGGTTAAAAATGACGATATTACAAAATATGACTTTAAATAAAGGTATGGACACTATGAGTTCATAGTTATGTCCATTGAAATTGCTAATGCTTCGACAATTTTCATGGAATTAATGAATATATTCTTTAGAGATTACCACGTCAAATATTTGGTAGTAATTATAGATGATATTATGCTATCATGAACCATTTTGGATACCCTAGTATCCTGACACCTGAGTTGATCCCAACAAATCACGAAGGGAATTCATAATCCCCATGGGTTGGCAACTGGAACCTTGCATTATAAAAGATAAAGTGGGAACAATTTTTTCTATATAAATAACAGAAGAAACAATAAAATATAGTATGATCAAAATAAAACTCCATTAGGAAAACTTTACTAGAAGAAAAACAGGTAAAAACCCCAAATTACATTATCAATTTATTAGAAAATGGGATAAAAAAATCCAAGTTCCAAATAAAACAGTATCTCAAAGCCAAAATATTTATTTCAACTACCATATCCCAAGTGGTTCTTTCCCCTTTCTCGTACCTAGATGGAGGAAATCTAAAAATTCCCAAAGGGACATGTAGGGTGTGAGTTAAAATACTAGTAGGGTATCACTAGGGATTCCATAATAAGATTCCACATTAATTAACCAAATAAATATTTCAATTTTTCAAATAGGCAAGCCTAGAATTTCAAATTAATATTTAAAACAAATCATGATTTACATATAAAATGATCAAAATATTTCAAACAATGTCCAAATAAACATTTTATATAAAATAGTTCATATAAATTCACAAATCATGTGTCAAATAGTTTACAAGTAATGGAATATATATAAAATAATCACAAATGAGAAACATGGTCATCTTCCAAGAGGTACAATAGTTCTAGGTTGTGGGATCCTTACACACTTATAAAATGATAACAACAATGTGCACACACATCTATTTAAAACTGGCCAAAGAAGACTAACCAATATCCTATTGGGGATAATATCTTCCAATAAATTTATGTTAGAGTCATAAAGCATCAATCCATTACTAGGAAATTCCCATCCTAGCATGTTTTTTCCTAATAACCCACTAACTACCTAGGATTTCATGTTCTCTAACAATAATAAATAATGGGAAATTAATTTTAAAACTATTAAAAATAAAATTAACCCATTTTCTATTTCAATATGCCAGTTTCCATTAAAAATGAGTTTTTAATCAAATCATTCCTGTTACTGGATAAAACCAATGGGTTATTATCAAAACAATTAATCCATTTTTATCAAAAAAATATTGAAATCAATTTCACAAATCAAATTCACAATTTAATTCCATAATTAAAATTTCCGATTTCCATCAAATTAAATAAAGACACCCCAATTCAATGGAATTGGAGGTTTTCCCCAATTTTCATGCCAAATAAAATCAAAACATCAGTACACAAAAAATTGGTTTTCAAAATTTAATTTAAATCAAGAAATTTAGGGTTAAATCAATTGGCCAATCAAAAATAGAACCACCAACCTTGAGATCATAAGATCACGAATCACAATGCCCCCAATGGGAAACTGTAATGAAGAATGTCAGAAATAATGGCCAAAGAATCAATCCTAGATTCAAGATCTAAAAAAATGGGGATTATATCCTCCAACAACACAAAAACCTAAAATCCCCTAGGGAGGAGAAAAGGAGAGTGTGGGAGATAGATAACGGGAGAAGAACTCTTATTGGGGAAGTATCGAATGACGCTTTCTACATTTTGATTCGCTTTGGAAGGGGTTTGGAGGATCCAAAATGGGTCTTTGAGAGATATAATGACCCAGGGGGATGTCAAATCCTAACTTAGGTTCCATAGGGGGATAATTTATGGTCATGTAAATTTCAAGTTAATTTTCAAAGTAAAAAAATCCATACACACAGTTTCCTAGAGTGGAACACATGGGTTTTCAAACCTTGAACCCTAACCATGCACCCCTATAAAAGGGTAAATGGTTTCTACTTGGTGGGCACATGGTTTTTTAAACTATGTGTCAACCATGTAAACCCTCATTTACTACGTTTTCACAGTTTTCACTAGTATGGATCATGGTTTGGGAAAACCATGCACCAGCCCTGAACAACCCAAGAGTCCTTCAAAATTTCCAAAATTTTACACGAAGCACTCTTAAACGAGTTCCAAAAAAGAAAGATAAAAATAGGGGTTGATAAGTAATTGAAAATAGTAATAGGATGTTACACCCCCCCCCCTATAGAAACTTTTTATCCCTATAAATCCTCTTAAGAAGCTTCCATGTCAAAAATATGAGGTCACTACTCTCTCATTAGTGACTCTCTATACCTTGTCTCATGAGTATAAGAACTATTCTTCCATAGCACTTGAACTAAAGGTATCATCATCCCATGAAGTACCTTGATTTTAGAGTCAACTATCTAGATCGGTTGCCCAGTCATGTAAAAATCAGGTTGGATATCAAGATCACTCTATCTCAGAACATGAGATGAATAATAAAGATATTTACACAACTAAGATACATGGAACACATTATGTATTAATCTCAGTTGTGGTGGACGTTATAAATGGTAATTCACTTTCCCCACCTACTAAACTACCTAAAAAGGTCCCAAAAAATGAGGAGTAAGTTTCCCTTGACTCCCAAGCTAACAATAACACAATAAAGGTGTAACTTTCAATAACACCTAGTCACAAACTTAAAATTCCAATGGTATATGACGATGATCCTAATATGACTTATACTAGCTTTGTTTTTTCAACATTATATGAAGAATCAAATGAATCTTTGTCATCATATCTTGAACCAAACTCGGTCCAACCATGGAACTTTCACTGATCTCTGTCCAACACAACATATTTTTGCAAGGATGACCATACAAGGCCTTAGAAAGATCCATTATTATCATGGAATGGTAACTATTTTTATAATAAAACTCAACCAAACCCAAACAATCATCCCAACCTCCACCAAAGTAAAGAATATAGGAATGTATCATGTCCTCAAGAATTTTTATAGATATTTCTATCTAGACATCTGACTGTGGATCATATCCCATACTCAAATGAACCTAAGATCTCAGTACCTCCTAAAGTCCTCTTCAAATCAAGAAGTACACCAGGGATCTCTATCAGATACTATAGAATATGGAACTCTCTAAAAATGAACAATATCTTTCACATAGATATTTTCCAACTCTTAAACTTTGGTTGTTTCATGAATGGGTATAAATTGACCCAATTTGGACATAATATTTATCACAACCCATATCACATTATTCTTCCTCTAGGTATGAAAAAAACCAACCAAAAAGTTTATAGAGATATAATCCCACTTCCAGTTCAGCACTGGAAGTGGTTTAAGCAACCCCGAATGTATTTGGTGCTCATCCTTAACCTATTGGAATGTATTACAATGAGAGACAAAAGAAGAAATGCCCCATATCATACATGTCTACTAGAATCTATGTTACATGTAATAGAACATCTTTATGGTTCCTGGGTGAACTACCTATTGGGAATTATGGAAATCCACTATCACATCATTCCTTACATATAAAAATAAAATAAAATGAATATGATAACATAGAATTCCCTCCATAGAGAATGACCATTCATCAACTGTCTCCCCACCATAATGAGAGTCTCTAATTCTATAAAATTCATCATCAAGTGGTGGTTCCAAAATAATCATATCAATAAGAGTGGAGGTAAAATGAACATAATCCAAAATAATATCATGCCCTTATTCTCAAACTCCAATATACAACTGTTCAAAAAGATAAATCAAGTTCCACTCTTCTGATGATTCTTTAATGAATTGGGTCATAATTTTCTTTCTAAAAGAATCCACAATGACATTCCCTTTCCCCAAGGTATAGGAAATGTCAAAGTCTAAATATTGAAGGTATTACACCCAATGCCTCTAGTTGAGAATCAATTTTTTTTATAAAAGATATAAATCAAGATATTGTGGTAAAAAATAATAGTAAACGTTATCCTGAAAAATTAATGAAACCAACTCTTAAGTGCATGCATCACAACTGAATGTTCAATTCCTTGGGATAGATAATTCTTCTTGTGTGGTAAAAACTGCCAAGATCCATAGGTAACGAAATGATCACCATCCATAAAAACACATTCCAAACCTAAACCCGATGCATCACATAAGACCATGTATCATTTCCCGGCCTCTAGAAGAGTTGGTGTAGTAGTCAAAATATGATTCATCTAAACAAAATAACTCTAAAATTTCTCATCCCAAGAAAAATTTAATCCCTTCTGAGTTATAGTGGTCATCATAGAATCCAATTTTGAGAATACATTTACAACTAGATGATAATATCTACATAAACTGAAGAATCTATAAATCTTGAAAACATTTCACAGTTTCTCTCATGTCATAACAGCTTTCACCTTTTTAGAGTCAACAGAACTACCAAGTTATGACACCACATGTACCAATAACTTCACTTTATGAATCCAAAAATTACATTTTCATTTCTTGGAATAAAGTCAGTGATTTATGAAAAACTCTAAAAATAATCTCAGATGATGAATATGATCCTCCTTGTGCTAAGAGTAAACAAGTTTTTCATCCAAAAAGACTACCATTGTAGTATCATGATACTCATTAAATCCATAAATATTACAGGAGAATTAGTTAGACCAAAATGCATGATAAGGTACTCATAATGGTTATACATGATTCGAAAGGTGGTTTTCTAAATGTCAAATTATTTTTTTATCAACTGATGAAAACCATATCAAAGTTAAATATTTGAAAACCACTTCTCCCCTTTCAACCAGTCAAATAGATCATCAATCCATGGAAATAGATATCTATTCTGTACATTAACTCGAATGTGTTTTTAGTAATCAATGCATTGGCGAAGTGATCCATAAAATTTCATATAAAAGAAAATCAATGTTGACAAAGGTGACACACTCGAGCATAATAATCTTATATCTAAAATATCATTCAATTGAGTCTTAAAATCTTTCATTCCCGTTGGTGTTATGTGGTAATAAGGAATAGACATTGGTTTCATACTAGGCACTAAATCTATATAAAAATATACCTTCCTTACTAATTGAAAACTAGAGAAGTCAAAAGAAAAAAATGTTAGTAAAGAAAATGAAAAGTGGAGTACATTTCTCAAAGATTCTTTCTATAGGTCAAAAGAAAATACTGATATCCATTTACCCAACTCTGGATATGATGTTCTGGCTCTGCTCGAACTCAGGACCCATTATCTCTGACAAACCCCATCGAGTGCAGTAAAGGAGACCCATCGAAGATAACAATCAATTAGATCTTTATTTAAAAAGATAAAATCTATAATGAATATAATTTCATGAACATTCATGTTGATAACAAGAAAATACAAAGTAAGATCAATATCTGATAAATATAAACAACATGTAGAACTATAGAGACCATACTCTCTCTTCATTCTAAGGGGTATAGTAATATCCCACAAATAAGATAAAATATCTATAGCATGATTAAGAAGAATAAAAATATGAGTATAAATGAATGAATAAGATGCACTGGTATCAAATAAAGAAGTCATTAAAGATAAATTAATAGTGACGGCACCTATCACGGTTGCTGGACCCATATTTGCTTCCTCTAGAGACTCTTCCATTATTTGAAGAAGCTTCATTCTATATTTTCATGACTGGAACCCCTTTTCTGATGAATAATATGATTTCTCCACCATTTTATTAGGTTTTGATGATATCTTGCCTCTATGAGGAGTGGAATAGACATGGAAAAGCCTCTGTAAGTAACCTGAGCATCCACAAGAACCACATATTTTGGGTTCCTCAGTGCAAGATCGCTTTGAGTGGAAAAGCTTACCATAATAGTAGAAAATAAAAGGGCTTCTTTCAGACCCTACAAGAGGTCTAGAAAAACCCTACTATTGAGATCCACCATGAGAATACTCACATGCCCTATTCCCTTAATGGGAACTCACAGAACTGTGGCTAGGAGAAAAAGGAACTCCCATCATCCTTGACTTACCATCCAGGTCCCTTTCAACCATTAAAACTATATCCATCACATCATTATAAGAAGTAAAATTCAAAAATAAAACCTAATAATGAATATCATATCAAAGTTCCATCTCGAACCATTGATTCTTCATCTTCTCATTGGATGAAATCTTGGGGGAAAACTACAAAAGATCAGAAAAATGATTTTCATATTCTATCATGGTCTTATCAGACTTATTAAGTTTGAAAAACTAAATAGCTTTGTCCAATAGTATTGACTCTAAATATAACTAGTTGGTGAAAATAACTTTAAATTATTTTCCCTCTAAGACCTCATGCTTCTTTTTCATCACCATTGTGTCCCACCATCTCTTGAAAATCCCTTTCTACATGAAGGTGGAACATTTCACCTTGATTTCATTAGGTGTCTCCAAGAAATAAAAAAACAATAAATCCTGATTAAAAAATCCTAACTATCTGGAGGATAATTTGAGTCTTTGAACACTAGTGGATTCTAGAAAAGGAAATCCTAAAAATGATCTAATAAAACATCCCTATGAGGTTCCACAACAAGAGCCTGAATAGTCACTAGTGCTAGTGCTGGTGCCTATCCCAGAGCTTGGATAGTATGCGCAATCACCTCAAATAGACTTAGGTCCACAAGATGATTTCTCAATGTGGTTCTCTAGTAGTTTCATCCTGGATATGACTCACATTTTATCTAAGTGGCATGATGCTACAAAAAAATCAACAGAAAACATTAAAGGCATCAAATTAACACTCAAACCAAGTATAAAAGGGAAATTAATCCCAATACATAAAAACATAAGATTTGGATTTCATCTATCCAAATATAAAGCATAGAAAATATTAGAACTAATCCTCAAAACATATTTACCAAACCACCCCTGGTGACTTAAGGCTCATTGTGGTGAGATCTGGTCGATCACTCAATCGAAACTACCTCCTATGTCATGACAAGATACTCAACTGCATATTCATGTCAAGAAAAGATGTTTAACCTATACCTTTGATACCACTTTTTCAGGAACCATATCAGATAACCTAGTACCCTAACACCTGAGTCAATCCTAACATAGCCATAAGGGTGTTCCCGATCCCCATGAGTTGGAAACAAGAACCTGGAATCATACAATATAAAGTGGGAATGGTTTTTTCCCATATAAACAGTGGAAGAAACAGTATTGTCTAGTATGATCAAAAGAAAAATACACTAAGAGAACTATTACAAAAGTCAAATAGGAAAACAAAACCAAGTTACATCATCAAAGTACTATAAAATAGGATAAAAAACCTAAGTGCCAAATGACATAGTAGCTCAAAGCCTAAATATTAATAGTAAAAACCACCTCCAAGTGGTTCTTTCCCCTTTCTCAAAATTAAGAGGAGGAAATCTAAAAATTCCAAAAGGAACGAGTAGGGTGTGAGCTAAAATCCTACTATGTTCTCAACAAGGATTCTATAATAATATGCCACATTAATTAACCAAATAAAACTTTCAATTCAAATAAATAGGCATGGAATTTCAATTTAATATTTAAAACAAATCATGATTTAAATTTCAAATGATAGAAATATTTGAAACAATGTCTTAATAAACATTTTATATAAATTCACAAGGAATGTGTAAAATAGTTTACAGGAAATGTAATATATATAAAATAATCACAAATGAGAAACATGGCCATCTTATAATAGGTTTAGTAATTCCAGGTTATGAGGTCCTCACACACTTATAGAATGATAAAGGAAATGTGCACACATGTATCTCTGACACTGAACAAAGAAGACTAACCAACATCATACTAGGTATAAGATCTGCCAATAATTATATGTTATAGTTGTAAAGAATCAATCTATTGTTAGGGAATTCCCATCCTAGTGTGGTTTCCCTAATAAATCACTAACAACCTAGGCTTTCATGTTCTATAATAATAATAAATAATGGGAAATTTATTTTAAAACTATTCAAAATAAAATTATCCCATTTCCCATTTCAATATTCTTATTTCCATTTAAAAAACAACATGAATTTTTAATAAAATTAGGATTTTCTAGGATAATACAAATGGGTTCTTATCAAAACAATTTAATACATTTATATCAAAGTGAATTTTAAATAAATTTCACAATTTTATTCCACAATTAAATTTTCCAATTTACATTAAATTCCACAAACACACCCCAATTCAATGGAATTGGAGGGTTTTCATAATTTTCAAAAAAAAAGAAAATCAAAACAAATTGTATTTTCACAATTTAATTGAAATTAATTTAATTTAAATTAATAAATTTAGGGTCAAATCAATTTTCTAATCATAAATGGATCCACCTACCTTGGGATCATGGATCACGAATCACAATGTATGTAATGAGAAACTCCAATGAAGATCATATAAAATGAAGATATGAGAATAAATCCTAGATTTTAGATAAAAAAGGGGGATTAGATCCTATAAAAACATGGAGGCCAAATAATCCTTAAGGGGGAGATAAAGAGAGAGTGAGAGATAGAGAACATGAGAACTCTTAGTGTGGAAGGATCGAAAAATGGTTGCCACACTGTAATTCACTTCAGATGGGGTTTAGAAGAGCCAAAATGGGTCCTTGAGAGATCCAATGACCTAGGGGGATATCCAATCTTGAGTTAAGGTAAATAAGGAGAATAAATAAGGGTTTATGAAATTTTACATTAATTTTTAGAATAAAAAAAAAGTTTCACACACATTTTCTTAGAGGGGGTTGCACAGTTTTTCAAACCATGTGCCAACGTTGAAAACCGTCACTACCTAGGTTTTCATAGTTTGTATCAACATGGAACAAAATTTGGGAAAATCATGTTCCAGTTGTGCATAGCCCAAGATCCCTTCAAAATTTCCAAAATTTGACTCGAAAAACCCCTAAATGAGACTCAACCAAAGAAAGATAAAAAAGGGGTTGCAAATTACCTAAAAATAGATTCATGATGTTGCATATGATATACTTCAAAAGCAAGGAGGATCATGAGAAGCATTTTAATATTGTGATAAAGAATATGAAGAAAGAGAAACTATATAAAACGTATAATAAATGTGAACTTTGGATAAATGAAGTATCATTATTAGGGTATATTATCACCAAAAAAGGTATATTTATGGACCCTTATATGAAAAGGAAAATTAAGGAGTATTCTATACCAATATCTATAACAGAGATCCATAGACTCTTTAGACTAGCTATATGTTACCGATGATTTGTGAGAAAATTCTCAGAATTTTCAAACCCGATAACCAAGTTGGCTTAGAAGGGGGTAATTGTTTTTGGACTAGTGAGTGTGAGGAGAGATTTAAGGAGTTAAAAAAGAGGATTTTTGCTACAACAGTCTTCACACTTCTCTAAAGTGTGTAAATTTTCATGGTACATATCAATTCATCAAAGAAGTTTTTGGGAAGCGTACTAATGAAAAATAAAAATTTGATAGCCTGTGTGTCAATATAGTTGAAAGTTCATGAGAAGAACTATCTAAAACATTTTTTGGAGTTGGATGTAGTGATACTTTCATTGAAAATATGGAGACATTGTCTATATGGTGAGAAGTGTGAAATATATATGGATCATAAGAGCCTCAAATATCTTTTGGAATCACTTACATAATATTTTAGCCCTCTCAATGAACTTATAATTTGTAACTATCATGGATACCTTACAAAATTGGAATGAAATGTTATTCATATGTTTAAAAAATATAAAATTATACCATAAATAATTTTTTTATCATATGTGATGATTAATCTTTAAATAAAACATTACATATATTTGTTTAGATCATTTTTTGCAGTTCCTCAAGAATCATGAACTTATTTCATTATATAATTTAATGTTATGTATAGAAGTTCATTACAGAACATAAAATAGGTTACATCATAAATTTTAATTTCTGTTTCAACCATTAAAAGGGTCTTATGATCAAATTTTATAGATGTAATGAAAATTGAAACACATCATCCACGATTTTGGTAAATCAGCACATCATGGATGGTGTTTTTATTTTTTAGAAATAAGAGGGATAGGAGAGAAAAAAAGATGATGAATATTTTACATGAACATGATAAAATAAATAATATATAAGATTATACAGATTTAATACCTCCTGGATAAGGGTAGGGTAATAGATTATAATAAAATAAAGTAATTGAAAAGAAAACACATGAAAAAGGGAGATGATTCTTACTCCTTATCTCTTCTCCTTGAGATCCTCCTTAAGGCCTTTGGTTTTGGACTTTTGGTAAGAACAGTAGGTATTGTATGTGGGGAATAGACTTGGGGAGGTAATTTGATAGAAATTATACAATTATAAATACTTGAGAGGTGTGAGATGAGTATGGGAATGATGGTGATATTTATAGTGGTGGAGAGAAGGGATTTTACATTATTTTAATCATTATTTTAATATTTCTGTCCAATACTATTAATAATTTTCATTCTCATGATCAAAATAGTAAATATATCATGTGATTTTGAAACAAGTTGTCTTACATCAATTATGATTTCATAAATAGTGTAGTTAACTGATAATATGAATTTATGGTATTTTACCGTATTTCAATATTCATCAAAAATACAAGAATTTCAGAAAAATCCCTAAAATTCACCCTAATCATTTTTCAACCTGTAGAATTAAAAAATTAACTCCATTTTTTGAAAATAATTTTCTAAATATTATTAATTTAATTTTTAAATAAAATGACAATTTATTCAAAAATAATAATTTTAAATATATAACTCATTTTTTAACACCTTGAAAAATTAATCAACCTCTCATTATATTATAAACTTAAGAAAATAAAAAAAATAATATGATTTACTATTCATAAGGTTCATATTACTATTCATTAGGGTATACTACTATTCACAAAAAACAAGTTGGTTCTATTAGGCTCCAAATAACTTACTGATCACAACCGTAGGTAATCATTTTTTGAAATTAAAATCATAGAAGAAAAAAAAATATGTTTAAAGTATAGTTATAACTGTCCACTTAAAATAAAGTTTCATGCATTTCAATTTATTTTTTTAAAACCTTGGGGTGTTACATTATCCCCCCCTTCTAGAAATTTCATCTTCATTGTTTTATTTACTTATTAAACAAGTGAGGGTACCTTTTCCTGATAGCATTTTTAGATTCCCATGTTACTTCTTCAACCATGTGGTTTCTCCATAAAACCTTTACCTGGTAGATTAACTTATTCCACAATACTTGTTCACTTTGATCAAGAATCTGAACTGGTTTCTCTTCATAAGAAAGGTTCTCCTCCAGTTGAACTACTTTTGGGCTCAAAACATGAGATGAATATGGAACATAATTTCTCAACAGCGAAACATGAAAAACATTTGGTACCTGAGATAAACTCAGAGTCAGTGCTACAAGATAGGTGATTGGTCCAACTTTTTCTAGAATTTAATAAGTTATAATAAACCATGGAATTGGATTTCCTTTCTTATCAAAACATATAACACTTTTCCATGGTCAGATTCTAATAAAAAAATGATTACCTACCTCAAAAGAAAAGTATTTTATCTTATTGTCTGCATAACTCTTCTTCTAGCTTTGAGTTGTCCTTATATGTTGTTGGATCATCTTCACTTTCTCAAACACTTCCTCTATTAATTATGGTTCCATCAACTTCCTTTCCCTGACATCATCCTAAAAAGATGGAGTTCAACACTGCTTCCTATACAATGCCTCAAAAGGAGTCATCTTTATACTAGAATGAAAACTGTTATTATAAGAAAATGAAACTAAAGAAATATCTTGATCCCAACTTCCCTAGTAGTCCATTGAACAAGCTAGAAGCATATCCTCCAAATTACGAATCGTTTTTTTTGACTACCCATTTGATTGAGGATGAAAATCTATACTAAAATTTAATTATATACCCAACAACTTATAAAGGCCCTTAAAAAAGTTATAAGTGGACCTGGGATCCTAGTTAGATATAATGGAAAGAGGCACTCCATATAACCTGACAATATCTTTGAGGTACAATCAAGAAAGCTGATCCAAAGACATTGTATCTCAAATAGGGAGAAAATGGTCATATTTAGTCAATCGTTCAACAATAACTCATATTGCATTATTACCTTGATAAGTATTTCATTTTCCCACAACGAAGTCCATGGATATATTCTCTTATTTCCACCCTAGCACTAGAAAAGTCTGAAGCATCCCCTTTGGTAAATTCCGCTCTGCTTTAACCTATTGACATGTCAAGCATTTCAGAGTAAAATCTGCAATATATTTTTTCATTCCATCCTACTAGTAATACTCCTGAAAATCTTTGTACATCTTAGTAATTCCAGGATGAACTAAAAATGGAGAACTATGAGCTTCACACAACAAATATTTCTTCAACTAAGAATCATAAGGCACACACAATCTTTTTATAAATCTCAAAATACAATCTTTATCAATGTTAAATTATGTAAGCTTACCCATTTCAACCAATTCTACATTTTTCTGTTGCTCATAGTCTTCCTTATGCACTTGCTTAATTCTCTCTGATAATGATGACTACACTGAAACCTAAAACAAAAAAGAGGTATTTCCTGCACCAATAACTTCTAAGACAAAATTCAACAAATCATTAGTCAATGGATTATGTTTCAAACATAACTTGTTTAGTGATGCATGATGTTTTTAACTCAAGACATCCACCACTTTGTTTGATTTTCCTAGATGGTAATTGATTGTGAAATCATAATCCTTTATTAGTTTAATCCATCTTCTCTACCTCATATTTAATTCCTTTTTAGTGAATATATACTTCAGAATTTTATGGTCAGCGTATATTTGATATTTGGATCTGTATAAATGATTCCTCCAAATTTTAAAAGAAAAAACCATATCTTACCATTCCAAATCATGTGTGGGATAATTTAACTCATGAAGTTTTAGTTTTCTTAAATCATAATAAATTATTTAATCATTCTGCATCAAAAAGAAACCAAGTCCCTTCAATGAAGCATCATTGTTGATTACAGACTCACGGTTTCAAGAAGTCATGGAAAAAAATAGAGCATTCACCAATCTCTTATTCAGTTCCTAAATACAAACATCACATTCTTATGTCCAAAAAAATTTAACCCATTTTCATTTTAACTTATTTAGTGGGGTAGATAACTGTGCAATTATTTTAACAAACCTTCGCTAATAACCTTCTAATACAAGAAAACTATGAATCTCTATAACATTTGTACACTACAAAAAATGACTTTTATCAACATAAATCTAGTGACATATATCATATATGTTGGAAAAAATGAACAATTCCAATAGATATTAATTTTTATTATTATTAAATTTAAATAGCAACATTTATTTTTACCAACACATATATATGTTGGTATTAATTGTTTAATACCAACAAAAAATTTACTAACAATTAAATTTGTTAATTTATCATATTAAAACCAACATTTTTTTACCAAAAAATCAATATGTAATTATTAATCATTTTTACTAATAATTTTCCTCAATATGAAAATTTGAAATCATTATTTATTCAATACAAACAAATAATTTAACAACAAAAATGTTTGAAACTATATGCTAGTCATTTACTAAAATAAGTATATTTCTATTAACCAAAACAAAAAATAGAATAATTTCTAACTTAATTACAAAAAATTATGTTGTTATTAATGAGGAAATATTGAGAATATTTAGAATAAATACTAAATTTGATCCAATATATATTATATTTGACATATAATTAAAACTAAATTTTAAATAAATTTCAAAGGAATAAAATGTAATAAAGAAATAAAAAATATTTCATAATAGATCCATCAAAATAAAATGAAAAACAAACCCCCCTCATAGTCCTCATGCTCCCCACATCCCCATCCTTGCACTCACCACACGCCTCCTCTCTCCCCACATCGTCATCTCTCGCTGGTCCCACCCCCAGACCGTTGACCTCTACCTGCACTCACTGACACGATTTATCACCATCTCTCACACCCACAATGACACCCCCATCGACTCTTTAGCATCACATACACCCCTTTTCTACTGATGATCGATCAATTTTTCCACTTTCAACTAAAAATATCTGGTATCACCTATTTCTCATTCAAGAGGTTAATGACTGAGCCTATTATCATTATGAAACCATTATATTCATGTTTTAATCCTTTTAAATATTGGGCTTTTGGTGTTTGAATTGAATTGAAATTAGAGTTTCAGTGATATTCAGATAAAGTGTGTTTTCTTGTTTTTGTTTTTATTTATTTGCCTAGTGATTTTTGGTTGCTAATTAGATGATACTTTGGATCCACTCCAGTTATTTTAGTTGGTCCTGCATACCTATACGCATCAATTCCCTTTGAATAATTTTCCATTTTATTCACTTATCGTAGAAATGTTGGGTTGAACCAGAGGACACAAGTAGATTCATCATAGGATTCATCCCACACACAGGTTTATCTAATTTTATATTAGGGTGTTCTGCTTTTTTAGTTTACTATGGAGGCCCTCTTTCATTTATAATGTCCAAATAGTGCTAAAAATATATATAAATGGGTAGATAATTTGATATATGACCTTATTTAATACTTTATTCCACCATTTTCATTTATATTTCCATATCAAAATTATATATTGGTTAGTATGAGTCATTTGTTTGTAGGATAACAAATAAAAATTAACTAACTATCATACTGGTGGTTTGGTTAATCTTTTGGATGTTTCATCCATGGAGAGTATTCTGTTAACAACTTATGAAAAGTTGAAAATGTTTCTCAGAAATAACCATATGAAGGTATATTTTTTTGTTTATTTTATTGGACCTTATTTTTATTATTCTTGTTAATGTGTAGAGTTTCATTGTTTTCCAATTGATTTTCATATTAGTGGAAAGTGAAATTAATTGCATTAGAAATTAGAGTAGCTGAAGCTAAATGTAATATTTATTTTTCATGTTTTTATCATACTTCTAAATAGAATTTGAGATTAATTATTTTGAAAGAGTTATTTTTTAGACTTATAGCCTATAGTAAGCAGTTTGAATAAAATAGAAATGATTGATTTTTTGATGGAAAACATTCACACTTAAATTCTTGAAGATAATCATGAAGTGAACAAAACACCTTTTTTATAAGAAATATGGGAACACTCATCCATAACTTATAACATAAATTAGTTGTAATTTATTTTTATTAAACATAAACAACCAATCTACGGATGATCCAAGTGCCAATAGATCAAATCATCCCACCAGACAAGCTGCAAACATGAATTCTTGTTCATCTTCATAAAAAAATAACCAACTCATAATCATTTATTCATTCTAAATTATTCCAAGGACTGATGTAGAGTATCCACACCTTGTGATGAAAAAACATTCTTATGAAATTACATTGAAATTCCTTGATAGGATGACCATGGTCACTAAAATCAATATCATAATCCCATTTTTATCTTTTAAAACATTAACTTTTTTGGCGTTGAAGAATGCGACATGATAATAATGATGATCAGGGGGTGTACATTGTAACCAAAACATAAATTATGTATGCATCAATGCATATGTGGTTCAATAATCGCCTAATATTTCCATTTTATATAGCATCCAAACTAAGTGACATTTTGTCCTTTAATAATTCTTTTAATCCCTAGTCTACATCGAGTGTGATATGATATTCATGTCTTTCTCATCTTCATAGCTAATTTCACTTAGATAATTCATTGGTTAAATTTTTTCCATTATACTCATAAACAAATGTACTTTGGGGTAATCACTCAAGAGTACGGACACCTCATCCCTTTACATAGTGAAGAAAGCCTACAAAATGCATGTGGTGCCTCTATGCACAGCTCAGATTTCACATTTCATGTTGCAAACTCACATTATCCTATAATATTTGATAAAATATCTCATTAGATATCCTTTTCATTGTCTAGAAACATTTTCATTGCAAAACCTCTTCTACAGGTAGTTTTGATAATAGAAGTAGTGAGACTTTTTGAGGTCTTTAACTCATGAAAATTAAATCTTTTACGAATTATTCTCTTAAAAAACCTTATTGAGTATACTCATGCTTCTTTCATATTTCACATGAACATGCACATTCACATGGAATTGGTGATGAAAGACAATCTAATTTATAGTTTGGAGATTAATATTCATCACCAACCTATCCTATTATGAATGGTAAATATGCATTTTGGTAGATGATATTTTGTGGGATGTAATAGAATTTAGCCAGGTGCATATATAAGATAGAGATAAGAGCATCCAAAAAACACAATTGTATATTGTATATCTCTTTCAAACAGCCTTTGGTACAAGTGGTTATGTGAATACTATATGACTGTTCAAAAATAAAATGTATGTGGAACATAATTCCAATCTCTATCTATTGAAATGATTGGTAGAGTATATTTTGTTGACCAAATAACCAATCAGTGAATACATATCTTCAGAACTCATGGGTATGAATTTGGTGGATGTACATTATCATGTCTATCTGTGATACATTTCATTATCTTGTCTCTTTGTGATGTATTTCATTTTTAAAATATTTAGGTTGTGTTTGAAATCACTTATTGAAGAGTGCGTATAACACTTTTCACTTATGTACACACTAAAAAATCACTTTAATTAGTGTAAAGAAAACAGTTTTACAGTAAGAAATCTGAAAAACTTAGCTATAAGTTTTATAAACACTTTTAATGACAAAGCCAGGTGTTGTGGGGGGAGGGATCAGGGAACACATTTAAGTGAACCATTTTTGTCTCCATCTAACATCTTTGATATCTTGATTCCTGTTTTTCTGATACTTTTTAATGGAGTGGGAGTGAAGTATGTTTGTTTAGTTAAGGGAAACATTACAATAGTTTCTATTTATTGGGAGTGTCTCAACATAATGCATGGATATTCTTGTTGCTACTCAGCCGAGTCTGGAGATTCATAGTATTTTATCTACTTACTGAGAGCACTACCATACTAACTTATGTGGATTCTTGGATTTATTGAAAACTAACATAGTTCATCCATCATATTTTTTTTCGGTTCACAACTTATTGTCTTCTTTTGAAACCTTTGAAATGATGTTTTTTTGGTCTTTTATTACAATCTAGTCCTAGTTTGTTTTGAAGTTGCTACACGTTTCACAAGCTTGGTTGCAATTCTCACTTAAGATTTTTAGTATCATACTTTCTAAGAAAGGAACACAATTTTAGTATATCGTGATTTAGTTTTTTTTACTATTATACTTTGTGATCAGGTATTTTTTCCTTCTATTTTCCATGTGCTATAACATTTTATTTAGATGATGATGTATAATAGTTTTCTTCTTATTTCGTGTGTGAGAAAGAATTTCATGGATTCCATAGCCTCCACAATTTCCAGGTATTGAATGCCCACAAGGGGAGTTTTATATTTGATTTTTTAGAGCTTAGAATTAGATTTTATTAAACATTTATGTATAGGGTATGTTTGTTTGGATCTTTTTGGATTCACCTTATTGTTTAAATGCTAACTTGGTTTTATCATTTTTATTGAAGTCTAATGATGTAATTAATATTTTACATTATTTTTGTTCTATTTTTTTATTAAATAAACATGCCATATCTTTCAAGATATAGGAGTAAGATTTAATTGACAAAAGTAGGAGGAAAATTCTTCACTTATCAGGGGGAGTAAATTTCTATGTTTCATTCTATTTTTTATCTATTATAATATGTTCTATGCGTAATTATATGTTGATTTTATTAATAAAACTTAGGATTGATGTTGTTTTATGTATAGGGGATTTCTTTTAGCCACTTATATATTAAATTATGGATGATGACTCACCGCATGTTGTTGACGTGAGCCTACTGTAGATGATTTCCGCCATTGTGCTGATATCATCTCTGAGTGGGTGAGCTTCATGCATGGACCTTGGATCCACATGCTGCTGATGTGAGCCTACTACAGACGATAACCACCATTGTGGTGATATCACGATTGAGTGGGTGAGCTACATGGGTGTTTCTGTTAGTGTGATCCACAACAATGATAACTGATGTCTGAAAAAATAGTTGTTGACAGTGTGATCCATAACAACGATGAAAAATGTGTAAGAAAACAATTGCGGGGGAAGTTTGATCGAGTTTCATGTAAAGCCATTGAACATGTTTTAACATGTTTTTCATGTATTTTGGTATAGTTTGAGCATGTTTTTAGAATATGCTTGAACATATTTTTTCAAATAAATCCTTGAGTATCGTATAACTAATTTTATAATTATTACATAATAAATAAATAAAATTACATATAATTAGATTAATAAATATAATATAATAATTTAGTAACAAATATTTTAATACCCACAAATAATATTTTATCTAAATTAAAATTTATAAACAAATATTAATTATTGGTTTTGTATATAATAACAGATAAAATAATATTTTTAATAACCTTGAAAATGAAAAGATAAATGATCATAATAATATTAGCAAAAAATAAATATGTCATATGAATCTGTTGGTACATCTTTTGAAAAACATATATTGTATCTTTTGGTATTATAATAATTTCAATAGAACTATTTTATATGTCGCAATAACATTTAGCGATATATTTCTTACCAATAATTTAGTTACAGGGACATATATGTTGGTAAAACCCTTTACCAACAAAAAATGTACTTCTACCAACAGATATGCCCTTGTTGTAAAAAGCTACATATTTTTTAGTGGTAGGTCTTGGCCATTCATCAACCACTTTTGTTTTGGTTGGATCAACTGTTATTCCATCCTTATTTACAATGTTCCCAAGAAAAAAATCTATTGAAACCAAAAATCACACTTAAAAAAATTTTCCATACAGTTTATTTTCCTTTCAGGATTAAAAAACAACCATTAGATGTTTTTCATGTTCATGTTTACTCTTAGAAAATACCAAAATTCCATCAATAAACACAAAAAAAAAATTTATCCAAGAAATCATGAAATATTTGTTCATAAGATTCATGAATACAGCAGGTGCATTAGTTCATCCAAATAGAATAACAAAAAATTCATAATGCCTATATCTAGTAAAAAATCTAGTTTTGGGATGTCGCCATCCTTCACCTTCAACTGATGGTATCCGAATCTCAAGTCAATCTTGGAAAGGTACTGAGCTCCCTAGAGCTGATAAAACAAGTCACCGATGTGAGGAAAAGGATACTTGTTTTTAATAGTGATGTTATTCAAGGCTCTATAATCAATGAAAAGTCTCATGGAACCATCTTTATTTTTAATGAACAAAACAGGATCACCCTATGGTGAAGTGCTCTGATGAATGAATCCTATATCTAGAAACTCTTGCAAATTATTTTTGAATTCAATAAGTTCTATTTGAGTCATTTGATATGGTGGTTTTAAAATTAAATTAGCATTATGAACTAAATTAATTATGAATTAGACTTCTTGATTGGGTATGAAATTGGGTAACTCATCAGGAAAAATATCAAGGTATTCATTTACGACTGGCACAACATTAATCTGAACAGTATCGTTGTTTAAAAAAATATGATAAAGTTAACTTTCATTTCCACCTTTCAATAGTTTCTCAGATTCCTAATATGTTATCAATTGTATGGGTTATTTATTATAAAAAAACTGAAACTCTTTCTGAAAAATAACTTCTTTATCTCTATAGTCAATCTTAGCATGATAAACACAATGAAAATTCATTCCCAGAATGACATCAAACTCTACCAAGGAAAAAACAACAAGTTTTGCAGGTAAAGTCTTTTTACATACCAAAATAGAAAGATTCTTATAATTATTTATTTCTATAATATATCCCTCTTGGTGTTTTAAAAATAAGTTATGGTCTCATTCATTGAGGTGATGTTTCCAATTTACCAGAAAATTCCTCATAAATAAAGGAATGTGTATGGCCCATATCAAAAAAACTTTCAAAAAATCTGAGTAAACAAACAAGGTACCTGATACAACTTCATTGGATGGATTTAATTCTAATAACATAGTCAAAAATTATCTCACTACACCTTTATACTTATATTATAGCTTCTTTTCATCATTCAAATCTCCCTTTGGGAAGGAATTTTCATAATGATCCATATCTCCACATTTAAAACACATAAAAGATTGGTTATTAGGATTAGTCTTAGGATCATTTTCATTACAATCTCGATCTATATATCCAAACATACCATATTAAAAAAACTTCCCAGTTTTGGTAAGGTATTCCCCAAGGTGATTTTTTCCACACTTTTTAGAAATTATAAGGATATCGTTCTCTTAGTGTCTCTCCACTTCAACTTCCCTGTTTCTTCTGCAGAAAACCATTCTAAAAAAACATATCTTAGTCTAAGAAAAATTGTAATATTTAAATTATATATCATTTCAAATTAACCATATAGTAAAAAAAATATTTATGGTATTCTATTAACAACATCCTAGCCCTTGAAGTTATCTAAACCATCCTATGATACCAACTGTAAGGACCCGATCTTATTACATTACATAATCTTGAATTTAGTCAATAACTCACTTCCTTTCACATTGAGGATATTTTCAAGTCTAGATCTTTAGATAATTGTGACATAATACATTCATAACATCCCACATTAATACAGAGTGGATACCATAAAAAAGGTATTCATTTCTTCCAAAATTTGAAACTTTTCAAATAACACATGATTTCTTTGACAAATCTTCATAGCATTTAACTTGGATTCCTTATTTGTCTTAAACATTCTTATAACCTATGAAAATAATTTAAAACTTGGTATGAGCACAAAAATATCGGTAATGGATATAAAAAAATTAAATAAAACATTATCCCATGAATACTTGTAACGTATGAAATAATTTTCGAAAAAACATACTTGTCACCCATATAAACTTACTTTGTGAAACTTGAGATTTCTACAAAACATATAGAACATTAATAGAACCCAAAAGTAATCTTGGGTAATTAATTATATAATCTTATAACCCTATCAGCTACCTTATAATTTGAAACCTTCATGACAACCTTATAATGTAACACATATGACTGCCTTATTATATAACCATCGCAGTTACACTTGGAGTAACCATATTACCAACCTATAACTTACACATACCCAATTAATTTTATGGAGATATAGGTACTACCATTCATCACAATAAAATTCCCATAAACCATAAAACAATCATACAACATTAATAATTGCATAAAAACATTGCTTTTGAATTTCATAAAACATATTTTTTAAAAGAGGATTTTAAAAGAAAAGTCCCTTACAAATATCATATAATTGATGTGAGACTTAATTGAGTGGATAGAATATGTATATACACTATAAATACACATAACTAATCATAATATAAACTAAAATAATCACACAAACAATTTTAATACCACATAAATAATGATGTAGATGGTTAACCCAAAGAATGGAAATCGGGTTAAGAATCCCCTTACATCTGGTTTGTGTTACTTCAAACTTGTTTAAAACTCTTGTATAATGGTTACAAGAGTGTTATTATATCATATAGAAAAATATTCATGTTTATAATACCTTATATGATCATTTCATAACATCATTTCACCATTTAATTGTTATTATTTTGGTCCTTCCATTGTTTTGGGTGTCTTCTTTACATGATTTCCATGGCCAGTTTGTATTTGATTTTATTGTCATATGGAAATTAAATATAGAAGTGTAATGAAATGGTATTCATGTGTTTAAAAAATATAAAATGATACCATAAATAATTTCTTAACATATATTATGATGAATCTTTAGATAAATCGTTATAGATATTTGTTTATATCATTTTTTGCATTTCCTTGATAATCATGAACTTGTTTCGTTATATAATTTAATGTTATGTATAGAAGTCCATTCCAGAACATAAAATAGGTTACATAATAAATTTTAAATTCTTTATTCGACTATTAAAATATTTTCATGATCCTATTTTAATGAAGTAATGAAAATTGAAAACACATCATCCATGATTTTGGTAAATCGGCACATCACGTACGACATTTTTAGTTTTTGGAAATAAGAAGAATAGGAGAGGAATAAAGATGATGAATATTTTACGTGAACATGATAAAATAAAGAATATATAAGATTTTATATATTTCATACCTCTTGGATAAGGCTATGGAAAGACAGTATAAGAAAAGAAAGGAATTGAAAATAAAACAAATAAAAAGGGAAGAGGATTCTTACACTGGGTCTCTTGTCCTTGAGATCCTCCTTAAGGACTTTGTTTTTGGCCTTTTGGTGAGATCATAATGTCTTGGACTTGGGGAAGATCCTTTGGGAGGTAATTTTGAATAAATTAGACAATTCTCAAGGCTTAAGAGCTGTGGGAGGAAGAGGGGAATGAGGGTGGTATTTATTGTGGAGGAGAAGAGAGATTTTACATTATTTTAATATTTTTGTCCAAGACTATGAATAGTCTTCATTATTGTGATAATAATAGTAAATATATTATGTGAGTTCGAAAAAAGTGGGCTTACATTAGTTATGATTTCATTAATAGGGTATTTAATTGATAATTTGAATATACGATATTTTACCGTATTTCACTATTCATAAAAAAATCAAGAATTTCACAAAAATCCCAAAAATCACCCTAACCATTTTTCAATGTGTAGAATTAAAAAAATGAACTCCATATTTTGAAAATAATTTTTTAAATTTTATTAATTTATTTTTTAAATAAAATCTTAATATATTCAAAAATAATAATAATAAATCTATAGCTCATTTTTTAACACCTTGAAAACTTAATCAACATCTCATTAACTTATAACCTTAAGAAAATAAAATAATAATATGATTTAATATTCATAAAGGTAATGTTACTATTCATATTACTATTCATAAGGGTATATTACTATTCACCATAAAACAAATTGGTTCTATCAGACTCAAAATAAATTATTGATCATAACCTTAGATGACCATTTTTTGAAATTTAAATCATATAAGATGTAAAATGATGTTTAAAGGCTATTTATAACTATCCTCTTAAAATAAAGTATCATGCATTTTTATTTATTTTTTAAAACATTGGGGTGTTACACACTTGGTGACTTTTATTTGTAATTGTTGACATTATTCATGCAATGTGATATGGTTTTGGGTTCAATTTTATATTATATGATAGATTTTATTTGTGTTTTTATCCTATATCCCAATCATATATTGTTATAGGGGTAATGGCTTCCATATGTGAGCATTTATACCCTTAGTGCTCATTTCTAACCTGAGACCTACTGACGGTGGGACTCGGGGTCATTATCTCTCTTCCTTTATTATTGGCTCATGAGGAGTACCTCTAGAAGGATGAGGTCATGAAAAAGTGGAATAAGAGTTTTTTTGTTGAGATATAGGATGGAGTTTATAGTTTGGAACTCTCAGGCTTTCATGGGTTGGTAAGGAAATGGTGCTAGTTAATATTGATGTGTACCATAAGCTAGGGAGACCAGCTAGAACATAGGATTTTATGGGCCCCCATAATATGATGTAAGGACTCAAAGATTATTGATCATCCAAGTGTGGTGGAACTTTTTGGAGGGTAGAGACCTAAGAGAGGTACATGCATCCTGATGGATTGTATTCATGTCCAAATTAGGTTATTTTTGTAAAGAAAAATTAATTAAATATATAAAATTTGATAAAACTCTATATTATAAGGATTAGGATTTATCCTTAATTTTTAGGAATGAAAACTAGTTTTCATACATGAGTTACTTAGTTAGTAAAGGTTTATTAGGTTGATCTGGTTGATCATTAAAGGATTGACCTGATAGAGGAGGATAAGGCATGGAAAAGGGATTTTTGTTCCTTTTAGCAGTAGATTTTGGGAAAGTATGAGAGGAGATTCTTGAATCAGGGTTTAAGTACTAGTTGGAGGAGCTCAAGATTGATTTAAATTATATTTGAGCTCGTGCTGAGTTCTAGGTATCATTGGAACTTAGAAATATGTGATGATATATTTGCTAGTGGTGGATGTTGTATCTTGGAAACTATATGGAGGTAGATGTGTTGTGGTTATATTTTCATAAGGAGTTCCATTTGGATTTTATTTCATTGAAAATTAAGGAAAAAAAATACGTCGGAGTTTCTCCCCCTTTAGTAGTGGAGTCTGAGTGTTTTTGAGATTGAGATCAAGTTCAAGGAGCTCCATAACTTTCCTCTGATATCTTTCTAGATGAGGAGTTTGGAGCAGAGTGTCTAGAGGAGGTGTTGTGCCTCGTGATCAAGAATTTAGTCACCCCATTTACACTCTATATATATCTATAGGTTTAGAATAAGTAGTAGTTTATTGAGTGGATTATTTCTCTAGGAGGTGATCCTTGAGAGGTTAGAAGAAGGGCATCTCTAGGATCAGAGCTTCGGGCAGTGGGTTACAAACAATTAGACAGTCAAGTCTTTAGCTGGTGGTTAACCAACCATGGAAGATCCTTTCATATCCATCTCGGTTAGGTGGATTCCAATTATATACTAGGGTATTAATGTTTTTGTGGTATATCTACAGGGGAAATTTCCACTTCCAGGATTAGTGGCTGACTACTCAAAGAGTATAGTTTCATATAAGTATTCTAGTCCCTTTTCTGTAGTAGCAATAGTTGCTTTTAGTGTAGTTTTAGTATCAGGGACCACGAGGGGTTTTTCAATATCCAAGGAATATATTTTTGGTAGGGGAGATCCATTTTACTATCCCCATCCATAATTACCTAGGCCAAAGGAAAATCATGGGTGTTGACAAGAGGGAGGAAGAAGATCAGGGCATGGTAAGATGTATGCGATAGTGGCAGAAATGTTAACAGGGCCAGAGGTTTTCTGAGGTATGGTCATTTTATCATCAAAACATTTTTTTTGATTTAGGGTACCTTCACTCATTTTTTCTCCTACTTTAGTCTATGCCTTCTGACTAGATGTGGAGATACTTACCATGCCTTTAGTGTTATCTATACCTGTTAGAGGTAAGATTACATTTTTTGATGTGTTTTGGGTTTGTAGACTGGTGATGGGGTATATCTAGTTAGTGGAGGATTTATTTTAACTAAAAATACCATCATACAATGTTATCTACAATGTGTATTAGTTGTATTCTTTGCATACAACATCGATTATTTCCAGAGGAGAGTTTCATTTTTCAATGTGGAGGTCTAGTGAATGGACTTTGTAAAGGAGATGAGTTATTAGATGGGTGGTAAGAAATTGGAGCCTATTATGTCTTAATTGGTAGAGATATTAGTGGAATATTAGACATAGTATGTTCCCAGGGTTGTTGAAGAGTTCTTGGATGTTTTCCAAGAGTAGGTTATGACACTACCCCTCTATGTGATGTCGAGTTTGGGATAGAGTTACAATATGGTTCATCTATGATTTTTATATATCCTTATTGAATGGATCATATGGATTTTAATGATTTTAGGTTGCAGGTTGATAATTTGATACATATATGTTTTATTTCACCCATGTCTCTCTATGAGGTGCAATAGTGTTGTTCTCTAACAAGGTGGATGATAGTCTGAAGTTGTTAATAAACTACTGGACGTTGAATCATGTGACATTCAAGAACTGTTATACTCTTCCAATTATTGATGGTCTATTTGAAAATATAAAGAGGTATAATTAGTTTTCAAAGTCCAATTAATGATTTACGTATCACCTAGTGTGGGTGAAAGATGAAGATAACCAAAAGGATGCTTTCAGATGCAGGTATAGTCACTTCGAGTTCATGGTTATTCCATTTAGTGTCATGAATTCAACATATGTGTTAATGGGACTCATAAACTCTATATTATATGAGTTCTTAAATGATTTCATTTTTGTTTTTATTTATGATATCTTGATATACTTGAAGTCAGATGTGGAGCATGCCGATCATCTCATAGCTATCTGGCAGGTTATTCAGCAAGATTCAAACAGTGGATCGACTCAAACAACAAGATACCCGACCAACCAAGCTGCGAATACTTTTGGTAATTAGTTGTGTATGTTTTTAATTATATTAATGAAAACCATATTTCCACCAAATATTTTTCTTCCCCCGCAAAATTTTTTTCCCGCCATATTGCGGGAAATATATACCCACGGTTTGGCTGAACCATTGGTATAGGTCTTTCGAAAAAAACACCAATACCCACGGTTCTTGTAGAACCTTGGCTATAGGCCTTTTGAGAAAACCCTATACCCACGGTTTGGAAAAAACCATGGGTATAGGCCTTTTGAGAAATCCCTATACCCACAGTTTGGGCAAAACCGTGGGTATAGATGACCTATACCCACGGTTTTAGAAAACCATGGGTATAGGTTCCTATATAACCTCTATTCCTACGGTTTTCGAAAACCATGGGTACAGGGTACCCTATACCCATGGTTTTTTGAATAACTGTGGGGATAGGTCCATTTTCCAGTAGTGTTAATAGATAATATATCATTTAATTTCTTACATTTCCGTCCATTTGAAAATGATAACGTCATTCGGGCATATGTGGGGATTACTACCTTTACGAAACGACGTGATTCGTTTTCATAACCACATTAATGGATAATATATATGAGTGAATTTAAATAAATTATATTATATTTATTATATAATTATAATTAAATAATGATAAAATAATACTTAAATTATTTCAATAATGATTGTTGAAAAATGGAAACATTGCTCATGAATATGTACGACCTACCATCTCCATGATTGTAATGTAGTTCATTTTTTATAACCATATTTCATGGTTGTGTTAAAAAGTATTATTTATGTATAAAAATGATAATTATTTCATTATTATTATTTTGGATATGATGTAACAATTACATCTTTTACTATAATCAACCGACTGAAGTCATTTTGGACATATGAAATGAATATCATCAAAACATCCAATGTGTATTTAATTGATTATGTAAATAAATAAAACATGGAAATAAATAATATAAAATAAATAATAAACTTGAAAATTTTTCTTAATAAATTAAATAATTAACATAATTTTATTATTCATGAATATAAAGAACGTACATGACAAGATGAACCTAATGTAAGAGATTTCATCTCAATTTCCCTTCACTAAGGCATATTTTAATGTTATAAACATAATTTATTTTATATAGTGTAGACAATGACCTTTTACATGTTATATATTGAATAAATAATACTTCATCGAATTTTAATTTCTGAATTCATAATATTTAATCCAAGGTGATTTGACTTTAAAGTTATCAGTATTAAGGGGTTTCATAACTAAATTTATTTTCCTTGGTTAATATTACTTTTTCATTATCTTTGATGTTATAATATTATGTGTGTAATTCCTTATTATTATTTAATATTTTATTTCTACTTGTTTTATTTGGATTTACATTCAATACACATAATCAATTGATCGATTAATCCTCACTTCAATGGTATGATCTTTGTAAGATATTTTGTTTTAATATCAACTCCATTGATACATATTTGGTATTATGCACCTATTTATTTTTATGAGGTGTATATAAAACCCCTTAGATATGATATATCATGAATTTATTTATATTCCCAATATTTAATGTTTTTTTAAATCATTTATTTCATGGGGGTTATGATTCAAAATTTACCAAAGTGGTAAGGGTTTATTTTAATATCTCATCATTATTAGGTATTTTTTATATTTGAGTCTTTCTTGGGGGAATTATTCTATCTTTATATATTATAAATAATATAATTTATTCTCCTATGTTTATTTCAATAAATTGAAATTTTCCTTTGATTTTTCTATATTTATGTACTGAATATACTGAAATTATGTTTTTAAGAAAAACCAATTTTTTATACTCAATCATGACTATTTTTCTTCCATATCTATATCCCCTTTACAATGTATTAAATAATATTTTTAATATTAGATAATTATATATTAAATACATTTTTATCCATGTTTTAATTTTTATAAAATGGTTTAAAATGAATCTTCTTGTTATTTTTTGAATGAAGATTTTTTGAATTTTTACCAAAAATGAAAAAATAATCCTTTCTTTTAACATAAAAGGAATTAAATAAATTTATCACCATTATGACCAATAATTTATTTGAACCTTCTTTTAGAAGTTTCCATGGATTTTTTAAAGAAATTTTTTTTTCTAATATTTTCTAATTTCTTATTTTTAAAAAGTAATTTTTTATTGAAAAGGGTATTTTTCTCAAGAATATTTTTATTGATATTTTTATAGTATTTCTATTCATCGATAATAATAACCATTTACTTATAATACAATAGGAATATTTTTTAATGATACCATCCTTATTCTACATCTGGGTAATTTATGATCAGTTTGACTGGGGAAATGTTAACATTTCATATGCTAGTTTTTAAATATTAATGTTTATGTTGATTATGTATTGATTTTTTATTCTAAAAATTCATATAATTTATTCATTGGACTTAGAAGTGATGGTATACGACCTCTATATCCTCTCAATACATTGGTAATTCTCATGAGCCAAACTAGTTTGGGTATTTGGCTGAGACCTTACCCATTTATGTAAGATGTCTTGGCACAAAGCCTTGATGATAAGTTTATGATTTCACACATTATGAATTCCATAATTATGAGATTAGTTATTGATGAAAATTTTATTATTTTAATAGTTATGATATCCGTGGATAAGTTTTATTATCAGGTGATTATTTATATGAAGTTATTTGATCATAATTTATCCCTTCCATATTATTATTTGTACTCAAGTTATTGATTAAATGACATATGTTTTTAGTTATTTACCTTTCCATGTTAATTATTAATTATTTATTCAATATATATTACACTATATATAACCCTTACTATGCATTTTATCTCACACTTATTTTGTTTTCTTTCCCTAATATGTGTAGAATAAATCTTTGAATGAGTTTAAGGATACGTAAAAATTACTCTCACTATGTTTTATAAATCATTTTAAAATTTAAAATAGAAATAATTCATATATCTAGTTTAATAATACTAAAATACTATTTGGACCTTTGGGATGTGATTATTTTTATCTAGTACCAATATAATAAATTAACCACTAGATCTGGGCTACTGGAGTCAGGGTCTTTATAGTAGGTATTAGAGGAAGTTTAGTAGAAACCTTGAGAAATAGATTTCGGAAAAAATAAATTATTGAACATAACCATTTTACCAATTTTGAGGATAATTTTAATTATAGGATAAAATCCTAAAATTCTGGTAAGGTATAAATATTATGGTTTTCTAATCAATACATCTCTATCAGGATACTACAAGTGGATGTGGTTTTTGAAGATATGCATCTAAAGATAAACACCATGAAAAGAGTTAATAGAGTATATCTCAACCATAATTTTGTTGCACGGTGAATATTCCCTTACTAATCGCATGGTTTGAAACTCACATGGGATATGATTGGGTTAATTAACATTTTATTTTTGAACCATTATGATGTGTGAGAGAATAAAACCTATGGAAACCTATGATATTCCATAGTGATATGTGATAAACCTAAAGTGTATTTGGATGAAATATATAGGGTTAATAATATGTTTAAAATCATATATAATCAATGTAATGTATTTTTTTATGGGATATTGACATGATTATAGATATTTTTAGGATATATATATGATAAAACAACCTTTGGTTTTTTTATGTGTTTTTTAGAAAATTTTATTTGAGGAATCATGCTTTAATATGTTATAAGAATATATTTAAAGATATTTATAACCTTTAGGGTTAATATGATCATTGATGTTAAGGTAATAATATTCAATTAAGATTATTTTTTTTTGTGGAAAAAATATCTATAAAAAATCATGGTGGTTAAAATGTGATTTAATGATTAATGTTATTTTTTTGGATAATCATAATATTTTTGGGAGTGTTATAAGAATTATATTAATATACTTTTATAAAAAGGAAAACCCACATTCCGAGCGACAATCCATCACATCTGATAAGGCCATGAAGGTTGAACTCACAACCGAAGGGCAACAAGTGTTCATCACCTACCATTAGCCAACGTGATGTACTGGTTGATATGAAATTGTTTTAACTCAAATGGTTTGATGGATAAATATTAATTTGATTTTGGGAAACATATTATATAATTGTTTTTTTAACTTTTATGATTTTCAGGTGATTAATGAAATTTCAGGATATGTTTTGTTGAGTTGATATATATAGATATAAAAATTTGGTTTAACATAAAGTATTATTTTGGAAGAATGTTATTACATATTTGGAGGTGTAAGATAAAAGGTATGAGATAACATTTGAATTGAAAAAATTATTTAATATTGAGGTTTATTGGGATGTTGGGTTATTTATTATCAAATGATCTATGTCAAACATTTGGGTTTATTGTTGAATTTTGGAGATTAATGTAGTATTTTTTCATATAAAGTTTTATTAATTTTGGGTATTATCTAACTTGGTGTGAACTAAATTTTTTATTAAATATGTATGGAATATCTTGTTTTTATTTTGTGGAATATATGATCCATTAAAGTTTAATTATAGTGGTACAACCATAAAAAATTCATCTTGGATATTCATTTCATGGAGTAAGAAATGAAGTGAAAATTGATTGAAGCACAACCAAAGAATGAAATTGTTCTTATGGAATAAAAAGATAACAAATAAGTATATTATCTAGTGTTCTCTATCTTGATATTAAAATAATAACTCAATTTTATAAAAAGGATATTGAAATATAAATTTTATCCTATTGCGATCATTTATGATGAATTGATGGTCTTTTGACCCATTATAGATTTATGGCTTAGTGTTCATTTTCTTTTTCCAAACCATGTTCTCTATCACTCTCTATTAGTCATTAGGAATTAGTTTTTTTATCCATGTCCATATTTTCACTTCCCATTGATATTTTATTATTTGGAAATATAGTTTTTTAATTCTAAATAACCTTCATATTTCTTTTTCCCACTTTTTAAGATGAAGTTTTATTAACCCTTTTACAATGTGGGTTTTCCACAAAATAATTTTCTAATGTAAAACAATTTATTTATAATTGAAATTTAAAATTGTGAGGATGTAATTTATTGAAATAGGAGATAATATAACACATTGAGATTCTAAAAAAAGGACATAATGTTTGATATCATATAGGACATGCAACACTATGCCCAAATGAACCATAAAATATTAGTTTTTAAATATTACTGTTATAAGATAGTTGTTAAATTGGTGGGTATGAATATGATTAATTACTTTATAAAATATATATAAATTTATTACTCAATATAAATTTATTGATAAATTCTTAGTAAATAATCACTAATTTTTTTTATTAATGTCATTTTATTTTTCAAAAATGCATTTTCTAAAAAAACAACTTTAATTTATTTTTGTGAGTAAAAATTATAATTAATTTCTAGAAATTTAAGAAATTTTATTTGATAAAAATTAAAACATTTTTTTAAATCAGTATATAAAAATTATCTTATGGTGAAATTTGAATGTTTTTCTCTAAAGCTTTCTTTTCTAGTGAATAATTTAAAATATTGATTTTTCAAATACTCTTATTTCTTTTCATTAAAACAAGAAATTAAATAATACCATTATATTTAATATTTGATAATAGATTTAAATATTAACCATTTAGTTTTTTATAATATAATTTTTTCATTTGAATCATAAATTGTCAAGATTGGGGTATAATTTTATTTTTATGCTTAAAATGCAATTTTTTAAAAGTTATTTTTAAGTGTATAAAGTTTATCCATTTTAATTAATTAAAATTAAAAATAATTTGGACTGGATAAAATTATATATAAATATTATATATCTATTTATATTAATATAAATTTATATTATTATGATTAATATTCAAATATTTAAAATAAGATCATTTATTTCTTAAAAAAAATGCATTTTCCTAAAAACCCATTTTTTATCACACAATGTGGGATTGTAACAACCTGAGATTTTATGATAATTATTCTTTTTAATTTATTTGATGTCTTTTGTTTTATGCTACACCAATATTATCTTGTGTTATACGCAACACCGTATTAGGTTGCAGTATACGCAACACTAATCTTGGATCGTGTTACACACAATTTCATGTTTGTTTGATAGTAGTTATTCTACGAAACATTGAGTATATATATATATTCAATGTATTTTGTTATACGCAACAAGAAAGGAGTCGTGCACTACACACAACCCTGACTTGGATTGCATTACACGCAATCCCAACCTTCCTTGATAGCGTGTGTTGTACGCAATACCGGGTTTTACTAAACAGCGATATATTATTATAATATTATTATGAACAAGCTGTTATGAATAGTATTAACTAAAATTTGAATTTTATAACATTATTATTCATCTTAAAATTTTTATAGAACATGGTATAAGAACAAAATAAAATTTTCGGGTAAAATAAGTATTTTTCAAAAAATGCAGTTTTCCTGCCTTTTGATGGCACACCAACTTTAAATCTTGTTTTTTAAATTTCTATAAGTTAAATTTGACAAAATAAAATTATTCTTTGGAATCATGGTATAAAAATTTACTTTGGATAAAATTTTCATATTATTCTGATAACTTTCATATTTTAATGAATAGTAAAAACACGCTATATTTTAATTAAAAACAACTTTTTCCACCGCAATAATTTATTTGGATAGATTATCTTTTTAATTATTTTTAAACTGTAATTAGAATATATTTTTACCAATTAATCCAATGTTGTTCATTGGAATTAATTTCACTTTGAAATTGGACATAAACAAGTATCAATCTTTTGATTGTTTTTGTTTCTTAAAAACACGCTATTTGTTTTGATAACGGGAATTAAATTTAAAATTAATTAATTCCACTTATATGTTATGAATTTTCAAAAATAGACATCAATTTTGAATTCGGAATATCAAATAATGCTTAGGATGAATTTTTGGTATTTTTCTGAAAATTTCAATTTTTGATGAATAGTGAAACCACTTAGTGGTAGTTAAAAAATGACTTTTTTTTTAAATTTAAATTAAATTTTACCACTTCTGTGAATTGAATTTAAAAAATCAGAGAGACACGGTTAATATCAAGGACTAAAATTTCATTCAATGAGATGAAAATAATTTTTGGTGAATAGTGACTTTTTACTTTTATTTACCACGGTTAAAAGTAAATAGGATAATTAAGGGTAAAAATGATATTATTATTACCCTAACACATGTCCTTATTCTATTTGATAAGTGTAATTCGACCAAAAACAACCTTAGTAATAAAATATGACCATTTAGGCCCACTTCGATTAGATTAGGACATTTATTATTAATTTATTTAAAGAAGGGTTAAAATAGTTAAAATCAAAGTTTAATAAGTAAATGATTTTTAATAAAGGGTTATACATAAGATAAATTCGACTATAAATATTCATTATAAAGCTAAAAAGATTTCCTACATAATGGTATTTTATTTTTAATTTTTAGACATTAAATAATTTAATTTATTTATGACACAATGTTGATGCAGTAATTATCTTATTAATGAAATATTGACCTAATTGATGTTATAAATACCCAAATAAATGTAATTTGAGACTTTTTATGAATTACGATAATTTTATATGTTAATATGAAATGTTATTATTGATTTAATTAACTTTATTTGAACTAATCATTCTGTTTTGATTTCCACAAAAATCAATTACCAAATAGTGTCAAAATTGACATAAAATAGTTTTTAAAACGAATATTATATTATTAATTGTTATTTTATTTTTTAAAATCTAAGGTTCTTCCAAATGACTTAGATAATGTTATATATATTAATAATAAACAACTTGGGGTTATTTTGGCTTGTTATAGTAAGTTTATTAACCTTATAGTGTAAGAAAACAAAAAGACACGGTAAAAGTAAAATTAGTTAACTTAAAGTTAAATCTAAATGATAAGGTTAAAATAGAACCCTAAACTTGTCTAAATTCTATTGGATGAGATTATTGCGACCCATACCCACCTTAGCTTCAAAATAAATCAATTTGGAGCTATTAAAAACCGAATATGAGTTTATAATAAAATAATATTTTTAGTTTTTCCAAAGGTTCCCCTCTCCTCCCTTATAAAAGGGAACCTCCTCCCTCTCTTCCTCACACAGATTTCAGCCTTCAAGATCGGCCAAAACCTACCAAATTTTCTTCTCCACTTCCATAGAAACATCCTAGAGGTTCTGTTCTTCTTCAAAGACCAATTTTAGTGCCCTAAGAGGAGGTCTCAAAGAGGCGCTTCAAAGAAGAGGTAATGTTCCTTACCGATTCTTTCAACATTATTTCTTCTTCCACTTCTTCTTCTTTAGTTGTTTCATTATGAAGTAATAACATCAGTATAACTCATATACTGATATTTTATTATAAGTATTAAACAACCCTATTTCACCATCTATCCATCCTACGGAAAACGAAATCACCACGCGTGAGTATGTACGGAATACCGTCTCCACGCCGTGGTGAAATCTGTTTTTCCACCAACACCTTACATGGATGGGTATAATGGTGTAAATAATAACTATATATGGTTATTATAACATCATACTAATTCTTATATATTATACCATCCACTCCAATTCTATTCAATAATTATGGGAATGATATCATCACTCGTGTGTACGTACGGACTACCGTCTCCACGACGCGATGAGATTAATTCTCCATGTTAACCATACATGAATGATTATAAAGTTTATATAATGAATAATAATAAAATATATGACATAATAATGCTACTGGATTTATGTATATATATTTACTTTCATTCAATTCAATAAGGAAAGGAAAACAACATTCATGCGTACGTACGGCCTACCGTCTCCATGAACGGTGTATTTCATTCCTTTTATCGATCTATAATATATATGTATATGATGAATATATATTATATATAAATATTTTTTTACATTATAGAATTATGTAAATCAGGATATAAGTAATAATATCAAGAATGACAAGTCTAAACACATACGATAAATGAAATGATTTTACCCAAAACGCTACTTTAACATGGAATTTACAAAAGAACAGGTAATATAAAGTCAAAAGTGAAAAATATATGATATCATAACAATGAATATGATTCTATAATAAGTCAATGACATTATTTAAATCATTATACAGGAGGTTTGGATACGTACGAAGCATATCGGACCTAAGGTAAGGTAAAATCTCACAATCTCATTTTTATCAGAGATTGTTTATACTTTAGAATTTACTGGGGAATATTTATCATCCACATCCATGTTTCCTCAATATGTAATATTATTTCCATCCACCTACAATTGTTTAAATCCAATTTTATCCTTCGGTGAGTTTTTAGTAAAAGATATGGTAGTAATCTTTTGTCATTTTTCGTACGATGTACTTTTTGACTTTTCCAACAAAAGTATGAGAAGAATGTAATTTTTAACTTATACAGCATGAACGGATTTTTATGGTTTCATAACCCCTCATTTTCATGAAGATTAATCTACAAGATCTAATAACTATTTTCAACAAAATCCTTTTCTTTTAAAATTGCATGACATTTTGTGAAAAGAAAATGATTTTGAATAAGAAAAGATATTTTCATCAAGAATTCATTTCAAGTGTTTTATCAAAACCATTTTCCATCTAAGATGACATTATTTCATATGTGTATGTTTCAAGTATAATGTCTCTATGATTTATATGGTTTCACTTTTCTTATTATTAAATGATATCCATTTCTTTTATATGGATTATGTGATTATGGGATTATGTTTATGAAACTCATTTTATTCATTGGGTTATTATGAATGATGTATGTTTATTTTGTGGAATAAGTAAGAATGATTTCATTATGATATGGGTGGGACCTATATATCCCTCTAATTAATTGGGTAAATATTTATATCTCATGAGATATACATGGATGGAACGGTAAGTTAATCTGGTTCAGTAATACAGGACTGGAACGAGGAGTGAACTCGATTCAGAAAGGGACATTGTCCACTAAGATGGTCTTGGCAGCAATTCCCAGGCTACTATGGAAATCATATCATGTTATTAATGGTTTCCACAATCACATGTTTTATTCCCATGCTATTTTATCATGATTAATGTTTCTTTATGATCTATGCCTTATGTACTGCCATGTTTTATGTCATTGCTCAAGATTTTGTTGTTTAAAAATTATGTTCATGTTTTTAAGTTCAAATGTATATGATTTGTTTTATTTTATCAATGCTTACCCTTAATGAGCATTTGAGCTCACCCTTTATATGTTTTCTTTTCCCCAGGATATAAAGAAAGGTTTTAGGTAAGAAAACAAAAGGGGAAGATCTTTATGGGAGATGTTGAAAATCTTTCACCATGATTAGAAGATTACGTTCCGAGTTTCCAAAGCCACTAAAATATTACGGTCCTTATGCGTCTGTTTTTTTTATGTATTAAGTATTCTGCAAAAGTAATGTAATGTCCATGTATGTCAAGCTTTGGGTCTCTACAGTTGGTATCAGAGGAAAGGTTTAGTCAACCTTTGGAAACTAGGATGTGAGAACTTTAGTGAGATCCCTAGAGATATTTCTAAGGTATGTTGTAAAGACCCGCAAATTTCAAGGAAATTGTTTTCTTAATTTTCTTTGGAATTTTACAAGAGCACAGCTTCAGACGGAACCTGATTCCGAGGCCCGGTGTGCCCGGAATCAATTTCCGAAGTTTGGCTCGGGTACGTTCAGTGAACGGACGAGCGGGTTTTTCTATCTTTTGAACCGGTGCCCGGAATCGAATTCTGAGGGCACCGATGAAATCGCAGCGCCGGTATTTGCTTAGAAACGCCTCTTCCGGAGTTGCGTTTGCTCAGACGTGGTTTTTAAATTTTGGGGCTTAAAGTCTGAAATAAAATAAAATTTGTGCGACAACTTTATTTTATTTCACTTAAGCTGCTTGGAAGCCACTTGAAGCCACTTAAAGGCGGCTTGATCTGAGTTGAACTGGATAGGATGCTATCCAGAAATATCCTACCCCTTGGTAGGATATTTGTGAGGTGGGGCCCGCACGAGCCCCGCCGTTTCTTTCGCTAAGTAACGCACCCGCGAAAACCCGTCAAAGTAACTGAAAAGTCAACCGACGTGTTTTCTTAAATTCTTAACAGACCATTTAATTGAGCGGTTTATTTCGTGAATTAAATGGGTTGTTTCGCTCGTTGAATTAATTCAACAAACTGATGGGTCGTTACTTACGCTTTTGCGTTTGTTGGCATGTTTATAAAATAAGACCAACCTAAAAATACTTTGAAAGGATTTGAGAGGATCTTTGTTTCTTCATCTCCCCTCCTCGCGAAGAACGCGAAGAACGCGAAGAACGCCGACGACCGGAATTCGACGACGCACACCGTGATCTGCGACGTCGACGAGCTCTACCCGCGACGTTCTTCGGCGACGCCTCTTCTTCCGCGGCCGATCCTCGTTCGGCAATTAAGGTGAGAAACGAATCGTTTATTTCACCCTTTTTTTTAATTTCAATGACAATGGATTTAATTAATTAAATCCGTTTGATCTTGATCCGGAGATTGGCAACGCGACGCCGGATACCGCGACGACGCGACGATCCCCCTTCTTCCGCGATGACGCGACGATCCCCCTTCTTCCGCGACGAGCAATCCCGCGACGATCCCTCATTCGGCAACGACAGCTGCGAGGTAAGGGTTGTTGGAATTCTTTTATTCCCCGTGTTTATTCTTTTAAAGTAAAGAACATGATCACCGACAATTTTAATTTATTTAAAATTGTTGTTGATTATTATCTTTTTCCTCCCGTTGTTTATGACTAACGCGGAGGGTGCGGGTCTAACGAACAAGACCCGGCAACCCTCCGCCGATCTCTTTTGTTGTGCGGATATGGCGGGCGACGACGAACCGCGCGGCAGGGGCGATCTGTTGATCCCGCAGTGAAGGTCAGCCCCCGGGAGAAGCAACGGCGCAGACGGGAGGCAAAACGGGCCACCGGAGCAACTCCGGCGGCCCGCGGAAGGCGGCGGCGGCGCCCGGCGCGCCGCCGTGAAAGAGATCCGCCGCGGCTGAAGCCGCGGCGGCGGCGGCCGGTTTCGCGGCCGCGCGGAACCGGGGAGGGACGCGGCGGCCCGGCCGCGTCCGCGTGACAGGCGGTCCCCCGCGGGGCCGCGTTTCCTCCAAGCCGCGGGTCAACCCCGCGGCGGTTGCTTCGGCCGCTCGGCCGAAGCCGAGCCGGCCGGTCCGGTCGGCCGGGCCGCGCCCAGGCCGGTCCGGGTCGGGCCGACCCGGTTCGGCCGACCCAAGGGGGGGTTCGGGCCGGGTCGCCCCGGGCCCAGAACCCCCGTTTTCGGGCCCTCCTCGGTCTTTTGCCCATATCTTGGGCCTGACACCTCCGATTGACGAACCGTCAGTGGCTACGCGATCCTTGGATCGATACGATCGTTTCGGTATATTATACTCAAGGTTTTGGAAGACTTTGGGTTCGGCCGGGTTGGTTCGTACACGAAACCAACCGGGCCCTCGGAGCAGAAACGCTCATAACTTGAGCTACGGACGTCCGATCGACGTACCGTCAGCTGTGGTAGTTTCCTCTGAGTGAGACGGAACTTTTGGCATACTCCGCCCGGGGATCGGACGCAGTCGGAGTACGGTCGGGTTGGTTTTGCCCTAAAAACCAACCGGGCCCCTGGGACGAAAATGCCAATAACTCTCAGACCGGGCGTCTGATTGACGCGCCGTCTGTTGCGTTGAGATCCTGTTGTCGATACGGAACTTTTGGATACATCAACTTCGGACTAAGTGTCAGTTGATGTATCAGCCTCTCGGCTCGTGGAGAGGACCCTCCTAAACGAGCTCGCTATGTACGGGAACCCTAGCGCTGGCTGTGACTTCGACGGCAGAGCAGAGATCCTCCGTGGACTGCGACGACGGCAGAGCAGAGATCCTCCGTGGACTGCGGCGACGGCAGAGCAGAGATCCTTCGTGGACTGCGGCGACGACTGTGCAGAGATCCTCAGTGGACTGCGTCGACTACTGCACTCAGCGATCCCACGTGGATCAGTGCTACAGGTTCTGTGTGAGTCCGATCCTATGTGGGTCCTTACTACCGGTTCTGTGTGAGCCACTGCCTACAGGTTCTGTGTGAGCCCGATCCTACGTGGGTCTTTTGCGGGGGTTAGTACCTATCGATCCTTCGTGGGTCCGACGACTTAGATGGATCAGTGATCATCTTTGACGTCATCTGAAAAAGTATACCTGGTTGAGCTGAATCTTATGTTACTCTCCTTTGTGGATTGTGTTGAACTATCCTTTGTGGATTTACTGTTTACTCTCCTTTGTGGATTTGAGTCTTGCTTTCCTTTGTGGATTGAGTTGTTCTTGAGCTCGTGAGCAGAGCTAGAATTGGGGACTTAGGTATATGTATGGGCATATACCTAAGTCGAGTCAGATGTTACTTCGTGATTGCATCTTTCTTTTGTGCTATATCCTTTGTGGATTTCGGGAGACCTTTGGGGGTCTCGGGGTCCTTACTGAGTAGTTATACTCACCCCTGCACGGGCTATGCCCGCACCTTGTTGTGTTGGATGCAGACGACGGACAGCGCTGATCTCGGTTGGGGCGTGGAGCAGGACGGTACCTGGAGGCGGACCACTGGGCGGGACGTGCTCGGAGCGGACATGGGACCCGAGGAGCCTGGAGGCTATCTGTACCCACCCTTCAGGTGGGATTGCCAGTGGACGACACGAGGCCGCCGTCTTTTCTTCAGTTGCTGTTCTTTACTTTTTCAGTTGTACTTTACAGTTGGGCTTGTATTTCCGGCCCCCTTTACTTTTCTGCACTTGTAGTTACTTCTGCTTGCTGACTCTGTGGTGGTTGTTACTTATAAGGGCAATGCCTTCCCTGTTTACCGGGAATTTACGCCTTGGTGCTAGTCGCCAGCCCCTGGCCTATGGAAGGCGGGCTTGGGGTAGTCACGGCACGGGCCCCGAGGACGGGTTGTGACAAATTGGTATCAGAGGTGGTCGGTTCTACCGCAAACTCTGATCGTCTTTTCTTTCTATATGAAGGAATAGTGTTTAGTGTATTGAGTGTGGTTATCAGTTCAGGGAGCCCAGTGTTGGTGCGGCGGCCGACGTATCCGTACACCAGGACCCTGACTCCTGATTTCCGACTTAATGCATGAAAACATTGATTGCGTGTGTGTTTCAAGTCTTCTTTGTGATTACTTGTGTCATCTCACCGGGTATACTGATCTGCTTCATGAAAGTCTCAAGTTTTCCTTGTGATTACTTGTGCCAGCTCACCAGGTATACTGTTCTGACTGTGGTGCTCTTGTTCTCCTTTTCAGGATGGCCCTGCGACGACAGCCAGCTAGGTTTCCGAGTGTAGGGCGCGACGGCAGCCCACCGAGCGACGAGGCCTCGGTGCAGGGCCCTTTGCCAGCAGTGGCACCGGCGGTAGCCTTACCCGCCGAGCCACCGATGCTTCCAGTACCAGACGCTGATGATGCACGTCGCCTTAGGGCACTGCATGAGTTTCAGAGCCATCGACCGCCCAGGTTTCGCGGTGAGGCGGACCCCCAGGCCGCCGAGGACTGGCTAGAGGCGGTGGTACGGATCTTTAGGCTAGTGAGGACACCAGCGGATCTCATGGTGATTCTCGCGGCGAGCCTCCTGCAGGCGGCGGCAGGACGATGGTGGAGCTTGATGCTCCAGGTTCACGATGAGGCATCCTTGCTCTGGACGGACTTCGAGAGCCTCTTCCGCTCTGAGTTCGTCCCGGCCACCCTCCGAGCGGTGCGCATCCAGGAGCTTCTCCAGCTGCGCCAGGGCAGCATGACGGTCGCTCAGTATGCGGCGAGGTTCACTGACCTATCTCGCTACTCGACCGACATGGTACGGGACCCCTTCTTCCGGGCCCGGACCTTCGAGCAGGGATTGCGATAGGAGATTCGGGCGTCGCTGATCTCCCTCAGCATTCCGACCCAGGCGGGAGTGCTGGAGCGAGCCCTCCTGATCGAGAGCTTCCTGGCAGAGCCTTCTTCAGCGGCGAGACCTAGCGCAGGGCGGCAGGTATCTGAGTCTTCGGCAGCAGGTAGCCGACGGATGACTCTGGGGTCCAGGCAGACCAGACCCCCACGCAGACGGCCTCAGGACACCGGCTCAGCAGTGCGAGGCACACAGCGGAGTGCCAGCCTTCCGAGAGGCAGGCTGTGCTACTCTTGCGGCGGGCAGGGTCACATGGCTCGTGATTGCCCGACTCGCCGACCAGAGGAGCAGCAGACGGTGGAGGGGCCACCCAGGCAGAGGCAGAGGGTCGACCGTGGCGGTCCGCAGGGAGGAGGCGGACGAGGCAGAGGAGCTGGCCGAGCAGCGGGTGGTGGGCGACGCTTCCAGGCTCTACCCCCACCACCACCAGGAGGGCCACCTCGACCACAGGGAGCTGGCGGGCAGGGACAGGCCCAGCTCCAGGCAGTGGAGGCCTACGACCCCGACATGCCAGAGATGATTCGAGGTACGATCTGTGTCTATTCCACCCTTGCTGCAGTACTTATAGACACAGGAGCGAGTCACTCTTTCATAGCCTCTGCCCTTGTTCGGAGCTCGGAGATTCCGACTAAGCCGTTGGCTCGATCCTTACGGCTAGAGACTCCTACGGGAGCAGACTCGACGATTACGCACTGGTGCCGGCAGTGTGAGCTTACTCTAGGAGGCGAGAGCTTCGGCTGGGATCTCCTTGTAGCGGCGTCGAGGCCTTACGACGTCATCTTGGGCATGGATTGGCTATCCACGGTTCATGCCCAGATCGACTGTTTTAGGCGCAAGGTGCGATGTGTTCGCACCGACGGGAGCAGGTTTACCTTCACCGGCGAGAAGGGAACCTTTGCAGCACAGGATGGACTTCCGCGGAGGAGAGTGCAGCCCATCTCTCATCAGTTGGCTAGCCTCATCCTAGGAGCAGTGGACGTGCGGAGTCCAGCTTTTCCTGCAGTGGTGGACCAGTACATGGACGTCTTTCCCGACGACGTTCCAGGGCTACCTCCTCGTAGAGAGGTAGACTTTTACATCGACTTATACCCCGGGACAGCCCCGATATCTACTCCAGCATATCGGATGGCCCCCGCCGAGCTTCGGGAGCTGCGGGTACAGTTGGAGGACTTGCAGAGCAAGGGGTTTATCCGACCCAGTGTTTCACCCTGGGCTTCCCCGATTTTGTTCGCCAAGAAGGCGGACGGGAGCTTGCGACTGTGTGTCGACTATCGTCGCCTGAACCAGGTGACAGTAAGGAACAAGTATCCGCTGCCACGGATTGATGACCTCTTCGATCAGCTCAAGGGAGCGCGGTGGTTCTCGAAGATAGACCTCCGGTCAGGCTATCATCAGCTCAGAGTTCGAGACGAGGACGTGCAGAAGACGGCCTTCAGGTGTCGGTATGGCCATTATGAGTTCTTGGTTATGCCGTTCGGCGTAACCAATGCTCCAGCAGTGTTCATGAGCCTCATGAACAGGATCTTCCAGCCATACCTCGACCGATTTGTCGTGGTCTTCATTGACGACATTTTGGTATACTCGACGACTAAGGAGGAGCATGCCTACCACCTGCGAGTTGTGCTAGACACGCTCCGAGAGCACCAGCTTTATGGCAAGCTCTCAAAGTGCCAGTTCTGGTTACGTGAGGTCCACTTCTTGGGGCACGTCATCTCTGAGGCGGGAGTTGCAGTGGATCCCGCGAAGATCGAGGCAGTACTAGCTTGGGAGCCACCCAGGAGCGTGACAGAGGTGCGGAGCTTCTTGGGCCTAGCCGGATACTATCGGAGATTCGTGCCAGACTTCTCCAGAGTTGCGGCACCACTCTCAGCATTGACGAAGAAGGGGAAACCCTTCGTGTGGTCAGACAGATGTCAGCAGAGCTTCCAGGAGCTGAGACAGAGATTGACCAGTGCACCTATCTTGAGGTTGCCTGAGGAGGGAGTTGGATACGTAGTTTACTGCGATGCATCAGGGACTGGACTCGGGTGCGTCCTGATGCAGGAGCGGGCCGTGATCGCCTACGGATCACGTCAGTTGAGGCCGCATGAGCAGAACTACGCCACTCATGACCTGGAGTTAGCAGCAGTGGTGTTCGCACTGAAGACTTGGCGGCACTATCTGATGGGCGAGCGCTTCACAGTCTTTTCTGACCACCAGAGTCTCAGGTATATCTTCTCTCAAAAGGACCTGAACCTGAGACAGCGGAGATGGCTTGAGTTCCTCCAGGACTATGACTTTGAGATAGTCTATACTCCTGGGAAGGGGAACGTGGTAGCCGATGCCCTCAGCAGGAGGACGGGCATTCAGCTACTTGAGGAGGCGACGGAGCAGCTAGCCTCCTTACAGATATCCTTTGTGGATAGAGACGGAGCAGCCTTTCTTCAGTCTCTCACAGTCTCTCCTCCACTTCTACAGCGGGTCAGAGAGGCTCAGCGTGAGGATGCTGACTGTGAGACCCGGCGTGCACTGATATCCCCAGTTCAGGCGCCTGATGGTTTCTCCCTTGGAGCAGAGCACGACATCCTTTACAGAGGACGTACCTTCGTACCAGTCGCTTTACGAGAGGAGGTGCTGAGAGAGTTTCACACTTCTCCCTTGGCGGTACATCCCGGAGTGGCGAAGATGTACCAGGATCTCAGGCGACAACACTGGTGGCCGGGCATGAAGAAAGCTGTGGCAGAGTTCGTTTCACGATGCCTCACCTGCCAGCAGGTGAAGGCAGAGCATCAGGTACCAGAAGGCTTGGTACAGCCCTTGGAGGTCCCGGAGTGGAAGTGGGATGGCATATCTATGGACTTCGTGACTGGACTTCCACGCACTTCCAGAGGTCACGACTCCATTTGGGTGATTGTCGACCGACTCACCAAGTCGGCACACTTCTTACCCATCAGAGAGCAGGGCTCAGTAGAGAGCTTGGGAAGTCTTTACGTCCAGGAGATCGTACGGCTTCATGGTGTGCCATCGTCTATCGTCTCCGATCGAGATGCTTGTTTCACTTCCCGGCTTTGGAAGGGGTTGCAGGAGGCGTTCGGGACGCGGCTCCATCTGAGCACAGCCTTCCACCCTCAGACGGATGGTCAGACGGAGAGGACCATACAGACACTCGAGGACATGCTCCGTGCATGTGTTCTCGACTTTGGTCGCAGCTGGGAGGACCACCTACCCTTGGTGGAGTTCGCGTACAACAACAGCTACCACTCCACCATCGGGATGGCACCATACGAGGCGTTGTACGGCAGACCCTGCAGATCACCGTTGTGCTGGACAGACCCTGGGGAGTCAGCACTCGTGGGACCAGAGATGGTCCGAGCCACGACAGAGAAGGTCCAGATCATCCAGGAGAGGATGAGGACAGCTCAGAGCCGGCAGAAGTCATATGCTGACAGGAGGCGGAGGCCACTGGATTTCGAGGATGGCAACCACGTCTTTTTGCGTGTCTCACCTTGACGTGGTTTACGGAGATTTGGCCGAGGCGGCAAGTTGTCTACACGCTTCATCGGGCCTTTCCAGGTCCTCAGCAGGATAGGAGAGGTGGCTTATCGCCTGGCTCTACCACCTCAGTTGCACCGGGTGCACGACGTCTTCCACGTGTCTCAGCTGAGGAGATACGTGCACGACCCGACGCACATCATCGACTTTGGGGAGCTGGACGTGGACGATGGGGCGACTTTTGCGGAGGTCCCAGTGGAGATCGAGGATCGACAGGAGCGGGTCCTACGTGAGCGGTCGATTCCTCTTGTGCGCGTCAGATGGCAGCACGGGAACCTCCAGGAGAGCACTTGGGAGCGGGAGGCTCAGATGCGTGCTCAGTACCCCCATTTGTTCCCCTAGTTTTTGATGTATCTTTACGGGGACGTAAAGCCCTGAGGTGGGAGTAATGTAAAGACTCGCAAATTTCAAGGAAATTTTTTTCTTAATTTTCTTTGGAATTTTACAAGAGCGCAGCTTCAGACGGCACCTGATTCCGAGGCCCGGTGTGCCCGGAATCAATTTCCGAAGTTTGGCTCGGGTACGTTCAGTGAACAGACGAGCGGGTTTTTCTATCTTTTGAACCGGTGCCCGGAATCGAATTCTGAGGGCACCGCTGAAATCGCAGCGCCGGTATTTGCTTAGAAACGCCTCTTCCGGAGTTGCGTTTGCTCAGACGTGGTTTTTAAATTTTGGGGCTTAAAGTCTGAAATAAAATAAAATTTGTGCGACAACTTTATTTTATTTCAGTTAAGCTGCTTGGAAGCCACTTGAAGCCACTTAAAGGCGGCTTGATCTGAGTTGAACTGGATAGGATGCTATCCAGAAATATCCTACCCCTTGGTAGGATATTTGTGAGGTGGGGCCCGCACGACCCCCGCCGTTTCTTTCGCTAAGTAACGCACCCGCGAAAACCCGTCAAAGTAACTGAAAAGTCAACCGACGTGTTTTCTTAAATTCTTAACAGACCATTTAATTGAGCGGTTTATTTCGTGAATTAAATGGGCTGTTTCGCTCGTTGAATTAATTCAACAAACTGATGGGTCGTTACTTACGCTTTTGCGTTTGTTGACATGTTTATAAAATAAGACCAACCTAAAAATCCTTTGAAAGGATTTGAGAGGATCTTTGTTTCTTCATCTCCCCTCCTCGTGAAGAACGCGAAGAACGCGAAGAACGCCGGCGACCGGAATTCGACGACGCACACCCTGATCTGCGACGTCGATGAGCTCTACCCGCGACGTTCTTCGGCGACGCCTCTTCTTCCGCGGCCGATCCTCGTTCGGCAATTAAGGTGAGAAACGAATCGTTTATTTCACCCTTTTTTTTAATTTCAATGACAACGGATTTAATTAATTAAATCCGTTTGATCTTGATCCGGAGATTGGCAACGCGACACCGGATACCGCGACGACGCGACGATCCCCCTTCTTCCGCGACGAGCAATCCCGCGACGATCCCTCGTTCAGCAACGACAGCTGCGAGGTAAGGGTTGTTGGAATTCTTTTATTCCCCGTGTTTATTCTTTTAAAGTAAAGAACATGATCACCGACAATTTTAATTTATTTAAAATTGTTGTTGATTATTATCTTTTTCTTCCCGTTGTTTATGGCTAACGCGGAGGGTGCGGGTCTAACGAACAAGACCCGGCAACCCTCCGCCGATCTCTTTTGTTGTGCGGATATGGCGGACGACGACGAACCGCGCGGCAGGGGCGATCTGTTGATCCCGCAGTGAAGGTCGGCCCCCGGGAGGAGCAACGGCGCAGACGGGAGGCAAAACGGGCCACCGGAGCAACTCCGGCGGCCCGCGGAAGGCGGCGGCGGCGCGGGTCGCCGGCGCGCCGCCGTGGAAGAGATCCGCCGCGGCTGAAGCCGCGGCGGCGGCGGCCGGTTCCGCGGCCGCGCGGAACCGGGGAGGGACGTGGCGGCCCGGCCGCGTCCGCGTGACAGGCGGTCCCCCGCGGGGCCGCGTTTCCTCCAAGCCGCGGGTCAACCCCGCGGCGGTTGCTTCGGCCGCTCGGCCGAAGCCGAGCCGGCCGGTCCGGTCGGCCGGGCCGCGCCCAGGCCGGACCGGACCCGGCCTAGCCGGGTCGGGCCGACCCGGTTCGGGCCGACCCAAGGGGGGGTTCGGGCCGGGTCGCCCCGGGCCCAGAACCCCCGTTTTCGGGCCCTCCTCGGTCTTTTGCCCATATCTTGGGCCTGAGACCTCCGATTGACGAACCGTCAGCGGCTACGCGATTCTTGGATCGATACGATCGTTTCGGTATATTATACTCAAGGTTTCGGAAGACTTTGGGTTCGGCCGGGTTGGTTCGCACACGAAACCAACCGGGCCCTCGGAGCAGAAACGCTCATAACTTGAGCTACGGACGTCCGATCGACGTACCGTCAGCTGTGGTAGTTTCCTCTGAGTGAGACGGAACTTTTGGCATACTCCGCCCGAGGATCGGACGCAGGCGGAGTACGGTCGGGTTGGTTTTGCCCTAAAAACCAACCGGGCCCCTGGGACGAAAATGCCAATAACTCTCAGACCGGGCGTCCGATTGACGCGCCGTCTGTTGCGTTGAGATCCTGTTGTCGATACGGAACTTTTGGATACATCAACTTCGGACTAAGTGTCAGTTGATGTATCAGCCTCTCGGCTCGTGGAGCGGACCCTCCTAAACGAGCTCGCTATGTGCGGGAACCCTAGCGCTGGCTGTGACTTCGACGGCAGAGCAGAGATCCTCCGTGGACTACGACGACGGCAGAGCAGAGATCCTCCGTGGACTGCGGCGACGGCAGAGCAGAGATCCTTCGTGGACTGCGGCGATGACTGTGCAGAGATCCTCAGTGGACTGCGTCGACTACTGCACTCAGCGATCCCACGTGGATCAGTGCTACAGGTTCTGTGTGAGCCCGATCCTATGTGGGTCCTTACTACCGGTTCTGTGTGTGCCACTGCCTACAGGTTCTGTGTGAGCCCGATCCTACGTGGGTCTTTTCCGGGGGTTAGTACCTATCGATCCTTCGTGGGTCCGACGACTTAGATGGATCAGTGATCATCTTTGACGTCATCTGAAAAAGTATACCTGGTTGAGCTGAATCTTATGTTACTCTCCTTTGTGGATTGTGTTGAACTATCCTTTGTGGATTTACTGTTTACTCTCCTTTGTGGATTTGAGTCTTGCTTTCCTTTGTGGATTGAGTTGTTCTTGAGCTCGTGAGCAGAGCTAGAATTGGGGACTTAGGTATATGTATGGGCATATACCTAAGTCGAGTCAGATGTTACTTCGTGATTGCATCTTTCTTTTGTGCTATATCCTTTGTGGATTTCGGGAGACCTTTGGGGGTCTCGGGGTCCTTACTGAGTAGTTATACTCACCCCTGCACGGGCTATGCCCGCACCTTGTTGTGTTGGATGCAGACGACGGACAGCACTGATCTCGGTTGGGGCGTGGAGCAGGACGGTACCTGGAGGCGGACCACTGGGCGGGACGTGCTCGGAGCGGACGTGGGACCCGAGGAGCCTGGAGGCTATCTGTACCCACCCTTCAGGTGGGATTTCCAGTGGACGACACGAGGCCGCCGTCTTTTCTTCAGTTGCTGTTCTTTACTTTTTCAGTTGTACTTTACAGTTGGGCTTGTATTTCCGGCCCCCTTTACTTTTCTGCACTTGTAGTTACTTCTGCTTGCTGACTCTGTGGTGGTTGTTACTTATAAGGGCAATGCCTTCCCTGTTTACCGGGAATTTACGCCTTGGTGCTAGTCGCCAGCCCCTGGCCTATGGAAGGCGGGCTTGGGGTAGTCACGGCACGGGCCCCGAGGACGGGTCGTGACATATGTCTAGGGATTTCCCTAAGGTTATGTATAAGTATAGATTATAGTCCTAGAATTACGGTAACAATCTTATAATTAACCCTAATATGTTAGATATTGAAGTTCCTCCCCCTTTGTTATGTTGTTTTCACTAACATGATTTTTGCCTCTCACACTATTATTTTTGGGTTTTAGACGATGGCTAGAACCCGAAAAAACCGTGTTGATAAATGAAATGGACAATGCAATGATTTTCCTCCTGAACAAATAAATGTTATGGGAGATGGAGTGCAAAATATTATTTCTATACTTACACAAGCTATGAATCATTCTGGACTTCCAAATGAGCAGAGAAAAGAACAATATTCTATTGAGTCCTTCATGAGGCAACTTCCACCTTCTTTCAGTGGGTCTTCTGATCCACTTGTTGCTGAACAATGGATTAGTACCACTGAAAAGATATTTTCAGTTCTTCAATGTTCTGGACATGATAAAGTCATCTTAGCAGTATATCGTTTGGAAGGGGAAGCTGATCAATGGTGGAATCTTATCAAGAATATGAGGCCAAGAGATGAAATTGAGTCCATGGAATGGGATGAGTTCAAGAACTTATTTTTCAATAAGTACTTCCCTCGTATTCTTCGAACAAAGATGGAGAAGGAGTTTCTTGAACTAAAGAAAAAGGATGATGAATCTGTTGGTGTATACAAATTGAATTTTACAAGGCTTGCAAGGTATGCATCTGGATTTATCATCTAACCTGAAAGTAAAGTTGATCGATTCTTCAGTGGATTAAAACCAAATATTCGAAGGGAATTAGCTATAAGAGACTTTAGTAGCTATGAAGAAATTGTGCGTCGTGCTATCAAGGTAGAAATAGAAGTTGGTTTTACTTATCCGTCTCATGGTTTTGACAAGAAACGAAAGATGGAGTTCAAGGAGAAATCTTAGAATAATGGTGAAAAGAATATGAATGTTTTCTTATGCTCAAAGTGTGGAAAGAAGCATGGTGGAGATTGTCTTAAAGGGACTAGAAAATGTTTTAAGTGTGGAAAAGAAGGTCATCGAGCAGTTGAGTGTCGAAGTAATGGAAAAAGGGTTGCTAATGATTGGAATAAAGAAAAGACTACAAAGAACGCACCACCAACACTTAAATTCTTCAAGTGCAAGGAAATGGGGAATTATGCTAATAAATGCCCTAATCCAAGGGTTAGTGATGATCGACATGAGAAACCACTTAAGGCAAAGGAAAAAATGGAAGTCACATGCAATCACTATTGGCGATGTTGAATATGAAAACGATGTGGTGGAATGATTAAGTGTTTATGTAATGGGATTCCAAAATAATGTTGTATATAGTATTGTGGAATATTGGAATATTTATGTATTGGCCTATTGTGGTTTTCAATAATTTTATGGTACCGGTAACCATGGAAAGTGATTGAGATATTTTTAGAAAAAAGATGATAATGAAATGTTTGACAGTATTCATGATCTCATGACTGATATAAGGAAATAGTTATATCATGGTTTGAGTATATAGAATTTTGGGGTTTTGGTATGTGGAAAGAGTTAACTTTTGACAGCACTCATGTTTTCACTAAGATTCAATGGGTATTCATTTTTCAAGAGAATACATGATTAAGGCCTTCGAATGTTTGGAATGTGACCAACAAGACATATCTTATGATATATGGGGATCAACGATGGTATTAACATGCTTGTTATATTAAATCTATGGTAATCATTTTCACTATAATATGAGAGTAGACTACAGTATTATGGATAAGCCTAACGATTGGAATGGATTATGTTGGACATAAGTTAGTATTGTTTAAGGATAGAAGTTTTTTCGATATTATTGATGGTAATGTAGTTTTAGAAAAAGGAAAACCTGCAGGATGGGCGATAGCCCATCGTGTCGGACAAGGCTGTGGGAATCGAACCCACAACCAAAGTGCGACTGGTCTTTACCACCTACCACTGGCCTACAGGAAGTCCCTGTTTAGTAGAAACTAGTTTTATTATAAGTAGTATGATATATGAAGTATAAGTCCATTTTAGGAACCATATATGATTAATCTCACTATAGATGAACTTATGTATTTTTGATAACTTTTATAACCTTTTGTTTGAGAAAGATGGAATGGCCCATCATTCTATCACATGATCTGCTAACACTTCACGAATGAAAAATTCAACTTCATTTCTTTAAGAGATGAAGTGGAAATTGTCCAAAGAATGACCAATGGTGAGATTGTACCAAAATCATGAAATTATTTCTTCTAATTACAATTTCATCAACTTTAGGGAAATGATCTAGAAAACCAAAAATGTTTTCCTAGTGCCCTTATATCTGATGAATCAGATGGTACCTTAGATCATCACAAATCTATGGCTTTGTGATTGATGGATTTTTCATAGCTATGTTCTCTACCCCTCTCCATCAGAACTTGATGGTTAGATTTTTCTTCCATATCCATATTTTCACCTATGTTCTCCTATATGGAAACCCAATGATGAGTTTCTTTGGGTAATTGTTACATTTCATACTTTAGTTTTCAAAATTAAGTTTTAGTATTCCTTTTTACGATGTGGGTTTCTATAAATAGTAAATGATTTATAACCCCGATGAATTTCGATGGCGAAATTCATTTTAAGAGGGGTAGAATGTAACAACCTGAGATTTTATTATAAGTATTATTTTTAATTTATTTGATTCTTGTGTTTTATGCTACACCAAGATTGTCTTGCGCTATACGCAACACTGTATTAGCTTGCAGTATACGCAACACTAATCTTGGATCGTGTTACACACAATTTCATGTTTGTTTGATAGTAGTTATTCTACGAAACATTGAGTATATATATATATTCAATGTATTTTGTTATACGCAACAAGAAAGGAGTCGTGCACTACACGCAACCCTGACTTGTCTTGCATTACACGCAATCACAACCTTCCTCGATAGCGTGTGTTGTACGCAATACCGGGTTTTACAAAACAACGATATATTATTATAATATTATTATGAACGAGACGTTATGAATAGTATTAACTAAATTTTTAATTTTATAACATTAATATTCATCTTACACATTTTATAGAACATGGTATAAGAAAAATATAAATTTTTCGGGTAAAATAAATATTTTTCAAAAAATACAGTTTTCCCGCCTTTTGATGGCGCAGCAACTTTAAATCTTGTTTTTGACATATCTATAAGTTCAATTTGAAAAAATAAAATTATTCTTTGGAATCAGGATATAAAAATCTACTTTGGATAAAATTTTCATATTATTCTGATAACTTTCATATTTTAATGAATAGTAAAAACACGCTATATTTTAATTAAAAACAACTTTTTTCATCGCAATAATTTATTTGGATATATTATCTTTTTAATTGGTTTTAAAGTGTAATTAGAATATATTTTTACCATTTAATCCAATTTTGTTCATTGGAATTAATTTCACTTTGAAATTGGACATAAACAAGTATCAATCTTTTGATTGTTTTTATTTCTTAAAAACACGCTAGTTGTTTTGATAATGGGAATTAAATTTAAAATTAATTAATTCCACTTAAATGTTATGAATTTGGAAAAATATACATCAATTTTGAATTTGGAATATCAAATAATGCTTAGGCTGAATTTTTGGTATTTTTCTGAAAATCTCAATTTTCGATGAATAGTGAAACCACTTAGTGGTAGTTAAAAACTGACTTTTTTTTAATTTAAATTAAATTTTACCATTTCTGTGAATTTAATTTCAAAAATATGAGAGACACGGTTAATATCAAGGACTAAAATGTGGTTCAATGAGATGAAAATAATTTTTGGTGAATAATAACTTTTTACTTTTATTTACCACGGTTAAAAGTAAATAGGATAATTAAGGATAAAAATGATATTATTATTACCCTAACACATGTACTAATTCTATTGGATAAGTTTAATTCGACCAAAAACAACCTTAGGAATAAAATATAAGCTAAATTCTACTATAATGACAAAAAGATAATGGGTTATACATAAGATAAATTCTACTATAAATATTCATTAGAAAGATAAAAAGATTTCCTACATAATGGTATTTTATTTTTAAGTTTTAGACATTAAATAATTTAATTTATTTATGACACAATGATGATGCAATAATTATCTTATTAATGAAATATTGACATAATTGATTTTATAAATACCCAAATAAATGTAATTTGAGACTTTTTATGAATTAAAATAATTTTATATATTAATATGAAATGTTAGTATTTATTTAATTAACTTTTTTCGAACTAATCATTCTGTTTTGATTTTCACAAAAATAAATTACCAAATAGTGTCAAAATTGACATAAAATAGTTTTTAAAACGAATATTATATTATTAAATGTTATTTTATTCATAAAAATATAAGGCTAGGCCAAATGACTTAGATAAGGTTATATATATTAATAATAAACAACTTGGGGTTCGTTTGGCTTGTTATAGTATGTTTATTAACCTTATAGTGTAAGAAAACAAAAAGACACGGTAAAAGTAAAATTATTTAACTTAAAGTTAAATCTAAATTATAATGTTAAAATAGAACCCTAAACTTGTCTAAATTATATTTGATGAGATTATTTATACCCATACCCACCTTAGCTTCAAAATAAATCAATTTTAATCTATTAAAAACCGAATATGAGTTTATAATAAAATAATATTTTTAGTTTTTCCAAAGGTGCCCCTCTCCTCCCTTATAAAAGGGCACCTACTCCCTCTCTTCCTCACACCACTTTGAGCCTTCATGCTCGGCGAACCCCTGCCAAATTCTCTTCTCCAATTCCATAGAAACATCCTAGAGGTTCTGGTCTTCTTCAAAGACCAATTTTAGTGCCCTAAGAGGAGGTCTCAAAGAGGCGCTTCAAAGAAGAGGTAATGTCTGTTACCGATTATTTCAACTTTATTTATTCTTCCACTTACTCTTCATTAGTTGTTTAATTGTGAAGTAATAACATCAGTATAACTCATATACTGATATGTTATTATAAGTATGAAACAACCCTATTTCACCATCTATCCATCCTACAGAAAACGAAATCACCACACGTGCGTACGTACGGAATACCGTCTCCACGCTGTGGTGAAATCTGTTTTTCCACCAACACATTAAATGGATGGGTATAATGGTGTAAATAATAACTATATATGGTTATTATAACATCATAATAATTCTTATATATTATACCATCCACTCCAATTCTATTCAATAATTATGGGAATGATATCATCGCTCGTGCGTACGTACGGACTACCATCTCCACGATGCGATGAGATTCATTCTCCATGTTAACCATACATGAATGATTAAAAAGTTTATATAATGAATAATAATAAAATATATGATATAATAATTCTACTGGATTTATGTATATATATTTAGTTTCATTAAATTCAATAAGGAAACGAAAACAACGTTTATGCGTACGTACAGCCTACCGTCTCCATGAACGGTGCATTTCATTCCTTTTATCGATCTATAATATATATGTATATGATGAATATATATTATATATAAATCATGTTTTATATTCTGGAATTATTTAAATTAGTATATAAGTAATAATATCAAGAACGACAAGTCAAAACACATACGATAAATAAAATGATTTTACCCAAAATGCTCCTTTAACATGGAATTTACAAAAGAACAGGTAATATAAAGTCATAAGTAAAACATATATGATATCATAACAATGAATATGATTCTATAATATGTCAATGTCATTATTTAAATCATTATACAGGAGGTTCAGATATGTATGAAGCATATCGGACCTAAGGTAAGGAAAAATCTCACAATCTCATTTTTATCCGAGATTGTTTATACTTCAGAATTTACTGGGAAATATTTATCATCCACATCCATGCTTCCTCAATATGTAATATTATTTCCATCCACCTACAATTGTTTAAATCCAATTTTACCCTTCAGTGAGTTTTTAGTAAAAGATATTAAAGGAGTCTTTTGTCGTTTTTCGTACGATGTACTTTTTGACTTTTCCAACAAAAGTACGAGAAGAATGTTATTTTTAACTTATACGGCATGAATGAATTTTTACGGTTTCATAACGCCTCATTTTCATGAAGCTTACTCTACATGATTTCATGACTATTTTCAACAAAATCATTTTCTTTTAAAATTGCATGACATTTTGTGAAAGGAAAATGATTTTGAAGAAGAAAGGATATTTTCCTCAAGAATTCATTTCAAGTGTTTTATCAAAACCATTTTCCATCTAAGATGAAATTATTTCATATTTTTATGTTTAAAGTATAATGTCTCTATGATTTATATGGTTTCACTTTTCTTATTATTAAATGATATCCATTTATTTTATATGGATTATGTGATGATGGGATTATGTTTATGAAACCCATTTTATTCGTTGGGTTATTCTGAATGATGTATGTTTATTTTTTGGCACAAGTAAGAATGATTTCATTATGAGAGGGTGGTACCTATATCTCCCTCCACTTCATTGGGTATAGATTTATATCTCATGAGATAGAAATGGATGGAATGGTAAGTTAATCCGATTCAGTAATACAGGGCTGGAATGTGGAGTGAACTCGATTCAGAAAGGGACTTTGTCCACTAAGATGGTCTTGGAAGCAATGCCCAGGCTACTATGGAAATCTTATCAGGTGCTTAATGGTTGCCACAATCACATGTTTTATTCCCATGATATTTTATCATGATTAATGTTTCTTTATGATCTATGCCTTATATACTGCCATGTTTTATGTCATTGCTCAAGATTTTTTTGTTTAAACATTATTTTCATGTTTTTAAGTTCAAATGTATATGATTTGTTTTATTTTATCAATGCTTACCCTTACTGAGAATTTTAGCTCACCCTTTATATGTTTTCTTTTCCCCAGGATATAATGAAAGGTTTTAGGTAAGAAAACAAAAGGGGGAGATCTTTATGGGAGATGTTGAAGGTCTTTCACCACGATTAGAAGATTACGTTCTGAGTTTCCAAAGACACTAAAGTATTATGGTCTTTGTGTGTATGTTTTTGTTATGTATTAAGTATTCCTCAAAAGTAATGTAATTTCCATGTACGTCAAGCTTTGGGTCTCTACAGGGATACATATAAATTGAATTTATACCACTTATAGATATTGAATTTGATAAATTTTATTCTATATTTAAAATCATAATAGTTAATATTATTTAATTAGGTTGACTTAATTTTTTGGTCATAATGAATAGAAAAAATAGTAAATATTCATCACCATGGTAAAAGGGTAAATCAGGTTAACCTAGGTTAAAAATAAATTATAACACTGCTATTTTTCATATTAAATCTTATTTGATGATGGTATTTATACCCTTATCACCGTATTATTGATATTTATTTTTCTATGGGACACTTTTCTATTAAATTTAATTATATAAAAAAATTTGTAAAGAAAAAGACAAAATGTCAATCTCCTACTTTTAAAAATATCTTATGTGTTCACATAGAGAAAAATATAAGTTGTGAATGAATATAAATGGTTATTTTTGAGAACAATGAAATTTTTTTCATTATATTAATTCGTTTATAATTTTTAATGATTATATAATTACCTTAAATTCTTATGCAACACTGACATGATATATATTCAGTTAATGAAAAACTAAAATAAATGATATTAAAAATATTAAAATTAATATAAATTGAATGAATTATTATAGTTCATAATTTTTTTAGATAAATATAAAATTTTAGTGATGTTTGAAGGGATTATATTTTAATTCCATTACTTTCATGTTGTTTTCAAGGTCAAATTAAATCGATAGTTTCAAAATTGACATTAATGATATTTATACTAACTAATATTTTATTAAATGATTTAAAAATCCTAGAAATAATATATTTGGAAAATTTATTGTCATATGGTTTCAAATATCAAACATGGTCTATTTATTATCCAATTTTTTTTAGTAACTATATTTACTCCTAATGAGTAAAAACTTTGTTATTGCGATAATTGTCAAAAACGGTTAACATGGGTTAAAACAAAAAATTAAGGGTTAAAAAATCACATAAAATTATCCTATTTTTTATTCTATGATAGTATTAAAAATCATAGTCATATTAGTTTTTAAAATTATCATTTTTAATTCATATTAATATAAAAATTAATTTATATTGATTTAATATTTTATGAAATTCCCAAAGTTCCCCTCCTCTCACTTATAAAAGGACACCCACTCTCCATTTTCTCTTCCATACAGAAAGAACCATTTTTTTAATCCAATACAAAAAAATAACTTACTCAAATACCTAAAAAAAATTAGGTATTATTTTTGGAATAATTTTAACTTTATAGGGCTTAAGGTGTAAATAAAAGGATGTTTTCAGAAGAAGAGGTATAGATTTTAACCGAATGTTTTAGTTTTATTTCTTCTTACAACTCCTTAAACTAATTATAAAACATGTAGAAATAATAATACTATTAACTTCCATAAAATAATATTTTTTATGTCAATGGAATCCCCTATATCCATCACCCCTTCCATCAAATGGGAAATGAAACCATCATTTGTGTGTACAACGGGCAACAACCTCATGAATCGATGTAATTCATTTTCCATCATCACGTATCACGGTTGGTTATAATGGTGGATTTAATATTTATATATTATATTCATGTCATATTTATCATTATGAAAAGATAATATATCATATAATTTATTACCTTTCCACCAATTGAAGAATGATAATTTCACTTATCCGTACGTGTGGATTGCCACCTCCATGAAGCGATATGATTTGTTTTCATAACCACATCACATGGATGATTTATAAGAGTGTATTTAAAGAAATTATATGATATTTAAGATATAATTATAATTATTTAGATATAGAATATACTTACATTTTTTCAATAATGATCATTGAAAAATCAAAATGTTACTCATTCATATGTATTGACTACCATCTCTATGATTGTAACATAGTTCCATTTTCATAACCATATTTAATGGTTGGCTTTATAAGTATAATTTATTTATAAAAATTATCATTATTTCATTATTATTATTCTATAAGTGATTTAATAATTACCTCTTTTACCATAGTCAACCTTCCAAAATTATTCTGGATATACGAATCGAATATCGTCAAAAAGACTGATGTAAACTTAATTGATTAAGTAATTAAGTATATCAAGGTAATAAATAAAATAAAAGGAATAAAAAATTTGAAAAATTTTCTTAAGAAATTAAAAAATTGAAATAAAATTACTATTCATGAAGATAAATAATGTATTTAATGAGTCAGACCTAAGGTAAGGCATTTCATCTCAATTTCCCTTCATTGAGGCATATTTTAATGTTTTAGACCTAATTTCATTTATATGGTGTATACAATTATATTTTATGTGTTATGTCATGAATAATTCATAATAAATTTTATTTTATGTCTAAATTAATATTATTTCATCCAAGGGGATTTGAATTAAAGTTACCAAGTGTAAAGGGTTTCATAACTCAATTTCTATTCATTGGGTAATATTACTTCTTCATTGTCTTTGATATTCTAAAATTATGTGTGTAATGGATTTTGATTATTTTATGTGTTATTTAAAATTGTTTTATGTGGATTTACATTTCATACACATAATAAATTCATTTATTAATTCTCACTTCAATGGTATGATCTTTGTAAGAGATTTCATGTCAATTTCCACTCTATTGAGGCATATTGGGTATTATGAACCTACTTTTTTATTATGTGTCTATAATAACCATTTGATATGATATATAATGAATCTATTTTTCTTCATGATATTTAATGTTTTGTTTAAATTTCTTTCTTTCATGGGGGGTTATTATTTAAAATTTACTAATGTAGTAAGGGTTTATTTTACAATTTCATCATTATTTGGGATTTTTTATTTTTAAGTCACTATTAGTGTAATTATTTGATATTTATATATTATAGCCAATATTTTATCTTCTCCTTTGGTTATTTATTTAAATTAAATGTTTTTATTTAATTTTATTATATTTTTTTACCCAAGATATCAAAATAAAATTTTTAAGGAAAACTAACTTTATGTCAGTCATGAATCCTTTTCTTCCATATACATATTTCCTTTAAAATGTATTATGAATTATTTTTAATCTTTTAAAATTATTTCTTAATGAAATTTTTATCCATGTTTTAATTTTTTAAAATATGGGTTTAAATGAATCTTCTTGTCATTTTTTAAATGAGGTACTTTTAACTTTTTACTAAAAATGTAAGAGAAATAATTTTTTAATGTAAAAAAATTGAATGAAATTTCTTGAAATAATGAATTCTCATTGATTTTAAGGTTCCTTTAGAATTTTCCATGGCTCTTTTCAAGGAAAAATGTTTCCCCGATATTTTGGATTTTTTTTAAAGTTATTTTCATAGTGAAAATATTATTTTCCTTAAGAATGTTTTTAATAATATTTTTATGGTATTTATATTCATAAAAAATAATAACCCTTTACTTATACTCTATTGGGAATATTTTGTAATAATACCTTCATTATGATTCCTCTCGATGGTTTATGTTCATTTTGACTCGGTAAATATTAACATTTCATATGCTAGTTTTTAAATATGGTTATTTATGTTGATTATGTATTGGAGTTTTATTCTAAAATTTAATATTATAAATTTATTAGGATTATAAAGTTATTATAGGAACATACTATAGGCCCTTGATGAATCGGTAGATCTCATGAGATAAACTATTTTGGGTATTTAGCCAAGACCTTACCCATTTATGTAATATGTCTTGGAATGAGGCCTTGATGACAATTTTATGATGCCCGACATTATGTATTAAATCATTAAGAGATTATTTATTGATATCCATGTGATTATTTGAATTGTTATGATATCCATAGATAAGTTTCAGTCTCATGTGATTATCTATATGGAATTATTTTATCATCATTTATTCCTTCCATATTATTCTTCATACATATGTTAGTGATAAAATGATATATGTTCTCAGTTATTTACCTTTATATATTAATTATTCCTTATTTATTCAAGATAGTTTACAATATATAAAACCATTACTGAGCAGTTGAGCTTAACCATATCATTTTTTCCTTTCCCAAGGATATATAGAAGGAATATTTTAATGAGTTCAAAGATGAAGAATAATTACTCTCACTATGGTTTGTAAATAATTTCCAATATAAAATGGAAATAATGTGTGTTTCTAGTTTACCAATACTAATAAACTATTTGATCCTTTGAGATTTGATTACTTACCAATATGTTTAAGTAACCACTAGCTATGTGCTACTAGATTTGGGGTCGTTACAGGTAGACACAAAGGTAGAGGTGATCCATGACCGTGTTCTTCATTATGATGCTTCTAATAGATGTTTGGGGGATGTTTAGAACCAGATGTTATTCCAGGGATGTTATTTTTTTTGTTCTAAATGCATGAGGGAGTTGTATATGAGTTTCATATGTCACTTATAGTGGTACATCCATGTGTGACTAAGATATATCATAGATTTAGGAGAAGACTTTGGTTTTAGGGGATAAAATGATTAGTGAAAGAGTTTGTGGTAAGGTGTCTAGTTTTTTAGAAGGTGAAAGTCAAAAACTATGTTCCTATAGTTTTATTATAGCCTTGGTTGTCCTTGAATGGAAATTGGAAGAAATATTGATGGATTTCATCATCAGGCTACCCCATTCTCAGGGAGGTTGTGATGTATTTTTGTTGATAGTGGGACTTATTTTGAATTCTGATCATTTTCTAGTGATCCATGAATCGAGTTTCACAGATATTCTGGTGAGGCAGTGTGTGGATGATGTGGTTAGGCTTCATGGGGTGTCAAGGACCATCATCTATGATAAATATCCTTATTTACCTCATGGTTTTCGAGATTATTACAGCATGATTTTGGTTTTATTTCACCTTTACAAAAATGTGAAGATAGAGAAGACCATCCAGACGTTGTAGGATATGTTTCGACCTTTCATCTTGGACTTTGGTGGATTATAGGTAAAATACCCACCTTTGGTTGAGTTTTTCTATGATAGTATTTACCACTCATCCATTGAAATGGATTCATTTGAGGCATTATATGAATGTTCGTTTCATTCTCTATTGTGCTAGATAGAGGTTAAGGAGTCAGTGGTTCTTGGTCCTAATGCGGTATGGAGCACAACCAAGAAGATCTAGATGGTCTGATTGAGGATAAGGTTAGAGTGGGACCATCAGAAGTCCTATGATGATCATATTTCTAGGCCCTTGGAGTTTGATGTTGGATACCATGTGTTCTTGAGGATTTCCCCACATTGGGGGTAGTAGAGTTTTGGAAAAGGTAGCGAGATTTCTTTATGGTTTATCGAGTCTTTTAAGGTGTTGGGGAGAGTTTTCAATGCAGAGTATTATTTGGAATTTCCACAATGACTGGACAGAATCCATTAATTCTTCTAAGTGTCCCAAATTCATTGGTATCTTCATGATGACACATAACTAATTTACTAGAGAGATTTGGATAATAATTATGATTCAAAATTCATGGAGCAGCCAGTATAAATCTACGATTACTAAGATAAAGTGATGTGAAGATGAACCATCATGTAGGTTCATGTGTTTTAAAAACAAGTTGTCCTGTAAGAGAGTACTTGGGAGCATGAGATATAGATATATGCCTATTAACTGAAGTTGTTTTGAGTTTTACCTTTCTCTGTTTTGATTTGATGATATGATTTTTGAACCTTGATAATTTATTATATATAAATTTTCCCTTGTTCGTGATTTATTTTACGGCTTTTATCATATAAATAAGGGGGTAACCTTCATAATAATGATGAATTACATTTAATAAATGTTTTAAATACATGAAAGTAAGTCAGTGATGCCCAAAGAGGACAATATATTGATATTGAGGGAGGGTTTCTCTAATTTTTGTTCTTGGGGGAGTGTTGTGAGATGGTTGAGGTTATTGTTTCCATGGGTTATATAGAGTTTATAATGGTTGGGTGAATGGTTATATAGAAAAGTGGTGGATTATGGCTGGTGTGAGATGGTGTGGTGTTTTGCCTAATGAGTTAGTGATGCGGTAGTGTTGGGTGTCTTGAAGATGTTTTGGATTGGTGTGTTTGTTTGGTGTTAGTGTTTGGGGTGTAACGAGATCCCTGATAGGTGTCTAATAAGATTGTTTTTCAGGCCCTCTTTTTTTATGTTTTATTTTGATTCTTGAGGACAATAATCATTTGATAAGTATATAATGGAATGGTTTGTGACTTCTTGTCCTGTTATATTAATAATTTGGGAGTTTTATGTGTTCATAGGAGGCTTGAGGATGGTTTCACCGTGTTTGGATTTGTAATTTTTCTGTAGTAGGTGGTTCATGATGTCAAAAAGATTTTATGATGTTAGAGGTTGTCTATCACTTGAAGGTAGGTTATTCATAGTTTAAGTTCAGATGATTAGTTTTATCCCTAATGAACTCAGGATGTAAAAGAGTGATTCATGAAATGAATTAATTTTAGTAAAAGTCATAGTGAAAATTGGTAGATGTTCACTAGTTTAAAATTTTTATGAGTTTATGTTTTGAATCTTTTTCATGGATTGAAATGGGGGACCTTGTAAAAATCATGGTGTTAATCTAGATTTCACACCATGAAGGATTAAAAACGTTTTCATGACATGTAAAATTTATTATGATTTAAATATAATTTTATAGAATATGATAGACCCTAGTTCATCTCTCAAGGAGAGTTGGAAGTTTAAAGTGTGTATTTTTAATAAAAATATAAAAAGAGGGGGAGGTTTTGAAAAAAGTTTAACAAATAAAATAACTTATTTAATGATTTTAATAGTTGAAAAAGGAATGTGGTTTTTTATAATTATGAGTGAAGGAGTTTATTTTAAGTTAACTATATATCTTGGATAATTCATTGTTTTTAAAATTTCACTTGTTTTAATTGAATCCTTTAGTTGAGGGTTGTCAAGATCTTGATTCCCCTCTTTCCACTTAAAGTGATGCAAAAATAACAAACCCTTAAAATAATAATTTTTTTGTCGAGGTTTTACTATCAAGAATATAAAAAGGTATACCAAATAATATTGAAATATTATGTATGCGTGAAGGAAAGAGGATTCTTGTGTGTCCAATCAGAATAACCCAAGATTCCCACTTGAAATCTTAACCCAATCAATGTAGAAATGAAAAGTGTTTTACTTAGTTATACCAACACATGAATTAACAGGATAATGGTGTTAAGATAAAACATAATTTAAATATTTAAGACAAAATTAAAAAAACCAGTATAAGAACAATATCCTTAACTCCCTCCCAAGTGTGTGTATCTCCCTTGAAATGATCGTCCACCATTTACCTTTCTATCGAGAGGAGGAGGCTCTAGTGGAACTTTGCCTTCATCCATGATCCCCCAATGAGGATATAGGCCTTCAAAACTTATTATATTAGGATATTAATCCTTTTGGTCTCTAAAACGGTATGTATTTTCTTTTGGTTTGAACTTACAAATGGGGTGCCCAAGGTTCCATTTTATATGCAAAGTGGAAGGTGGTTTTGGGCACATAGATTTCTTAAAACCACTTGGTCCATGATTTTCGGCACCTATATAGTCTTATATTTATTTGGATAAATCTAAAAATTTGTTACCAAAACTCTTTAATATCTTTACCTAATATTTTTCATCATTTGGAGGTCAATATCTCAAGATATAGACGAAATACAGAACACCACTTTTGACTTCAAGCAGATTCATTTTCTTAGAAATATTGGTTTGGATGGCCCCCTTTATAGATGAATTGGGATTGTGTGTCTTCATAAGAGTTGTATAAAAATTAATTTGGGATCATTTTATGAAATTTTATCCCAATTAAATGAATTTATTACTATCAATGTCTATTTTAGTCTGTAGGTGTTCTTGGAATCTTGCATAGTTTGGCCCATTTTTCTTCAACTTCTTCATGGGTCTCTAAATCAACTCCGCCTATAATGAAATCATCCAAATAAGTGAAATTACCCTTATTAATAGTGATTAACATAAAATAATTTAATCATACATGAAGTTAAATTTTTATTAAATTTGGATTTGTGATACAAAATTTGTTTAACACAGTGATGTAAGGGAGAAAATGAATAGTGAATTGCAACATGATCACACCGCTACACCTAAACATTTGAAATCTAGGGGAAAGTCACATTTCCAAAAAAAATATTCATGGATATATTAAAAAATTCATGGATATTTAAAAATAAAATAAAATTCATTCTGTGATAGCAATGTGATCAAATAAAAAAACACACCAAGGAGTTATTCACAGTTATCATAGAAAAAGATGTCTCATAAATTGTATCAGAATAAATTTTAATGAGTTGAATGATAACAATTTGAGAAAATAATTCAAAATTTAAAAATTTCACAATTTCTCCATGTGTGTGTGTGTGATAAGCATTTCATGCTATTCTTTCCGCTTTCTATCAAGTAAATATATGTTATTTTAAAAAATTGGCTTAAATGATTATATCCACCGAACCATCCCTACATCCTTTGTGATAAAATTTTAAGACCCAATCACTTAAGAATTACCATAAGTAAAACCTTAATCTCTAAAAATAGATATCCCAATATGTTTTACATTTCATCATACCCCTCATTTATTATTATTTTTGTTTTTTACAAAAGTTGAACTTGGAAAAAATCTCACTCTCGTCACTCAATAATTATTTGATCTCCTCATGAAACTAATTGTAATGATTATAACAAGATCAAAGGTATAAGAAGATTTGTTTTTGACCTAACCAAGGGAAAACCCATATTCATTTTGTTTTATTTTTTTTCTTTTCTATTTTTTAGGGTGTAAAATAATCAGATAATAGGTACACATGCATGGGTTAGTCTGGTATAGTAATGAAACATATTGGATAAGGAAAGAATGTATAAAAAAATTAATTTTAGAAATCAGATAAAAATTAACCTAACTTATATTTACCTTATATTAAGTAATAAATATTCACACTTCATGGTATGGTGAAAAAATGTGTAGATAAATTAATTGAAATAATTTTCCCATAAACCAATCACGCAAAGGGTTCCATTATTCTCAACAGTTTTAATGTGGTATAACCATTCCTATCATCAACAAACAATAAATTTTCAAGAAAAATTCACACCTCAATGTTAAATTCAGGCTAAAACACACATTTCATCATTCAATTTTTTTTAAATGTTAAAAAACATGTAATAGAGAAATTCCTCACAAATTTTAAATAAATTATATGATTAAGAAGGCATAATTTCTTCATGATTAAGTGGGCCTCATTTTCCCTGATTAAGTAGGCATAAAAAATGAATATTCTGGTATAAAAGTGATGGGGTAAAATAGTGAAAGTAAAAATTATATTCAGAAAGAAATAAAATAAAAAGAATAAAGATAATGAGATTTCTGAACTAACCCAGGAATATACCCATCCCCTCAAGCCTAGAGTATACAATGTCCTAACTATAATAAAATAGAATGTGGGAAGGAAGGATAAAACTCAGTGGGAGTCATTTTTAGGTTTCTTCTTGAACTTGGAGTTCCTCTATTGGGGAATCTAGAATTGCATTGTGGAAGTGCTTCAGCTGCTACCCATTGACAATGAAATTTTGTTTTATTTCTTCATTCTGAAACTAAATAGAACCAAATGGATAAACATTAGTAACATTTTATGGGATAAACCAATAGGAATAAATATTACCCAGATGCAACTTATTCTTTGAATTGAAAATGAGTACCTTCTATCCAATTTGGAATTGAAGATGAAGGATGATATGGTCATGGATAGATTTAATTTTCTCCTTATAGATCCAAGTGTTCTCATAAGAATATCTACGCATTTATTACATCTTCTGAATTTGAAACTTCCTCTGTGAACCTTCACCAAGAAGATTATAATTGCATTGTTTAATATCCTGATAGTTCTGGTTTTCTATATCAACAAGGAGGTGACAACTCTTTCTAAAAAATAGCTGATATGGTGACATTCCAATGGGATTTTTGAAGGAATTATGGTAAGAACATAAAGAATCATCGAGTTTAAGATTCTAATATTTTTTATTTTGTTGACCATTTTTTAAATAATTTGTTTTACCTCTCTATTTGAAACCTTGAATTTACCATTGGTGTATGGGTGAAACATAGTAGACACTAAATTCCCATCCCCATACTAATGAAAAAGTGGTTTTATTGTTTTATTGTAGAAATTAGAACCCTGGTCACTAATGATGTATCTAGTTAATACAAATTTATAGAAAAATTAGGTTCTAAAAAATTACCCAACTATCCTGGAATCATCTATACTCATGGATCATTCCTCTACCCATTTTGACACACAATAAACTTACAAAATAATGTACAAGTTTACAAATGAATTTGTAAATAGAAACATAAATTTAATACCCCAAATACAGAAAATTTCACAGAAGAGAAAGGGTTGTTGTGGAATTCATTTATTTTAGAGACATTACCCATTCTTTGATAGTGAGGAAAATCTTTGAAGATATTCTGGGATTACTAAAATAGTATTGGATAAAAGAGAGTAGAATCAAAGACCTCAGGAGAAGTCTATTGGGGACCAAAGTGGCCCCCACAAGAAACAGTGTGGCAGAACCTAAGGAAAAAATGAAACTCGCTATCGAGAACACAAAACCTAAGTAATTGATCACTACATGTTCTCCAATGGCAGGGGTTATCCCAAATAAATCAACGAGACTCATGTTTTAGGTTGTTAGTTTGGTTTTTATTGAAATTAGCAGGAATTCAAGATGCTACCAAATAATTTACAATTTGAGCATTCCAAGGAATATCATATTGCATGCAGTACAATTTATCATTAGAAAACATGTCATTTATGGGAAATCAAGGGGATGATTCTATGTCTAAATATTGAAGGATCCTATTGATATTATCAACCACTACATTCTTTACTTACCCCCTTAATTTCTAGATTAAATTCTTGATGTAAGAACATTCAACGAATGAGATGTGGTTTGGATTCTCATTTCATAATGAGATACCAGAGGGTTGCATGGTCTGATAACATAATGAATTTGGACTCTAAAAAAACTAACATAAATTTTTCTAAGTGAAACGCAGTGGAAAGGAATTATTTTTCAGTTGCGGTGTTGTTTTATTGGGTAGGGTTTAATGTACTTGATTTATAGGCAATGACATATAGATCTAGATCAACCTGTTGTGATAAGACAACCCCAACTGCCCAGTTATAGTCATCACACATGAGCTCAAATGGTGAATCTGAATAAGGTGGTTGGATTAACAAGGTGATGTGAGATTATATTTAAATCTATTAAAATATTCCTCACATTATTTATCAAAAAAAAATTCTTTTTCTTTTTAGAGTAATTAGGAGATAGGGAGTGAAATATTATTAAAGTCATAAATGAAATGACAGTAAAATCTAGCATGACATAATAAATATTATACATCCCACACATTTTTTTGGAATGTTAAGGAAGAAATAAAATCCAATTTTGATTTATCTACTTGGATACCATCCCCAAAAATGACATGTCCAAGTAGTATACCTTGTCACACCATGAAATGAAATTTCTCATAATTTAATATGAGATTATTTTCAATACAAAAATGTAGGAAGGAACCAAGGCTACTGAAAAACTAATCAAAATATAATCCATATACAATGAAATAATCCCTAAATACTTATATTCAATTTTCCAAGTGATCCAAAAAATACTATCCATGCATTGTTGGAAAGTACATGAAGCATTGGATAGACCAAATGGAATCCTCATATAAAAAAACATGCTTTTTTTAAAAGATAAGAAAACATTCTTAAGTGTCAAGGGAATGTTGTATTTTCTTGATCCTTAGAGGAAATATAGATCAGGAAGTATCCAAAATACCCATCAAGGAAACAGTAGTGGGAGTTCCCTACAAGACTCTATAGAATCTAGTCAATGAATGTTAATGGGAAAGGTTCTTTCCTAGTGTGTAGGTTGAATTAGAGATAGTATATATAGACACAATAACTATTTTAATCACGAGTTGGAACTAATTAATTTTTTTCCTTTTTATTTACAATAATACCAATTGTTTTATGAACAACTTGCACTGGACTGAACCATTAATAGTAATAAATGGGTTAAATGATTAGAGTAAAAAATAATTTTGTTACCTCATTTTTAACAACATTTAGGAGGTTTGGGTTTAGTATATGTTGTTCTTTATTCACTGGTTTAGCCTCATCATTTAAGAACATATGATGTGTGAAAATTGATGATCCAATACTAAAAATTCATAAATTGTTCATCCAAATGCTTGTTTATACTCCATCAAAAGGTCAACTAGTCAAAATTCCTTCTCTAGAGGGAGTGAACTAGAAATGATGATAGGAATATTTTTTAAATTCTAAAGATATGATAGTTTAAAAATTTTAGGAAGTTATTTAAGTTCCAATTCAAGTGGATTTTGGATTGATGGGAGTAATTGTGAAATTTATTAGTTACTGATCTCATCTAATAATTTAGTGGTAATATCCTCATATGAGGAATGAGCTTTTACAATCTTTTTAGTATCATCGATGGTCATGGGATCCTCATTTTTCAAGAAATAATCAATTAACAAAAATGCATGATAATTTTATAAATAGATAAAACATTATTTACATGATTCATTTCCAAGAATATCTATAAATGATGAAAACTTAGAAAAGGGATTAGGGGGAAAGAAAAGAATATTTTCAAGTGAATGGACTAGGTTAATAGAATTAATTGAAAGTGAGGAATGTTCTTATAAGAGGTTCTTCCGGGCTTAATGGATGTTGTAGTAGAAAATATCACCACCAAACTCCACAGATAAGGTAACAGTATGGACGGTAATGTGGGTTTTGGAAGTTTTCATGAAATACCTCCTTAATATAATTAGTTCATATCCATTCATCCAATCATCTTCCATTTTAAGCACATAAAAATTAGTAGAAAAAAATTAATTTTTTACCCTCATAAGAACATCCTCTAAAACACCAGTGAGGTGTAATGTACTCTATTTTTCTAGTTGGTGAATAATTCTATTGGGCTTCAGTTTGCTAACCTACAATGAAGATAAAATGGACTGAGGCACATATTTATAGAAGCACCCAAATAAAGCATAGAATTTTCAAAGAAATACTCCCCTATAGTGCATAAAATTGAGAATATTTTTAGATTATTACATTCAATGGGAAGTGATGGTTTAATAAATGTTGATAAATTCCTCCCCAAGCTCACAATTTCATCACCTTGAACTCAACTTCAGTGTGTACACATCTCCTCTAAAAACTTGTCATGCTATAGAATTTTCTTCATGACATCAATCAAGGGGATGTTAACCTACACTTTTTTGAATGTTTACAATATTTATTTATGAATTTAAATTTATTTTTGTTTCCGTGGTTGGTTATACCTTTAGGAAAATGAAAGATGAAAGTTTTTTCTTGGTGTTTCATCAAATGAGATATTCTTTCTTTTGAAATGTCTTCTCTTAGGACATGGTTTTTCTATATTTGGTCTATTTTTAGTGGTCGGGATAGTGGTTTCCTCAGGATGGGATGACTCTAATGGAGGGTTTATTTGGATTTTAATTTTTTTCCACTCTTAAGGGTGATGTAACTAACATTTCTATTATCACTAGGGTTGACTAGTGGTTTAGAGGGTAGTTTACCAAACCCATGAATTTGGATTTCCCCCATTGAGTTGGCAAGTTAGCGTAATTTGTTTGTTAGGTCGTGTATGGATGATTTGGTGGTTTTTTGGAATTGGAGGTTATTTTCAGCCATTTTTTTCATCATGTCCTCTAGAAGAGGCTTATGTTTTTGAGGGGGTGGTTAGAGAGGCATTTTTTGTGGTTGAGGATTTCTAAGTGGTTACAGTGGATGAATACTCTAGACTAGTTGGTTTAATTGTTGTCGTGGTTGATTTGAATACCCCCTTTATGATAGGATTGGTTTTATGAACACCCAGGGTTATATGGATATTAAGGTTCTTTCCTAGTTGGTTAGTTATAAGGGCATCCTCAAAAGATATCTTCACAACTCTTAGAATTTTCTCTCAGTTGAGGGAATTAATTAGAATAATGAGTTTCAGTAGAACATATACCATAATGGATGGGAAGAGGATATTGGGATTTCCCTTGGGAAAGATTAAGTTGTAAAAGAACAGTACTTACCTCTACAAAACTTGTGTCCAACCACTTCTCTAATTCAATACTTTTCACCTCATGGACCCCTCAAATGGCTACACAAGACCTTGAAACCAATTGTTGAGTGTTCTTCGCCATGTTCTCAATGAGGGTCCTTACTGTGATTATATTTTTTAAACTAGAACACCATCTAAAGTATCATTAATTATGTTTTGATCAATAATAATTAAAACTTCATAAAAATACTATATTACAAGTTGATCACTTATTTGGTGGTGTGGGAAACTTGAAAAAATTATTTTAAATCTTTTCTCAATATTAATAAAGTTTTTTCCCTTTTGATTTCATTATTCCACAAAATTATTTTCTTATAGTTCCAGTTCGATAGTCTAGGAAGTATTTTTCAAGAAAAATATGTTTCATGTCCACCCAACCTCTTACTGCGGAATTACTATAATATAACCTATTTTTTCAATGGATTATAATTAAAAATGGAATTCCCTAAGATTTATTTATTTTTAATCCACATAAAAAGGTTTTAATGTTGAAAACACCATGTGAAATTATCTTAAGTGATTATGTGGATCTTCTCCTACAAGTCTATGTAATATTGGTAATAAGTTAATTAAGATGAATATAAGTTCAAAATTGGGTTCCTCGCCTTATATTTGAATATATTTAGGATGAATATCTATATCCAGAGAGGTCAGTTCTTTTAATTTCTATTCATTTTCATCCAATATTATATACGTTTATTTCAATTTTGATTATTTTATAAAATAATAATAAGGACCAATAAGTGTGTCTATGTTTTGTGTGTCCTCCTTCAATGGATCATTCAGTGCTTTATGGTGTTGATGATGCAAAATACTCTCCAGTTCATGTTAAAAAAAGTAGTTCTCTTAGTGAAGATAATTTTATAAAAAGTTCCTATAAAAGGATTATTTTATAAATAAACTTAAGAAATAAAAAAATTATGTAAGAAAATAAGCTAACAAATAATTACAAAATACACAATACTTTTATAAAAAACATGCACTAAAAAAATATTTCCCCATCAACGGTGCCAAAATTTCAACATGTTGTCATGAAAAGTCAAATTTATTATGATTTAAATATGATTTTATAGCATAGGAAATACCATATTTCATCTCTCAAATATCATTGTAAGTTTTAAGTGTGTATTTTTAATAAAAAAGTTAAAATAGGGGGTGGTTTTGAAAACCGTTTTAAAAATAAAATGACTTAATTAAAGAGTTTATTATTTGAAAAACTAGTTGTTTTTTATTATAATTATGAGGGAATTAGGTCATTTTATGTTCACTACAAATATTTAATAGTTCATTATTCAGAAAATTTCACATGGTTTAATGGAATCCTTTGGTAGATGGTTGTAAAGGTCTTGATTCCCCTTTTTCCTCTTAAAGTGATGCATAAAGAACCAACCCTTAACAAAAAAAATCGTGTTGTCAAGGTTTGGATATCAAGAATAGAAAAAGGGCTACCAAATAATAATAAAATCTTATGTATGTGTGAGAGAAATAGGATTCTTGTGTTTTTTAATCAAAACAACTTAATATTCCCACTTGAAATCTCAACCTAATCAGTGTTGAAATGAAAAGTGTTTTACTTAGTAATAAAAAATGAATTAACAGGATAAATGTGTTAATATAAAATAAAAGTGAAATATTTAACACATAAATTACAAAAAACAAGTAGAAGAAAATGTGTCATAACTCCCTCTAAAGTTTTTGTATCTCACTCCAAATAATCGTCCACTGTTTAGCTCTCCATCGAGAGGAGGAGGAGGCTTGGGTGGACGTTTTCCTTCATCCTTAATACCCCTATGAGGAAAGAGGAATCCATAACATATTGTATTATTTGAGTAATCCTTTCATTCTCTAAAATTTTGTATAAATTCACCTGGTTTGAACTTACAAATAGGGTGCCCAAGCTTCCATTTTATAGGCAAGCTGGAAGGTGGTTTTGGGCACACAGATTTACTAAAACCACTTGGTCTATGGTTTTAGGAATATATAAAGTCTTATATTAATTTCGAGAAAACTAAAATGTTGTTTCCCAACCACTTGAATATATCCATTTAATGTTTTTTATCATTTGGAGGTCGACATATTGAGATATGAATGAAATAAAGAGTGCCACTTTTGACTTCGAGCAGATTCTTTTCATGGATAGATCGGTTTGTATGGGCCCATTAATGGATGAATTGGGATTGGGTGTATTTTTAAGATTTTTATCCACCTGAAATTTAGAACACCCAAAAAATTCATCACAATTGAATTCACATATTAGTAGAAGTGTTCGTTTGAGTCCACTAGTGTTCTTGAAATCTTACACAGTTTGGCCCATATTTCTTCAAATTCATCATGGGCCTCCGAATCACCTAAAACTAAAATGAAATCATACAAAATTTTGAAATTAAACTTTTTAACAATGATTAACATAAAATAATTGAATCAAACATGATGCAAAATTTGTTATTATATTGGAATTTAGGATACAAAATCAGTTTATCACAGTGTTGTAAGGGATAAAATGAATAGTGGATCATTAAATAGTCAAGGATCTGAGTTATAACTTCTAAATATTAGGGTTCACCTAAATTATGTTTTTCTCCATTGTTTTACTCAAACCATGGTATAAACCTAGGTGATTTTGTAGGATATTATTTCCCTTTCACTCTTTCTTTGATACTTGGATTCTGGAGGCTGATCTTTGGTGATTTTAGGTGAATTATCTTCTTTATCCCCTTGTTTCCTTTCATTAATATATCATGGATTCATAGTGGTGATGTTTTTTTTGTTTAGCAAGTGTTTTGGATGTGTGTTTTATGATAACTTGATGTGTTTTATGTTGATATGAGATTTCTTATTTCAATTGTTATCTTTCTATTATTTCTCCTTTATTATATTATGAAAAATAACCCATAAAGCCTCCTTTAGTTAGGGGATACTTGTTATCTTCCCTTTTATGTGAATGTTCTAGGATTTTATAATTTTTCCTTCTATTGGGGGGATATTAAGGGTTAACTTAATGATGATAATAAATTGTTGTAATTTGATATTGATGGAAATGGGGAGAGATTGCATGTTTTACTGATTTGATGTTATTGTTGATGATTTTATACATTTTGTTTATATTACTAAAAATCATGCATGTTAAGATACTTTATTATGTTTTAGTGGTATGATTGTGAGGCCCTTTTAATGTTAATTTCTTGATAATTCCCTGAATAAAAGGATAAGAATGTTTATATGGATAATGAATTTGTGTTCCCATGGAAATCTGGTTTGTGTGAGAATACCAATGGTAAATAATAAAGTAATGTAATCCCTTGAACCTAAATTGTGGAAGTCAGGATGTATTTTTATGTGTGGTTATGCTTATGGTGATTCCTTTTTTAATTTAGGGTGGTGTGTGGTGATGAGAGTGACTGGATTGGGTGCTGGATGTGACATGTGGTTTATGTGGTGCAGTGGTTGGTTGGAATGTATTGTAATGTGGTATTTTATGTGGTGGATGTAATGTGAGATGATATGCAGTGGTTGTGGCATGTGGTTGTTGTGGTTAAGGGGTTGGGTTGCTGTGATACGGATTAACATAAGTATTTTTTTTGTGATGGTAGATGTGAGATGAGAGAGTTGTTCTATGGTGTGGCTATATTAGTTTTCTAGTTTACAATGGAATAAACTATAATTCCATAAATGATGTTACATAATTTGGTAAATGAATAGGAATGGTAAGGATATGATATTTTCTAATTAGCATAAAATAATTGAACAAATAATGAATGGGTGGTGTGAATACAGATGAAATCTCTTAGAAAAATAGAGTTAATGGAAACTTGTTAAATCTGGAAAATTATAAAACTTGTATTGAGAGTGGATTTGTGTGGTTATGTGTGGTGGTTATGTGATGCGATTCATTTAGTGGTGGTAGAAATTTTGATATATGTCACATTGTGAAATGGATATGTTGTGAAGTATGCTAGTGTAGTTATTGTGAACCCATAGGTTGGATTTTGTGATTTATCTATCTATAATGTAATTTTTGTTATTTATAGACATCCTCTTCCAAATTTGGATAAAAAACTAATTCCCAAAGGTTTTTGGTTTCAGATTTTTTCCCAATATATAGGATGTTGGTGATATGGATGGATTGTCATAAAACCCTAAACTTTTCAAAACGATAACTATTTATGGTAGTGTATACAACACCCTACATTGAGCCTAAACATACTATGATTATTTAAATATGACCATCACAATGTAGCAATTAAATTGGAAGGTATGAAAATGATAAATTTATTTATGAAATATATATGTAACGGTCTTACTCAATATAAATTTATTGATAAATTATTTGGAAATAGACACTCAATTTTTAATAAAGTCATTTTATTCTTTAAAAATACATTTTCTTCAAAAAAAATTCTTATTTTATTTCTGAGAAAATATTATAATTAATTTTCAATAATTTAAAAAAATTTATTTTATAAAATTAAAATCATTTTTTAAATAATAATATCAAAATTAACTTAGTGTGAAATTTTAGTATTTTTCAAAAATGATTGATTTTTTAGTGAATTGTTAAAATTATTGTTTTTTCAAATACTATCATTTCTTTTAATTGAATAAAATAATTTAAAAGTACTCTTATATTTTATATTTAGTAATAAAGTTAAATATTAACCATTTTATTTAAAATAATATAATTATTTTTATTTTAATCAACAATTTCCATGATTTTGGAAGAATTTTTTTATGCTTAAAAACATAGTTTTCTGAAAACTATTTTTAAGTGTATAAAGTTTATCCACTTAAATTAATTAAAATAAACCCTAATAAGGAAATATTTAAATTAAATTTATTTATTTTATTTCTATTTATATGAATTTAAATTCATATAATGATGATTTCTAGTCATAGAGTTGATATAAGATCATCTATTTCATGAAAAAATAATTTTATAAAATCCCTCTTTTCATCACATTTTACATGTTTAATTTTAAATTAAATTAGACAAATTATATGAATTGAATTTTATAAAATATATTCCATATATTCAATGAACATAATTAATATTATTTATCAAGAGAAACTTATTTTTTTGTCACAATAAATAGTAAAAATAGTCAAAATTTATTACCATGGTCATGGGTAAAACAGGTTTATCAGGGGTTAAACTAAATAGATTTGGTTTTAAATGACTAAAATTTTTTATAATTTTTATTTTATGAAAATATTTATACCATATAACATATAATATTTATTAATTTTTTATTTTGGATCCATTTGGTGTGAATAATACAATTATATAATTTATTGTTTTCAAAAATTCTCAGTTGGTCCTCTCCCCCACTTATAAAAGAACACCCCATATCCTCTCCTATACACACATCAAGAAACTTTTGGTTTAGAAAATTACTACCAAAATCAATTCCTTACTTTCCTTAACATTTATTAGAGGACTTTTTTTATTATAAAATCCTCTAAGGAAGGATTTTGGTGAAAACTTAAATAGGTTGTCTGGAGAAGAGGTATCATTCTTAACCAAGCGCTTTTATTTTATTTATCATTACACCTCATTCAAATACTATTCAAACATGATGATATAATAAAATAAATATCTCCAATATATTTAGATTTTATTATATTAATTTTATAACCCGCATTCATATACTTTTCCATCAAATGGGAAATGAAACCATCAATGTGTGTATGGCGGACAACTGCCTCGTGAATCGATATAATTTGTTTTCCATAATCACCTCTCACAAATATTTATAATGATTAATTTAATTTATATATATGGTATTCATGACATATTTATCATTATATAAAATTAATATACTATATATTTTCTTATCTTTCCATTCATTGAAAGATGGCAACGCCATTCATGTGTACATATGGATAACCACCTCCACAAAGCGATATGATATGATTTTCATTATCGTATCACATGGATGGTATATATAATTTTATTTAAATAAATAATGTAATATTTATTATTTAATTATCATTATGTAAATAAAAAATGACACTCACCTTCTTTCCATCATTATCATTGAAAAATGGAAACGTTACTCATGCGTATATATGGTCTACCATCTCCATGATTATAACATAGTTCATTTTTAATAACCATATTTATTAGTTGGTTTGAAAAGTATAATTGATGTATATATATGATAATTATTTAATTATTATTATTCTGTATATTATTAAATAATCAACTCATTGACCATAGTCAACCTACTAGATTTATTTTGGACATATGAACCGAATATCATTAAAACATCTGATGTAAAATTAATTGATTAAGTAATTGAATATGACATGGTAATAAATAAAATAAATGTAACAATAAAATTAAAAATATTTTTAAAAAATTAATTAATTAACATAAGTTTATTATTCATGAAGATAAGGAAATCATGTGATGATTCATGTTTGAGGTACATGATCTCTCTAAACCACCCTTTTCTTCAGGTTATGAGAATTATCTCTCTAACTCACATTATCTCTCTATATAATGTTATAGAATACTTATAAATTTTTTGTATATGTTTCTAAAATATATACCTATCTATTTATACCTTCATTTTATAGGTTAAAAAATTCCTTATGTTCATTTCTCAAATGCCTTCATTATGAAAATTTCTCTAATTATGATATGAGTCAAGATTATACAACCCATTTCTTTCCATGGATAATTCTTATGCTTATGCCTTAGGATTGATTCCCTTTTATGGAAAAAATAAGTGAACACCTAGATAGTGATCTAATTAATTAGTTAAATCTTTTTTCACATGAGACGTTATGTATGGGACTTATAGAGTAAACCTAATCCTCTATGGGACTATGTCCACCATGTGATATTGTCTTGTAAATTAGTCATGCCTTAAGCTTGTTTCATGTTTTGCGATTCTTCCACATTTACTGTGTTTCTAGGATCATGTTATACCATGTTATTTATGTTATTCTCCCATGTTATTACTTGTGATTCTTCTCTTGTATGATGTCATGTTATAGCTTTAACTCACACATTATATTTCATTATTATATTTATTCCCTTAGTTGTATTTTTATCTCACCCATTTTTTCGATTCATTACACGAGTTATACCCTAAAAATCTTAGGAGTTAAGAAGAATTTAGGAGATCAATATGGATATTAAAATAAGTAGACTTTTCATGTTTATGTTTTCTATACCTAGTCTTCCAAAGGCACTAGGTCTTTTGATCATTTGGTTGTATTTAATGGATATTTATGTTTAAAATCATGTAATAAAATGTGTAAAAGGATTGGGTAAAAATAGTTTTTATTATATAAAGTTAGAGTAATTTTTGGGGATTATTACTATAATACTTTAGAGAGAACCCTAGGGATAATTATAAGTATAGGAAAATATAGTTTAATTTTGGTGACGTATAGAGCAAATGGTTTCTAAGAAATCACATCCCTTTCTAGATACAACAAGTATATGTGGATTTGGAATAGTTGTACTTATGGGTAATAAAATTGAATAGTGTGCATTGGGAATTGACTCAGTCATCACCTGGTTCATGAAAAAAATACCATGTTGCACACCCAGTTTGACACACCCGGGTGATACACTACTTGATGTGTGATATATACGAATGGTTATATTCCAATGGTTTGAAGAACCATTGGTATAGGCACCCTATACCAATAGTTTTGGAAAACCATTAGTATAGGTATGTATATGGGCACTTATACCAATGTTTTGAACAAACCATTGGTATAGGTTATTTTCTTGGACACTTATACCAATGGTTTCAGAAAAACATTAGTATAGGTATTTTTTAGACACTTATACCAACGGTTTACCCAAACCATTAGTATAGGTGGTGAAATTATTTATATATAATAATAATAATAATTTAATTTAATATTTTTATACATACATACATATATATATATATGAACATATAAGATATTGAAGGGTAGTGGTAAGGTCATTGGAATATAAGAAAGAGGTTGTGGGATCAATACAAAGCACTTAATTTTTTTACAATATAGGAACTCTACCAAAAGTTTGAAAAAAAAATTGGTATAGGTCTTTCATTTGAAATTACCCATAACAAAGGTTATCAAACAATTTTTATAGGTATTCAATACCAATGTTTTTTTCAGACTATTGTTATAGGTCTTACCAATAGATAATTACCCAACTGCAACCCAAACCATTGGTATAGCCTATAATAACTGTTTGGGGGGGCTATACCAAAGGTTCCAAACCATTGGTATAGCCTTTTTTCACTATATTTATATTCCTTAGAAAACACATAAACTCTTTATAAACCATTATAAAATACTTGGATGGATTGTTGGGTTAGAAAAAACTAATATAAAACATTAATATAGATAAACTAGATTGAAACCTATAAACTCATAAGTTAGGAAATACTTATCATTTATAATTTATTCCTTATAAATATACATCTTTCCCTTTTTTATGTTAATGTATTATCATCTTGTTTCTTTTATTTTTTAGTTAATGTAGGTAAATAGGAGAAATCATTCCAACAACCAATGTGATAGGAAATGCGATGATTTCCCCCAATGATATGCCTAACCTTATGGGAGAGGGATCTGTGAACTTCATGGAATTACCGAATCAACTAGATTGAGTTATGAATAACAACTTGAATCATGTGAAATTCCCTCCAAATAAATATTAAGTTTTAATGGAGTCTTTTATGTGACAATAACCTCCTACATTTAGTGGATATTTAGATCCCCTCATTGTGGAACAATGGATTAAATCCATTGAGAAGATCTTCTCTATCCTCGAATGATTAAAATAGGAAAAAGTAGTGTTTTCCTTTAATCACATTGATAGGGAAGCCTATTAGTGGTGGAAACTAATCGAGAACATGAAGTCCAAAGAGGATATTGATTCCATGGAATGGGAAGACTTCAAGAAAACATTTTTCAATAAATATTTTCCTCGAACTCTCCATCTTAAAATATAGAGGGACTTCCTCATACTAAATTAAATGAAAGATGAGTATATTAGGGAGCAATAGGAAAAATTATTAAGGCTTGCACAATAAAACATTAGCTTCATCATCAGTGCTGAAAGTAAGGTTTTCCTCTTATTTAGTGGATTAATGACATGTTTATGAAACAATTTAGTAATTTAAGACTTTCATAGTTATGAAGATATTGGTCTTTTTTCCCTCAAGGTTGAGAAAGATATTGGAGTCTCTAAGTGGTCTCGTGGTCCTAGAGGTAAAAAGAATAAAATTGAATTTTATTCAGGAGGATTAATGGATAAATCTCATGTAGGAATAAAAACCCAACAATCCACTTTTCTGAAGTGTGGAAAGAATCATCTTGGAAACTATCTAAAGGGAACTAGGAGATATTTAAAATGTGTAAAATAGTGGCATCGGTATAATAAATATCAAAGGGAGATAAATAAACCCTATAATAAGAAATAAGAAAAGAGGTACTGTATCAATGCTCAGCCTACGGAGTAGTGTTACCAGTGTAAGGAACATAGACTTTATGTAATTCAATTCCCCAACACAAGGGTTGTTAGAGAAAATAAATGAAAACAACCTATAAGTCCTATAAAATAAGGAAGGGAATATTTTATAACTAATGTGGAGGTGAATATTGAAAATTATGTGGTGATAGGTATGCTGGTTATTCATTTAAAAAAAGAAAACGTGCTTTTTGATTCTGGTTCTATGCATTCTTTCAGATCATGATAGTTTAGTAGAAATATTCTAAAACCACCTCAAAACATGGGGGTTGAGATATTTGGGAGAATATAAAATAGATAAATTATTACATAACAAGTATATAACACTTACCCAATCAATTTTTGTGGACTGAATCTTCCATCAACTCTTATCTTACATCTTTTAGTGGAGTTTGATGCTACATTGGGCATATATTAGTTGTGCTTATATAAATCCAAAATTAACTATGGGGATAAAGAGATCACTATTCACATCCTAAGACATCCTCTAATTCTTTAAATGTATAAGGAGGATGATGAATATCTCTTGTATTATTCTTCTTACATGTGGATATTATTACTTATGAGTAATCATATATAGCTCAAATGATAAATACAAATGAAATAACCATGCTTGAATACATTCCCATTAGGAGGGATTATATTGATGTATCCCTAGAAGAGTTTTCAAGTAATCCTCATGTTCGAGATGTTGATTTATTAATCAAACATATACCTGGATCTCTTCTCATATCCAATAATCCTTTTAGAATGGACTCTGTTGAGTTGGAGGAACTGAAAAAGCAGTTATAAGATAACATGGAAAAGGGTTTTATATGCCTGAGTGATTTATTGTAGGGTTCATAAATCCTATTTTTCAAGAATAAGGATGGTTTAATGAGCCTCTATATCAATTTTTATGAACTCAAAAAAAATCACAATAAATAATAAGTATCCCCCTCCATGGATAGATGACTTGTTTGATAAAATTCATGTGGCCTGGTATTTCTTTAAGGTGGACAATCAGTCAGGATATCACCAATTAATGGTTAAAATTTATTATATTACAAAATTTTAATTTCAATAAAGGTATGAACACTATGAGTTCATTGTTATGTCCTTCAAAATTGCTAATGATCTGAAAATTTTTATGGAATTAATGAATAGATTCTTTAGAGATTACCACGTCAAATTTTTGGTAGTCATTATAGATGATATTATGCTATCATGAACCATTCTAGATACCCTAGTATCCTGACACCTAATTTGATCCCAAAAAATCACGAAGGGAATTCATAATCCTCATGGGTTGGTAACTGGAACCTTGAATTATAAAATATAAACTGGGAACGGTTTTTTATATATAAATAACAGAAGAAACAATAAAATATAGTATGCTCAGAATAAGACCCCACTAGGAAAAATTTAATAGAAAAAAATAGGTAAAACCATAAATTACATCATCAATTTATTAGAAAATGGGATAAAAAATCCAAGTTCTAAATAACACATTATCTCAAATCCAAAAGATTAATTGCAACTACCACGTCCCAAGTAGTTCTTTCCCATTTCTCGTACCTAGATGGAGGAAATCTAAAAATTCCCAATGGAACATGTAGGGTGTGAGTTAAAATACTAGTAGGGTATCACTAGGGATTCCATAATAAGATTCCACATTAATTAACCAAATAAATATTTCAATTTTTCAAATAGGCAGGCATAGAATTTCAAAATAATATTTAAAACAAATCATACTTTACATATAAAATGATGAAAATATTTCGAACAATGGAATAATAAACATTTTATATAAAATAGTTTATATAAATTCACAAAGCATGTGTAAAATATTTTACAAGTAATGGAATATATATAAAATAATCACAAATGAGAAACATGGTCATTTTCCAAGAGGAAAAATAGTTCTAGGTTGTGGGATCCTTACACAATTATAAAATGATAACAACAATGTGCACACATATTTATTTAACACTAGCCAAAGAAGACCATCCAATATTCTATTTGGGATAATATCTTCCAATAAGTTTATGTTAGAGTCATAAAGCATCAATCCATTACTAGGAAATTCCCATCCTAGCACGTTTTTTCATAATAACCCACTAACTACCTAGTATTTCATGTTTTGTAACAAAAATCAATAATGGGAAATTAATTTTAAAACTATTCAAAATAAAATTAACCCATTTTCCATTTCAATATGCCAGTTTCCTTTAAAAAATGATTTTTTTATCAAATCATTACTTTTACTGGATAAAACCAATGTGTTATTATCAAAAAAAAATTAATCCATTTTTATCAAAAAAATATTGAAATCAATTTCACAAATCAAATTCATAATTTAATTCTACAATTAAATTTTCCAATTTCCATCAAATTCTATAAAGACACCCAAATTCAATGTAATTGGGTGTTTTCCCCAATTTTCATGCCAAATAAAATCAAAACAACAATAAAAAAAAATTGGTTTATCAAAATTTAATTTAAAGAAATTTAATTTAAATCAAGAAATTTAGGGTTAAATCAATTGGACAGTCATAAATAAAACCACCTACCTTGGGATCACGAGATTAGGAATCACAATGTCCCCAATGGGAAACTACAATAAAGAATGTCAGAAATAATGATCCAAGAATCAATCCTAGATTTAAGATCTAAAAAAATGGGGATTATATCCTCCAACAACACAAAAACCTAAAAACCCCTTGGGAGGAGAGAAGAAGCGTGAGGGATATAGATAATGGTAGAAGAAATCTTATTAGGGAAGTATCGAATGACGATCTCCACATTTTGATTTGCTTCGGAAGGAGTTTGGAGGATCCAAAATGGGTCCTTGAGAGCTCTAATGACCTAGGGGGATGTCAAATCATAACTTAGGTTCTAGAGGGGGATAAATTATGGTTATGTAAATTTCAAGTTAATTTTCAAAGTTAAAAATCCATTCACGCAGTTTCCTAGAGTGGGCCACATGGGTTTTTAAACCATGCACCATAACCATACACCCCTCTGAAAAGGTAAATAGTTTCTAATTGGTGGGAACATGGTTTTTCAAATAATGTGCCAACCATGTAAACCCTCATTTTCTACTTTTTCACATTTTTCACTAGTATAGAGCATGGTTTGGGAAAACCATGCACCAACCATGAATAGACCAAGATCCCTTCAAAATTTCCAAATTTTTACACGAAGCACCCCTAAACGAGACCCAAACAAAGAGAGATAAAAATAGGTGTCGATAAGTAACTGAAAAGAGTAATAGGATGTTAAAACCCCCTCCACCCCCACCATAGAGACATTTTATCCCTAGAAAGCCTATTAAGAAGCTTCCATGTCAAAAATATGAGGTCATTTCTATCTCATTAGTGACTCTAACTACCTTGTCTCATGATTATAAGAGCTATGCTTCCATAGCACCTGAACCAAAGGTATCATCCTCCCATGAAGTACCTTGATTTTAGAATCAACTATCTGTATCGGTTTCTCAGTCATGTAAAAATCAGGATTGACATCGAGATCACTCTATCTCAAAACATGAGATGGATCATAAAGATATTTACATAGCTAAGATATATGGACCACATTATGTATTGATGTTAGTTGTGGTGTAAGTTATAAATGGTAATACACTTTCCCCACCTACTCAACTACCTAAAAAGGTCCCACAAAATGAGGATTAAGTTTCCCTTGCCTCCCAAGATGTCGATAACCCAGGAAAGGTGAAACTTTCAAGAACACCTATTCACTAACTAAAAACTCCCATGGTATATGACAATGATCAGAATAAGACTTATACTAGCTTTGTATTTTCAACATTCTATGAAGAATCAACTGAATCTTCGTCATCATATCTTGAACCAAACTCGGTCCAACCATGGAACTTTCACTGATCTCTGACCAACACAACATATATTTGCAAGGAAAACCATAAAAGGTCTCAAAAGGATCCATTCTAATCATGGAATGGTAACTATTGTAATGAGAAAACTCAACCAAACCCCAATAATCATCCCAAGCTCCACCAAAGTCAAGAATATAGGAATGTATCATGTCCTCAAGAATCTGTATAGATCATTCTGTCTTGACATCCTACAGTGGATGGTATCCCATACTCAAACAAACCTGATATCTCAGTGCCTCTTAAAGGCCTCTTCAAATCAAGAAGTAGACCAAGGATCTCTATCAGAGACTATAGAATATGGAACTCTCTAAAAATGAACAATATATTTCACATAGATATTTTACAACTCTTAAAATTTGGTTGTGTCATGAATGGGTATAAATTGACCCAATTTGGTCATCATATTGATCACAACCCATATCAAATTCTTCTTCCTCTAGGTATGCAAAAAAACAACCAAAAAGTTTATAGAGATATCATCCCACTTCCAATTCAGCACTAGAAGTGGTTGAAGCAACCCCGAATGTATTTGGTGCTCATCATTAACATGTTGGAATGTATTACAATGAGAGACAAAATCAGAAATGTCTCATATCATACATGTCTACTAGAATCTATGTTACATGTCATAGAGAATCTTTGTGGTTCCTAGGTGCACTGCCAATTGGGAATTATGGAAATACACTATCACATCATTCCTTACAGATAACAATACAATAAAATGAATATGATAACATATAATTCCCTCCATAGAGAATGACCATTCATCAACGGTCTACCCACCATAAAGAGAGTCTCTAATTCTATATAATTCATCATCAATTTTTTGTTTCGAAATAATCATATCAATAAGAGTAGAGTTCAAATGAACATAGGCCAAAATAACATCATCCCCTTATTCTCAAACTCCAATATACAACTGTTCAAAAAGATCCATCAATTTCCACTCTTTTGATGATTCTTTATTGACATGGGTCATAATTTTCCTTATCAAAGAATCCACAATGACATTACCTTTCCCAAAGGTACAGGAAATGTCAAAGTCCAAAGATTATAGGTATTACACCCAATGCCTCTGGTAGAGATTCAAAATTTTTTATAGAAGATATAACTCAAGATATTGTTGTCAAAATTCACAGTAAACCTTTTCCTAAAAAATTAATGAAACCAAATCTTAAGTGCATGCATCACAACTGAAAGTTCAAGGCCATGGGTTAGATAATTCTTCTTCTGTGGTAAAAACTACCAATATCCATAGGCAACTAAATGATTACCATGCATAGAAACACATTCCAAACCTAATCCTGATGCATCACATAAGACCATGTAGCCTTTCCCGACCTCTAGAAGAGTTGGTGTAGTAGTCAAAATATGTTTCATCTAAAAAAATAACTCTAACATTTCTCATTCAAAGAAAAATTTACTCCCTTCTAAGTTATAGTGGTCATCATAGAATCCAACTTTGAGAATCCCTTTACAACCCGGTGATAATATCCAGATAAACTGAAGAATCTCTAAATCTTGAAAACATTTCACAGTTTCTCTCATGTCATAACAACTTTCACCTTTTTAGGGTCAACTGAAATAACAAGTCCTGACACCACATGTACCAATAACTTCACTTCTTGAATCCAAAAATCACATTTTTATAGCTTGGAATAAAGTCATTGATTTATCAAAAACTATAAAAATACTCTTAGATAAGGAATATAATCCTCCTTGGGGTATGATTAAACACATTTTTCATACAAAAAGGCTACCATGAAAGTATCATGATACACATGAAAAAATATAGTCATTAAATCCATAAATACTGCAGCAGAATTAGTTAGACCAAAATGCATGATAAGGTACTCATAATGGTTATATATGATTCAAAAGGTTGTTTTCTGAATGTCAGATTATTTTTTTCTCAACTGATGATAACCAGATCAAAGTTAAATATTTAAAAACCACTTCTCCCCTTTCAACTTGTCAAATAGATCATCAATACATGGAAATAGATATCTATTCTTTACTGTAAATCGATTGTGTTTTTATTAATCAACGCATTGGCGAAGTGACCCATAAAATTTCATATAAAAGAGAATCAATGTTGACCAAGGTGAAACACTTGAGTATAATAATTGTGTATCTATAATATCATTCAACTGAGTCTTCAACTCTTTAATTTAAGTTGGTGCAATGTAGTAATAAGGAATAGACACTGGTTTCATACCAGGCACTAAATCTATAGAAAAATATACCTTCATACTGATTGAAAACTAGAGAAGTCAAAAGAAAAAATGTCAGGAAACAAAATGAAAACTGGAGTGAGATCATTTCTCAAAGATTATTTCTCTAGGTCAAAATACAATATTGATATCACTTTCCCCAACTCTGTATATGATGTTTTGGCTCTGCTCAACCTCAGGTACCATTATCTCTGACAAACCCCAATAGGTGTATTAAAGGAGACCCATCGAAGATAACAATAAATTCATTATTTATTAGAAATTATAAAATCTATAATGAATATAATGTCATGAATATTCATGTAGAAAACCAGAAAATCCAAAGTAATATCAATATCTGATAAATATAAAAAACAAATAGAACTATAGAGATCCTACTCTCTCTTAATTATGATGGGTATAGTAAAATCCCTAAAATAAGATAAAATATCTATATGATGATTAAGAATATTCACAATATGAGTATAAATGAATGAATAAGATTCACTAGTATCAAATAAAGCGGTCATTAAAGATTAATTAATAGTGAGGGCACCTATCACGGTTGCTGGACCCGTATTTGCTTCCACTAGAGACTCTTCCATTATGTGAAGAAGATTCGTTCTATATTTTTATGACTAAAACCCCTTTTCTCATGAAGAATATTATTTCTCCACCATTTTAATAGGTTTTGATGATATTGTGCCTCTATGAGGAGTGGAATAGACATGAAAAAACCTCTACAAGTAACCTGAGCATCCACAAGTACCACATATTTTGGGTGCCTTAGTGAAAGCTCACTTTGAGTGGCATAGCTTACCATACTAGTAGAAAATAAAAGGGCATCTTTCAGACCCTACAGGAGGTCTAGAAAAACCCTACTATCGAGATCCACCATGAGAATACCCACATGCCCTCTTCCCTTAATGGGAACTCACAGAATTGTGGCTCGGAGAAAAACTAACTCCCATCAACCTTGACTTACCATCCAAATACATTTAAACCATTAACACTATATCCATAACATCCTTATAAGAAGGAATATTCAACAAGAAAACATAAGAATGAATATCATGTCAAAGTCTTGTCTCAAACCATCAAGTCTTCATCTTCTCATTCGATATCTTGGGGTAAAACTACACAAGATCAACAAAATGATTTTCATATTCTATCATGGTCTTATCAGCCTTCTTAAGTTTGAAAAACTAAATAGCTGTATCCAATATTATTCACTTTAAATATAAATATTTGGTGAAAATAACTTTAAATTATTTTCAATCTAATCCCCTGTGCTTCTTTTTCATCACTATGGTGTCCCACCATCTCCTTCAAGTCCCTTCCTACATGAAGGTGGAACATTTCACCTTGATTTCATTAGGTGTATCCAAGAAATAAAAAACAATAAATCCCGATTAACCAATACTCAGTATCTTGAGGGTAATTTGAGTCTTTGAATACTAGTGGCTTCTAAAAAAGGAACTTCTAAGAATGATCTAAGAAAAAATCCCTCTAAGGTTCCACAATAGGAGCCTAAATAGTCACTAGTGATGGTGTTGGTGCCTATCCAAGAGCTTGGATAGTATGAACGATCACCTCAAACAGACTTAGGTGCACAAGAGGATTTTTTTCATTTTGGTTCTTTAGCAGTTTCCTCCCAGATATGACTCACATTTATTTTAAGTGTCATGATGCTACAAAAAAATCAACAGAAAACATTGAAGGCATCAGATTAACTCTAAAATCAAGAAAAAAAGGGAAATTAATCCCCATACATAAAAACAAAAGATTTTGATTTCATCTATCAAAATCTAAAGCATAGAAAATATTAGAACTAATCCTCAAAACATATTTACCAAACCACCCCTGGGGACTTAAGGCTCATTATGGTGAGATCTGGTCGGTCACTCAATCACAACTACCTCTTATGTTATAAAAATATAATCAACTGCATATTCATGAAAAGAAAATATGTTTAACCTACACCTTTGATACCACTTTTTCATGAACCATCTCAGATAACTTGGTACCCTGACACCCGAGTCAATCTTGACATAGCCTGAAGGGTGTTCCCGATCCCCACAAGATGGAGACAAGAACCTGGAATCATAAAAGATAAAGTGGGAATGGTTTTTTTCATATAAACAGTGGAAGAAATAGTATTTTCCAGTTTGATAAAAAGAAAAATACACTAAGAGAACTATACCAAAAGTTAAATAGGTAAACAAAACCAAGTTACATCATCAAAGTACTAGAAAATAGGATACAAAACCTAAGTTCTAAATGACACAGTATCTCAAAGCCTAAAGATCAATAATAAAAACCACCTCTAAGTGGTTCTTTCCCCTTTCTCAAACTTGGGAGGAGGAAATCTACAAATTCCCCAAGGCACAGGAAGGGTGTGAACTAAAATCCTAGTATGTTCTCACCAAGGATTCTATAATAAGATCCCACATTAATTAACCAAATAAAACTTTCAATTCAGATAAACAGGCATTGAATTTCAAAGTAATATTTAAAAAAATCATGATTTACATTTGAAATGATATAAATATTTTAAACAATGTCTTAATAAACATTTTATATAAATTTTTTTATATAAATTCACAAGACATGTGTAAAATAGTTTACAAGAAATGTAATATATATATAAAATAACCACAAATGAGAAACATTGTCATTTGTATAAGAGGTTTAGTAGTTCCAGGTTATCGGGTCCTCACACACTTATAGAATGATAAAGGAAATGTGCACACATGAATCTCTAACACTGACTATAGAATACTAACCAACATCCCACTAGGGATAAGATCTGCCAATAAGTTTATGTTATAGTTATAAATAAGCAATCTTTTGTTAGGGAATTCCCATCCTAGTGTGTTTTCCCTAATAAATCACTAACTACCTAGGATTTCATGTTCTCTAATAATAATAAATAATGGTAAATTTATTTTAAAAATGTTCAAAATAAAATTATACCATTTCCCATTTCAATATGATTGTTTCCATTTAAAAACCAAAATGGGTTTTTAATCAAATCATGATTTTCTAGGATAATACCAATGGGTTCTTATCAAAAAAAATTAATAAATTTTTCTCAAACACAATTTAAAATAAATTTCACAATTTAATTCCACAATTAAATTTTACAATTCCATTAAATTCTACAAACACACCCCAATTCAATGGAATTAAGGGGTTTCCCTAATTTGCATAAAAAAGAAAATCAAAAAAAAATACAAAACGAATTGTATTTTCACAATTTAATTGAAATTAATTTAATTTAAATTAATAAATTTATGGTTAAATCAATTTTACAATCATAAATGGATCCACCTACCTTGGGATCATGGATCACGAATCACAATGTCTGCAATGAGAAACTCCAATGAAGAACATTTACAATGAAGATATGATAATAAATCCAAGATTTAAGATAAAAATTGGGAGTAGATCCTACAATAACATGGAGTCCTAATAATCCCTAAGGAGGAGAGAAATAGATAGTGAGAGATAGAGAATAGGAGAAGAACTCTTACTGCGTAAGGATTGAACGATGGTTTCCACACTATGATTCGCTTCGGAAGGGGTTTAAAAGAGCCAAAATGGGTCTTTGAGAGATTCAATGAACTAGGGGGATATCCAATCTTGAGTTAGGGTAAATAATGGGAGTAAATAGGGGTTTATGAAATTTTACATTAATTTTGAGAATAAAAAAAAAGTTTCACACACAGTTTCCTAGAGGGGTTGCACGGTTTTTCAAACCATGCGCCAACCTTGAAAACCCTCACTACCTAGGTTTTCATAGTTTGTATTAACATGGAACAGAATTTGGTAAAATCATGTTCCAGTTGTTCATATCCCAAGATCCCTTAAAAATTTCCAAAATTTGACCCAAAGCACCCCTAAATGAGACCCAACCAAAGAAAGATCAAAAGTGGGGTTGTGAATTACCTAAAAGTAGTAACATGATGTTACATATGATATACTTAAAAAGAAAGAAGGATCATGATAAGAATTTTAATATTGTGATAAAGAATATGAAGAAAGAGAAGCTATATAAAACATATAATAAATGTAAAATTTGGATAAATGAAGTATCATTCTTAGGGTATATTATAACCAAAAAAGGTATATTTATGGACCATTATATGACAAAGAAAATTAATAAGACTTCTATACCAATATCTATAACATAGATCCATATTCTCTTTAGAATAGCTAGATGTTACCGATGATTTTTGAGAAAATTCTCACAATTTTCAAACCTGCTAACCAAGTTGGCTTAGAAGGGGGTAATTTTTTTTGGACTAGTGGGTGTGAGGAGAGCTTTAAGGAGTTGAAAAAGAGGATTATTGCTACAACAATCCTCACACTTCTCTAAAGTGGGGAAATTTTCATGGTATATAGTGATTCTTCAAAGAATTTTTTGGGATGTGTACTAATGAAAAATAAAAAATTATTGCCTATGTTTCAAGATAGTTGAAATTTCATGAGCAGAACTATTTAAAACATGATTTGAAGTTGGTTGTAGTGATATTTTCATTGAAAATATGGAGACATTGTCTATATTGTGATAAGTGTGAAATATATATGGACCATAATAGCCTCAAATATGTATTCACATATAAGGATATTAACATAAACTAGTGAATATGTTTATATATGATCAATGAAATGACTCCTCAATACATTAGTGTCTAGAAAAAGTAAACAAATTGGTAGATGATCTAAGCATAAAGGAACTGAAAATTTTATCAATGATGAAAATTTATAAGGATACAATTTTTTTAGACTTGAAAAGGATGTATTTTCGAATCAAAAAGGAAGGAACATCATCATTCATTTCTCAAATGATTGATCAATCATCCCTTCTGGAGAAGACAAATGATGATCAAAGAGATGATATGGAAATTTAGAAGAAGGTTGAAGCTATAAGAAATGGTAAATCCTATAAGTTTAAAATTTATGAATAAGTAGTTGTAATATTTTGTTCATGACTATGTGTACCATAAAATCATAAGATGAAGAAAGATCTAATGAATTATGAACATAGATTAACCTTCTACATCCACCCAAGGAGCATGAAGATGTATTAAGATCTCTAGGATCACTATTAGTGGGATAATATGAAGAAGGAGGTCCCAGAATATACATCAATGTGATAGGTATTTCAGAAATTGATGGTTGAAAGGAAAAAAGTATAAGGGTATTTTTCAAGGATATAATCCCTCTAGCGGTGATCCACACATGCTCTTTTTATCTCCAGGCAACACAGATCGATCTTTGGGTATTAGTGTGATAAATAAATTGTCTTTCATTATTAGTTTTAATTGCTCATCCTTTAATCTTAAATGAATATCTCTTTTGTTTATCATTTTTGAGAGGGAGAGATAAGGAGGAGTTGAGATAGAATTCATTGTGCTTAAAAATTATTTATTTTCAATTGCACACACTACACAATAGACATAACCTTCTATTTATAGAGCTAGGGTTTTGGTTAAAAATAGTTACCTAATTTCATGACAACCCTTAAATAATATTATAAAATTTAACAAAACCCATGAAATATATTATTATTATTATTATTATTATTTGGGTCATTCCAACTTTTAAAATAATAAATATTATTTAACTGAATTGTTAATTAATATTTTTCATGGGACACGGTCTTGGTATTTTCAAAATTCTCTATCATTTATTAAACACACAAATAAATATTTTATTTAAATATTTTGTTAATCTATAAATATTTGTGATTAGTAAAATGTAAATAAAATTATTTCTTAGTATTTATAATAATATTAATTCAAATAATTAAATTAAAATATAATTTAATCAAGATCATCAGAAATACCTTGTGGGTGACCCTCTAGGATTCTTTCTCATTGGTATTGGGTAGGATTTCCTAAAGTACAAGATTACTTTCTACCAATGGGTTAATTAACCCAATAAGAACTACTTAATTTCATAATTATGAAAACCATATATGAATACTCATTGCGTAACATAATCTCTTTATCACAATATCTCACCAAGCAGTTTTCACATCTCTGTCACCAACCTATATGTCAATACATATTTCTTTGACTATCTGAAATTAACATATCATTACAACATGACCATTGAATTTAGGGAAACTATTTTATTCTAATAATAGGTCTATGATATCAGTTTCCATAAATATAGAAGGGATAAACCCTTCCTCGAATTATTTATTAATGACATATCAATCAGGATTCACCTAATGTACCCTACCTTACCATGAACATTTGGCATCCACTACTGGAAATTCATGCTATAGACACAGTTTTAAACTGTGGCTATAGGTAATAGCCACGGTTTGAGGAACCGTGGCTAAGTTTGGCATGGCTATAGGCCTAGACCTATAGCGACGGTTCCAAATCATGGCTCTATATCTATAGCCACGGTTTGAACCACGGATATAGGCATATATCCATGGTTCAAACCGTGGTAATATCACTATATCCACGGTTTAGAACCGTGGATATAAAAGAGGATAGACACAATTTATTGCCACAGTTTAAAACCGTGGCATTAGACCTATAGCCACGGTTAAAAAGAGTGGCAATTAACCAATAGACACGGTTTAAAATTGTGGCTATAGGGTCTGAAAATCCATAAAAAAACAAATACCCCCCCCCCCACCCCCACTCCCCTTGCAGCCCCCCTCCCCCCTGTAAATCCCCCCTAGACAGCCCCCCATTCCCCATGCAATAGACAACCACCCATGCTGCCCCCTCCCCCCTAGACAGCCCCCTCCCCCTGTAAATCCCTTCCCTGACAGCCCCCCCCCCCCCCCTCCCCCTTTCTGGACAGCCCCCCTCCCCCCAAAAAAATAGCCCCCACCCTCTCCCCTGCACAGCCCACCACCCTGCAGCCCCCTCCCCCTGTAAAGCCTCCCCTGGACAACACCCCTCCCCCCTGCAAAGCCTCCCCAAGACAACCCTCTCCCCCTACAAGGCCTCCCCTGGACATCCCCTCTCCTCCCCCTACAAATCCCCCTCTGGACAGTCCCCCCCCCCAATTTAATAATAGTTTAATCATATTATGCCAACATGCGAGATTGATGAGTGGTTTTAGAAAGGTCAAATCATAATGATATTTAAGTTACAGTGGAGCTGAATAGAACTATGGTTCCCAAAAATTGTTATGTACTGATTGATGTTGAATGAAGAGATATATGATGTCATTACAACAATAAATATGTGTAGTTAAGAAGTTATTCTGAATGTAATGAAGAAATCATATAATGTGGTATACCCCCCCTACAGCACCCCCCCCCCCATCCTGGACACCTCCCCCCCTGCCTGGACAGCCCCCCCTCCCTCCTGGACACCTCTCCCCCCTTCCTGGATAGCACCCCCCTCCTGGACACCCCCCCTTCCTGGACAGCACCCCCCCTCCCTCCCTGCTGGACATCTCTCCCCCCTGCCTGGACAGCCCCCCCTGCTAGACACCCCTCCCCCTGCCTGGACAACACCCCCTCCCTCCTGGACACCTCTCCCCCTCCCTGGACAGAACCCCCCCCCCCCCTCCTGCCTAGACAACACCCCCCTCCCTCCATCTTGGACACCTCTCCCCCCTGCCTGGACAGCACCACCCCTGCTGGACACCCCTCCCCCCTGCCTGGACAGCACCCCCCCCCCTGCCTGGACAGCCCCCTCCCACCTGGACACCTCTCCCCCCTGCCTGGACAGCACCCCCCCCCCCCCTCCCTCCCTCTTGGACACCTCTCCCCCCTGCCTGGACAGCACCCCCTCCCTCCTAGACACCCCTCCCCCCCTGCCTGGACAGCACCACCCCTTCCTGGACACCCCTCCCCCCTGCCTGGACAGCACCCCCTCCCTCCCTCCTGGACACCTCTCCCCCTGCCTGGACAGAACCACCCCTGCTGGACACCCCTCCCCCCTGCCTGGACAGCCCCCCTGCCTGGACAGCCCCCCCTCCCTCCCTCCTGGACACCTCTCTCCCCCTGCCTGGACAGCACCCCCCTCCCTCCCTCCTGGACACCTCTCCCCCTACCTCGACAACACCCCCTCCCTCCTGAACACCCCTCCCCCCTTCCTGGATAGAACCACCCCTACTAGACACCCCTCCCCCCTGCCTGGACAGCACCACCCCTACTGGACACCCCCCCCCCCCATCCTGGAAACCCACCTGGACAGACCCCCCCAGTACAACCCCACCCGGACAGCCCCCCTATTGGAAAACCCTTGCACCACCCCTACAGGACACCCCCCCCCTCCTGGACACCCCCTCCCTCCTGGAAAAACCCTTGGACCACCCCACCCAGATAGCATCCCCCCCCCTCCTGGAAACCCTATACTTCTGTGCTGCCTTAAGTCCATTGTGGGTTTTTGGTGTTGGATTTATCCATTGGAAAGGGATAGGAATACAGAGTGGATTTTTTGGCTGGTTCTCATCTTGTGTGGGTCATGCAGGTGATGTTCTTATGGGGGTTCTTGTTTCTATTATGGTGTTGGGTGGGTGTGGTATGTTTATAGTGCAAGGATCCTGTGCAGAGGATGCCTGATTTTAGTGTGTGGGGATGATTCTAGAGGGGCTTCTAGTGTGGTGTGTATAGAGTCACATGTTATTATTCTAGGTGTATTTGTAGAGGATAGGGTTGATGGTGTGGGTGATTCAGGCGGGGATTTCTAGTTTTTGGTTGATTGGTTTCTTTTTGGGTTGTGGTTTTCCTGCTACTTGGCTACATGTAGGGGATTTGTTGTGGATGGTTGTGGTTGAGTTTTTGGTTGACTGGTTGAGAGTTCCTTTGGTGGCTGGTCTTTTTCATATGGTGATATTAGGATATTGTTTTCTTGAGTCTTTGAGTGGTCGAATGTTGTGGTCTGTTGCCATGATATTGTAGAATATTTCCTTGCCTTCAAGGTTCATGAAGTAGTATGTGGTTCGAGTTGCGTATGGATTAGTCTTGTTGTTCCTAGAGGAAGGTTTTCTTTATTGGATGGGTTATTTCCAGAAACCTTTTGGGTTATAGTATCTATTTTGGTTTGAGTGGCAAGGAGGGTTTTGTTTGGTTTGGTGTTGAGTGGGATGACTGCAATTATTGGTGTTTAGGGGAGCGGTGTTGTGGTTTGGTGGTAGGTGGATGTTCTATGGTTTTTTAAGGGTACAGGAAGGTGGGTTTGATTGATGGTGATTATTGTAGGTGAGTTGAGTGGTCTTTTGTAGGGATTATGTGATTCTGAAACTATTAACTTTTGGTGAACAATACCAACAAAGATTAGGTCATATTTCATAGGAGGGGTTAGGGATTTTAGGATCTGCACCTTCAGTGCATATTCAAGAAGAAGATAATTCAATGTCCATAATAGATTTCCAAGTTCAAGAAAAGAGAAAAAGAATTAGATACAACATCTCTAATATAGAACCTGAAATATATTACCTCAATATATAGAATAGCATTTGGGGTAAACATAGTTTGAGGCCCTTGTAATATGAAATAGTCAGAGGAACAAACCTACATTTTAGGGTACTACAGTTCTTGCACAAAACATAGTGGTTTCAGTATCTAGTGAAATTACTCAACCATAGAATAGAGAATAGAAAGAGGATTTTATTATCAATCATGATGAAAATAAGAATCAAAGGTCTTTTACTAAATAACAAGTTAAAGACAATGATAAAAGAAATCATCAAGATCAACTAGTAGTCTTCGACACTAAAATGATAGTCCAAATCAAATCAATTTCTATCATAAATGATTACATAGGCATGGAACTGTTTATTCATACTGATATTAAAGTGGTTTTTGAGACTACATTCTTTGCCTCTATTTAGAAAATTAGAGATCAATCCTATCCCATTGTTGATAGAATCCAATCATCTAAAGAAAAATATGAACAGTATTTTGATTCATTGAATACATAATCAAAGGAGGTGGCGTGTCTTCTGATATATTTCCAAAATATTGGGTGATTATTTTTGGTGCTACAGATACTGGGAGATGTTGTTGAGTAGTTCTGTGAGCTTATAGATAGGAACATCAAGATAGATGTTTGGTGATGGATGGGTGTAGAGGCTAAAGTTATGGCTGGTGTTGGCTTAGAGGTGCTAGAGGTTCTGTTTCCATGGACTGGTTTGTTAATAGAGATTGGGTGCTATTGTTGACTGTAAGATGGTAAATGGGTTGTTGGCTGGTTTTTTTGTGTGGTGCAGGATGCCTTTTTGATGGGGTGTGTTGCAGGAGTGTCATGGGTTGGTGCTGGTGGCTTGGGATGTAAATTTGAGTACATTCCTAGTGGCTGGACATTGCCGTTGTCTTATAGGTGTTGGTGATATTACTGTTGAGTGGGTTACTATTAAAACTCTGATTGTTATTGGGTTTTTCTCTAGTACATGTGCTATCGTCTAGTGTTATTGGATTATAGTAGGTTGTTTCTTGGTGGGGAGTGCTTCTGGTGTCAAGCGGGTTACTACTATTTCCATTTCCACTAGGGGTTGGCTTTTGATTGAAAGCTGGGAGGTTGGTGTTTAGTAGTGATGGAGATGATGGGTTTACTAGTTTTCTCAGTGGCTTTAGGCTGTTCTCTTGGATTTCTTTACGCTTACTCTTTTCTTATACCATGTTTACTAATTCACCCAGCATGCAAGGCCACTCAAACCCACCTTTGGGTCTAGATAGGGATATTAAATTGGCTTTGAATTCATGTGATCATACAGGCTCATCACTGCCTGGAGACCTGCATATTACGACAAACCCTGCCTTGGCAGCTTTAGCTGCGAGGGATACTCTTTTGGACCCCTCTAAAGGTAATAAAGCACATCACATTTATAATGATCTTTTTAATGGTATGATGATTGACAATGGTCAATATTCATACCCTTATTCTTCTTTGGGCTGTGAATCAAAATAGGTTGGCACACTACTTGATAGACAAGATGACCATACCAAGCTGATTTTGAATAATGACTCTAAGTAGAACAAATGAAAACCTCTTGGGGGTTTACAATTGAGCAGTGACACTTATTTGGAGAATAACTTTAGCTCTGAACAGATCCCTCAACCCCCACTTGGTTTGGACAGTGCATCTCCCAAGGAGATGGCTATGGGACCTAAAGTTCTGGGTGTTTCAAAGACTGCTCTGGACAGTTACCCAAATCAAAATTTGGTCGCCTCGGGTTTGCAAGATTAGAAAGATGTCAACCCAAATCTTCCTAATGAATTGGTCAAGAATTAGAGGTGTATATTTTCATCTTATCAAGAGCAACCGAACCTGGTGGACACACCATAGATTCCCCCAGGTTCTAAAAAAATCTAGAAAAACATTCAGGTACTTCACATGACAACCTTGCAAAAAATATTTCAGGTACATATCCTCCCCTTTTTTCAATCATACTATTGGTATTTCTCAGACTTCAGATCACACTAATATGCCTACGAAATCCGAGAAGGAACATACAACAATGCCTTTTCCTGGCCTCTAAGAGTGTTGACCTCATGCGAAGGAAGTCAAAGGAAGGGAACTTTTCTCTTAAGATTGACATCTCTAAGGCTTCTGATACCCATAAATGGAGTTTTCTCATTGAGATACTTTACAGGCATGGGTTCTCGAATAGATTTCTGAACCTGGTCAACACTATTCTTGGATCCTCACAGATGTCAATTCTTGTGAACGGTGCACCGAGAGGGTTCTTCTCTTCCTCATGGGGTGTACAAAAAGGTGACCCCTTATCGGGGATACTGTTTTCAATTGCAGAGGATTACATAAGCCGATGCATCAATGAGATTGCTCATATGGGTATTTATAAGTGGATTAGAGCTTGTTTTAATGATCATGCCCCACCCCATCTTCTCTATGTTGATGACATTGTATTGCTCAGGCAGGCTTCAAAGAGAACCATATCCTATATAAAGGCTCTTTTCACTCACTATGAGGATGTGGCTGGATAGGCCATAATCTGGGACAAATCTTCAATTGTTTTTGGCAATGGAATTTTTATTGTAAAAAAGAAAAGGATCACTTGATACCTTGGGGTGAAGAGGGGATCCTTTCCCTTTCAATATCTTGGGGTGAAGATGGGATCCTTTCCCTTTCACTTGATACAAATGGTCTTGAGGTCTTATTAAGAAACATCAAAGCCTGGTGAGAAACTTTATATAGACAGGATCAATCTTTGAAAGGAAGTTGGTCACAGTGAAGTGGAAAGAATGCATAAAACCTGTGGAAATGGGAGGATTATGGGTCAAGGATCTTCGTACCATTAATGATGGTCTGATTGGAAAATTCACTTGGAGGCTGATCTCAAATGATGTTGATGATGAGTTTCTGTCGAGAAGGTTCACAAAATGGCTATATAATGGATATAAATACTACCTTTAATCCTCGGTATGGGCTTCCCTTAAGCAGGCCTATGCAATGATAATGTAGGATACTAAATGGTTGGTCAGTAGAGACTCCACTCATAGTTGCTGGAACACCTTTTGGTAGGATCAGCCCTTACATTCTATAAATTTCCTATCTGAAGTTGCTTCATTGTCCATCTTGGGTTTTATCTCATATCAAATTTCACATGATTTGAATATTTCTGACTATGTGTTGTCTCGAGTTAATAATTATGCATTTATGGATTGTGAAAAACTGATCTGGCTTCATAGAAAGATTGGGATTTTTGACCCCAAATAGTTTTACATGATTTCATGTGGCGGTACTGACCACGCCCCAACCTGGCTTATGAAGTTCAGGGATCCATTCATTCGGCCATCCCAGTTTCTCCTTTTTTGAATAATTTGGAAAAATATACTTCCTACCTCTGAAAATTTGAAGTGAGTTAGATTTCAGATGGCCTCCAGGTGTGCCTTATGTAGGGATATAGAAGACACCACACAACATGTGTTTATGGAGTGCGTCCAGGCCCGGAAACTCTAGAGTTATCTGGGAATGTTGTTTGGGCTTGCGGTGGACTCTGGCATTCTGCTTACGGATCTGATGCCTGGTCTACTACAAATGCGCTATAGTGAGCAGTTGGGCAACCTCCTCACTGCTGCTATTGTGGCGGTCATTGTGTCCTTGTGGGATTCAAGGATCATGACTCTATTTGATGTCACGCATGATGTTGTCCGGAAGGGAATGATCTCCATCCATAGGGATGTATACACTGCGTTAGTAGTCTAGGATGGTGAGACGTCTAACACCATTTCTTACCTGCAAACTCTTAGGTTTCTTGGAGTTTTGGGCTGACCACACAGACCTCAGATGCTTAAGTATATCAGATAGATACCACCGATTACCAGAAAGGACTCCCCGTGGTTGCACCGCAAGCCCGATGGTTGCTGCCCCCGTATCTGCATAGAAAATCCATTTTCTAAAAAACAATATCCCCCCTTTATTATTCCCCCTTCCAAACAACATCTCACAGCAACGTAGAGACATGTCAGCCAGGTTAGATATGTAGTTATAAATGTAAGAAAGGTTCCCCTAGAGCCCCCTCAATTCTTTAAGAATCTGAGGGAGTGAAATTTATAAAACTGAACTTGTTTTTTTATATTCAAACTCAATTTCATGGTATCACACCACAAATATATCGCATTTCTCTAGAGTTACCCTGAAACACATTTTACCAGATTCATTTTTAGGTTTTTCTACTGCAACTTGTTAAATATTGTTTAAAGATCTTTGAAATAATCACATCTCTATTGAGATTTGATAACCATGTCATTAACAAAATCATTCATCTATTCTTTCTAAGAAGGTATTAATGATATAATGTGTGTAGTGTTGGTGTGTAGTGTCATCATTATTTAATCCAAAGGGCATGACCTAAATGGTGTGGGCTGGATTGCAGGTGGCTGGTGCGGGCTCGAATGCAGGTGGAAGGGGGTCGGAATGCTGGTGGAAGGGGGTTGGTTGCAGGTGCTGGGGGGATGGTACGGGCTGATTCGAAGGTGGAAGGGGGGTTGTTGCAGGCTGGAATGCTGGTGGCAGTGGGTTGAAATGAAGGTGGAAGGGGTCTGGTGTGGGCTGGATGTGGCTGGAGCAGGGCCAAATCATGGCATTACTGTGGCGTGACCGCGGCGTGACCGCGGCGTGACCGCGGCGTGATCGCGGCGTGATCGCAGCATGACCGCGGCGTGACAGCGGCGTGACAGCGGCATGACCGCGGTGTGACCGCAGCGTGTTGGCCCGGTCCAGTGACATCTGCGGGGCAGTATCTTCCATCCATGAGTGAAGGGAACGAGAGGAGGCGGGGTAACATTCCGATTGTCGCCCCACCGGCAAAAATTGTGATTAGTCAGTCTCAACATTGATCACAAGACCCATGGAATACTATCACTTTGAACCACCGTAGGGTATCATTTTGGAGTAGGGCCAAATCACAGCGTGACCGCGGTGTGACCATTGCGTGATCGCGGTGTGATCGCGGCGTGACCATGGCGTGCCCGCGGCGTGTTGGCCCGGTCCAGCGACATCCGCGGGGCAACATATTCCACTTAGTTTCAAATAGAATGATATGGATGGCATGAGAGGAAGTTTTCTCATAATATTTAAAGAAATGAATGCTAATCTGCGATGACTAGAGGATTGGATGAACCCTGGTATACCTAATTCTGTGAGGGCTCGAATGCAGGTGGAAGGGGGCTGGAATGCTGGTAGAAGGGGGCTGGTTGTAGGTGCTGGGGGGATGGTGCAGGCTGATTCGAAGGTGGCATAGGGGCTGTTGCGGGTTGGAATGCTGGTGGCAGTGAGCTGAAATGAAGGTAGAAGGGGGATGGTGTGGGATGGATGTGGCTGGAGCAGGGCCAAATCACGGCATGATCGCGGCATGACTGTGGCGTGACCGCGGCGTGACCACGGCCTGACCGCAGCGTGACCGCGGCGTGACAGCGGCGTGTTGGCCTAATCCAGAAACATTTGCGGAGCAGCATCTTTCGGCCATGAGTGAAGGGAACTAGAGGAGGCGGGGAAACATTCCGGTCATCGCTCCACCGGAAAAAATTGTGGTTAGTCAGTCTCAACATTGATCACAAGACTCATGGAATACTATCACTGTGAACCGCCGCAGGGTGCCGTTCTGGAGCAGGGCCCAATCACGTTGTGACCGCGGCGTGACCACGGCATGACTGCAGTGTGACCGTGGCGTGACTGCGGCATGACTGCAGCGTGTTGGCCCGGTCCAGCGACATCTGCGGGGAATCATCTTCCACTTAGTTTCAAATAGGATGATTTGGATGGCATGAGAGGATGTTTTCTCAGAAGATTTAAAGAAATGAATGCTAATCTATGATGAATAGAGGATTGGATGACCCCTGATATACCTAATTCGGTGAGGGCTCGAATGCAGGTGGAAGGGGGCTGGAATGCTGGTGGAAGGGGGCTGGATGTAGGTGTTGGGGGAATGGTGCGGGCTGATTCGAAGGTGGCAGGGGGGCTGTTGTGAGCTGGAATGCTGGTGGCAGCGGGCTGAAATGAAGGTGGAAGGGAGCTGGTGTAGGCTGGATGTGGCTGGAGAAGGGCTAAATCATGGCGTGATAGCGGCGTGACCACGTCGTGACCGCGGCGTGACTGCGGCATGATCGCGGCATTACCGCGGCATGACCGCAGCATGTTGGCCCGGTCCAGCGACATCCGCGGGGCAGCATCTTTCACTTAGTTTCAAATAAGATGATATAGATGGCATGAAAGGATGTTTTCTCAGAATATTTAAAGAAATGAATGCTAATCTGTGATGACTAGAAGATTGGATGACCCCTGATATACCTAATTCGGTGAGGTTTGGAGATCTAGCAATGTGTAGGAATACCTAGAAGAATACCCCATGGTATCAGGAAAATCACAGGTTACATAACATGTAATCTGACATTATTCATACTGTGGGACCCTTGGGCTGTGGAACTGGGATTTTGGTTGGATTTTAATATCACATGCCATGTGACATGGTCACACAACATGGGACCCATCTTAAAAGTCTAACGGCACTTAAATAGTGTCTTGGTTCAAATAACCATTTTAATAAAAAGAGGGAAATCCCCCTACAGGGATATAAAAAGGGTCAAGTACGATGTGTTCTTTATGACTAAAAATGACATCAAGTATAAGGAAAACATTAATGAAATAATTTTAATCAAGTTATACCACTATGAGTTTTCACAGACAGCACACCTCCGTTGGAGGGGTTTTATTAAAAAACCATGACTTATTTATCAAACGAAAAAATTATCTTTACTAACACTTATTCAAGAATTGAAATTTAATATAAACATGCAAAATTAAGAAGGTAACTAAATGAAATTTAAAACATTCTTGAATTAAATAGTCTAAGAGAGGGACCCTACCTCAACCTCATGGCGCGTTTGCTTTTGACGATGACAACTCGAGTCTTCCTTTTTTCTGCTTGCATGCATATGAAACTTAACATATATATAGGGACACCTAGCCCCTATGTACATATTTTCATGTCCAAATATGCACAAGGGGGTCCTTAGATATATGTTTATACTTGCATATACCCCTTTACACTTACACGTGTATGCATTTTTCATATCTATATATAAGCAAACCTAGCCCCAATATATATATTCATACTGCCATGAGTGAATATTTATAAAGGGGGAACTTATATATGCATATGCCTACCTATGTATACACATGTAAGACTTCATCAACGGCAACTCGAATCCACCTCAATGAAATCTAAAACACACAACAATAATATAAGGAACCCAAAACTCAAAAAAGCCCTAATTGAAATTGGGCCAAAGAATAAAAACAGAATAAACCTTACCCAAATCTTGAACTCATTGTCTTATATGGTGGTGGATAGAACCAGTCTTATCATAAGAAACCACCTATAAGAAAATAGTGGGAAAAGAAATGAGATATAACAACTTCTTATATATATGTGATCAGTGTGTCAACTGTACATGATAAATGATACATGAATCCATAACCAACAATTAACAAATAATATTCAAATTGATATGTACATCCCAATACTAAATAACATGATCATTAATAAAGCTCTTTATTTTTCTAACATCACCTTCAATTGCCTATTCAAAAATCAAAAATCACCAAAATATGAGAATAAAGTAAACCTCCATCATCACTTAAAGGTGAGAAATAGGGATTAGACATTGTTCTTAACCAAGAACATCCATTCCTTGATTGTATAAAATACCTAAAACTCTTCATTCCTATATCCTTCTTAATTTTCTAGATTGAAACCTCATTTTTTAGCATGTTATTCTTCTGGAATTTCCCTTTATTCTTAGTTTATATAGGTTTATCAATTTTATAAAGTAGATAATTTTTCTTCTTTTATTCTTACTCAATCCTCTTGGATTTTTCAAACTAGTTTGCTAATATGATTAGACAATCTTTTGGTGCATGATCTTCCTTCTTCTTGATTGTATTTTCCTTCTTTGTAGAAACTATTTCTGAACATACGATAATTAGTTCTTTCCTTTTATCTTTCAAAAATTATTATTGTTATGGAATCTATGTCATAAATTCTTAACAATTTGGACTACTTGGTTTCCCTTACACACACACTTTCAACAGCCTTTAGAGTACCCTTTTTAGGCTCCCTTTCAAACTCCACACTATAATTTTCAAGCACTAGCCCACTACAATATCAAATATTGATACTTAACCCAACACATTGATTTGAATGACATCTTATAAATACAGAAGCTCTAAATTGCATATTTACCAATATAAACTCCTCATAATTAACTGAACACACTAACTATACCAACCACTATAGGCAAATCATTAATTTTGGTGTGGTCATGGAACCAAATATGGTTCATTCAACATCCATCTCCAGACACTAAATTCATCCATTTACTCTCTAAGTTCATACATTTCACAACCTTGATAATGATCACTATCCCTTGATATAGATTTCACTAAAAAAGGACAATTATGAATCTCCCCACTATAGTATTATCGATACCATCATCAATCCTACATACACATGTCTAGTTCCTCATATCAAATTATGATCACCATAGAAGATCCTAGCCCAATAATCTCAGCAAAATTTCTTCATTTAAAAACTATCATCTTTAAAACACACATTATATCCAAAAAAAATAGTACATTAAAAGATATTAGATAGAGAAATCCAAATTATAGAAAAAAATAATAAATTTAGGAATACCTCATTAAGTATGGTACTAAAAGTCACTTCACCTAGGATGGCTTATCCCAATAAAATAATATAGAAACCCACATCTCGACACATACATGAAACCTATTTTTCCCATCCCAATACTAAGGGAATGTATGAACATTCTTGATACATGAGAAATAGACCACGGTTCATTTATTTTTCTAATATTGAGCTGAGATATTACTCATTCAATTTAATCTTTCACCCTCATACTGAGGCTCACCAACCAACATTCATTCCTACCTGGTTTCCATCCTTCTCTGTGCATGTTCCTATGCAATGGATATATCTACATAGATAGATCAGTATTTCTTGAATATCTCCTAGTAGGTGTCCAGATAAAAGGAAGCTACTCATGCCCATAATGAGTACATAAGACCATTTAAAAACTAGAATTCCTTTATGAATAAATTTCATTTGAAGGATGGCATGAAATGAATAAACCTTTCAAATTTAGTGGCATAATCCATTACTGATTCCCATAATGATATAGCTCCATGAATCCCCAAAACATGCTCTTATTATGTAAATCTTCCATAGCCTCTCATAGAAGAGGGAATGAAACTCGATCCATAAAACCTCATCATTCCTTATTTTATGATCAAATGTATTTATCCATTATGATTCATCTCCTTTGAATTTAGAAACTTCTAGTTTCACCCATATATCCTCTAGAGTTCCAATCCTTTCAAATAGGAACTAAACTTTCTTCAACATATTCTAAACATCCTACGATCCCATGTCACTACTGAAAATTAAATACTGTTACTCCTAGAACTCATGGATAACTTATAAAACCATTGCTTTTCCTTTTCGAAGGCCTTGGTCAATGGATCAAAGTAGTTGTAACATAATTTGAGGGAAACAACCAATTGAGCATATTTCCAATAAGAACATAATGTCATCCTAATTAGATGATTTTTTGATGAATTTTGACTCAACATCATCTCGTAATAACAATATTACTAATTAGAAACCCATCGCGCCACAATCCTAAGCATGAATTATAAAAAACGACGCTCACGGTTTGAGGATGAGAAGGAAGAGAAGCATGTGGAGGGGAAGTGCAGGGATAGAGGCTCTACCATGGGAGTAGCCACAAACAACCCCTCCCCAACTCTGAGTCTCACCTTCATAACCACTAGTACAAGTGGCCACCCACTGGGCATCTCACCTGCATCCTCACACTGACATTTCGCTTAGAAGATAGTTTCATAAATGCATTGCTAGGAATGAACAAAGATTTAAGAAATAATGCATCAATAACTGAAGATATCATGGGCCAAAATGTAAGATCCATCCCCATAAAATTCACACCAGTGAGAAGGAGAGGCTAAGGGAGTGTTAGCTCCATCATTTAAGGGAGATGGGATTCCTCCCAATTTGGATAAAATGTTCATTCATTACTTTGAAAATAAATTTTGGAGGCATAATTGTCCATAAATTTATGTTTTATAGACAATAAGGCTCTTAATAATAGAGAAAATTTATATTATATATTTTTTTCATTAAATATTTATACAATTTAACATGTTTCGTCGCACCTTTCTCATTCATACCAAACAAACTACTGACTTGTTGATCCATTTCTCATTCACCCTATCATGTTTTTTCTGTTTCCATCAAAAAGGCCTCCCTCAGACCAAAAATAAATTGAATACCTAAATTTGAGCTACTAAAAATGGAGCTAGTCTCTACAAGATAGTAGAAAAATGGAAAGATAAGAATGGGATTGGAACATAAAATACAGGCACAAATTGATCTTCTCAAACTGAAAAACATAAATAATGGCTGAAACTATTGAATCTGAATCGTAGATCAAACATGTTTGAATCTATTTCCAATTCAAAAACAAATTTTCAAATAGGCAACATTCAAAGAATTACAGAAAAAAACTCTCAAATCGAAACTGGGTCTAATCACTCACTCCCCAGGCCTACATGAAAATCGGATATGAACAACTCAAACCCCCAAAGACAAATCCAAACCATACCCAATACATATCCATCATACCCAAAACGCCACCCTAACACCCGAACTCAATTTCATGAAGAGCGATAAGCTTCTACCTGCAAATAGTGAGACCACTGAGCAGAGGTCGTCGGGGAGGAGGGCGCTGCTGTGGGAGAGTTTGTCTTGGAGGAGGGCGCCGTTGTGAGAGAGGGATGCATGGTGAGATCATCGCGGAGATCGTCGGGATGAGGATACGTCGTTGGGGAGGAGGGATTCATGGTGATATGGCTGCGAACCGGGGGAGGATCAGGAGGGTTGCGGGTAGGAGGAGTCGTTGTCGGGGAGGAGGGTTGTGCGGTGATAGGGCTGCGAATCGGGGGAGGAGAGGGGGGCTGCGGGGAGGAGGAGACGTCGTTGGGGAGGAGGGCTGCGCGGTGTGCGAATCGGGGGAGGAGGAGGAGGGTTGCAGATCGGGGGAGGAGGAGGAACCCGATACAGATTGGGGGAAAAAACGACGCGCCAGTGTAATATTGATTTAGCCATGAAGAAATAATGAAACCAGGGAAATAAATAAATCTATAGCCACGGACCTATAAAACCGTGGCTATAAGTCCATGTCTATAGCCCAAATTTTTAGTAGTGATCATGTTTTTCATCCTAAAATCTAAGTGTGTGAGTCATGACATGCTTTAATTATAATATTAAAATATAATGACTATTAAATATGCTCATATATAGGAATATCATATGACACCAAAACACATATAATTCCTACTAGAGGTTCTATTATCATAATATCCCATCTTGAAGATTACCAAGTGAAAACTTTCTGATAAGAAACCTCATATGTTTATGAGTACTCACACCAAATAGTCCATGTACTATGTGTCCCATCATAGTGTGTTATCTAAATATAAAACATTATTTAAGAATATTTCCATAAAACTTCAAGGTTATCATCATAGTGGATAACTTATATTACCTTATCAATGTGACATATACTCAAGGTCATTATTACATTATAGTCATGCATAATAATGAAAAATATGTAAAAATATGTTTATTAATATTAAATACATCAAATAAACATGTAATAAAAGTAAAAACATATGTTCCTAGGATACCAAATCCAAAAAAATCCCACTTTGACTAGAGCCAATTTCTTATGACTTTCAGTCTGCTAGACCTCACATGATAATCATGTTTTTTCTGAGTCAGGGATTTTATCAAGGGGTCTTCCATTTTTCCTCCAATGGAAATATTTCTCAATGAGACTTTACCCCTATGAAAAAAATCCCTCAAGGGATAATACTTATGAATTATTTGATTCATCTGTTGATGTGACCTTAACTCTTTTCTGAGAGACACCACTATAGTATTATCATAGTAGAGTGTGATAAGATCTTACTAATAAGTATCGTGTTAATCTATTTGATGAATTTGTATATCCATAAGGATTATTTAGTTGCCTCATAAGCCACAATTTACTCAGACTCTATAGCAGACTCTGTGACCACAACCTTCTTGGATCTCTTCCAACTCACAACACCTCCATTAAAAGTGAATATTTAACCCATTTTTGACTTCATTTAATCTTGATCGGCTTAGAAACTAGTACCTTCATATATTATGATGACCAGTTTCTCATATCCTCCCAAAAGTAAGAATAAATACTTAGTATACCTCATATAATTAAGGATAGTATTAACTACCATCCAAATGTGGTCACCTAGGTCAGCTAGATATATTCCTTCTGCACTTAATTCATAGGTGACATCTAGAATAATACATAGAATAATATACATGTCTGACCAAATCCATGATGTGTATGGAAGCCTTTTCATTCTATTTCATTTCTCATGTGTCTAAAAACACATTTTTCTAGAGACATGAATGTTATGTGATTCTAAAAACAATCCTCTATTCGATTTTTTCATGCAAAATATCTTTATTATATTGTCAAAATATGTACTTTGACTTAGGCTGAGAAACCTATTTGATATATCATGATAGATGTTGTTTCCAATAATATATGTTGCCTCAACCATGTAATTAATATAGTATCATTTATTCTACCATGACTTAATAGACTGTAAGACTGGTATTTCATTTCTAGTAAGTAATATGTCGTCAAAATATACTATTAAGAAAATTAATACACTCCCACAAAGCTATTTTATGAAACAAGGATCACATTTATTCTTTATGAAACAAAATTCCATTATGGATTCATCAAAACAAATGTTCCAGAACCTGGATGATTTCTTTAATTCATAAATGATTTTTTTTCAATTTTCATATCTTTTTGGAATCCTTTAGAGTCAAAAACCCTTTGGTTTGTGTCATATATAAATATTTCTAAAGGTTCCTATTATGGAAGGAATGTTTGAAATCCATTTTATAAACCTCGTAGTCATGGAAATATGCTTTGTAAATTATAATTCTAATGGATTTAAACATTAAAAATGGTGAAAAGGTTTCATCATATTCAATGTATTGATGTTGTTTAAACCCTTTTGCAACCATTATCACCTTATAGGTAATTACTTGTCCTTCCATGTATACTTTCTTCTTTAATACCCATTTGAAATCAATGGGATATACATCCACTTTAGGATCTACCAAAATGAAAGCTTAGTTTTAGTATATGGAATCCATTTCAAAATTCATGGCTTTTTTCCACTTGGAAACATTTGTGCCACTTACTACTTCCTTTTAGGTTATAGAAACATTATTATCAACTATTAATGGTTCACCATCCTCGATGTTTAGAAAACCATACCATTATGGTTCTTTAACCTCTCTTGTACTCCTACACGATACTTGTGTCTTTAGAATAATATCTTCTTCCATGGGGATTTGTGGAATATGTTCCCCTACCAATACTTGTGTACCTTGAGCCTCAAATTTATCAAACTCTATCTCACTCCCACCATCTCTTTTAGATATTTTCTCACTCTTAAATAATATGGATTGTATTCACACTATTACCTAAATATTTTAGGGGTCATATAGGTAATTTCCTCTTATTTCTTTGGGGTATCCTATAAAGGTGCACTTTTTGTCTCGAAGGTGCAATTTTTTACCTAAAGAGGCATAAAAAATGCTTCATATCCCCACACATGTAATTTTTACAACATGGGTTTATTTACATTCCATAAATGTCATAGTATACCATATTCCTATTTAGTTGGAACTTGGTTTAGTATTTGTGATGTTGTTTGTAATGCATACCCCTAAAAGGATAATGGAATAATCTCATAACCCACTATTAATATCACCATTTCCAACAAGGTGTGATTCCTCATTTCACTTACACCATTCCAATGAGGTGTATAAGGAGGAGAGAGTTTTGATAGGATCCTAAAATCTCATATGTAATCAATTAAGTATTTATTAATATATTCACCCCCATGGTATGAGCAGAGATTATTAATTTTCTTACTATGATTTTTATCCACTTCAATACTATATTCTATTAATTTTTCAAAATAATTAAAATTAAACCCCATTAACTAGAAATATCCATATCTACTAAAATTATTAGTAAAAGTTATGAAGTACAAGTAACCACCCTTTTATTCAATAGAAAATAGTCTACACATATCTATATAAACTAAATCAATAATCCCTTTGGACCTTTCACCTTTTCCACTAAATGGAGATTTGGTCAATTTACCTTATAAACATGTGTGACATAGACCAAGTGGTTTTAGTTCAAAAGAATCTAAATATACATCTTGGTATAATTTAGATGTTCATATTTCATTTTCATGACCTAGATAGTGATTCCATGGTTGGGTGTGTTATGAGTTGTGTGAAGAAGTTTCGTTATCAATTTTTATTAATTGGTTTGTGTTATCCAATACATAATGATCGTTATTTAAATTATTCTTACCATAAAAATGCTATCTTCATAAAATAAGAAACATTCATTTCTGAACTTGAAGATAAATTCATATGTATCAAGTATAGATAAAGATATAATGTATTTGGTAAATGAAGGCATATAATAAAAACCCATTAAAACCAAAATCATTCTAGTTGGTAATATGAGGTGGTAGTTCCTGATAGTAACAATAGCAATTTTAGATCGATTGAATACTCATATATATACTTCTCCTCGTCAATTTTTTTGAATCAACATGGTTCTTATATTTGAATACATATGTGATCACAGAAATATGTATCTAATAACCAATTTTTAAAAATTGATAAATTGAACTCAATAAAAAATGCACATGAAGATTCCCTTTTCTTCTTGGGTTGGGTGTAGTTTTTCTTCCAGTGGCCCTTCTTTCCACATGTAAAGCAAACAACATCCTATTACCTTTATTTTTCCTTGATCTTGCTCTTCTTGTAAGGGTGTAAATATGCTTTAGTCTTATATATCTTCACTTTCCATTTCCATTTCTTCATTATAAGTAAAAAAATCTTTTCATGATTCATATCCTAATATACTTAGAGATGGAGAGTAATAATATCTAGCAAAGACTTCTCAATGTTTTTCATATTAAAATTTATAACAAATATAGAGAATATATGAGGGAGTGATTTAAGAATGAGATTAGTACCCATTTCTTTAGTGGGTTTAAATCCTAGAACTTCTAGGCACTCAATGTAGACAATGAGCCTAACTACGTGATGTCTAGTTGGGGAACCCTCTCAAAGATTTCTCTAAAAGATCACCTTGGAAATCTCAAACTGTTCTTTTTTAGTTCTCTCATAGTAAATACCATAGAGTTTATCAAGCACACTATACACATACATGTTTTCATGAGACATCATGAGCTCATTATACATAGAATAAAGCATCAAACATTGAACATCAATTGTGTTGTTAAAATGTTTTTCGTAGAAAAGGAAATATTTATCACTCACCTCCTTGGAATATGGATCAGGCAATGAGGATTATAGAGTGTAGTATTTCTATTCATGGATTAGTACAACCCAAAGGTATCTAAACTAATCCTAGAAGTTTCTTCCAGTTATGAGCTTATCATTCTCAAATATAGATTGTAGTGATATAGTGGATCATGAGCTTTCCATTTTATGATACAATTAAAGAAAAATTTATTATTAATTTTATTGATTATAAATTATTTTAGAAATAATATATTAATTTATTTTATTAATTAAATCTCACAATATTTTTATTAAGTCCCAAAATTCATCACCATTGAACTCAAAATGTATACTTTCGAGGAAATTATAGTGGTAAGGATCTGTATGCCCCTTTGAATAACCCCAAGGAGGGTTGGTTGAGATACTTTAAGGTATTTTGTTAGGCAGGTCTTTTCCAACTTTGGTATTAAAGCTCCTTGATCCATTGAGTGGACTCCCCTATCCTGAAATTATAACTTGGAGTTCCTCAACACTTTCCTCCAAGTTACATTAATTATAGAGAGGGAAACTTCTCTTGATAAAATATTTTTAAGTCAACCCATAACATTCATAAGAAATCAACATTAAAAGTAAGTATCCTATTGAGGGTTGGTCAAACACTTAGTTCGAAGGCTTTCATTCCTAATCAAGTAATTAAAGGCCAAGTCTGACTTAATATTTAATTGAGGTATTTTAATTTATTATGCATAAATTTTATATTTATTTATACTTTACATGTATTATTAATATTAAGTGGATGTTACTTAATTAATTAACCATGATGGATAAAACATTTATGCATAATCCATTTATTTAAATTTAATCTTTACACATTAATTGATTTTTTATGTGATCTCGGTCTTTCATCCATAAAATATATAATTACATAGATAGAAATAATTAATTAATTAAATGGCCCATTCATGAGATTTATCTAATGTATTATTTAGTGAGAGGATATTAAATCAACTTATGACCTAGGAGAAAAAATACATGTTTCTCGTATTGTCATAAGTTACAAAATTCCACCTATCCACCTATGTAACACCACAGTTTTCATAATTATGGTTTTTTCTTGAATCTCCTCTACGCACTTTGGGAAACTCCATTAATAAAAAGAATTTATAACTCATACACAGGTGAGGGGAACCAAAAGATTGTTTAAAGGGGGATTATATAAATATCCTTATACATGTAGGTCCTGCATAATAATGGGGGCAGTGGTTAATCACACACCATCATATTTAATTTAATAATAAATAATATCAAACCCATGAAATAAATTAAACTAACTAAATTCCAACACATGCACTAGTCTTGGTCTAGATGATAAATGGTCATTCATGAAATTTATCTGCAAAATTAAATGGATAAAATTCATTTCCTTATCCTTTATTTATTATTAGGATAAACACACTTGCATTAATTAATTAATTAATTAATTCTCTTTCATATTAATGAAAATCTGAATCTTATTGGAAATAACCATTATAAAGGAAATAATGGAAAATAAAAAATAAAACCAATAATTTTAGATTTATTATAATAAATTAATTGAGAATTTAAAATTATTTAAAACCCTTATTAAATTTTCAAAAACTTAATGTACCAATCAAATAAATAAGGTTTTAATTATGAAATTTTCAATATAATGTAATTTAATTATACAGTTAATTGGGAGAATACACAACATGTACTGTCTAGTTGCACAATTTATACCTCTGTTTTCATGTATCTAGGTCAAATTCCTAGGGATTTGGATTATTAACTCTACCAGACTACATAGTACATACATTCCAGGTACACACTATGTATCTACTTTCTATTTTCTTGAGATACTCACTCAAATCTTCAGCATGTATCTTAGTGAGATCACATGGCATGTACAATCCAGCTATATGCCATGTTGTCCAAATGTCGTGTGACCATGCAGCCCATTGAAAGACTCCAGTGTGTTCATTGGAAAGAGACTAAAAATGCATACCTCTAGTTACATGTTGTGTATCTCTAATTATTTTTGTCCATATAATAAGTTTGAGGTCTCGACGTGTATCTCATATGTGGGAATTAATGAACTACACAGTATGTACACAACATACATATTGTGTATATCATAAATTATCCAGGTTTTATATATCATGTGGTTTGACCTTAACTATTGAAAAATGGGTCTACATCCATGCATTTATACCCAAGGTTTAAAAAATTTATGCATATAGGTGGTATATTTTGACCTATACCCATGATTTTGTTAAAATCATGGGTATACTAGCCCCTATTTAAAGTTTTTATCTGGATCCCCCTTTCGATTGTTCATTTCCTCCCTCGTGTCTCCCTCAATCCATGGCCTCTCCACCCTCTCCTCCCCTCCCCAACCACAACCTCCCACCCACACCACCAAATCTCGGCCCCCACCTACCTCCCTCCACTTTCTTTCCTCCACCTCCAAATAAGCAGTCACCTCCACCTCCGCCCCTAGCACCCTCCTCCACATCCTCCCAGCCTCTTCCTCCCAACCTTAAAAGGTATTTCAATTCTACTCACCTCTTATTTTTTTCATTTCTTTTAATCCCTATTAATGAATTTAATATTTTTAGGCAAATCCCACTTGAGCATGGTGGAATTCATCTTGGATCAAGGGATTATCTAATATTTTGTACAAAGGAGGTTGTTTTGGGTATCCTTAAAACCATTTTTCTCTATTTTCATATAAGGTGACCAAGTTATGTTGTGTACTAGGGTTTTCTATATTGCATTGGTTTTTCTTAGTTATTAGTTATTCTTTGATTATAGTTATTATATAATTTATTTTATTTAGTGTTAGATTTTGGTTTGTTAATTTTAGGTGATTTTTGAAGGTTTTTTTGAGTATGAAATCTCACCTATGGTCTTGGTATGTGATCTTGACATTTTTTATGAAAAATCCATAGGACACATTTTCAATCACTAGGATTAGGTAGGTGATTATTTCATATTGTTCGTGTATCTTGATAATGGTATGTCATTTGAATTATATATATGTCAAAGGGTGATGTTGATTGTTAAAAAACCTTGATAGTGATTGATATTAATTTTCAATAATTAATAATATATTAGATGTTCTCTAAAATAGATTATTTTGTGTGGCATAATTACCAGGATTTGAGGGATCTTTTTAGTTTACAATGTTTTTTTGGTGACATTATAGGAATGATTGTGATTTTTTTTATAAAAATAGTGATTTGAAAGAGAAACTTATGAAATTACATTATTCTAGAATAATAATATATTATAATTTTGTTTTTTATAAATTTTCTTTGAATTGAATGGTTTAGAAATAATATATAGATTTTAGGGGAGAACTGTATTATGGAAATTAGGTCTCATTTAATTTGACATTATGTTTAAAAAGGTTTTTCAAAATAGTGTAGGTTAAAAAGAAGATATAGAATTAAGATTATGGGATTTTTTTATGATAATGGCATATTTAAATGAATGTTTTTGAAATGTGGTTAAAAAATGAAAAGTTATTTTCTAAAAGGGTATTTTCACTAGTTTTTTCATTGGATTGTGTGGGGTTAAAATAAATATGATATGAATTTTAAGTATTTATAAAAGAGGTACAATAATGGTAATTGAAGGAAATGATAATAGAGAATGATTTTAATATATTTTCTACTCTAATTGACCACATGTAGATAATTCATAGTTTTAAATATATACTTGTGTGTACTCTATTAATTTAGGGATTCCTTGAATGAATTCAATTGATCCTTGAAAATTCATGATTTTATGAAATATTTATTTTCAAAACTTCTCTTAGATGATGTGTTTCAAAGACTTGGCTAAGTTATCTCAAATGTTCATTATATGAAAGAGTTCATCTTTATTACAATATATTATTTTAGAATATATATTCCTTTTAAAAAACTAAATGCATTAGATATATTTTAATGGAAATATCATCGATCACATGTGAATAATTAATTATTTTTATAATGGAATAACCTTTCCTCATTTAAACACAACTAAACTATAATTTTATGAACCACACATAACTTTAGGTTAAGATAGTGATTTTCTAGAAAAGCAGTGGTTGGATCGATTAAGTGAGAGGATTTTAATTAACCTAAAAAACCTAATGGTTTTGGTTTTAACCTTATATATTGGTTTTTGATAATTAAAATGGTTTTTATAATATTTAAAGTGAGTGAATTTTTATTTGAAATCATATTTTGTAATTGGATATTTTTTAAAACACTTTCCCAGTTAAAATCCTTAATTCTTTTAGATGTTTTATAAAAATGTGTTTGTAAATGAACTCACTCTTTTTACCTTTTTATATTTTATTTTTTATATTATAAACAAATGTATTCTAAAATATTATTTGTAACAATTTATTAAAATATTGATTGATGAAGTTGGTTTCCAAACGGTCTTTTAGGTCAGGGGCACTTATAAATTAAAAAGTAATTTACTTATGTGTTCTATAGGAGATATGTTTTTCCTTAAAGATTAAGTTTTAAATTAATGAAGTGGTGATTTAAAATATATTAGTCTAGATTAACATTTATGACCAACCGATTTTTGATAAATAATACTTTATAACCTTATAATTTTGATTATTGGAAATGTTTTGATATTTTATTTCAAAGATGATAGATGGTCTCTAGTTTATGCCTCATTTGTGTTGTCTATACCATGTGTGATATTGTTGTGCATGACATGACTATATGTTCATTTAAAATCTCCCTAGTATATATTAATGATTTAAAATATAATACTCATTATTTATTTGGATTGAGATTATCAGGTTTGATTATAGTATTATTATGCTTTATTTATGGATAGTTTAATATATTTTTCATGTTTACACATCATGGTTATTATTATCATACTAGCATAGTGTTATAATAGGGAATAGTGTGGATGTTCAATATGATTTACTTTTATTTCTTGTTTATTTACTTTAGCATGGACTCAATTTACTATTTTCCCATAGTATATGTTTATAGATTTGACATAGAACGTGTATGTTGTTATAATGTGAATTGTTTTTTTATTTTATATAGAGAAAATTTTGTGGGTTTTTCTTTAGGTTGATTCTTGATTTTTAGGGATATTGGTTCATATTGGCCTTTATAAGAAAATTATTCCATGTAGAATGAAGAAACCAAACCAAACCAAACTTATACCTCACCAAATAGAACTAACATGCATAAACCCATGCTAACCTGACATGAACTAAGTAGAACCAAAATTTATTGAATTGAATCAAATCTAATCAACATAACCTGATCCATAATGGATAGAATAAAACCAAATAAAAAGGTAATGAAACGTTTTAAAAAACATTCCAAAACTAGCTGAACCTTACTGGAATAAATGTAAATCAGATTAACCAAAATAGACTTGAATGATAAAAATCAAGAAAATAAAATTCAAATAGAAAAAAAATTGAATGAAACTAAATTATAACAAGTAAAACGTATCTAACTTTAACTAATATGATGTTAAAAATGATGAATCAAATTGGACCAAATATAATGAATTCAAAACAATATGACCGCAACTAACATGAACTACACCAAACTGATATGAACCAAATATAATCAAATTGAGTCAACTAAAACCCAAATAAATGAATTTTTCTAATCTTATATAAATAAAAAATATATAAAATAAATCTAATGAATATTCCCCAAATAAACATGTATCGAACAAAAATGAACTAAGATAAAACTTGAGCTAAATTGATTATATACCATTAATAGTAATAGTAATTTTTAATTAATAAGAATATACTATTTGAAAATATCATTTTGAAACTTGGACATGTTTCCCCCTATCTTTCAGAAACATGATTGGGCCCATGGGGCATTGTGGTTCTTATATGTTGGGTGGAAACTTGTTTAATCATTGGAGATAGGTATGTTGAAGTTTAGTTTTTATTTTATTTTATTTTTCGCATCAGCTATGTAGTACTTTTATGGATTTATACAAATGGAGAGAACTTATATTATATGAAGGGGCCAAAAGGGCACTGGAGGCAGCTACACGATTTTCTTTGCAGGGGAGGGAGATCAGGGTAGTTGAGTGATTAATAGTGTGTTTTATTTTTGTCTCCTTTTACTATTTTGATTATATTTATTTTATTTTCCTTCAGTATAGACATTCGATATACCAATGGTTCATGCTGAAATTTTATTTATTTTCAGTTTTTTTTATTAATTATTTGTCGGAGAAATATTTCTTAAGTTGGGATTCCCAAAATGGATCTCATGAGAGATTACAAATGAAAATTGACCCTGAATGATCAAACCATCAACCAAATTAATGGGTCTAAACCCCTGCACCCAAAAACCTTTAAAGGGGATAAAAATAAACAATACCTTGAAAAAAAACCCAATGAATAACAATATAATTTTACACTAGATCTTTATGGTGGAGGGGGCTCAAATAAAACAACATGAGACATTGACCCTTATATGGTCATGTCCCTAAAATACCGCCATGTTTCCCCTTCACAAGGGAAAAACACATTATTTACTAAAATATATACGCAAGGTTTTATAAAATATACATTTTGAAAACCAAGGAACCATTAAAATTGATCCTTATTTCATCCAAAACCAAATGGAAATCATTTCACAATTCAAACCTTAGGCCCTTACATGACATGGTTATTTTAAAACATATCCAAAACCGATTTCAAAACAAACACCACTTGTTTTAAAACCAAAACACTACTAATTATATCATAATAAGTAAAAAATTCTATTTTTAATTTTTTTTTTCAAATCATTTACCCCTTTTTAATACATTCATCTAGGGTAAAACCCAAAAACACACTACAAAATTCAATTTAGAAATACCTACTATCTCTAAATATAATACAACAACAACAAATTATTTTTAGTAAAGATAAACGAGAGTACAAAAAACCTTAGGGGGATATGGTAATGTAAGACTAGAGTATCACTAATCACAAACTCTACAGTCCCAGGGGGGAGAGAACCACAAATATAAAACTCCTTGAATAGAGCCTCTTAAGAAGCCTTCAATGCTAAAAAATTAGGTAGATGATTGCCTTCACACCACGTATGTAATAGCTCAATATCATGGGTTGTAAAGGGCTTTTGTGTATTAGATATATAATTTCCCATAGTGTAGAATAAAGACATTTGAGGTCGCTCTATATAATCCTGGAATCTGTCCCAGTATCCTCCAATGAAATTTGTTTATAAGAACAAATTTGGAGACTGGTAATCATTGTCTATACCTCAACCCTGAGAGAATTACCATCCCAATAAAAATAACTAAAACCGAGAATAAATGATCATATTTTTTCATGAACAATACCACTCCCTCACATATTCCCCTGGTTGCATGAACTGTCAATATTCAGTTTAAGACCAAGGGAAGGAGGAGTCCAATTCACCCAACGACCCACCACCTGAGGTATGGATATACTAGTGGAGTGCCTAACAGCAATGAAATTCCTGAGAGTGGGAGATTCATCTCACCGGTTCTGATTACTAACCAGGTCCATTACCAAGAACTTAAAAATAACACATTCAATCTTCTTACCACTTATACCTCACTCCAATAATATAAACCAAATGAAACAATAAAGCATACACATAGAAGGATTTTACATGGTTCACCATTGCGGGTTAATTGAAGGATAATACACATGATATTTTTTGTTGTAACAAAATATAAAACTACTCATTTTATGTGTTACATATAGATTTGGAGGTGTGCACTGTTGATCAAGGACAAATATTTTATTTTATATCGATGCACTACATTAAGAAGATGCTAGATAGTTTATATATTTAAGGGTCATATTTGAAAATTTATATAAAATGAGGTTTATATTCATTCATCATAGGTCACTAATATACCTTTCATATATATATCTAGCTAATAATACATTAATCTATACCTTTTATTCCCTTTATCATTCTTCTTTATATCTTTTGTTTTCTATCAAACACAAAAAAAACAATTTTATTTGGATGAGGATAATTCCAATTTAAAATTATTCCATGTAACTTTATCCTTTTATTCCTAGATGTTTCAATGTAACTCTTTCACTCTTCTCCAAAACCTCATCTTCATAAGAAAAACTAGATATGGTAATGGTATTCCTTTGTAGTTGTCCTTCTTATTCCAATAAACTGAGTCTGTTAGTAATACTCTAAGTGATCATTCATCCTTCTCTCATAGATTTTGATATAATATTTTTTTCATAACTTTTTTAGAACTACTTCAAGAAACTTTATAATAATATATTATATCCATTCCTTTTCACTTAATAGTGTGGATTTCACTTTTTTCCTCTAGGATCTAGGATCTCACTATGTTACCCACTTGAATTTAGTGTGGTCAAGCATTCATCTTCAATTATAATAACTCATTGCTGATATAAATCTATGATTTACACCTTTGAATAAAAATACCTCATTTATTTTCTCTAGGTTTTAGTCCATCATGATTTGTGTTCATTTAATTCACAATAACTCTACAAATTTCCCATTGGATTTCTCTTTATGATTTTCCATGAAAATTTAAGTGTGTTCCTCTAACTGATGAAATTTTTTTACCATGGAACTTTTATTTAATTAGAAAAACATATCTTACTTCTAGGTGAAAAACACTTTGAAATACCTAGAAGCACACCCACTTAGTCACTTCAGCTTCAACTCTGATACTCCTAACACCTACTAAGCCTATAAATATGGTTGTTTGGTTCTCCTATTACTTTTAAAAAATCTTCTTTAACAAGTCCTCCATGGAGACCACTATAGTGTGGTCTCCACCAACAGGGTTTTTTGAATGTGCACCTTGTATGGTATATTTATGACTATGTCTACCATAACACCCACACTTTCATTCCCCATGTTTGGGACAAATGATTGCAACTCGTAATGTACACTAGGATACAACTTTTGTGGGTTGAGATCTGTGGTGAGCTCATTGGGGGTTTCAGGGGAAATGTTCCCCTGCTTCGGGGGATGAAGGCCCCAAGCCAAAATTCGGGTTACTATAACAACCTAGTGAGGGTGTCTATGGAGTAGTTTTTAAATGATCTATAGATATTTCTAACACTATAATCACATAATGTGTGAAGTAATTCAATGGGAAATTGAGACAAACATGATGGATATCATAAAACAACAAAACTAGACTCAACTAGAATGAGTTTTTGTAAAAAAGTTTCATGTTGATAGGTTGATTAGGTATATTTTTTACCCATGTTTATATGTAAATTAATTCATGTACTAGTTGGCATGTCAAATTTTTCCATTCACTCATGATATCAACCTTGTATTATAGTTTTTTTGGGGTTTGTATTTTTTATAGGTCAAGGATAGAAGGAAGGCCAGTATTGATTATTTGGGATAAGTATATATACCCACGGTTCAATAACCATGTGTATATTATGTCTAGTGTGATAATATATACCCAATGTTTAACTAAAACCATGGGTATTATGGAAATATCCAAGTCTATACCCATGGTTTCTATATAACCATGGTTATATCTCTATACTGACGCCTCGGTAGCCCATGGTTTATGGAATTGTGGGTATAGCATATACCCATGGTTTTAGGGGCTATACCCCTAGCTCCCAACTATGGGTATAGGTGATTTTTTCAGTAGTTCTTGTATAATTACCACACATATTACATAATTTACACCGCTAACTCATGCAGACTACATGATGTGTATGTCATGCACACATCATATAGTCTGAAAAATGTGTTCCACGTTGTTCAGTCAATAGGTAGTGTACATCATGTGTAATAACTGCATGACATGTTGTGTATACCACAACATTTACAGGTGTATCATGTTAGGGTACACTATGTGTAATCAAGATAAACATTGTGTAACCCTACCTTACCAACTAAAAATTTTCCAATTCCTAATAGAATTTACAGTCATTATTCATATTTTCCTAGACCTTAAAGAAAATGAAACATTGAATGAGCATGTTTAATATTTTGTTAACATGCTAATTCAAATTATATTAAAGGAAAAATAATAAGAAATGAAAAATAAACCGTGATTTTGTATGGATAAATAATCCAATAAATAATTATGAATTTAAACGTGACTGCTCTAATACCACTTGTTGTTTTTGGATGTAGTGAAAATGTACGGTGGTGGGTGATATATTAAAATTTATTTTAATATTGAGTTGCATGAAACCTCAAGAGATGATATTAAACATAAAATTTATAATTAATTTATTTAATATTATATGAAATGAATATATGGGCTTAGGATCTTTCTTTAATGTGAATGTGGATTTTCTGAAAAAACCCTTCCATATTTCTTTCATTAGACGACGAGGATACAAGGATATAATCCCTCTAGAAATTATCCACACATGATTCATTGATCTCCAAGTAATGATAATCGATCTTCTGGTTGTAGCATGGTGAATCAATTATCATGTGTTATTTTATTCAATCACTCATCCTTCATCCTTGAAGGAATATCTCTTGTGTTTCTCATTCTTGAGATGGAGAGAGAAGGAGGAGTCAAAATATAATTCTTTGTGCTCAATAATTATAAATCTTAGATTGAACATCCTACACAATATACATAACTATATATTTATAAAGATAGGTTTTAGTTTAAAAGAATTATTTAATTGCATGCAATCTCTTAAATAATATTATATCCATTAATAAATGCCATGACATATAATATTATTATTATTATTTAATTCCAACTTGCACAATAACAAGTATTATTCTATCATATTGTTAATTAATATTTTTCATTGAAGAAGGTATTGGTCCATTCGAACAACTCTAGAATTTATTCAACACCCGGATAAATATTTCATTGATCAATAAATATTTTTGATTGATAAAATGTGAATAAAATTATCCCTTGTTATTGAGAATAATATTTATTCAATTAATTAATTTCAAATAGAATTTTATCAACATCATAGGAAACACTTAGTTTTTGACCCTCTATGATTATTTATCATTGGCATTAGGTGGGCTTGCCTAAAGTCCAAGATTATTTTCTAGAAATAGGTCAAGGCACCCAAGAGAAATAAATTAATGTCGCAATGATGACAACAACATATGAACACTCACTATGTAACATAATCTCTTTATTACAATACCTCATCAAGGGATTTTCACATCTATGTCACCAACTTATATGATTGATATGTATTTCTTTGACTATCTAGAATAAACATGTCATTACTCTATAGCCATGGAATTTTGGGAGATTCTTCTATTCTAATAAGAGGGATGAGATATCATCTTCCATAAAGATAGAAGTTATAAATCCTTCCTTTACTTATACATTAATGACATGTTAATCGTGATGCACCCAACATACCCTACCTCATAGAAAACATATGGTATCCTAGTTTTCATCACCAAATATAATTTCCCGGGTCATGACATACATTAATGACAATCTTAAAGTCTAAGGACAATTACACATGATTTAAGACAAGAATATCCGATGACACCAAAACATGTAAAATTCTTACCTGTGAGTTTGTTCTCATAATCTCCCATCTTGGAGATTACCAAGTGAGAACTTCATGAGAGGAGGCCTGATATTCTTAAAATTACTCACACCTAACAGTCTATGTACTATTTGTCTAATCATCATATGTTATCATACTACAAAACATTTTTTAAAAATATCATCATAACACTTTAAAGTTATCACCATAGTGGGGAACTACTATGAAATTATCAATGCCACATATACTCTAGGAAATTATTACATTAGATTCATGAATAATAATGAAAACTATGTAATAGTATGTTTATTAATATTCTATACATTTAATATATGTGTAATCAAAGTATAAAAAGTTGGTCTTGGGACATCAACTCTAATAAAAATCACAATAGACTTTGTCATTGGTCTTCCAAAGATATCAATAGGACATATGGATTTTGGTGGATCATCTTAAAATAACTTATTACTTAATTGTAATTCAAGATGACTTCTCACTCTATCAACTTGAAAGGATATACATCATAGAGTTGGTGAGGTTGCATGAAACACCATTATCGATTGTATCTAACCGAGTTTTGAAGTTTACCTCCAAGTTCTTGAAGATTCTCTAACATTATATAAATACTATATTGAACATTAGTATGGATTATCTCCCCCAAACTGATGTCCAATATGAGAATACTATTTATACACTAGAATACATTTTGACATCATGGTCAATGGACTTTAAATGAGGATGGGATCGATATCTTCCTTTGGTTGATTTCTCATACAATAACAACTTTCATTCAAGCATTCAAATAGATCCTTATGTATCCATCTATAGGAAGAGATTTAGAACACATATGTTTAGGTATAAATTTGGTGAATGTATTGGTACCTGAAAGGGTTAAGGAAATGATAGAAAAGGTTAAGACTATTCTGCAATATATCAAGACTGCTCAGAGTCTACATAAGAGCTATGCTAAAAATAATAAATGAGACATGAAGTTTGAGGTCCAGGATAAAGTGTTTCTCTACATATATCTGTGGATTAGAGTCATGATATTTGGTAAGAAAGAAAAATATAAGACCTAGGTACATTGTCCCCTTTTATATTCTTGATCACATCGGAGCCATAGCTTATTAGCTTACACTCCCACCAACCCTTTCTCAAGTACACGACATATTACTTGTTTCCATCTTGAGGAAGAACATACTAGATCCTTAACATGGACTGAATTAGAATGTGGTGAAGCTATAAAATTATCTCTCTTATGAGTATTATCTAGTGATGATCATTGACCATAGAGATAATATTCTACATAATAAAAACTCATAAAGTCAAAGTATTATGGTGGAACTGTAAATATGAAGAGGCAACCTGGGAACTTGAGGAAGACTTGAAGTAGAAGTACACTCACCTATTTTCCCCTTTGCTTTTAATATTAAATTTTAAGGGATAAATTAATTAATTTCAGAAGAATGTAACAACAAGAAATTTTCAAAAAGAAAACTATGTTTGATAGTGTATATGGCATGCAACATCGAGCCTAAACGAACCATGATAATTTAAATGTGACCATTATAACATAACCGTTAAATTGTCGGGTATGAAAATGATTAAATAATTTATGAAATATATATAAATTTTTTACTCAATATAAATTTATTGATAAATTTTTAGTAAATAATCACTCAATTTTTAATAAATACATTTTATTCTTCAAAAAATATATTTTCTTCAAAAATGATTTTTATTTCTTTTTGTGAGAAAATATTATAAATAATTTCTTAAAAATGTAGAAATTTTATCGTATAAAATTGAAATAATTTTTCAAATCATCATATAAAAACTAACTTATGGTGAAATTTTGGTATATTTTTGGAATTATTGGTTTTTCAGAAAATAGTGAAAATTGCTATTTTTTCAAATACTATCATTTCTTTTCATTAAATAAAGTTACTTAAAAGTACCATTATATTTTGGATTTGGTATTAAATTTAAAAAATAAACATTTTATTTATAATAATATAAATATTTTAATTTTAATCAACAATTTTTATGATTTTAGAATAAGTTTATTTTTATGCTTAAAAACGAGGTTTTCTGAAAACTTTTTTTAAGCACATAATGTTTATTAATTTTAATTAATTAAAATAACCACTAATAAGGAAAGATTAAAATTAAATTTATTTATTATATTTATATATTTATTTTTATTAATTTAAATTCATATAATTATGATTTATAGTCATGTAGTTAATAAAATATTATCTATTACTTGAAAAATGCATTTCTTGAAAACCCGATATTTGTCGCGTACTTAGAGTTTAATTTTAAATTTAATTATTCAAAATTTATGAATTTAATTGGATATAATATATTAAATATTTTTAATTATTAAAATTAATATTATTTATTAATTTTAACTTATTTTTTGTTCATAATGTATAGTAAAAACTGTAAAACTGTATTACCACGATTAAAGTTAAAATAGATTTATTGGGGGATAAACTAAAGATATAAGGGTTAAAATGACTTAAAAACTTGTATAATTTATACTTTATTGAAATATTAGGGCCCTATATCAAAAATTATTTTTTAATGGTCTATTTTAGTGCCATATGTTCTGAATAATACATTTATATGTTTTATTATTTTCGAAAATCCCAAGTAGTTCCTCTCCCCCACTTGTAAAATAAAACTCTCTATCATCTTCTATGCACACTTTAAGAGACTTTTGACTCATCAAATACCTAAAAAAATATATTTAATAATTGCCTTACCATGTACTAGAGTCATTTTTATTATAAAACCATCTAAAAAAATCATCTGGTGTAAACCTAAAGAGGTTGTCCGAATAAGAGGTATCATTCTTAACTGAGAATTTTTGTTTTATTTATTATTCCAACTCTTTAAAATATTATTAAAACATGATGAGATAACAAAATCAGTATCTATAATATATTAATATGTTATTAATTTAATTTAATAACCTACATCTATCTCCTCTTTCATCAAATCAGAAACGAAATCATAGTTCATGTGTATGACGGACTACCTTATCGTGAATCGATGTAATTCATTTTCCTTCATCGCCTCTCACAGATATTTATGATGATGGATTTAATATAAATATATAGATATATATTATATTAATTAAATATTTTTCATTTTTTAAAATTAATATATAATATATTTTCTTACCTTTTCATTCACTGAAATATGATAATGTCATTCGTGTGTATGTGTGGATTACCACCTCCACAATGTGATACAATTAATTTTTCATTATTGTATCACATGGATGATATATATAATTATATTTAAAGAAATAATATTATATTTATGATATAATTATCATTATTTAAATATAAAATAACACTTACCTTCTTTCCATCATGATCATTGAAAAATGGAACTGTTACTCATGCGTACATACGACCTACTATCTTCATGATCATAATGTGGTTAATTTTTCATAAACATATTTCATGGATGGTTTTAAAATTATAATTTATGTATAAATACGATAATTGTGTCATTATTATTATTATGGTGATAGTGAATTTTTCCATATTAAACCCATTGAATACATTTTGGACATATGAGCCGAATATCATCAAAACATGTAACATAAAATAAATTGATTAAGTAAATGTAATGTGATATAGTAATAAATAAATAAAAATGAATAATAAAAATTAAAAGTTTTATTAAGAATTTAAACAATTTACATAATTTTATTATTTAGGAATATAAAGAACACACGTGACAAGTCAGGATCGAGGTAAGGGATCTCTCTAAACTTCTATTTTCATAGGGTTATGACTATTCTCTCTATAAATCACTTTATCCCTATATTTAATGTCATGGAATTATTATAAATTATTAATTTTCGTTTCAAAAACATATAAATATCTATTTATCCCTCCCTTTTTTATGGTAATTCATTTCTTATGTTCATTTCTCAAATTCCTTTATTATGAAAATTACTTTGATTATGATATTGAGCGAGATTATGCAACCCATTTCTTTCCATGGGTAATTCTTATGATTACACCTTATAATTGATTCCCATTTTAGGAACACATAATCATAAACATTTTTTGATGGGTTCACCCATAAAACTCTCTAATTAATTATGTAAAGATTTTGTCGCATGATATATTATGTATGGGATTTAGGGAGATAATTTAATCCACTATGGGACTTTGTCCGCCATGTGATGTTTTCCTGGAAGTTATCTTTGACTTATGCTTGTGTCATATTTTATATTTTTATAAATTTCTTATGTTTCCATGATCTCATGATAACATGTTTTTTAATACTCCCATGTGATTACTCATGAGCCTTCTAATTTATGATATCATGTTATACCTTTAACTCACATGTTACGTTTATTTATCATGTTTATTCCCTTATTAGCCTTTTTAAATCACCCCTTTTGTCTTTGAATCCCCCAAATTGTCCCATTTACTTTTAAGAGATCAAAGGGATATTGTATCTCATTATGAAGATTAAAATAAAGACATTTTTCATGTTGATATTTTACATACCTAGTGTGCCAAAACTACTAGGAATTTTGATCATTTGGTTGTAATTTATGGATATTTATGTTAAAAATAATGTAATAAAATGTGTAACAAGATTGGGACTCTATATTGGATACCCCCTTTTCCCTACTCTTCAATTAGTAGTGATGATATAGGTTAGTATTGGTGATTAATTGGTGATGATACAGGTTGGTGTTGGAGATTTCCTAGGGGTGATGAGGATGTGATATGCGGTGGGGTCATGTATGGTAGGAGGAGGGAATAAGGTTGATGTAATTCGCATTAATGATACCCTATTTATCTTTTTATGTGATGATAAAGTGATGTGATGTGATGAGTTTGTGATGTGATTTAATGAGGATGAGATGTTATAATGATTGATTTTATCACCATATGTTAGACCTTTAGATGGTGGGGTAGGTATAGATGTGTCCTAACCCACATCATATATGGATGGATATGTGATGTGATATGTAAAAAATGTATGAAAGAATAGGATGTTTGATTTTGGGTGTAAGATCATAAAATTATTGGGGAAGTATCTACAAGAAACCTTTGTTTATATTCTTGATATTGTGTTACTATATTGGATGTGTGATTTGATGAGTGAGCCATGGTGAGGCTGGAATTGGTTATTTGACATATTTAGGTGATTTTTGGTTCTTATATTTATTCATTTTGGTATTAGTATTCTATTTTAACATGTGTACTAGAGACCTTGGGCATGATCCTACCGAGTATACATGTTATTCTCACCCAATGTATATATATATTTTTTTAGGTTTCCAAAAGAACTTTAGGATTGGGATGGACATTTCGAGCTCTGATTTTGGAGTTTTTATTGAGTCGCTACCATTAGACTTTTCTTTTGGTGTTTACATGGATACTTTTAGCTGTAATTGTTAAAAAATTTAATGAATTTTGGGATAGTTCTGGGTTTTATTTTATAATACTTACTATATTTTCTTAGTAATTTTTTGTTCAATATACTAATCCTATATTATTATAGAGGGTAATGCCTTCCATATGTGACATTTTTATACCCATAGTTCTTGTTTCCAACCTAGGGCCTACTAAAGGGTGGATTTGGGGGGCCATTATCTCTTTTCCATCATTGTTATCCCAGGAGGTGTACCTTTGGAGGTAGGGGTCAAGAAAATTTTAAATTTTTAAAACCTATGTTTAACCTTATAAAACACAATTAATATTTAAATTCTAATAAAAATTACTTTTGATTTTTTTTTAATTAAGTAATTTAATATTAAAAATTGGATTTGGATTTATTTGAAATATTTATATTTTTTGTTTTATAATAAACTATTTTATGTAATTAAAATTGATAATGTTGATAATTATGTCTTACATAAAAATTTTAAGCTTAAAAACACACTCTTCCTAAAAACTATTTGTATGCATTCTGTGTTGTTATTTTATAATTAATGTTTCAAATCCTTAGAAGTTTTATATAATAAAATTATTTTAAAATTTGAAATTAAAATGTTTAAATGTGGTAAATATATGAATTTTAATTTTTTTTTTCAATTAAATTAATTACTATGATTGTAAATTTATTTTCCATTGAAAGTAAAAATAGTAAAAATTGATTTTCTAAGAGGAAGTGACACAAAACATGTTAAAAAATATTTTTAAATTGATGGTTGAGGATTGTATAAAAAAAACTCACCTACACTCCTCTTTTCCCCCTTTTTTATCCTTTTAACACTTTAATAGTATAATTAAATTAATGAAAATGTAAATGATGCTTCTAAAATTACCCTTATCTTCACAAATATAATAGAATTACTTCCAACATTGCATGTTACACCATTTATTTTTAATTTATTCCTACAAATATGTAATTTTGTTTCTAAAAAAACCTTATCTTATGTAATTAAGACTTTATCCAACATTATTTGTATTAATTCCTCCATTTACAAGGATATTTCTAAGAGAAAACTCAATCTCTCGACGTAAGTATTACCTCATTATTAATATTTTCATTGTAATATTCCTCTTACAGAAAATTATAATAACACTAATACATTTAATTATTATAATTAATAAACTAATATATTATTATATTAATGGAGCAAAAATTATTTATTATTTCCCATACTTATAGAAAAAACATAAGAATATCAATCATGTACACGCATACTATCACCTTCGTGATGCGACCTCTTCTATTTTCCATCATCATCTCTGAAGGGAAGTTTTAATGATGGTAACGACGAATAAATATGATATATATATATATATATAATTTAATTATGATTATGAAAAATTAAATTTATTAGCTACCTATATCCCTTCTCATTCACTGATAAATGATAACGTTAATCATGTGTGCATGCAGACTACCGCTTCCACGAAGTAATGTTTTTTCATTTTCAATATAGTATTTTATCTTCTATAAAAATAAATTAAAATATTATTAAACATATTAATAACATATAAATAATATAATTTCAATTTTTTTAAAATTATATTATAGAAAAATTTCCCCATAATCATGCTTATCCATTAAATTATGGTTTATTCTTGTTGGGTCGGTTTAACCACCTACTTTAAAAATGATATAAATTTATATCATGGATGACTATGATAACTTAGATAATTATAATATATGATATAATTAATTAAATAATAATTTAATTTTGGTACTATAATGATTAAATTTGAGTCAATAAATAATAATTTACATCACTGCTACAAAACTAATACTAATAAATAATCGAAGCTAATAACATATGAGGATGAAAATAAAAAATATAATAACAAACTAATATATTTTTAATATATTATTATTAATTATGTTTATGAAATTTTATAAATGTTAATAAGGTTTTTATATGAGTGATTAAGTCAATTATTTTTATTATACAATAGATTCAGGAACTTCCATAAAAGTCAATAATTAAGGTATGGGTTTTTCATGACTCAAATCCTCTCCTTGGGTCATAATCACTCTAATTTATATAAATATTTAAATATTGATCTATTATAACCTATTATGAAGTTATATTTTTATTCCCACGATATTTTTTTGTGAAATCATGTTCCACACTAACGACTTCTTCCTTAATGATTCTATTGTTTTGTGATAGTGTGACTTTGTCAAGAAAAATTCATATTTCTTTTATTGGTTTTCCCCTATATATCCATTTTTTTACTTCCCACCAATTTTCTCATTTTACTAATGTAAACAAAAATTAGTTTCATCTCATATGATCCTTATATTCCCCTATATTCATTTTAAAATAATTTTTTCTTTATATTTTTAATAGTGTTTATTTTCAATAAAGTTGTTTTTTAAATATTTAAAAAGCCTTTTCTCTTCCATGATCCTATATTATTCACTTCTACTTCACATTTTTAAAATAATATTTATTTACTTTAAAGTTATATTTATTTTAAATTTTTTAATAAATTTTTTAATTATTTTTCTCTTCATCTTAAAAGAATCGGTTTTGGAAAGTGACTTAAAAACACATCATTTTAAGATGATATTAATAAATGATTTATAAGATAAATACTTTTTGTGATTTCCCTTAAATTTTGAAAATATATATATAAAATGGATTAATAGTTCATAAATCACTCTATATGTGATATTTTAAAATAATATTTTTGGGAGATAATTTTTTTGGTATCAATAGATCAAGTTTATTAAAAGTAATTTTTTCTGATACCATTTGGAAAAGTTATGAAACCCATTTTCATTATGTGGGTTATTTATGATAAGATTAATGATTTGATTTTAAGTGTCACTCATATATATGTATGATGATGGGTCAGGTCATATATCATCTTCCAATTCATTGGTTGAGGCACTATATCTTATGAGATAATTGTGGGAATAGAGTAAGGAATACTCACCCCACTATGGGAATCAGGTAGGGATGCCAATTCCACTACGTTATGGGAATTAGGTGGTGAGGTATACTTTATTATTATATGATTAACTGTATTTATGTTTTTTCAACTTTTTTTTCTAAGATATGGATTATATCCATGATATTCCAAATTTTTATGATATTCCATGATCTAATGATATTCCATATTCTTAAGTTATTTATTCATGTTTTTTAGAAACTGGTGTATGATTCTAAGACATGTTTTGATGAACTTTATTTGATATTATACTTCTGTGTCATGATTCGTAATCCTCATTCCATTTTAATGATTCTTGTTTATGATTCCATGATTTAAAAATAAATACTTCTCCTTTATTCAGTTTTATATCATGTTTAAAATCTAATCAATATGACTCATTTATAAGTTTCCCTTACTAAGTATTAGAGATATAACCTTTCTTATGTTTCTATTCTCCTAGTTATAAATATTATTATATCGTATGATATATATATAAATGGTTCTTTAGGAACGTGGTTATAGATAAATTTTCATAAATGATGTAAAAGGATGTGTTTAGGAAGGTAGTATTTAAGACACTAAGCCTTTAGGTCCTTGGGTTGTGACACTAATTGTGAGATATATTAATTAAATAATAAAAATAAATTTATAATTTATAAATTATTATCTTGACTCTCTATGTTTGACATCAGATCATGGTTTTTTTATTTTTAATATTATTTTAAATAAATTTAGTGAGGACCCTAGGAATAAGTATAAGTGTAGGATAACATCCTAAAGTTTTGGTAAAATAGAGATTGTGTTTTTTTCTAGAAATAGAATCCATATCTAGATATAGGAAAGTGGATGTGGCTATGGTATAAAAGAACCTAGGGGTAATAACCCTAAAAAGGTAGGTTGGTTATTAACCCAATCTTCACGCTCATTCAAGATGATTGGTCCTAAGACTGCAGACCTGGATAGACACTCCCAAGGGATATGTTTTGGTTAATTGGCATTCACTTTATGAAATATGATGATGGATTTTAATTTTTTTTGTATAGATAACCTAATATAATTTTAACATAGATAACCTATATTGAATATTATAGGTTCATAAGTTAGGGCATGCACATGATTTAGGATTTATTTTATCTAAGATCATAGCATTCCCTCGGTAAATTTACTAACTCAAATCCCTAAACATTATTTTATTTGAATTAATGGCTATAAAAAGTATAAATTGAGATAATAACTAGTGCTATGGATTATGTTTTGATTTTTCGACGAACTAAAAAATTAAATAAGATCTATTGTAAAAAAACTAGTATCAATTCTCACCCAACTATCACAAGAAATTAATAATAATGTAACCACATTGAGCTCATAAATGCACCAAGTAAACAGTATATGGTTATCAATTATTTTCTGATACAATGTACACCATCCTTATATGGATCTTATAATCTACTTATTTATAAGAAATGTATCAATTTTATGGAGAATCTATTTCCCATTATCTAGTTCTCAGAGTAAGAGAAGGTCATTTTGTATTCTTATCATCTAGAAATAGAGAGGATGACCAATGGTGGACTCTAATTAAGAATAAAACAAAATAGGAGTAATTAGACTCTATATAATGGGAGGAGTTAATGAAAGTATTCTTTATCATGTACTTTCCTTAAAAAATTACACAAATGTGTTGCAAGAATTCCTAGAGCTAAAACAAAAAAGGACAATTATTTTGGAACTTATTAAGAGAACATTACAAGGCACATGAATTATGCATCTTTTTATATATCTAAACCTAAAAGAAATATCAACAATTTCTTTGGTATTTTAAAACCAAGTCTTAAAAGGGAATTATCCTATGAGACTTTGGAAGCTTTGAATAGATTTTTCGATGTGCACTAAAGGTGGAGATAAAAAATATGGAATATAATTATATTACGGATAAGAAAAGAAAGGTGGAGTATCATAGAATATTTGATTATGATCCATGTGGGGGAAATAAAGTCTAAATTCCTACATTTCAAAAATGTGGGTGGAAGTTTTAAGGTGTTTTAAGTGTGGTAGGGTATGCCATATTACATAAAACTAATAAAGTAACTCTAAGAGTCTTGATAAAAAAGATAAGAGAAGAAGGCTCTATAAAATGTGTCCCCAACACTATAATGATTCAAGTGCAAATATTTTGATATTTATTTAAATAACTTTACTATCCCTATAGTTATTGAATAGAATAGGCCTAAACAGCCTACTAAATAAATGGATCAAGTAAGATCATATTCTATCACTACTAATAAGGTGGAGAATGATAATGAAGTGGTATAAGGTAAACTCATTATCCACTCTAGATCTTAAAATGACTTATTTGAATCTATTTATTCACATTCCTTTATACCACACATGTTTGATTATAATTTTTATTCACCACATCAAACCTTGGATAAAAAGTTATCTGTGAAAACACTTAGTGACATGATCATTGGTTATAGGATATATAACTCTTCTTGGATAAATATTTGTGGAAAGATACTCCTTGATAATAGAGTTATGCTTTCCTTGGTAGGATTTAATGTAATATTAGGCATGGATTGGATCTATCTACATAGAGAACTTATCAACTATCAAGATAAGAAAATATCATTTCATATCCTAAACCATCCTATTATCAAGTACCAATGCAAGGATGATTATGAAATCGTAGTGGAATAAAATTTTATAATGTGTGTTATGATACCCATCAATGATAGAATCAACTCAAATGATTAGGGAGGAAGTTAAAATTGATTATGTGACTATTATACAAGATTATACTGATATATTTCCAGATGAACTACTTAGTCTTATTCTAGAGCATGAGGTTGAATTTTCAACAGAGATCATACCTCGATCTATACCTATCTCAAAGAGTTTATATAGAACAAATCCTATTTAATTGGAGGAATAAAAGAATAAAATTAAGTATAATCTAGATAAGGTATGTGTATGCTTTAGTGCTTCACCCTGGGGTTCACCAGTGTTTTTTTTAAAGGATGGATCAATGTACCACTAAATTGATTATTGTGAACTTAACAAGATCATGATCAATAAAAAAATTACCTTTACCTCATATTAGTGATCTTTTAAATAAACTATGAGTATCTCAATATTAATTTAATATTTAACTTCGATCTGGATATCATCAATTAAGGGTAAGTAGAAAGTATATTCCCTAGACAGCTTCCCGTACAACGTATGGACACTATGAATTTATAGTGTTTTCATTAAAACTTATAAATGATCATGTTATCTTCATGGTATTTATGAATAAAGTCTTTATATATTACCCTAATAAATTCACTATAGTATTTATTGATGATATTCACATATATTCTAAGAGTATGGAAGAACATGAAGAGTGTTTGAGAACTACGACAAAGAACCTTTGAAAGAAGAAATTATTTTCCAAGTTTAGAAGGTGTGAATTTTGGATGAAAAAATATCTTTCTTAGGTCATTTTATCACTAGTGAGGGTATATATATGGACTTATCAAATACATACATAATTAAATAATGGTTAAAAATAACTTTTGTAATAGATATCCAAAGTTTTCTTAGATTATCTAGATGTTACCGGTGTTTTTTGAAACAATTCTCATGATTATCCAATAAACTAACCAAGTTGACACATTAGGGAGTGAAGTCCCTCTAAAAAATGGAATGTGAGGAAATCCATATAGATATTAAGAATATATTGGTTACTACACCTATACTTACATTACCCTATATTGGATAGGGGTTTTTAATATATAGTGATGATTCCATGAAGTATTTGGGATGAATTATTATGAATAATTAGAAAGTAATTACTTATCCATCATATTAATTAAAGAATCATAACAAGAACTACCCAACACATGATCTGAAGCTGAAATTTATAGTATTTTCATTAAAAATTTAGCGGCACCATCTCTATGGTGAGAACTATTATATATATACTAACAACTAGAGATTAAATCATATATTCACAAAACAAGAGATGAAAATTATCCCAATGTGGTAGTTATAACGGATCAAGTACTATGATTTCTCAATACATTACCACCCTAGAAAGGAAAACAAGGTGGTTTCTCCTCTGATCAGGAAAGATCATTCTATCTTATCCACGATGAGGATTGAAAAAGACTCAATAAACATGGATTTTAAATAGATGAATCCTAAAATCATAAGGCAATGTGATAAATTATATATTTTCCTAAGGATTACTCAACAATCCATTAACATGAAGATAAATAAGCCTAGAAAGATCATTTATAGCTATAAAAAAGTAGTGAGTATTCCAAAGTTTAACTTTGATAAAGACAGAGTTGTAAGGTTTGGAACCCAGATATGCATCCCATCAAAAGCATAACAAAAGGTTGAAATATTATATTATACTCATATATAATCCTTCTCTATACCTCTAGGAAGAAATGATATGTATATAGATCTAAAGAAAAACTTCTGGTAGGATGGCATGAAAAGGGAAATCATATAATACATATCTCGATACTTGGTATTCCATCATGTTAAGGCTGAACAAAAAAAAGTATAAGGTTTTGTTGCAACTATTAACCATACGAGTATGGAAATGGGAAACAGTGTAATAGATTTTTTTGTGGGGTTACCTTGGACATATAAAGTCCATAATTCCATTTGATTTGTTATTGATTGACTTATAATGTCAGATCATTTTATTCTTATTAAATAATATATGTCTCTTGATTAAATCTTTAAGATATATATAAGAGAAGTGGTAAAACTGAATGGGGTTCCACTCTACATTGCATCTGATTGAGAAATGTGGATAACATAGAGGTTTTAGATAATCCTTTAGTGATAATTGGAGACAAAATTTTGGGGCTACTTATCACCCTCATAAATATGTTTAGTCTGAGAGGACCATCCAAACTCTGAAGGATATTTTTAGATCTTATTTTATAGAATTCCAAGGATATTGGGATCAATAACTTCCCCTAGTGGAGTTATCATAAAAAAAGTCTTCATTATATAATTTTAATGGAACCATATGAATATTTTTATGGGAAGATATTTAGGACTATGATGTGTTTGGATGAAGTTTGAGGAATCTGATAGGTTTTTACCTTTTAAAAGAAATTACTGAGAAGATTCAGACCATTCGGCGACATATAAAAGCATCACAATTTCAATAGAATCATTATATAAATAATAATTGATGAGATATATAGTTTGAAGTTAGTTACAAGGTGTTACTATGGATCTCTATATATAAGCAGGTTATGAGATTTGGGAATAAAGGGAAGCTGAGCCCTAAGTATATCAGTACTTTTTAGATCCTTGATCATATCAGCATTATAGCTTTTCGCTTAAAACCCCATCATGACCTCTCCCAAGTACATGAAAAGTTTCATGTATTAATTTTAATGAAGTAAATATCATTCCCTTAACATATACTAAACTCATAAGCTTTGTAACTATAACATTATACCTCATATAAGTAACAACCAATTGAGATTTTATAGTAAAAAGATATAGTGTTGTGGAACAAGACCACTCATCTTGTCAAAGTTCTATAGAAGAATATTGAGTTATAGGAAACTATATCGGAACACAAGAATATACTGATAGAATATTACCCTCTATTATTTCCATCTAAGTAATAAAAATTTTAAGGAGAAAATATTTTTAAGGGAGGTAAAATGTAATGACCCATGATTTTGGTAAATAATTTTCCGTAATTAAATATCATGTTGAGTGGGTGGTATCGCATGAAGTTGAAAACAAAAAAACACGATACATTAAATAAAATTATTAAACATGACCATTATATTATGACCATTAAATTTGTGGGTGTCAATATAAGTAACCACCCAATGAAAACTAAGTAAAAAAGTTATATTAATTTAAGATTAATTTTTTTAAAATGATTTTGTTTCACACTTATACATTTTTATATTAAAATTGATTTAATTATATTTTAGAACAATAATTTTAGATAATTAACATAAATTTTAATGCCACATATAAAAATAACCCTAATATGTTTTTTGGGATTATTTATAAAATAATTGATTTTTTAGATGAATTGTGAAAAATACATTTTTTTCTAAATCGATTACTTTTATTAAATTATACATACATATTCAAAGCCTATAATTTTTGTATTTATCAAATATGTATTAAAGGAAAAAATTTATGTATTTTAAATATATTATCTTAAATTTATAAAACCTATTTTTAACCTTATAAAACAAATTAATAATTCAATTATAATAAAAATTGTTTTTGGTCTTTTATTTTAATTAAGTATTTTAATGGTAAAATTCAGTTTTGGATTAATTTTAAAGATGCACAATTTTTTTATAATAAACCAATTTACTTCATCAAAATTTATAATGTTGATAACTATGGCTTACACAAAAGTTTTAATCTTGAAAACACACTTTCCCTAAAAACTACTTTTACATACTATGTGCGTTTATTTTAAAACTAACATTTAACACCACTAAAAAAATTATAAAAAAATTTAAAAAAAATAAATAATAATTTTAAAATTATTTTAAAATGTCAATTTTAATTTTGTTAATTACAATTAATTACTATGTTTGAAAATTAATTACCCCTATAAAAGTAAAAATTGTAAAAATTGATTTACTAAGAGTAAATTACCCAAAACATGTTTAAAACATGTTTATAAATGGAATATTGAGGTTTAGATCAACCAAACATAACCTAACCTCTTATTTTGTCACTTTTTTATCCTTTTAACTATTAATAGTAGCATTATATTATTGAAAATGAAATGGGTGCTTCCAAAATTGTTCTCCTCTTTATTTATAAAAGGGGATCACTTATATCGCTTCATGTTACACCTTTCCCTTCAAATTTCTTCCTGAAAATTTTATATTTTTTTCATAATATGACCTTTTAACACTTAAATAATATATTTTTCAACATTATTTATCTTAATGCCTCCATTTCCAAGGATATTTCTAAGAGAAAACTCTAGCTCTTGATGTAAGTATTACCTCATTCTTAATATTTTCTTCTTGATCTTCCTCTTCAAAAATTTTATAGCCACATTAATATAATGAAATTATTATAATTAATACGCCATTATTTTATTATATTAATTGTAAAATAATTATTTATTCTTTCCCACCCACTTATAAAACAAAGGAATATTAATCGTGTATGTGCGGACTACTGGCTCCACCAAGAAACATCTTCTATTTTTCATCATCATATCTCAAGGATGGTTTTAATGATAAGAATGATAAACAAATATAATATATATATATATAATTTAATTATTATTCTAAAAATTAAATATATTATATACCTTTATCTCTTATCAATCACCGAGAAATGATAACATTAACCATGTGTATGTGTGGACTACCGACTCCATGAAGTAATGTTATTTTCTTTTTCATATAGTATTTTATCCTTTATAAAAATATATTAAAATTTAATTCATCAAATTAATAAAATATAAATAATATATTTATTCAGATTTAATAATGATATTATAACCAAATTAACTCATAATCATGCTTATCCATTAAATTTTGTTATATTCTTGTTGGATCGATTTAATCACCTACTTAAATAATGATATGAAATTATATCTTGGATGACTATGAGAACTTATATACGGATAATATATGATATAAATAAGTAAATAAAAAATTTAAGTTTAATTATTTAAGTATGAACTTTGATTCTATAAATAATAATTTACACCAACACTATGAAACTAGTACTAAATAAATAATCGAAGCAAATAACATCCAATGATGAAAATAAAAATAATAATAATAAAATAATATATTTAAAATAAATGATGATAAATTATGTTTATAAGAGTTTATATATATTAATAAAGTTATTAAATGAGTGATTAAGTCAGTTATTTTGATTATATTGGATATTCAGTTATTTTCGTGAAAGTTAAGAATTAAGGTAAGGGGATTTCATAACTCAAATATTTTACTTGGGCCATAATCACTCCTATATACCTAAAATATTACATGATTGATCTATTATAACCTATGGTGATGTTATATTTTATTTACACCTTATTTTATGGTGAAATCATGCTTCACACCAATGTTTTCTTCCTTGATGATTCTATTATTTTTTTAAAATTTAATTTTATTGAAGAATATTTATCATTTATTTTAATGTATTATTCCTCCATATCCATGTTTTTATATCCCATTAATATCCTCCTTTACCTAATGGAAAAAATTGGTATTATATATTATTTTCTTTATGTTCCTATTTATTTATTTTAAAATAAATTTTTTATTATCCTACTAGCAATGTGGGTTTTGAATAAAGGCTTCTTTTTTAAATATTTAAAAAGTTTTTTCCTTTCTATGAACTTATATTATTCTCTTATGCATTAATTTTTTAACATATGATTTTTTTTCAAGGACTATTTATTGTAATTGGTTATGAAGATATTTTGTAAGAATTTTTTTCTTCAACTTAAAAAAATGGCTTTTAATAGTTACTTGAAAATGATGTCTTTTTAAGATGATATTGAGAAATAAAATCTAAGAGAAATCCTTTTTTTTATTTTACATATATTTTAGAAGGATTCATCTCCAATGTATTAATGGCTCATAAATCACCCTATATGTGAACTTTCTAAATCCTCTTTTTTGGTGTTCATGTTTTTGGTATCCGATTAAGTTTTTGAAAATACATTTTATATGACTCGATTTGGAAAATTTATAAAACCCATTTTCTTTCAATATTTTATTTATGATAATATGAATTATTTGATTTTAATTTACACTCATGTGTATGGATTAGAACATGCGGGGTCCTATATCACCCTCAAATGAATTAGTTAAGGTTCTATATCTTATGAGATAACTATGGGAATCGAGTATGGAATGATCGCTCCACTGTGGAAAATAGGTAAGGATGTAGGCTCCACTATGTTATGAGAATAAAGAGGTAATTATAGATACAATCTAATATGCTTTCCTATGATTACATTTTTTCCACTTATTTTTTCTAAGATATGGATTATTTCCATTTTCTGCAAAATGTTTATGATATCCAATTATATAATGATATTATGTATTCGTAAGCTATGTTTTAATTTTTTTTATTACTTTTGTATGATTCTAAGCCTTATTTAGATGGCCTTTCTTTGGTATTATGATCCTATTCCATGTTTCTTGATGATCAAAAAATTTTAGTGATTCCCATTTATTATTACATGACTTAAAAATAGGTATTTATCCTCTATTTAGTTTTATATCATGTTTATGATCTAACTGATATAAATCATTAATAATATTACCAAACTAAGCGTTCGAGTTCACCCCTTTTTTATATTTTCATTCCCTGTGTTTTAAAGATGATTATATGAAATGATATTCATAGAAGAAGGTTTAGAGGAGCATGCTTATGGATACATGTTCACAAATGATGTAAAAATAGATGTTTATAAAGCTACTCACCAAGATACTAAACCTTTAAGTCCTTGGGTTTTGTGACTAATTTTAGGATATATTAATTAAACCATGGAATAAATGTATTATTTAAGAATTTTTAGCTTGTTTATCTATAATACATCCCATACCCATCCTCTCTTGATTCCCCTTTGATATGGGGTGTTCTTAGTAATGGTTTTCATGGTTTTTTGAGGTATTCATTCCTCTTCTTCTCTCTATTATTCTTCCCCTTTGATAGACACTAATTTTATTGTCTATGTATTAGGTTTTTGAGTGATTATTCCATTGGATCATGGTGGAATCATCCCAAATTATGGGTATTGTGAGTGGATTTCTAGAGGATATCCTAAAAGGATAATCGCATTCCATTTCTCACAATTTAATTTGAGGTATGTCACCCTATAAACTTTTATAGGGTTTTTTTAATTGGACGAAATTGGGGATTTATTGGGTGTCAATTTATAAGGATTTTTCTTGAGAAGTTCTTGGGGGAATGTCATAGACCTTTCAGGTGCAGTTGGTTGAGGTTTTAGTATGGAAAGGTGTCCCAGTTATTTTTAGGAAATTATTCCTACTTGTATTAAATAAAATAATTTATTATAAATTGTTATAATTTATGATTTTGGATTTGATGGATTAAGATAGGGTCTTGGTGTTGATATGAACTTGGGTTAGGCATGTAAGGGATTTCTTAAGCGGATAAATCTAAATGAAGTAGGTGTTACTTAAGCGTCACCTTATGGTATATGTCTCTGTTGATGGAGCATGTGATATGCGGTCTCACCACATACATGAAATTGACCTTAAATTTAAATGAATTGCTTCCCTTTAACTCTTAAAAGTATAAAAAGAGTTCCTTGGTACATGATGGACACTTGAATTTTGTGTGATACCTCAATTGTTGACAGTTGATGGAGTTTTTAGGTGAAAGTGTTATATGATACATAGACCTTGTGTAACACCACAAGATTTTAAAAATAAATTAAATATTGAATGCATGAAACACTAAGTCTCTAAAAAATATCACTTTTTTATAACCTAGCTATTAAACATAATTTTACCACCCCAATGACTTGAATTTCGAAAATCTGACATATACAGTTGCGATTAGTAAGTTATTTAGAGTCACATATGACCAACTTAATTTTTAGTGAATAGTAACACACGCTTATGAATAGTAATGTTAACCTTATGAATAGTAACATACCATTATGAATAGTATCCTAACCTATGATAGTATATATATTTGATTTAAGTGAAATTATAATGTACCAATGTTTTGGATTAAGTAAATAAATGTTTTAAAAACTGAATTTTTCAAATAAATTATGATTTTAATTAAAAATTAAATTAATAATATATAGAAAATAATTTAAAAAAAATGGACTTCATTTTTGGATTCTACAAATAAAAAAATGGTTAGGGTGAATTTTTTGGATTTTTATGAAATACTTGAATTTTTTGTGAATTGAAAAATATGATAATTTCCAATAAATGCCAAATAATTGATTTATTGAGTCATTAATGATGTCCTGATGACGTAATCACAAATGGTTCGAACTCATATGAACATGTTACTATTTTTGTTCATGTAATAATTGATATTTCTTGTATTATGGAAAAATAATAAACTAATGATTAAAATATTAAGAAACCCATCCTCCCCTCCACTATAAATACCACCTCTTCCACCCTCTTCTCTTCACTCCTCTCAAGCCTTGTGACTTCTCCAAATTTTGCCCAAATCTTCTCCCAAGATCCTCCCACCTACCAACATCCCTTGGTCTCATAAAAATACCAAATACTCTTCCCTTAAGAGGCTCTCAAATAAGGTTAATTCAAGAGGTAAAATTCCTCTTCTTTTCTTTCATTTCCATGTTCCTTTGTTCTCTTTTCTTTCCTAACCCCTTCTCATAAAAATGGTATGAAAAATAAATTACCATACATTAAATGTATTTTTTTATACTAATGGTATAATTAATCTTCATTTCTCTTTTCCACCTCATTTATTCTAAAAATGAAACATCATCTGAGATGTGTTGATTTATCACATTCAAGGACGACAATGCTTTCAATTTGATTTACCTTCTTCAAATCTGGCCATGAAACCATTTTTATGGTTGAAATAGAATATTATATATTAATTTTATCTTATTAAATGTTCTGGAATCCTTATTCACTCATGATGTAAAATAATAAAAAAACAAGGTAATTGTGAGCAAAATCGCCAAATTATCCAAGCATTTATCATTAATGTTTTTTATAATGATTCAAATTCACTTCAAATAAACAAATTAATTTTATAAAAATTTAATATTATTAATTTTAATTAATAACATATAAAATTAATTCTATACTTCAAATCCCATATTACATGAACTACCATACTCTTTTATAAGGGAGATGATCATGAATATTATGAAAACAAGAACTTAGGAACAATGAAATTGAATCCCTTAACCCATCAAAAAGGAAATGAATGAAATTAATAAAGTCATAATAAACCAAATTAATTTATAAAGGGTTCATTAAATTTTAATTAATGAACCTAATTTGGTTATTCAGATCATTAAGATCAAGCAAAGAACATCCTCGGATTTAAGGTAAGGGATCCTCTCTCTCGCTTTTATTCAAGAATCCCCCATATGTTGTGTCCTTTTATTTTTAATTCTTAATGATGGAGCATGTTTTCACACATCACCCATACTTACATTATGATATATAAATTAATGGATACCCCTTTACCTCTCATTAATCCCTCACAAGAACACCTATTACCATGCTGAAATGTTTGTAAGGGTTTCTTCATCTCACTTCCATTTTTGTAAGATATTATGTATTCACTACTACTACTTGTGTATAATTTATGTATACTTACCATTGATTTTTAATATTAAGAATCTTTTTATTTTCATTATATTCAATTTATCATTTGATTATTATTAATTTTTGGTCATACAATTCAATTGATTACAAATTTGGAAGTATTTTCTACCGAAAGCTCCATTTTCATTCAGGTTGCTCTTATTCTCTATTCACCTCAATGAAATTATTATTTATTCTTATTTAATCATCATAAATTATGTTTTAATGTTATAGAAATGTGTAAAAATCATAATCCTTCTTTATTTTATGGGGAGTTACATGTTTCAAAAAAATATTTCAAAAATTCTTTCGAAATGAAAGCCCAATTCAAGGAACATCTCGAATTCTTACCTATTTTGAAGTTCACTCTATAATCTGTTTTATGCCATATTTATCTTTCTAAAATCAAAAAAAATAACATTAAAAATATATTTTGGATATTTTCTGGTTTTATGAAATCAAACATTCCTTTCACTTTAAAATCCTATAATATTTTCCTTAATCCCAACTAATATTTTTTATTTCTAAAGCTTCTTTAAAAACTATTTTTAAATCATTTCACCTCAATAAGAATTTATTAAAGCCTCAAATATAATTTCATTGAACTTACCTTTTATTTTTTTTAGATATACATGTTATAATCTGATTTTATAAAAAATATAAATGATTTCCCAAAATAAATCTTCTTTCCAAAGTAAAAAAGGAGTTTTCTCATCTCACTTTAACTTTTATGAGATATATGCCATATTCACCACTTATTTATTGTTTTTGGTGTATGTAATTACCTTTGGTATATCATATCAATATTCTCATTATTCTCATGATATTCTAAGGGATTATTATTTGAATGTTTCAAGGTGGTATGGGACACTATGGAATGTTTTAGGATTATTTCCTCAAGGATTTTTCAATGGTCTCATTTAAAAGTATCTTTATCTATGTCAACAACCTTTTTTAAATCTTGTAATTCATTGAGTTTTATCTTTTATGATATCATACACCATTTTTTATTTAATGGGTTATGATTATTTTTACTGTGGATGTTCTATCTTGAAATCATTCACCATATTACTCTGAATGGTTAGTGTTTATGTTTAATGATTGGAGAAAGTTGTTTACATTTCATAAGTTAGTTTCAATATGAATGTATATGTTGTTTATGTTTATCCCCATTCATAAGATGAATTACTTGGACATAGTATGTTTCGGTTGGGGCCTCATATATCCCCTTGGTGCATCATTAGGTCTCATGAGACAAACTATGGTCTTGGCATGAGGCCTGGACAAAATGGATATATATATATATATATATATATATATATGGTCTTCGCACGAGGCCTTGAAAGTATGGTTATGATGTCCCAAATTATTCATTCCCTAATTATGAAACTCGTAATTTAAATTTCATGAGGTTATTCAACTATTATAATACCAATGTTTATGATTTAATATGGCATTATTTATCCATCTCTTATTCCTGTGATAATGTGTTCAAGTTCATTTTTAAAGGCATGTGTTTTTAGTTATTAACTATGCCTAATATTTGTGTTTATGATATCTTCCACTGTATTGATTACCCTTACTGATCATTTTATCTCACCTCTTTATTATGTTTTATCCTTCTAGGTTATGAGGATGATTATACTATGAATTAATTTCAGGGTTAATCTAAGAGATTATAGGCTTTTCTATTGAAGTTATTATGTTGTTTTTAGTTTTTAGTTGTAATTTTGAAGTCTTGTATGTATCTTGTTTCCAAAAGTACTAAATTAATCATTTTTTCAGGATGAACTTCCTTGTATCAATTCCAATGTAATAAAACAAGTCACCAACTCCAAACTTCTGGTGTCGGGGCATTACAGTTGGTATCAGAGGAAGTTTATTAGAAAACTTGGAAACTAGATATAGAAAATGTAGATTGGTGAACAAAACCATAATATAGAATTTGGGGATGAGAATACAAGGAAATACTAGAATTTTGGTAAGGAATAGATTATGTGTTTTATCAATAAAATGAATCCCTATCTGGATACGAACAAGTAGAGGTGACTCTGGTAAAGATGTATCTAGGGGTGAAACCCAAAAACACCGCTTTGAGCTAGACTTGAATAGTAATTGGTGCACGACAATGAGCCTTGTTGCACTCTTGGTTCGACACCCCTAGGGTATAAGATTTGGTAAATTCATAATAGTATTACAAACCATTATGAAGGATTTATTCCCCCATGTAACCAAAGTATATGGTTCTAGGATTTATAATGCATAAATTTATGTTATGTTCTATATCATGTTTATAATTATATATAGTTTATAATTTTATGAGATAATATAGTATATGTAATTGGTTAGAAATGGTTCCTAGCAGAAGGAATGAGAACTTCACCAATGCATGGGATTCAAAGAGTAAGAAGGATCATATCTCTTATTGTCTTAAGCCATCATTTCGAAGGAAGATAGTCTCTTAAGTATCCTCATCATATAAGTAAATAGTATCATGTGTTAAAAAGATATGTAAAGAATTATCTAAGTCCTATGGATTTGAAGGAAAGCAAGAAAAATATAGGATGGGAAAGAAAAATATAGATAAATGATAGAAGGGAAATTAGGGTTTTCCCACATGTGATTAATATATAATGAATCCCCTTGGTAACTTATTTAAGGGAATGAGAGTTTGTTATAAGTGTGGAGAAAAAGGACACTAATTTCAGGATTTAAAGGGAAGGAAAAAGGTATTCGATGTACAATGCTTCAACTGTAAGGATATGGGACACAATGTGAATCAATGTCCTAAGTGTCAAAGGAATATGCCCAAATTATGTTACTAGATAATGATCAAATCATGATACTACTGTAGATGAAGTGGAATGATTAATATGAATCTTTAAGAATAATTTCATTTGAATATTTTTTTAGTAATGTACTGGTTATAACAATTATGGAATATATAAGGATTGTACTGTGGAACTTTTTCCTTAAGAATTTGAGGTTTTATGATTATTGATACTAAGGAAAATTGACTCAGTAGTAGGTCAAACTTTTGGAAAATATATGTTCAAGGGATAGAAAACCCTTATTATGATTATGATACTAAGATGTAAATTTCAGAATAGAGAGATGATATATATGGATAAATTAAATTGGACAGTACTAACTACCATGGGAATGATTCTAAAGTATTGGATAATGATATTTTGGAATGTTAAACCATTTATGAAATGGTTTAAATTGATCATTTTATGAGGTTTTAGAGGTTAATGAAACCACATGAATCAAATTATGATAAGAGATGAAGTATAGGTAGTTAAAGGAATAATCAAATGATAAGATCATGTTTATGAAATATAAGCGTATATTTATACACATATAGAGTGGAATAATCCCTCAACTCTATGAAAATAGTCTTAAATGTTGTCATGTTATCATAATATTTGATAACGTTAATGAATTTTTCATAACTATAGTTTATTGTTTTGTGGTAATCTAATTTCATCTAAACCTGCTTTTCATCACTAGAAATTCATCGCTTTGTTTTTCTTCTATGACCAGGTTTTCAATTCAATAAATTTCACTCCATTTGAAAGGATAATTTATTTATTTATTTATTTATTATTGTTATTATTATTGTTATTTTTTCCACCTATTTTCACTTAACCTTTTAAGGAGTATATTTTATTAACCCTATTTCTGATATAGTATTTCACAAGGAAATTTTCAAGTAACAACCAATAACTTTCAAAGTGAAATATCAAATTTCGAGGATGAATTTTTTATAAGGAGGGGATAATGTGACACCCTAGGATTTTTAAAATAAATTTAATATTGAATGCATGAAACACTGAGTCTCTACAAAACACGACATTTTTATAACCTAGCCAGTAAACATAATTTTACCACCCCTATAATTGGAATTTTGAAAATCTGACATACACGACTGCGATTAGTAAGTCACTTAGAGTCTAATATGACCAAATTAATTTTTGGTGAATAGTAACATACCCTTGTGAATAGTAATTTTATCCTTATGAATAGTGACATGCTCTTATGAATAGTAACCTCACCTATGATAGTATATATATAGGACTTAAGTTAAAGTATGATGTACCAATGTTTTGTAATAAGTAAATACATGTTTTAAAAATTGTATTTTTCAAGTAAAGTATTGTTTTAATTAAGTATTAAATTACTCATATCTAGAAAATTATTTTTGAAAAATGGACTTCATTTTTGGATTCTACATGTCCAAAAAAGGTTAGGGTGAATTTTTTGTATTTTCTGAAATACTTGAATTTTTTGTGAATAGTAAAATACAATAATTTACAATAAATGCCAAATAATTGATTTATTGAGTCATTGATGATGTTATGTTGATGTAACCACAAATGGTTCGAACTCACATTAAAATATTACTATTTTTTATTATGGAATCATCATTATTTCTTGTATTATGGAAAAATAATACACTAAGGACTAAAATATTAAGAAAACCTTCCTCCCCTCCACTATAAATACCACCTTTTCCACCCTCTTCCCTTCACTCACCTAAAGCCTTGTGACTTATCCAAATTCTACCCAAATCTCCTCCCAATATCCTCCCCCAAGACCATCAGCCCTTGGTCTCATAAAAAGACCAAATCCTTCTCATTTAAGAGGCTCTCAAGGAAGGATAATTCAAGAGGTAAATTTCCTCTTGTCTTTTCTTTCATTTTCATGATCCTTTGTTCTCTTTTCTTTCATAACATATCCTCATCCAAATGGTATGAAAAATCCATTACCATACATGTACTGGAATTTTTTATTCTAAATGTATAATTCATCTTCATCTCTCCTTTCCCCCTAATTTATGCTAAAAATGAAACATCGTCTAAGATGTGTTGATTTATCACATTCAAGGACAACGATGCTTTAGATTTGATTTTCATTATTCAAATATCATCATAAAACCATTTTTATGGTTGAACCAGACTATTATATATGTATTTTATCTTATTTAATGTTCTATAATCATTATACACTCATGATGTAAAATAATAATACAAAATAAGGTAATTGTGATCAAAATCGCCAAATTAATCCAAGTGTTTATCATTAATGTTTTATATAATGATTCACCTTCACTAAAAATAGAGAAAATTAAATTTATAACCATTTAATCTTATAAATTTTCATTAATAACATATAAAATCAATTATGTACTTCAACTCCCATATTATATTAACTACCATACTCTTTTATAAGTGAGTCGATTAGGAATATTATGAAAACGAGCACTCCCAAACTATAAAATTGAATCCCTTAACCCATATAAAAGGCCATGAATGAACTTAATAAAGTCATAATAAAACAAATAAATGTATAAAGTGTTCTTTAAATTTTAATTAATGAACCTAATTTTTTTATTTAGGTCATTAAGATCCAACGAAGAACATCCTCAGATTTAAGGTAAGGGATCCTCTTTCTCACTTTTATTCAAGAATCCCCCCTATGTTGTGTCCTTTTATTTTTAATTACTAATGATGGGATATCTTTTATCACCTCCCACATACTTCCCTTATGATATATAAATTACATTATACCCCTTTACCACTCATTAATCCCTCATAATAACACTTGTTACCATGCCAAAATGTTTGTAAGGGTTTCTTCATCTCACTTCCATTTTTATGAGATATTATGTATTCAATACTACTACTTATGCATTGTTTATGTATAATTACCATTAATGTTTCATATCATGAATATATTTATTTTAATGATATTAAATTTATCATTTCATGATTATTAATTTTGGGTCATTCAATTCAATTGATTACAAAGTTGTAAGTATTTTCTACCCGAACCTCCATTTTCATCTAGGTTGCACTTGTTCTCTATTAACCTCAATGAAATTATAATTTATTCTTATGTAATAATAATAAATTAGGTGTAAATTTTATATATATTTGTTCCAATCATAATCCTTCTTTATTTTATGGGTAGTTACATGTTCTAAAATAATCTTTCAAAAAAATTCTGAAATGCAAGCCCGATTCAAGGAACTTCCCGAATTCCTACCTATTTTGTAGTTCACTCTATAATATTTTTTATTCCATATTTATCTTTATAAAATAAAATATGTTAACATTAAAAATATATTTGGGTTAATTTCTAGTTTTATAAAATCAAACATGCCTTTTTTACTTTAAAATCATTTAATATTTTCTTTAATCCGCACTAAAATGTTTTATTTATAAGGCTTCTTTAAAAAATATTTTTAAATTATTTCACCTCAATAAGACTTTATCTAATATTGAAATATAATTTAAATTACCTTACCTTTTATTTTCTAGGATATACATGTTTACAATCTGATTTCATGAAAAATACAAATGATTTTCCGAAATAACTCTTCTTTCCAAAGTAAAAAGGATTTTTCTCATCTCACTTTAACTTTTATGAGATATATGCCTTGTTCACCACTTATTTCTTGATTGTGGTGCATGAACTGCTCTTTGGTATATCATATCAAGATTCTCCTTATTCTCATGATATTCTAAGGTATTATTATTTGAATGTTTCAAGTTGGCATGGGACTCTTTGGAATGTTTAATGATTATTTCATTAATGATTTTTCAATGGTATCATTTAAAAGTATCTTTATCTATGTCAACATCCTTTGTTAAATCTTGTAATTAATTGAGTTTTATCTACTATGATATCATCCACCATGTTTTATTTAATGGTTTATGATTATTTTGATTGTGTATGTGCTATCTTGAAGCCATTCACCATATTACTCCGAATGGTTAGAGTTTATGTTTAATGATTGGATAAAGTTGTTTACATTACATATGTTAGTTTCAATATGAATGTATATGTTGTTTATGTTTATCCCTATTTATAAGAGGAATGCATTAGACTTGGTAAGTTTCAGGTGGGGACTACTATATCCCCTCGGTGCATTGATAGTTTTCATGAGACAAACTATGGTCTTAGCACGAGGCCTTGACAAAACGGATGTATATATATATATATATATGGTCTTACCACAAGGCCTTTCCAGTATGTTTATGGTGTCCCACATTATGCATTCCCTAATTATGAAACAATTAATTGAAATTTCATGAGGTTATTCGACTAATATAATACCCATGTTTATTCTTTAATATGGAATTATTTATTCAGCTCTTATTCCTACCATAATGTGTTCAAGTTCATTTTTAAAGTCATGTGTTTTTAGTTATTCACCATGTGTAATGTTTTTGTTTATGATATCTTCCACTATATTTCTTACCCTTACTAAGAATTTGAGATCACCCCTTTCTTATGTTTTATCATTATAGGTTACAAGGATGAATATACTATGAATTAATTGTTGGGTTAATCTAATAGATTATGGTATTTTCTGTTGAAGTTATTGTGTTGATTTTAGTTTTGAGTTTTAATTTTTAACTCCTATATGTATCTTATTTCCAAAACTACTAAACTCAACGATACTTAGGGATTCATATTCATTGTATCTATTCCAATATAATAAAATAAGGCACCAACTCCATGCTTCTAGGGTCGGGGCATTACACCTTCAGGGGTATAATAGAAATAAAAAAGTGGAACATATTAGACTAAGAGATAAGCCATTTTAGAGCCTTGGAAAGTTTCATGGGTAGGATAAGTCCTTTAGATCTATATAAATAGTGATAGGATTTTTTTTCCAAATAATGGATTGATAGATCCCCTAAGGGAGATGTGAGATAAACCTAGTGTGGTTTGAGGGTATTGTTAGAGTACTTAGCACAAGGATTCCAAGAGTCTTAGTGTGAGATTTTCGAGATGTTCCTTAGGTTTTTGAGTTATGATATGGGTAATGGGATGAGTATTTTTACCAAACTCTTTATGATTAGTTTAGTAAAGGGCCTATGGTACATGTAAATTCCATGGGGTGTTGGGTAAATCTTGGTGCTAGTGATCAGAGACTAATATGGGTATGTGGAACCTAGTGGATTCCAATTCAGGTGAGATATGAATGTCGATGGGTTTAGAATGATGAGATTTTTTGATCAAGAGAGTTATGAGGGTACCATCCTACAAAGATAGATGGACGAGGAGATTTGTTTTTACGTGTAGAATATGCTTCGAGATATTATTTTAAGTTAATATATTGAGAGGCTATCCTTGGGGATGTGATATGGGTTTGGGTGAGTGGCAAACCCATGTGATGTGATAGGAGGTTTTGGGGAGTGGATATCCTCTGGGTAAATGTAATGTGTGTGTGTGTGATGAGTATATATAAAGATATATGAGGTTCTAAGGTATGATTTATCTCCCTGGGTTTATGTGATATATGTGTTACCAAGCACTAGGGTGGTATAAATCACTATAGGTCATGATGGTGTGGTAATTATTCTAGGTAGGGGATGTGGCCCCCCAGGTGGATGATGTTGGATGGTTTTGGGTGGGTGATAAGACCCACTATGTGGATGGTATATGATGGTTTTAGATAGGGGATGTTATATTACACCTTGATATCTTAATATATTATTACCTTTAAATAATTCAATTTTTTAGATATCTTGCTCCACACACAACACCAAACTTAAATGAAACAATGATATATATAGATAAAATATAAATGGTTGAGTATGATCATAAAAATTAATCATTTAATTATTAGAAATTAATAGGAGTACCCTATTTAAAAAATATATTTATAAATAAAAATAACACTACTTTTAATATGAATGAAATTCAATTAGTTTACCTAAATGACTAATAAGATCATTTATTGTTCAGAAAATTATTTTTATAAAAACATTACCTTTTTATGTGATATGAATTTATATTTAAAAAAATATAAATAATAATAATCTAAATTTGTTATTAATAAGTAGTTAACATCAATTTTGTAGGTAGATGATATGAAATTATAAAAATAATAGTTAATATTTGAAACTATCATTTTCCAATTACAACAGGTTTTCAATTATATTTTATGATTTTATTCAAAAATTAAATTTATAAATTTAGGAATTTAAAATTTATATAACTGAAACAATTTTTTAATTCCTCATATAAAAATTGACTTAGTAAAAAAATTATCTTTTCCAAAAAGGTCATTTTTTAGTTGAAAAATACAGTTTTCATTAAACTTTTAATTTTCATGACTTTTCTATTATATAAGAATGGATTAAAAATTTATAAAACCATATAAGTAAAAAAATATGAATTTTAGGAATAAAATTATTCATTTTAAAATATTGTTTTAACTTATAATACCTATGTAAAACATTTTTATAACAAATTAAAATATTACTGGAATATAAAAGTTATTTTTTTCTTTTCTTTGAATCAAGTATTTCTTAAGGGAGATTCAATTTTCATTTGCCTTGGAAGTCTCATATACTTTATTTGTTTTATAATAATTCAATTTATTTCATTAAAATTAGTATCCAATATAATTTTATCTTATATATAAATTTAAATCTTGAAAACATTATTTCTCTAAAAACTGTTTTTATGCGATTAAGTGTATTTATTTAAAAATTATTTTTCACACCATTTGAAATTTTATTTGATAAATTGTTTTAAAATTTAAAATTATAATTATCAAATAAGTTAAAATTTTCAATCTTAATATTTTTCATTAAAATTGATTACTATGGATAGAAATTAATTACAAGGTAAAATTAAATTTGGGTAAAAGAAAAAAAGTTAAAACAAATTGCCTCAAAACACTCATTTTTTTCTCAAAAAGAAGTATTTGAGGTGAGTTCTAACCCAAACTATTTTTTCTAACATATTTTTTCTATTTTGAGTCTTTTTCAATTTAACGGTAACCTTACATTATTAAAAATGTGAGGGTTACTCCCTAAATTACCCTTCCCTTCATTAAGGTTCTTTTATGAAAAATTACAGAACCCATTAACGATATGATCAATAAATGAAGATCGATAATTTATTCATTTAAAATAAGCATACTAAGAGGATAATTGTTTATTCAAATTTTGTAATATTTTTATATCAATTAATTATTATTCTAATTACTTAAAATTATTATATATCACACTATTAAACACTAAATAATATCATTATTCTTATGTTATAATGGTATTAAAATTAAACCATCTCATAATAATCCATTAATCATGGTGGATTCCTATTTGGGTCAGTTTAACTGCCTACTTGAACAGTACTATTTATTTATGTCATAGATGACTATGAGAGCTTATTTATTGGTATAATGTGATATAAATATTAAAAAAATTCTTGTAAGGTTATATCAACAATTAATTCATCAATTATGAAAACTCCCTTCGATTTTTAAGAATCACTGAAACATGCTTGTTATCAATTTCAACTTCAAGTATAAAGACTAAAAAAATTATTAAAGGAATTTTAAGAATATTAAATTCTTATAATACATCGCTATGAGTATCCTTAATGACCTAGTAATGAAGGAATTTTTAAAAAGAATGAATATGGACACTACTATTATGAAACTTGTATAAATGATCTAGATTGTAAATAACTGATGTAGAAGATCAAAAAAAGTAAAGTATTGAATGAATATTTATGAAAATTATAAATGAAAATGGATATGAGTAAGTTTATTAATTAAGTGATTAATATATATTTTTTGATACAGTACGTTAGAGTATGTTCATGGAATTCTGGTCAATGGGCAAGGGTTTTGGTCTCAATTTCCTTTCATTGAGACATGTTTATGTTATAAACCATGTTTTTATTTTAAATGTTGTACTTAACACCCCCATTGTAATATTTATATCATGATTATATTTTATTTAAGGATATTAAATTTCCCATTTTATGTTAACTTTCCCATTGGTATTTTGGTTCTAATATTCCAAAGGTTGCAAGTGTTTTCATCTCAAATTCCTCTCTTTGAGACATGTTTGGTATTATCCACCTAATTTCATTATTTTTGTATATAATACCTATTTTAGATATCATATCATTAATTATATTTAAATCCTAGTATTTTAAGTTCAATTATAATCCCTATATTTCATGGGGGTTTGATTTTAAATTTTTTAAACTCATAAGGGTTTTCTTGGTCTCAATTTGAATTCTTTAAGACAAAATACATTTTGTGCACCATGGTTCATTGTATGGTGTATTTAATACACATGGATGTATTTTTATCATAATCCTTGTATTTCATGGGATTTACTATCCATATAATGTTCAATTATTCAAGTTACTATTGGTTTAGTTGTTTCCCCAATACTGAGGATTTTTTGTAACTCAATTTCCATTCATTGAGTTATGATCATTCTTTGAATTTATTTCATATAATTTAGATACAATATTCCCTTTGATTGTATTATGTATTATTCCCTCATTTTTTAGGGTTATATACATTCTTACCACATAAAACCTTTGAAAAATATTACTCACTTCATGGGATATATTATTTTGAAACCATCCACCTTCTTTCTTCTAATAGATTATGATCATGTTATTTAAATATTGGATTAGATATATACTCATTAAGATATATAGTTTGAAAATCACATGTTACATAATTCATATTGTATTATGTTCACCTATAAATAATATTATTTTATTTACATGGAGAAAATTATTGATGTTCCTATAACATATGATTATTGGCAAGTTGACTATGTATTCATTAACCATCCACATTATTCATCAAGGTGGGTTGTGTTAATTTTAACCCTTTTGTTTAAATAGGTAAAATTATTTTTATTCCAATAAAGATGATTATTTTAAAGTTTAATATCTATTTCTTAACAATACACATTATTTCACTGGATGAGTTCTGATCATTTTATTCATTTTATTGACATGGGAAAAAAGTATCAGCATTCTGTATTTTTTATTATATAGGTATCCACATTTTTATTCAGTAGGTGATTCCTCAGGGAATGGTATTAAAGGTATTGATGAATCTTATGAAGAATTTATTGGAATTAATTAGGGGATTAGTGGGGACCAAAATTAAATATTCTCACAATGAATCGAAAAGTCTCATCAGACAAAATAGGTTTGGGTATTTGGTTCATACCTTCCCAATTTAGTGTGATGTCATGAATGAAATCTTGAACACAAGTAAATTTTATTAGAAAAGGGCCTTGACAATAGTTTTTTAATGTTTTTTATTTTTTATTCTATTAGTATAATATTGGTATTATTGATATATATGTTTTTATTTATTATCATTGATATAACATGCTCTCAGTTTCAATTTGATTATGGATTCATGTTTTTTACCTTTCCAACCATAATATTTATGCTATGTTTATCTCATGATTAATTAAATTTATATGTTTCCATTACTAATTATTTTATCTACATAATTTCTTATGTTTTTATTCCCAAGGTTATAAATAAAATTAGTCCACATGACATGCTTTTAAGGATAGAATGTGTGGAAGAATTTATGGGAGATGCTAAAGGATTATCACGAATTAAGTAGTATCTTATATATAATGAAAATAACTCCATTAGTTGGGAAAGACATGAGATTTATTAGTTTCTGATGTGTCCTGATTATATAAATATATAAACCTAAAAATATCCTAGAGATGTAAGATATGCAATTAATTGTTATTTATTCTATAATTATGGGGGGTTATATCTTGGTTTATATAGGTGATATCAAATAAATTATGTAAAGTACATGTCTATCAGCATCGGATCAAGGCACACAAATTTGGGGCATCATAGTTGGTATCAAAAGAAATTTTTAGATAAATTTGTATATTATAATTCTTTTTTAGGATAATTTAAGGATTTATAAGTTAAGGTTTATCATAATTTATAACCCTTTGGGATAGTATATGATTTAATGCTAAGAAAATATTGCACAATTTATTTGGGGATTTGGATGATAGAACTTTATTTAAAATCATAGGAATACTCATAAATATAGGACTACATCCTATGGTTTTTATTAAATTATTGTTTATGTGGTTTTTCAATAAATACATCTATGTATGTATACTAGAAAGTTGAAGTAGTTGTGACACAGAATCACCTAGGGGTAATCACCCTAAAAAGGGTTGGTTGAGCATTAACTCAATTATAACTCTAGTGCATGATGAGTGGGCCTAATACTGAACACTCGTTGAGACACTCACAAAGTATATTATTTGTTTAATAAAATTCTCTTTGTGAACCATTATGAAGGATTTAATAATGATGTTAACTAATTTGGTTAAAGAATCTAATAGAAAAATGACCATGGATAAATAATGATTGAATAAAGCGGGTAATATATTGATCTAAAAGTATCAATTATTAATGTAGAAAATATGATTTTCTATTTATTATTTTTAGAAATTTTATGGATTATTTTCAAGAACAATTTCTAAGATGACGTACAATTCTGAGGCCCAGTTTACTAAAAACAAATGTTTAAAAATATATTAAATATATAAATTATTATGTGCATACACTTTTCCTAAAAAAGTTGAATAACTTTTAAAAGGGGTCACAAATAAAAAATATGAGGGCACTATTGAGTTTATTACATGGGTTTTACTGTAAGCATCCCATAACCTTGGTCAGCATGGGGCATTTGGGGAAAATTCATCATGGGCGTAAAATAAATAAAATAATTAAATAAAATTATTTTATTGAACCATTGATGCAGTAACCTAATGTTTTATTTAAATTAAATATTATGAAAATTTTCAAGGTTAGCTAAATAACCCTTTAAATCATTGGAGAACCATTATAGAGTGCAGAATGAGATTCCATTGATGAATGTCGACCAGATCAAAGATCGACAAACATTGCGAGATAGAATCAAATGATCTCACCAACGATCACAGTGTAAATCCATTATTCATCATCAGTCGATCCAAATCATGATAGAATGTTGTTTTATTTGGTTTCTTTACTTGTTTTTAATTCATATGATAAACACAGATCAATCAACCAAAAAATTTATTTGTGATTCGTTTATCTTGTAGGATGATTTTATTTGCGTGGTTATTTTAGGAAAATTTCTTTGTGATATTTGGTTGTTCGCTTGTCATTATAATGGATATGGATTAAGTACAACATGAACATTGATTTAGGTTCATTCTTCATGTTTGTGGTTGTGCATTTCTCCCCTTTTTCTTAATTCATCACAAGTGTTCTCCATTTGGACCATGGTTCTCTATCCACCAAGAAATCAATTTTTGCATCCCCATTTCTTGGTTCAATGATTTGATATTGTAGATCCAGGATTGACACGACATGGAAATGGTGCGATGCTGGAAGTTATGGTGGATCAGATGGTTTTGGATACTTGATTTTGTGTTATTCAGTGTTTAATGAAGAACTGCTTAAAATATATTTTCCAAATGGCTTCAGGGGTTGAATCCCAATGTTCAATGATGATGAGGTTAAATGATGATCTCCCTTGATTTCAAAAAAGGTTGAGTTCAAAATAGTGGCTGAAGGAGTGGTCGAAGATGCATGAATGATATTTGGAAATCTAGAAAATTCCATGCTACATGGAATTTAACGTGGAGCCACATACCATGTGGTCCCCTCTCAACGGTGGATAGGGTTTCAGGAAGGAGATAATATTCACTTAGCGTGTGACCTTCTCATACGCCATGTGGTACCCTTTGGTGAGTTTTTCATGTACCTCGAAGGGTATAGGGACACGATCTGGAGTATATGGGCACAGGCACATTGTGTACTTCCACATGGACACAGCTTGGGAAAAAATATGCATAGTATAATCCATGTACTGGTACACGGAAAGAATTTTATGGGCAGCGGCATGCTATGTACTTCCACACAGACACATACATAGTCCTTTTACATGTGAAGGGTCTGGGGTCGAAGGGACACCGAGTGTAACCCTACTACATGTCGTGTACTCTCTTAATGTTGGATTGGATCCATTTTCCTCTGTATCTTAGATAGGTTTCATTAGGGTGTGTTCCCTATATCCATTCCCAAAGGGTTAGTATGAAATCACCTCCTACACATAAGACATCTATCCCTTCAATAGGATTTCTTGAATATAGTTCTTGGAATCCCTCTATGGGGCCTAGAGTGAGATCCTCCATTCATCTTAGTGCTTTAGGTGGAGTTCTTAAGTATCATCGTGACCAACACTAAATGAGAATTGATCCTCTACTAATCAGGTTAATCTAGATTGATTTTTTGGTATACACCATGCCCTTGGGAGCGCTCCCCTTCTGTATATCGTATCTACTCATACGGTCAACGTGTACTTATAATGGGGGTAATCGATGAGCATTACCTCTTGGATGGACATCATTAGTGCTATTAGACTCATAGAGTGTGTTCTCCTAAACAAATTCTATGTGGAACCTTTGAGCTCCAATCCTATGATGGAATTACAGTTGTGACTTTACCTCTAGAATGTGTGTATTGCTGAGTATATCTAGATATTATTGTCATATGTGTTGTAGAAATATACCTATGTAGAGATGACTGTATTATTTTTTTTGTTTTATTTATGGTTTCAGGGTGTCCTACTGAGTATTGTTATACTCACCCCTTCATGGGATTTTCCAACATGCACCATGTCTTATGTAGATGGTCAACCTTTTGATAGATTCCTAGACATACTAGGACTGGATATTTTTTAGTGAGACTGGATAGACCAAGGTGTGTTTCTACAGTATCTTAATAGTAGTCCCTAGTTTAAATTTCAGGTTGTACTCGTTTTTATACTCTATTTGGAGGGATTATATGTGGCCTTATTTACTTTTCTTTATATCCTGTCATGCTCTGGTTATGGGATTCAGATGTATGTATTCATGTTTGTTCAGTTATTTTTACATTTCATCATTTTATAGTCTTGGAGATGTGTGTGTGTGCGCGTGTGTGTAAAATTTCTTAGGCTAAGGCCACCCATGTTAGTGATATACTAACTTGGTTCTAGTCTCTAGCCCAAGGCCTATGGGAGGTGAGATTGGGGAGTCGCAACATAGGCCCCATTGGGACGGGTCATGATAGAGTGGTATCAGAGTAGTCGGTTCTGCATTAGCACTAGAGACTATGAGATTGGTTTGGGGAAATAGTGTTAAGTGTTTCAAGTTTTGATTTCTGGGAAGGGACTCCAGTGTTAGTGCAGCGACCGATGTATCCATACACTAGGAATCTGATCACCTTATTTTTGACTTAGTACCTGAAAACATTAGTTTTAGGGAAAACAATGGTATGGGAATCATATATGAATTGGTTTTGCTTTCCATTACCTTCTTGATTCATCTCTCTATTTATACTCATTTACCATGGTACATATTGATTATATTTAGAATGACTTTGTGATGTGTTTCATCTTTAATTTAGCATTAGGATCATGAGGATGATCTCCTTAGTGATGAGGTGTTGATACAGAGACCAATTTCAGTGGTGTTACCTTCAGGTGGTGCACCACCTATACCACCACCTGTAGAGAATCATATGGTACCCATAGTAACAATGGATGAGTTTCTCTAGATGATAACACTTCATGAGTTTTAGCGATAGTAACCCCTCAGGTTCTGAGGTGAGATTGACCTACAGGCATCTAAGGACTGGCTTGAGGCGGTGACCAGAATTTTTTGTCTTTTCAAGACACCAACAGATTAGGCGGTGGTCCAATTAGTGACCCTTCTCCATGGATCAAGAGGAAAATGGTGGGGGATAGTGACAAAGTCCTATAAAATGGTGAATCTAGCATGGTTAGAGTTTTAGAACCTTTTCAGAGATGAGTTCTATCTTACTACTCTAAGATCTATGTGTATTCAAGAGATTATGTAGGTCTGGTAGGGTAGTACGATGGTATATGAGTATTCATAGAGGTTTAACAACCTATCCATATACTCGATGGATATGTCTTGTGACCAGTTCCTCAGGGATCAGAACTTTTATCAAGGACTACGTAGAGGAATTTTATCCAATATTATTACTCTGAATTCCTACATATACTATTTTGCTAGAGTGAGATTTCGTGATTGAGAGTTTCTTGGATGAGCGGACATAGATAGTGGTTTCCCATAGTGGTAAAGGAGAATAAACCTTGATAGAAGGTAGATGACATCATTCCTAGGGACCAAGAATGTGAGACATTTCAGGAGGAGGTCTCAGGATATAGGGTATATAGTTCAGGGATCTCAAAACAGTTCCAGTCATCCTAAGGAGAGGTGGTGCTACTCATGTGATAATAGGGCACATCTTTCCTAATATTGTTCGACCCACCATATAGTTGACAAGTAGATAGTGGATGGTCCACTGAGATAGAGAAAGTGGTTGGAACATAAGGTTTTTTAGGGTGGGGGATGTGAAAGAGGAGATGGGAGAGCATGGGGAGGTGGTAGATGATTTGACTTGATACTACCACCGCCCCCAAGTGGTCCACGCCAAACTTAGGGAGTTGGAGGGTAGGGGTGAGGAAAACTGTAGGTGGTCAAAGATTATGACCCATGGGCTTAGGGAATGATATGAGGTATGATATGTGAATTTTCTACCTTAGCTTCAGTGCCTGATATACACAAGTTCTAGTCATTCCTTTATTTATAAATATCTTTTTTGAGACATAGAGATTTTGGTTGATCCCTTGTCTCAGCCCTTATTCTTGGAGAATCTCACTGAAGATGACTCAATGATCACACACTTATGTTGAAAGTGTGACCTGAATCTTTGAGGAGAGATTTTCTGTTGAGATTTATTTATTTCATTGATAAGATCTTATGACATCATCTTAGGTATGGACTAGTTTTCTACAATTCATTCCCATATTCAATGTTTCAGGTGGAAGATATGGTGTATCTGCAGTAATAGAACTAGGTTCTCCTTTATTAGTGAAAAGGAAACCTAGGAAGTGCAGGATGGACTCTTTATTAGGAGGGTGTAGTAGATTACTCACTGGTTGGATAGCATAACCCTTGGTGTAGTGAATGTTATGAGTTTCTAGTTCCCTACAATGTTGGTGTGGTGAGAGGATGAATTCCCTGAGGATGTTCTAGGTTTACCTCCCCTCCAAGAGATAGACTTCTTCATTAATCTACTCTTCAAGAAGAAAATTATATCTACATAAACATATCGGATGGCTCCCGTAGATATCCATAAGATGAGGGTATAGTTAGAGGACTTGTAGAGAAAGGGATTTGTTAGACCCATTGTTTAACCCTGATTAATCCCATTTTTGTTCACCAGGAAAGTTAATAAGAGCTTGAGGTTATGTTTCGACTACCAATTCTTGAACTAGGTGATCATGAAGAATAAGTATCCACTTTTGAGGATCAATTAACTCTTTGATCGATTGATAGGGGTATGATGGTTCTCAAAGATTAACCTCGGGTTAGGTTATCACCAGTTGCGAGTATGAGATGAGGATATACCAAAGATGATGTTAATATGTCTCTACAGTCACTATGAATACTTGGTGATGACCTTTGGTGTGAAAAATGGACCTAAAGTGTTCATCGTATTTATGAACTGGGTCTTTAAACCTTTTGTATATCGGTTCATATTAGTCTTCATCTATGATATCCTTGTGTACTTGAAATCCAAGGAGGAGAATTCAAGACACTTGAGGGGTGTTCTAGAAGTACTCAAAGAGAACTAGATTTATGGGAAGCTCTTGAAGTTTCAATTATAGATTTTGGCAGTCTACTTTCTCAGATATGTTATCTTAGCATATGGATTCGAAGTGGACCTAGAAAAATTCGTCGTAGTGTTAGCTTGGGATCCACCTAAGAGATTGATAGAGGTACGCTACTTCCTTGGGTTAGAAACCTATTAACAAATATTCATACATTATTTCTCCATGATATTAGATCCCATGAAATCTTTTACCTGAAAGGGGAAGCATTTCATGTGGAAAGAGAGGTACCAGTAGGATTTTCAGCAGTTGAGGCAAAGTTTGGCGAGTGCTTCCATCTTGAGATTGATGGAGGAGGGTGTAGAGTACGTAGTGTTCTTTGATGAATCAGTAATTAGTCTTGGTTGTGTTATGATGTAGAGGCATACATTTATTTCCTATGGTTCATGTTATTTGATACCATGTGATAAGAACTAAATGACCCACAATCTTGAGTTATCAGTGGTAGTCTTCTCCCTAAAGATGTAGTGACACTACCTAATGGGCGAGTAGTTTATCATCTATTTTCATCACAAGAGTATAAAGTATATATTTGCTTTGAAGGATATTACCTTGATAAAGAGTTGATGGATAAAGTTTTTTCAGGATTATGACTTAATAATTTTCTACATTCCTGATAAGGGGAATTTGGCTGTAGATTCTCTCATCCATATATCTTGTTCGCATCTGTTGAATGAGGTTTTAGAGAAGTTGGACTCATTACAGTTATCCTTTATGGATTAAAATGGAGCATATTTCCTCTAGTAAATGGTTTTCAACCCTCCACTACTATAGTGAGTTAGGGAGGCACAACTTGTGGATGCCGACTTTGAGACACTACATACTTAGATATCCACCAGACATGCTTCTGATGGATTTTTGAAGGTTGGGAGAATTTTTTTCATTTCAAAGGACTCATGATTGTACCAATGATGTTGTGGGAGGAGGTTATGAGAGAGTTTCAAACATATCCTTTAGCGGTAAAACTAAGTATGAAAAAGATGTACCAGGACCCCCGATGCCAGTTTTGGTGACCATAGATGAAAAATAGAGTTGCATATTTGGTCTCTCAATGCCTTAGTTGTCAGCAAGTGATGGCTGAGAACCATGTTCCAGAGGGTCTAGCCCAACCTCTTGAGGTTACAGAGTAGAAGTGGTAGGGGATATACATGGATTTTATGATGGTATTACCACATACATATAGGGTAAATAATTCCATCTTGGAAATCGTATACCGCCTCACCAAGTCAAACCACTTCTTATCTATTTAGGAGTAGAGTGTAGTAGAGATATTGAGAAGCCTCTATATGAAGTAGATAGTCCAAATACATGGAGTTACATCGATGATCATTTCTGAAAGTGATTCTTGATTCACATACCGGTTATATAAATCATTTATGCTTGAGCACAATGTTTTACCCCCAAACTAACGACCATAGAGAGTGGACCATTCACGTTCTGGAGGACATGATGCTAGCTTCCATGTTGAACTTTTTCTATAGTTGGTAGGATCACCTACTATTGGTGGAGTTTTTAAATAATAGCAGTTACCATTCCACCATCAGTATGGAACCATTTGACATTTTTTACGGGTGACCCTACAGGTCACCACTTTACTGGACTGGCCCATGAGAGTTGGCACACATGGGCCCAAAGTTGGTGTGAGAAACTACTGAGAAGGTACAGACCATCCAGGATCAGATAAAGACTAGAAGATCCATCATAAGTCTTATGATGATAGAAAATAAAGGCCTTTGGAGTTTGAGGAGGGAGACCATGTGTTCCTATGAGTTTCACCTCGATGAGGATTATAAATATTTGTTCATGGTGGAAAGATATATCTGAAATTCATTGGCCCTTTCTAGATACTGTTTAGAGTTGTTAAGGTGGAATAATACTTAGATCTACCTCCATAGTTAGACTGGGTACATGACATCTTCCATGTGTCACATATGATGAGGTAAGTACATGACCCATCACACATTATCAACTAGGGAGAGCTGGAAATCGAAGATGGATCTACCTTTTCTAAGTACCCAGTAGAGATCTATGATCTATAGAAGAGGATCCTTTGTAGGTGATTGATTCCTTTAGTTCAGGCCTAGTGGTAGTACAGAAATCTCTTGGAGAGAACATTGGTATAGGTGGCTCAGATTCGTTCCCAGTACCCACATCTCTTGGTGTTTCCTATGTTTTGGATTTTTGGGATGTAAAGCCTTAAGGTGGGGAAAATATAGTGACTCAGATTTTCCATGTATTGTTTTTGGATATTGTATGGATTATTTTCAAGATCGGGCATAGAGACTGTTCAATTTCAAGGCTTGGTGTGCCCAGAACAAATGATTGAAATATATTAAATATATAAATTAGGATGTGCATGCATTTTACCTAAAAAGTGGAATAAATTATAAATGGGGGAATAGATCAGAAATATGATAGCATTGTTGATTTCATAATGTGGGTTTTACCCTATGCATGACATAACCTTGTTCAGCACAAGGTGTTTGGGAAAAATTCAGCATGGATGTAAAATAAATACAATTATTTTATTTAAACGTTGACGTAGTGACCTAATGTTTTATTTAAATGAATTCTTGTGGAAAAATTGTAGGGTTAGACACATAACCTTGCAAATAAATATAGAGTCATTAAAAAGTGTGGAATGAGATTCTATTGAGGAATGAAATCCGTATCGAGGATCTAAGATCAATGCAATATGAAATCAAAAGGATCTCACCAACGATAATGGCACAACTCCATTATTTTTCAATGATCGATCCTAATCAAGGTAGTATGTTGTTTGATTTGGTTTCTTTCCCCATTCTTAATTCTTATAATGAATGTGAATCAATTAACCAATATATTGATCCATGGTTCAATCATCTTGAAGGATGTGTTTATTTCTGGGGTTATTTTAAGGGAACTTATTTGTGATATTCAATTATTCACTTTTCATTCTAATGGTGATGGATCAATTCCAACATGAACATTTTTTTAGGTTCATTACTCATGTTTGTGGTTGTTCATTTCTCCCCATTTTATTTTTTCATCGCGAGTGTTATTCCTTTGTCCTATGGTATGACATCCACTAAGAAATTGATCGTCTCACACCCATTTATTGGAACAATGATTTGATATCGTAGATCTGGGATCGGCATGACACAACAGTAGTGTGACGATGGAAGAAATGGTTGATTGGATGGTTTTGGATACCTGATATTTTTCTTCTTTTGTGTGAAATTAAGAACGACAAAAAAATACATTTTTCAAACAAATTCAAGGGTTAAATATTAATGTTCAATGATGATGAGGTTCAAATGACGATCTCCCTTTATTATGGTGAAGGGGGATGCTAGAATAGTGGCTAGAGGAGCAGCCGGAAACACGTGAAATAGATCTCAAAATCTAGAAAATTCTATACTACACAGCATGTAAGATGGAGCCACACACCATGTGGGACCCTCTTAGTGGTGGATAGGGTTTCAATAAGAAGATAAGTATCACACGGTGTGTGACCTTGTCACATGGTGTATGGTCCCCTCTGGTGAGCTCGATGTGTACCACAAAGGGTACATGAACATAGGCTAGAGGACATGAACATGGGAACATCGTGTACTCCCACACAGATATGTCCTAGTAAAAATGTACATAGGCTAAGCCATGTACTGGTACATGGTAAGAAGTACATGGGAAATAGCACACCCTGTACTTCCACACAGACATGGACATGGGCTGTTTACATAGGTAGGACCCAGGGTCGAAGGGACATGATGTGTAACCCTACTACACATCGTTTACTCTCTTAATATTGTATTGTATCCCTTTTCCTCTATATCTTAGACAAGTTTCATTAGGGTGTTGTCCCCATATCTATTCCTTAAGGGTTAGTATGGAATCACCTCCTATACATAGGAAATCGATCCCTTCAGTGAAACTTCTGAGATATAGTTCTTGGAATCCCTCTGTAAGGCCCAAAGTAAGATCTTATATTCATCTTTGTGAACTTGGTGGTGTTTTAGGTATCATCGTGACCAAAAATAAGTCAGTTCTGATCCTCTACTTAGCAGGTTAATGTATATTGAGTTGTTGGTAAATCCCATGGCCTTGGGGGTGATCCTCATCTATGTATCGTATCTCTTCAAACATTCTGTGTGTACTTCTAATAGAAGTACCTGAAGAGTATTACCACTAGGACAGACATCATCAGTTCTATAAGACTCATGGAGTGTGTTCTCCTAGATGAGTGATATGTGAAACCTTAAATCTGAAATTTGAGGTTGGCATTATGGTTGTGAATTTACCTCTTGACTGCATGCATTTGTTGAGTATATCTAGATATTCATGTTATGTGTATTATAGACATATACGTGTGTAGAGATGATTTTATTATTTTATTGTATGCTTTGTGGTTTTGGGGTATCCTACTGTATATTTTTGTACTCACCCATATATGGGATTTTTATGCACATGTCGTGTCATGTGATAACAATTGACCTTTTGATAGAGTTCTAGATGGATTGGGACCAAATGGTGCTTAGTGATATCGGACAAACCATGGTGTGTTCTTGCGGTATCTTGACAGAAGTCCCCAATTTTAATTTCATGTTGGACTTATTTTCAGACTCTTTCTGTCATGCTTGTATTTGGACCTGTTTATATTTATTTACTTTCTATCATACTATGGTTGTGGTATTCATATATATGCATTCATGGTTGTTCAGTTTCTTTTACATTTTATCATTGTATAGGCTTGGATATGTGGGCATGTTTACAAGTACTTAGGCTAAGGTCTCCCATGTTAGTGATATTCCTACTCAACTCTAGTCACCAGCCCCTGGCATATTAGAGGCGAGCTTAGCAATTCGTGTCATAGACCCCATTGGGATGGGTCATGATAGTTAAAAACAAATATGTCATAAGGGGATACATATTCAGATTGAGGTTTTCATATTCATATTTTATATATTATCATAACCTTTTTAGTTTTAGTATTTGGTTGAAACAGAATCACAAAAATGAAGCTGAAAATGTATGTATCCAAAAACCATTGTGTCTTATAACTGAATAAGGGAGCATAACTAAATGGTTGAGAATTTTAGTATGTACCTATTATGATGTAAAAGATGAGTTTCCTAGTATTAACTAATGTAAAAATATTGATATAATAATAGAAATTAATTCTTGGTACTTTTAGCTATTCTAATTAGGGAAGTAAAATTTATCGATAACATTTTGGTATATTCTAAATGTTAATGAAGATTATGTGAAACATCTCAGGATTTTTCATTAGTTGTTTTGAATTAAAGGTATATAAATATATATTAAATGGTATTAATAACCTTGAAAAGTGATTTTATTAAAAGGTTATATTTTGGGGGATAACTATTGGAGAACACATTATTGAAGCATGGATACACTACGGCAAAAAAGGCATTTAGCGGCGGTTTTTTTTTCGTTTCGTGGCGGTTTAAACCGCCGCTAAATCGATTGGCGGCGGTTTTTCAAAACCGCCGCTAAATCGTGCGTTGGGAAACTATTTCGCGGCGGTTTTCAAAACCGTCGCAGAACGTTTCGCGATGGTTTTTCTTATTTTTTTATTTTTGTTATTTTTGTTATTTTTGTTATTTTTTTTATTTTTAATTTTATATATTTATTTATATATATATATATATTTATTTATTTATATATTTATTTATATATTTATTTATATATTTATTTTTCGTATTTATTTATATATTTATTTCGTATTTATTTTATTTATTTATTTATATATTTATTTATATATTTATTTTTCGTATTTATTTATATATTTATTTCATATTTATTTTATTTATTTATTTATTATATTTATTTATTTATTTCGTATTTATTTATTTTATTTATTTTATTTATTTATTTTATTTCGTATTAATTATTTATTTTTTTTATTTCGTATTTATTTTATTTATTTATTTATTTTATTTTGTATTTATTTTATTTATTTATTTATTTTGTATTATTTTATTTACTTTATTTATCCATGCATGCACATGCACATGCACATGCACACGCATACCCATGCAATATAAAGAAATTCTGCGTTTGGTGAGATTTGAACCCCTAACCTCTTGCATAATTTCCAAAGACTTTACCACTCCAGCAAGCTCGTCATGTGGTTAATAAACAAAATTTAATATACTTATATATATTAATTGAATAAACAAATAATACATAAATAATAGATATAAACTCAATAATAATAAATAATAAATAATAAATAATTAATAATTAATAATTAATAATAAATAATGAATAATAAATAATCAATAATCAATAATAAATAATAAATATTATATAATAAATGATAAATAATAAATAATAAAAAATAACTAATAAATAATAACTAATAAATAATAAATAATAAATAATAAATAAATATAAATAGTAAATAATAAATAATAAATAATAAATAATAAATAATAAATAATAAATAATAAATAATAAATAATAAATAATAAATAATAAATAGTAAATAATAAATAATAAATAATAAATAATAAATAATAAATAAATATAAATAATAAATAATAAATAATAAATAACAAATAATAAATAAATATAAATAATAAATAATAAATAATAAATAATAACTAATAAATAATAACTGTTAAATAATAAATAACAAATAAATATAAATAATAAATAATAAATAATAAATAATAAATAATAAATAATAAATAATAAATATAAATAATAAATAAATATAAATAATAAATAATAAATAGAAAATAATAAATAATAAATAATAAATAAATATAAATAATAAATAATAAATAATAAATAAATATAAATAATAAATAATAAATAATAAATAAATACTAATAATAAATAATAAATAATAAATAAATATAAATAATAAATAATAAATAATAAATAATAAATAAATATAAATAATAAATAATAACTAATAAATAATAAATAATAAATAAATATAAATAGTAAATAATAAATAATAAATAATAAATAATAAATAATAAATAATAAATAAATATAAATAATAAATAATAAATAATAAATAAATATAAATAATAAATAATAAATAATAAATAATAAATAATAAATAATAAATAATAAATAAATATAAATAATAAATAAATAATAAATATTAATAATAAATAATAAATAATAAATAAATAATAAATAATAAATAATAAATAATAAATAATAAATAAATATAAATAATAAATAATAACTAATAAATAATAAATAATAAATAAATATAAATAGTAAATAATAAATAATAAATAATAAATAATAAATAATAAATAATAAATAATAAATAAATATAAATAGTAAATAATAAATAGAAAATAATAAATAATAAATAATAAGTAATAAATAAATATAAATAATAAATAACTAATAATAAATAAATATTAATAATAAATAATAAATAATAAATAAATATAAATAATAAATAATAAATAATAAATAATAAATAATAACTAATAAATAATAACTAATAAATAAATATAAATAATAAATAATAAATAATAAATAAATATAAATAATAAATAATAAATAAATATAAATAATAAATAAATAAATATAAATAATAAATAATAAATAAATATAAATAAATATAAATAAATATAAATAATAAATAAATATAAATAATAAATAAATATAAATATAAATAATAAATAAGAAATAAGAAATAAATATAAATAAATATAAATAATAAATAATAAATAATAAATAATAAATAAATAGAAAATAATAAATAATAAATAAATATAAATAATAAATAATAAACATATATAAATAATAAATAATAAATAATAAATAATAAATAAATATAAATAATAAATAATAAATAAATATAAATAATAAATAATAAATAATAAATAATAAATAATAAATAAATATAAATAATAAATAATAAATAATAAATAATAAATAAATATAAATAATAAATAATAAATAATAAATAAATAATAAATAATAAATAATAAATAAATAAATATAAATAATAAATAATAAATAAATATAAATAATAAATAATAAATAATAAATAAATATAAATAATAAATAAAAATAATAATAAATAAATATAAATAATAAATAATAAATAATAAATAATAAATAATAAATAATAACTAATAAATAATAACTAACAAATAAATATAAATAATAAATAATAAATAACAAGTTACAAATAATAGATAATAAATAAATTAAAGTATATTATAAATAATAAATAATAAATAATAAAGGAAACACATGAAAAAGTATGAAAAGATGTGATAAGGGATGAAAAATCATGAAAACGCATGAAAAAAGATGGAGAAGCATATGAATAATGAGGCATTAGAAGAAATGAGAACGCATGAAAACTCGTGACAACTATGGAAAACTCCTTAATAATTCAACATAATCATCATAATAACCCATAAAAACCCATTGATAAAGATAACAAGTCATGGAAACCCAAATAAACAGTAATAAATGGAGCTACCGTTAAAACCCGTCAAAACGGTCATAAAGAGACAAAAACATTGGACTCACATTAACGGAGATAACTTATGATCCGAGAGTCCGTTTTAGATCCGCAACCTGTCAAACCAAAGATCCTAAAACGATCTTCAACCTGAAAGGTGAAAGAGTCCGAATGGACAGATGGATCGGAAGTTATGACCATTTAAAAAAAGCTGACGGAGAACGGGTGCTAGAAACAAGGCATTGAAAAACATAACAAACCCGATACCCACTAAAAAGGTCATAACATATGATCTAGGAGTGCATGTGGGCGCCGCGACAAGTCAAACTGAAGCTCATGGAACGAGCTATGATCTGGCAGGTAGAGGAGGCCGAACTGACATGCGGATCGAAAGTTAGGTCTGTTTAAAGACAAGTTCGACGGGATACCGGTGACAAAAATAGGGTTTTGGAGGCCTTAGAAGGGGTTTTTGGGGTCTAAAAACATGACAGAAGCTTTCTTTTGTTGAACTGGTGCGTATCTCTCTTCGCTGGCTTCGATTTGATATGTGGTAGAGCCCAAACGGACACCCGGAGCGAAAGTTATGGATGTTTGAAGTTGGAGAACTTTTTTCAACTTTTTTATAACTCTAATATCTTCCACACCTTAGACCATCTCACGGATTTGATTATATGTGCCTCTAGATCTCTTCATGAGCTTCGATTTGACTGTTCGTGGCACTTCAACAGATGCTCGGATCAAAAGTTATGGTTGTTTTAGTGATTTCGGGGTTTCTCGCGTTTTTTTTATTTTTTTCATTTCATTTCGCAGCGGTTTTACCGAAACCGCCGCTAATCCTCGAATGAAATTAAAAAAAATTAAAAAATAAATAATTTTTTTTTGTTGTTTAGCGGTGGTTTTTTCGCGATGGTTCGTAAAACCGCCGCGAAATGGCGGCCCGAAAACGTATTTTGCGGCGGTTTTTAAAACCGCCGTGAAAAAACCGCCGCTAAACTGCAGTTTTCTTGTAGTGATAACTCTTCTGTTTAATATATGCATGATGATGAGATAATAAAGTGCGGTTTGATTTTTAATAAGTAAGATAGTTTTGGTAACCTTGGGATTGATAATTGATTCATGATATTTTTGGTGGAGTTTTTCTCATTTTTTAAATTATGATATAAATTACCAAGTGTAATACCTTAGAAACTACTGGTTAATACCATCTAAAGATTAAAGATAGAGTTACTTTTTATAAGAATATATAACTATAATGTAGATTATTGAATTGGATATTCAAATGTTTTTGGTAAAGGTATGATATAGATAATATATAACTTGGGTATATACATTCTTGGTTATATGATTATAGGAGTGACTAATGTTGTTTGAGAAAGGATAAGTTGGATTTTGAGAGCATAGATGTAAGGACCCGACCCTAGTTTCCCGGAGCCGGTGCCTTATTTGATTACGTTGGCATACATACAAGGAATACGAATCTCAAAGGACCAACTAGTTTAGTAGATTTTGGAAACAAGATACATAAATAAATTTAACATTACATCATGAAGGGAAATACAACACTAATTAATTCCACTAGAAACATCATGTCTCATAGATTATGCTTGCAATTCATTCATAATTTTCTTCTTCATGTCCTGTGAAAAATGAAAGATAAGAAAGGGGTGAGATCAAACGCTTAGTAAGAGTAAGCAATACAGCAGAATATAGCATAAACATAATACATGGTGCATAATTGAAAACACATGCCTTTAATAATAAACTTGCACACATTATGGAAGGAATAAGAGCCATGTAAATAACTCTATAATGAAACATAATCATGGGTATTCTACTAGTCGAATAACCATATAAACTTTCAATTACTAGCTTCATAATGAGGGAAGTGCATATTCTGGACATTCTGAAACATTTTTTCAAGGTCTCGTCCAGGACGTCTAATGATTAAGGGCTTGGCCAAAATCTATATAACACATTGGGAAAGGCATCGGCCAATTCCACGTCTATTTTTCTCATGAGACCTACTGATGCATAGAGGGGCTATAGCGGGCCCCACCCATCACATAATAATTCCAACGCATTCCTCATATTAGTGGGGATAAACATAAACAACATATACATTCATATTGAAACTATCATATGAAATGTAACTATCTTTCCCTAATCATTAATCATAAAACACTAACCATTCCGAGTAATATGGTGAATGCTTTTAGGATAGATCATCCAAAATATATTTAGTCATAAACCATTAATTCAAATATGGTATATGACTTCACAAATTATTAAACCCAATAATATATAAGAAACAACAAGAGTGTTGAATCAAATGAAAATACTCTTATAAAATCATTAAGCAATCTTGAGAAAAATACTCTTCTATTTTGAAAAGAAGAGTTCTTTTGGAAAATATTTGTATAAAACCATATGTGAAGTAAGATAGTATTTTTGTAATAAAATGAGTGTTTTTAGAAATATAATGGTTTCCAAAAACATATTATAGAGTGCTCTTGAAAATAGATATGGATTTGAGAGATTCCCTTATATCGGGCTTGTATTTTGGAAACAGTTTTGAAAGTTTCTTTTAAAACATGTAAATATCCATAAAATAGGTAAGGATTATGGTTTTTGTACATATATATAAAACTCACACAGAATTTATGAGTATTTAATAACAATATATAATAATTTAATTGAGGTAATTAGACGATTAAAGTAACCCAAATGAAAATGGAAGTTTGGGTGGAAAACCCTTACCTTAACTCTAAACGTGTTCCACTCTTGTACTTAAGATCCTGGAATATGAAATTATACTTATTAATAACTTATTTCAGAATCTATTATACATTTATTTAGTTTATCATAATACTGGTTAGTTCATTTATGTATTTATTGATAAGTTATTGTATTGAATTTCGTCGTTCGGGAGTGTTTGTTTTCCTTATTTTTCATAATCGGTTCACTTGTTCTTAAGTAATGAAGTGGTATGGATGTAAAACTCAAGAATTGAAATTAAATATTATTTATGAACATACAGAATTTTTAATGTCCATTTCTATCATTTGGTTACATGGAATGAGGGTGAATCATTAAATGACAATCACTACACTTATTTGGCGGTTTTTGGTTTATTATAAACTAGTTTTGTTACATAAATTAATAACATGTACATATAATGGTTCCTGAATATTAATTAGGTTGTAATACATATATTATTGTCTGGTTAAACCATAAATATGGTTTCATTACCAGTAATGAAGGAAATATTGAATAACAAAACTTCGTCGTCCACGAAGGTTATAAATTGGAACCTCATGGACATTGATTTCGTTTATAAAAATAAAAGGGAGGGAGTAAGAATATGGATGATGGTTATTCCATTAACATGATATAAATCCATTATATAGATTATAATGTAGTTATAATGGTAATTTGGACAGAGGAGGTGAGTAGAGGATAACAAAAGAAGATAAATTCAAATGAAACTAAAAGAAAAAGAAAGGTGCTTTACCTATTGAAATAACTTCCTCGAGAACCTCCTTAAGGGAAGGGATTTTGGTCTTTTGGAAATCCCAAGAGCTTCCTGGTAGTGTGGAGTGACTAGTTAAGGGTATTTTGGTATAACTTTGAGGATATTAAAGGCTTATAGGAGTGAAGAGAAGAGGGATTGATGAGGGGTTTTTATAGTGGAGGAGAGGGGTAAATTTTGAATATTTAATTAATTATTTTATAATTTCCCTGAAGACAACCAATAGTGTTGTTTCATGTGACCCCTAATAGTAATAAGTGCATGTGAGTTCGAACCAAATGTTCTTACATCACTTGTGATGTCATTAATAGTGTATTTAACTGATAATTTGTATATACGGTATTTTATCGTATTTCACTATTCATCAAAAATTCTAGAATTTCAGAAAAATCCCAAAACTTTAACCCTACCATTTTTCGAAATTTAGAATTCAAAAATGAACTCCATTTTTCAAAATTAATTTTATAAATATTATTAATTTAATTTTTAAATAAAGTTATAATTAATTCAAAAAATAACAATTTTAAAGGTGCAATTAGTTTTATTTCACATTGAAAAATTAATTAAGATATAATTATCTTATTTCCTTAAGAAAATAAAATAATATTATTATTTACTATTCCAAAGGGTCATATTACAATTCATATTACTATTCATAAGGGTATGTTTCTATTCACCAAAAAATCAAGTTTGTTCTATCAGACTCTAAATGACTTACTGATCATTACTCTAGATGACCCTTTATTGAAATTCAAAACATAGAAGAGGAAAAGTTGAGTTTAACTTCTAGATTATAAAATGAACTCAATGTTTATTTTCAAAACCTTGGGGTGTTACATTCTTCCCCCCTTCAGAAATTTTTCCCTCAAAATTTCATTTTACAATCTAGTCCAAAAACAGGTGGGGGTACTTTTCCTTTATTGCTTCTTCCAGTTCCCATGTTGCCTCTTCGTACTTATGGTTTTGCCATAGTACCTTGACTAGATGAATAGTCTTTTTTCATAGAACTTTGTCTCTACGATCCAATATTTTCACTGGCTTCTCCTCATAGGAAAGATCATCCTCCAACTGTACCAACTCTGAAGAGAGTACATGTGAAGGGTCTGGTATGTACTTCCTTAAGAGGGATACATGAAAGATATCATGTACTTTCGACATGGTAGGTGGAAGTGTCAGTCGATACGCCACAGTTCCAACTCGATCAAGGATCTCAAAAGGGCTGTTATACCTAGGACTTAGCTTTCCTTTCTTCTAAAACTGCATGACCTTCTTCCATGGAGATATGCGCAGAAATACTATGTCTCCAACTTTGGACTCAAGTTCTCGTGGACGGTTATCTGCATAACTCTTTTGTCAACTTTGGGCTACCTTGATTTGTTGTTGAATGGTTTTCACCTTCTCCACCATTTCTTCAACCAATTTAGGTCCTAGAAGCTTTCTCTCACCGACTTCATCCCAACACGCTAGTGTTCTACACCTTTTCCCCTAAAGGGCTTCATATGGTGTCATTCGGATTCTCGGGTGGAAAATGTTATTGTAGGAGAATTAAACCAGTGGAAGATATTGGTACCATCCTCCTTTTAATTCCATATAACATGATCTCAACATATCCTACAGTGTCTAAACAGTCCACTCAGATTGGCCATCAGTTTGAGGATGATAGGTCGTACTGAAGTCAAGTTCAGTGCTTAAATCATGTTTGAGACTTCTCCAAAACTTTGAGGTGAATCTAGGATCATGGTCGGATACAATAGAGAGTGTTACTCCATGTAGCCTTACCACTTATTTGGTGTATATCCGTGCAAGTTGATCCCATGATAAGTCCTCTCGAATCGTGATAAAGTGAGATGTCTTTGTAAGACGATCCACAATGACCCACATAGCATTGTTTCCTCTAGATGTCCTTGGAAGTCCAGTGACAATTTCCATGGTAATGTACTCCCAATTCCATGATGGTATGGGTAGTGGTTGCATCATCCCTTTAGACTTTTTCCTCTCAACACTCACTTGTTGACAAACCAGGAACTTTGATGTATATTCAGAAATCTCCCTTTTCATATTGTCCCACCAAAAGTTTTCTTGGAGATCTCGATACATATTTGTGCTACCAAAATTTATATAGAAATTAGAGCTATGAGAATCATCCAATAGTTCCCTCTTAAGCTTGGTAATAGTAGGAACACAAATCCTCTTCCTGAATTTCAAAATTCCACCTTCATATGAGAAGTCAGTCAACTTCCCATCATTTATACCTTTAATTTTCTTTTGAAAATCCTCATCATCATCCTAAGAACTTTTTATCTTCTCCAGTAAAGAAGTTTGGGAAACCATTTGAAAAAGTAGTGATGTGTTACCTTCCTTGATAATTCCCATATCCATCTTTACTAGATTCATGAACATAGGATCCCTTTCAACTCTCATATTATTCATAATTCAACGGTTCTTTCTACTCAAAGCATCTACTACCTTATTTTCTTTCCCCAGGTGGTAGTTTATTGTGAAATCATAATCTTTGAGTAGCTCAATCCACCTCCTTTGTCTCATGTTGAGTTATTTTTGTGAGAATATATATTTCAAACTCTTATGATCTGTATATATCTCAAATTTTTCTCCATATAGGTAATGCCTCCAAAATTTAGAGCAAAAATTACCACTGATAACTCAATATCATGAGTTGGATAGTTTTTTTCATGATTTTTTAGCTACCTAGATGCATAGGAAATCACTCAATCATTATCAATAAGGACACAACACAATCCTTTCTTTGATGCATCTCTATAGATAACAAACCCATCATTACCCGATGGTAGGGTCAGGATCAAAGAATACACTAACCTCCTCTTCAATTATTCAAAACATTCTTCACATTCATTTTTTCATATGAACTTAACCCTTTTTCATGTGATTTTGGTCATTGGGTTGGCTAAACGGGTAAAGTTTTGAAGGAAACGCTGATAATAACCTGCTAAACCAATAAAACTATGTACCTCAGTTACTTTTGTAGGAGTAGGACATTCTTGAACAATTTTTTTCTTCACAGGATCTACAGATATTCCATCATTAGAGACAATTTTGCCCAGAAAGGAAACTTATTGGAGCCAGAAATCACACTTTCTAAACTTCCCATATAATTCATTTCTTCTCAAAGTCTTAAGAATAGTGCGCAAGTGATTTTCATGTTCTTCATAGATTTTAGAGTACAGCAGGATATCATCAATAAACACCACCACAAAGTCATCAATATATTCCTTGAACACTCTATTCATCAAATCCATGAAAATTTATGGTGCATTAGTTAGTCCAAAATGCATTAATGTAAACTCGTAATGCCCATACCTGGTTCAGAATGCTATTTTTGGAATGTCTTCTTTCCTCACAAGTAACTGATGATATCCAGATCGAAGATCAGTCTTCGAAAAATATTGGGCTCCATGAAGTTTATTGAATAAATCATCAATTTGTGGAAAAGGATACTTATTCTTTATTGTGACAGCATTGATTTCCCTATAATCAATGCACAACCTTATAGACCCATATTTCTTCGTAACAAAAATAACAGGGGATCCCCATGGAGAAATGCTATGGAAAATAAATCCTTTATCACTCAATTATTCTAGTTGTTTCTTTAGCTCCACTAAATCCACAGTGGACATTCTATAAGGGGTCTTTGATATGGACCTTGAACCAGAAATTAAGTCAATGGAAAACTCAATTTCCCACTCTAGAGGATGTCCAGGTAAATCCTCTATAAAGACATCAATATATTCTTTCACAAAAAGTACATCTTCTATTTGAACATTCTTTTCCTCACCCATAGTTATTTCATTCTCTTCCTCCCCAATAATTGAATTTAGTTGAACAACTTGGGGTGGATCTAGATAAGAATCAGGTGGTGACGTTTCTACTCTAAATACAAGGTACTCCTTATCATCATCAAAAAAATTAACCTCCTTCTTCTTACAATAAATTTTCACATCATGGTCCAAAATCCAATCCATACTAAGGATTATATCAAATTCAATCATTGGTATGACAATGAGATCCGCAGATAAAGAACATTTATGTGCCATAATGGGAACTGATTCACAAAACTTTGTTGCAATGATACTTCTCTTAGGAGTTTTGACTGACAAATCCCTTGTTAAATCAAATTGAAAATATCTAATTTTCTTAACAAATTGGGAATATATGAAACAATTCGATGATCCATAATCAAATAAAGCATTGGATAAGTTTGATGAAATGATCAAAGTACCTGCCACCATGTCATTTAGAACTTCAACCTCTATAGTTGTGATCACATAAGCTTGTCCTTGCTCCCTTGGCCTTTTCTATTGCATATTTCCTTGATGCTTTGGAAAATCATTAGCATAGTGTCCCATATCCCGACCATTATAGCATTGAACATTAGTTGACTCTTTCTTCCCCTTTAAATCACCAACAAGATGGCCTTTCTGACCACATTTTTAGCATACTCATTTTCTCTTTAAGCACGCACCAGGGTGTTTCCTTCCACAATTATCACAGGGTGGAAATTCAAATCTTCACTTCTTCCTTATTTCCTTATTTCCTTTCCTAGAGTTCTCAGTAGACCTCTTCTTTTCTTGATTTTTCTTAAAGTCATAAGACTTAGAGAATTCTTTTTCTATCTTGATAGCACATGAAACTATATCCTCATATGATGAAAAACTTTGGGATACCAGTTCCTGTCAGAGGAATGGATTTAGGCCATAAAAGAATCGATAAATTTTTCTCCTTGGATTTTGTATGTAGTCCATAGCATATATTGCTAACCTTGTAAAGTTAGCTTCATACTTTACAACATTATCATCTTCCTTCTGCCTTAGATTCAAGAATTGTCTCTCCATATATGTTCTCTGTTCGCGAGGAAAGTATTTCTCTAGGAAGATTTATTTAGAATCTTTCTATTCCATCTCTTCTATTTCTTCCACCTCCTTTGTGTTTTGGATTAATGACCACCACTGATCCACATCTCCTGATAGCTGATAAACTGCCATGATGACCTTATCTCTTTAATTACATCCCAAAGTAAGAAATATCTTCTCGAGGGAACTTATCCACTGCTCAGCTACAAATGGGTTTGTAGTCCCATTGAATGATGGAGGCTATTGTCACATAAAGCGATCTAGCATAGATCATCCATGTGGTGGATCTAGATGCTCCATACGGGTAAAGTTATTATTCATAACCTGAGTAAGTTTTCCTAGTATAGTTATGAGTTGCTCAGCACCAGTCACATCACCAGAGCCAACATCATTATCTTGCATCGGAAAAAAATCCCTACAGGGGACATGTGCATTTGTGTGGTTTCCATTCCTTCCACTAGGAACCATTTATAAATAATGGCATACACTATATTAGGGTATGAATCATAATTTATAATATCAATGTAAAAAAATACTAAGCATAAATTTAAATTTTACGCATAGCTAATCACTTAATCATAAACATTGTCTCTTTGGGGAAAAATTACATTTAAATCCTTCATAATGGCTTGTAAAGAAAATGTGAATTATCCTAAGTATATCCCCCATGATTGTTGTAACCAAGAGTGCAGCAAGGCCCACTGTCATAAACTAGGATACCCCAGGTCAATCCCGAAACTCCTTGTATGAGTTTTCACTCCTAGGTATATTTGTGCCAAATCCACCTCTACCTACTCTTATCCAGACAGGGATATATTGCTTGAATGACCCACATAATCTATTAATTACCAAAATATCAGGACGTTCTTGTTTTTTTTATCCTCAAATACTCACTTAGGTATTCTTCCCTAATCAATGTTTCTAAGTTTTCTACTAAAATTCCACTGATACCAACTGTATGGACCCGACCCCAGTTTCCTGGAGCTGGTGCCTTATTTGATTACGTTGGTATACATACAAGGAATATGAATCTCAAAGGACCAAGTAGATAGGTATACATACAAGGAATATGAATCTCAAAGGACCAAGTAGTTTAATATCTTTTGGAAGCAAGATACATAAATAAGTTTAACATTACATCATGAAGGGAAATACAACACTAATTTTTTCCACTAGCAACATCATGTCTCCTAGATTATTCTTGCAAGTCATTCATAATTTACTTCTTCATGTCCTGTGAAAAATGAAACATAAGAAATGGGTGAGCTCAAATGCTCAGTAAAAGTAAGAAATATAGCTTAAGATAGCATAAACATAAGACATGGTGCATAATTTAAAACACATGCCTTTAATAATAAAATTGCACACATTATGGCAAGAATAAGAGCTGAGTAAATAATGCCATAATGAAACATAATCAAGGGTATTCTACTAGTCGAATAACCACATGAACTTTCAATTACTAGCTTCATAATGAGTTAAGTGAATATACCAAACATTATGAAACATTTTTTCAAGGCCTCAGCCAAGACTTATAATGATTAAGGCCTCGGCCAAAATCCATATAACACATTGGGAAAAGTCTCATCCAATTACATGTCTATTTGTCTCATGAGACCTACCGATGCATTGAGGGGCTATAAAGGGACCCACCTCTCACATAATAAGTCCAATGCATTCCTTATATTAGTGGGGATAAACATAAATAACATATACATTCATATTTAAACTATCATATGAAATGTAACAATCTTTCCCCAATCATTAAACATAAAACATTAACCATTCCAAGTAATATGGTGAATGTTTTTAGGATAGATCATCCTCAATAGAGTTAGTCATAAACCATTAAATAAAATATGGTATATGAATTCATAAATTATTAAACCCAATAATACATAAGAAACAACAAGAATGTTGAATCAAATGAAAATACTCTTATAAAATCATTAAGCAATCTTGATATAAATACTCTTCTATTTTGAAAAGAAGATTTATTTTGAATAATATTTTTATAAAACCAGAAGTGAAGTAAGATATTATTTTCATAATAAAATGTGTTTTTTTATAAAGATAATGGTTTCCAAAAATAGATTATAGAGTGATCTTGAAAATAGATATGGATTTGAAAAATTCCCTTGTATCAGGCTTGTATTTTGAAAATAGTTTTGAAAGTTTCTTTTAAAACATGTAACAATCCATAAAATAGGGAAGGATTATGATTGGTGTAAATATATATAATACCCACACATAATTAATGATGATTAAATAATAATATATAAGAATTTCATTGAGGTAATTAGACAATGAAAGTAACCCGAATGAAAATGGAAGTTCGGGTGGAAAAACTGTACCATAACTCTGAACGTGTTCCGTTCTCGTAATTAAGCTCATGGAATATGAAATTATACTTATTAATAACTTATTTCATAACCTATTAGACATTCATTTAGTTTATCATAATTGTGGTTAGTTTATTTATGTCTTTATTGATAAATTATTGTATTGAACTTCGTCGTTCTGGAGTGTTTTTTTCCTTATTTTTCATAATCAGTTCACTTGTTCTTAAGTAATGAAGTGGTATGGAAGTAAAACTAAAGAATTGAAATTAAATATTATTTATGAACATCCAGAATTTTTAATTTCCATTTCTATCATTTGGTTACTTGGAATGAGGGTAAATCATTAAATGACAATCACTTCGATTATTTGGCGGTATTTTGGATTATTATGAACTAGTTTTTTCACATAAATTAATAATATGTACATATACTGGTTCCTGTATATTAATTAGGTTGTAATACATATATTATAGTCCAGTTCAACCTTAAATATGGTTTCATTACCAGTAATGGAGGAAATATTTAAGAATGAAACTTCGTTATCCACAAATATTATAAATTGGAACCTCATGGACGTTGATTTCGTTTATAAAAATAAAAGGGAGGGAGTAAGAATATGGATGATGGTTCTTCCATTAATAGGATATAAATATAGTATATATATGATAATGGAGTTATCATGGTCATTTGTATAGATTAGGTGAGGATAGGATAACAAAAGAAGATAAATTCAAATCAAACTAAAAGAAAAAGAAAGGTGCTTTACCTCTTGAAATAACTTCCTCGAGAACCTCCTTAAGGGAAGGGATTTTGGTCTTTTTGTAAGACCAAGAACTTCCTGGTCATGGGGAGTGACTAGGGAAGGGTATTTGGGTAGAACTTTGAGGAGATTCAAGGCTTAGAGGAGTGAATAGAAGAGGGATTGGTGAGGGGTTTTTATAGTGGAGGAGAGGGGTAAATTTTGAATATTTAATTAATTATTTTATTATTTCCCTCAAGACAACCAATAGTGTTGTTTCATGTGAACCCTAATAGTAATAAGTGCATGTGAGTTTAAAACAAGTGGTCTTGCATCACTTGTGTTGTCATTAATAGTGTATTTAACTGATAATTTGTATATATTGTATTTTATCATATTTCACTATTCATCAAAAATTCTAGAATTTCAGAAAAATCCAAAAACTTTACCCCTAACATTTTTCGATGTGTAGAATTCAAAAATGAACTCAATTTTTCAAAATTAATTTTCTAAATATTATTAATTTAATTTTTAAATAAAGTCATAGTTAATTCTAAAAATAACAATTTTAAAGGTGCAATTAGTTTTATTTCACATTGAAAAAATAATTAAGATCTCATTATATTATTTCCTTAAGAAAAAAAAATAATAATATTATTTACTATTAATAAGGGTCATATTACTATTCATAAGGGTATGTTACTATTCACAAAAAAATCAAGTTTGTTCTATCAGACTCTAAATGACTTACTGATCACAACTCTAGATAACCGTTTTTTGAAATTAAAAACATAGAAGAGGCAAAGTTGAGTTTAACTTCTAGATTATAAAATGAACCCAATATTTATTTTCAAAACCTTGGGGTGTTACAATAGATTTCAATGATTTTTGGTTTTTGGATATTTTAAGAAAGTTAATAGTAATTTGGATTTCTATTTTAAGTATTAGGTTAATGAGCATGAGAGAACCCAACTCAAAGTAAAAAAGGGTTAAACAAATAATGATATATGCCAAAATGAGAGTGATATAGGTTGAATTGAGTGTGATGTAAGTTGAGTTTTAAGAACTATAGGCTAACGTGATAGTGTTATAAAGTGATACATCTTGAGGTTAAATTTTACTATGTTTATTTATGATAATTATCTTATAATAATCATCACTTGTGTTAACTTTCATGGCTTTAGTAATGGATAAAGTTTAAAATAACCAAGTTAACAATGGATAACAAGGAAAATATAGAAACTATCCCAAAGAAAACCCTAATAGGATAAGGGATGGAGTGGTAAATATTGTAATTATTCCAAACTAGTTACCAAGAATTATGATTAACAACATGAACGTAGTTAAAATCCCAAACACACCAAACAAGAGGAGGATGGAATCTAATAGAAATTTAGGTGACCATGATCAAAAATTAAAGAAGATTTGGTTTCCTACATTTCAAAAATGTGGTAAGAAATATGTGATAATTTTTTTAAATAGATGGCTAAATGATATAAGTATAGAGATAAAGTTCATTATAATCACAAGTGTAATGGAATGAGAGAAGTTATAAAAAGTCTATTGCTTCAATTATAGGAGAGTTGGACATTATGTGGCTCAATTTCCCAATCAGAGGGACAACAAGGGAGACAGTCACCAACATCCAAATGAACAAGTAAAATCATGTGCAACTACTACTAATGTATCACATAGTTAGTTTTCACTCTATATTTTCTAGTGTCCTATGTCATGAAAGTTTTCACTAACTACTGGATATTTAGTTATAAATAAAAAACTATAGTGGTATGATTATCATTTAAATCATTTTAAGTTTTATGGGAAGTTATTACTTATGGATATAGATATTCTTCCCTTGATATAATTCTATGTGAAATTGGGAATGGGTTAGCTCGCTTTATAAATTTCTTATAATAATTTCTTAATATAGATAAATCTTATTCCACATTCTAAATAAACCCATGATCATCTAGTGGTGTATGGTTAATTATGAGTTCCGTATATAAATTATTATGATCTTATGAGTCAAATTTTGAGGATGCAATTTAATTAAGGGGAGAAGAATGTAACAACCATCGATCCTAACATATGATTACCTTTAAATAATTAAATGTGTTTAATATCTTCACAAGAAACACCAAGCATAAATAAAACCATGATATATTTAGATAAAATATAAATCTTTAAGTATGATCGTTAATACCAAACCACTGAATTAGCAGGAACTGATAGGATTACCTAATTTCGAAAATATATGTATAAATAAAATAAAAAATACTTTTAATATGAATTAAATTCAATTAGTTTACCTAAAATGAATAATAAGATCATTTATTTTTTAGAAAAGTAATTTTATAAAAAAAATACATTTTTATGTGATATGAATTTCTATTTTAAGAAACATATGATTAATGATAAATTATATTTTATATTAATAAATTTTGAACACCTATTTATTTGGTAGATGACATGAAATAAGAACAATAATAGTTAGTATTTGAAAATTCTATTTTCTAATTAAAATAATTTTACAATTATATTTTGTGATATTTTTCAAAAAACATAATTTATAAATTTTGGAATTTTAAATTAATAAAAATGAGATTTATTATATAATTAATCATATAAAAATTGACTTATTATTAATTATTTATCATTTTCTTAAAAGTTCAGTTTTTAGTCAAAAATATGGTTTTCACCAAACTTGTAATTTTTATGACTTTACCATTATATAAGAATGGACTAGAAATTTATAAAACCTTTTAAGTAACCAAATATTAATTTTAGAAATAATAATATACATTTTAAAATATTATTTTAACTTATAAAACCTATGAAAAACATTTTTATAACTAATTAAAATGTTACTTCAATATAAAAATTATTTTAGGTCTTTTATTTGAATTAGGTAATTTTCAAGAAAGAATAAATTTTGGATTTTCTTGGAAGTCTCATGTCCATTATTTTTTATATTAATTAAATTAATTTCATTAAAATTAGTATCAAATATAATGTTATATAATATTTAAATTTAAATCTTAAAATGTTATTTCTCAAAAAAATTGTTTTTAAGCGACTAAGTGTGTTTATTTTAAAATTAGCATTTTACACCATTAGAAATTTTATTTGATTAAATTATTTTAAAATTTAAATTATAAGTATAAAAGTAGGTAAAAATTAAAATCTTAATCTTTATAATTAAAATTAATTACTAGGGTTATAAATTAATTACCAAGTTAAATGTAAATTTGGGTAAAAGACGAAAGGTTAAAAAGGCCTTAAAATGCTCAATATTGTCTCAAAAAATAGTTTTTCAGGTGATTTTTGATCCACAATCATTGTTTTATCTAATATTTTCCATCGTGTAGCTTTTTTCACTTGAATATAATCCTTACATTATTGAAAAGGTGTGGGTTACTTCCAAAACTACCATTCCCTTCACTTATAAAAGGGTAACATCTACACCACTTCAAAACATGCCTTTATTTTAATTTTATCATTAAAAATATGAAATATATATCCTCATATAACCCTAAAAAACATTCAAAATATTTTTTTCACTATTAGTTATCATAAGGACTCATTTCTAAGGAGACTTCTAAGGAAAATTCAAGTCTTCAGCATGAGTATTATCAACTTGTTTTCTTTTATTCTTAATTATCTTATTTAGAATTTATTATATCAACAATAACATAATAATATTAGTATAATTTATATACTTTAATATTATTATATTAAGTTTATTATCAATTTTTACTTATATAGCCCATCCATTTAGATAAACAAAACTATTTTTCATGAGTTGTGGGAACTACCGCCACCACAACGCAATGTGTTTTGTTTCCCTTCACCACCTTACAAGGTTGGATATAAGGATGGTATTAAATGATAAATATTATATTTATTATATAATTAAAGTTATATTATGATAAATTAGAGAACCTATTAATGATGTGATCAGAAAATTATCATCATTAATTTAATCATTTAAAATAAGTGTACTAAGAGGATAACTATTTATTCAAATTATGTAATATTTTCATTTCCATTAATTATTATTATAAGTACTTATAATTATTACATATCACACAAATATAAACTAAATAATTTAATTATTATTCTATTATAATTATATTAAATTTAAACCATCTCATAGTCATCCATTAATCATGGTATGTTTATGTTTGGGTTAGTTTAATCACCTACTTGAACAATACTATATATTTATGTTATGGATGAATTTGAAAACATATTTAGTAGTATAATATGATATAAATATGTAAATAATATTCTATTTTTGTTTTTTTAATGTTATATGAACGTTTAATTCATCAATTAAGAAAATACCCTTCGATTTTTAGGAATCACTAAAATATACTTTTTATCAATTTAAAATTCAAGGATAAACACTAAAACACACATGAAATGAATTTAAAAACTATTAATTAATTATAATAAATCCTTATAAGTAACCTTAATTACCTTTTAATGATTAAATTTGGAATAATAATGAATACGACCACCATTATTACAAAATCTGTACAACCGATCAATATTATAAACACCTTATGTCGAAAATAAAAAGAATTCATTTTGAGAATGACTATTTATGAAAAAGTTTAAATGAAATTGATATGAGGAAGGTTCTTAATTAAGATATTAGGATATCTATGTTTTTGATATAGGAGGTTAAATTACGTTCGTTGAAGTTAGGATAAGAGGTAAGGGTTTCAGTCACAATTTCTTTTCATCGAGTCATGTTTATGTTATACACCATGTTTTTCTTGTGTATGGTGTAATACCACCCACATTGTAATATTTATATAATTATTAAATAATATTTTATGATATTTTTTGGCACCAGAAAACACGCCCATGTAATTCATCGAATGCTTCCATGCATGATCTTGGAGCCTAGCTCATTTCACAAGCTTCAATTTGACTAGTCATGAAGCCTGAATGGAGTTATGGATCAAAATTTATGGCCATTCAAAGTTAGGTTGTTGGAAATGGCCATCCGGGACGATTTTGGGGCAAAGTACGGTTTTTTGTGCAAGAAGTAAAATCTTGCACGCAAGAATGATGGTTTTGCATGAAAGAAGTGAAATCTTGCGTGCAAGAATGGATGTTTTGTGAACAAGTATGGAATCTTTCATGAAAAAGTAAAATCTTGTGCGCGACATGTCGGAAAAACATTTTACGCATCCAATGAGATGTCATCTTCTTCCCAGGCCACCCGAAAAATGTCTAAGGAAGGTGCACGTAAGTTTTGAGAGGTGCACGCAAGATTAGCATCCACGCAAAAGATTCTTATGCACCCAAGGCGACGCCAAACTCCCCTTTGCGCGCACTCCCACCATAGGGTTCATGCAAGATTAGCATTCGCACGTAAGATTATTACGCGCCCAAGGCGACGTCAAACATCCCTTTGCGCGCGCACCTACCGCAGGGTGCACGTAAGATCACTTCCACGCCCAGAATATTACGCGCAACCGCTCCCAGGTTTTCCGACAAATACAAGTGCAGCCCCCACCCCTCAGGGGAGCTCTCTGGAGGTCGGATGCCACTCTGATGTGTGTAATATCACCTCTTCCTCGCCCGCGTAGAATAATGGAATCCTCCATGTGAGATCTTGGCAACAGGTCCCATATGTGTCCAATTTTGTGCGGGCCCACAGTGGTTTGATCCTCGCCTGGTATATTTTCTACTTAAGTCAGGTGCGTGCAAGATTATGTGCTTGTGCACAAAACTTTCAATCTTACTCACATGATTCCATGCTTTTGCGCAAAACTTCCAATATTGCATGCAAGATTCCATGATTGCATGCAAAACTTCCAATCTTGTGCGCAAGACTTCCATCTTGCACACAAGACTTCAATCGTGCGCACAACAGTACCAAGGTGTTGAATCTTGCATGCACTTATGTTGCAACCCTTCCATCTTGTGCACAACCCTCCCCTTTTGCGCACAAACCTTCCCTCTTGTGCGCAACCCTTCCATCTTGCACACAGACCTTCCCTATTTCCTGCAACCCTTCCATCTTGTGTGCTCCCTTATGCCCATCCACCTTCCACCTATGAGATATCATGATTTGAGATACTCCTCTACACACCATGAAACACCTTGAGTTAGCATATTCCTCTTGGTCTGTTTCCTATGTCGTGAGTTGAGATTCTCTTCATCAATACCCCCCGAGTACCTTGAGTTGAACCATTCCTCAAGTAACTCATCTGAACCCCATCACCTGACTCCTATGCCAGGTTAAACCAGAAAGGGTTTCCCTTACTTAAGTCCCATCACCAACCATTACTTGGCGCCTCATGCCTAACAGTCATATCTACATGACTATAAACTGTAGTGTACCCTATGTTCCAAACATAAGATTCCACTTGCTCCAAATAAGAGATGCCTTATGCTCCAAGTATGAGATTCCAATAGTCCTATCTACATGACTTTAAACTGTAGTAATCCCTATATGAAAAACATAGGATGCCTCTTACTCAATATAATAGATGTCTTGTGTTCTAAGAATAAGATGCCAATAGTTCTATCTACATGACTTTAAACTGTAGTAATCCCTAAATGACAAACATAGGATTCCTATTACTATATATAAGAGATGCCTTGTGCACCAATCATAAGAATCCAATAGTCTTATCTGCATGACTATAAAATGTAGTGCACCCTATGTTCCAAACATAGGATGCCTCTTTCTCTAAACGAGAGATGCCTTATACGCCAAGCATAAGATTCCAATAGTCTTTTCTACATGACTATAAATTTTAGCATGCCCTATCATTCAATAATAGGATGACTCTTGTTCCAAATAAGAGATTCCTTATGTGCTAAGAAAAAGATACCTCATGCCATGATTACAGTGGCATAATTTCAAGAGAATTAGAATCCGTTTAAACATTCCATCACTCCACCTCACACTTTGCATGTCCTTCACTCGGATCTTCATCCTCTTCCATGTATGAAGGGACCCCCTAATGGCCTGGTCCCATGCTGCATCGACTCACCAACTGTCTTAGGACAACACCTCGGAAGAATTTGGATGACACTTTGAGTCAGTTCTTGTGTTCCGAACACGCTCAACAGTCAACCCTCAGTTGTTTGTCCCCATTTTAGGCTAACGCGATATCGATGCTATGTTTCAAACACGGTCAACAGTTATCCTTCATCGCCATTCCACCCTCACCACATTCTGAATGTAGGGCATGTGATTCACACTTTTCATCTCCCTTTGTTCGAACTAATTCCAGTTCCCTTGGTATTATCCTACTTATGCACCTGTGCATAGGTGTAGGCCTCCATTATATGCCCAAACCCACCAATGAGTTGGGATGCCCTCATGGCCAGACATGAAGAAGACACCTAGGCAGCTTCATTGTGTAAGCCCCATTCACCATTATCGCTTGATAGTGGCACCCAGGCAGCTTCCATGCATAAGCCACATGCACCATCCCCAATCCATAGCGGCACCTAGGCAGCTTCCTTGTGTAAGACCCATTCACCATTGTCACTCCATAGTGGCACCCAGGCAGCTTCCTTGTGTAAGCCCCATTTACCATTGTTGCTCCATAGCGGCACCCTGGTAGCTTCCTTGCGTAAGCCCCATTCACCATTTTTGCTCCATAGAGGCACTCGGGAAGCTCCCTGGTGTAATCCCCATTCAACATTGTTGCTCCATACCAGTACACAGGAAGCTATCTTGTGTAAGCCCTATTCACCATTTCCACTCCATAGCGGCACCCGGGCAGCTTCCTTGGGCAAGCCCCATTCACCGTTACCCTTTTATAACGGCACCTGAGAATCTTCCTTGCGTAATCCCTATTCACCATTGTCTCTCTATAGCGGCACCCATGTAGATTTCTTATGTAAGCCCCATTCACCATTGTCACTCCATAGCGGCACCCGGGTAGCTTCCTTACATAAGCCCCATTCACCATTGTCGCTCCATAGTGGCACCCAAGTAGCTTCCTTGCGTAATACCCATTCACCATTGCTGCTCCATAACAGTACCCGAGCAACTTCCTTGCATAAGCCCCATTAACCATTTTCTCTCCACAGTGGAACCCAGGCAGCTTCCTTCTGTAAACCACATTCACCAATGCCTCTCCATAGCAGCACCCGGGCAGCTTCCTTGCATAATCCCCATTCACCATTGTCTCTCCTTAGCGGCACCTGGGCAACTTCCTTTTGTAAGCCCCATTCACCATTGCCGCTCCATAGCGGCACCCGGGAAACTTCCTTTCGTAAGCCCCATTCACCATTGCTGCTCCATAGCGGTACACGTGCATCTTCCTTGCGTAAACCCCATTCACCATTGCCGCTCCATAGAGGCACCTGGGTAGCTTTCTTGTGTAATCCCCATTCACCATTGTCGCTCCATAATGGCACCCGGGCAGCTTCCTTTCATATGCCCCATTCACCATTGTCACTCCATAACAACACCCGAGTAGCTTCCATGCATAATCCTCATGAACCATCACTGCTCCATAGTGGCACCCGGGCATCTTCCTTGTGTAAGCCCCATCCATTTCCGCTCCATAGCGGCACTCAGAAAGCTTCCTTTTGTAATCCCCATTCACCATTTTCACTCCATAGAGTCACCTGGGTAGCTTCCATGAGTAAGCCCCATGCACAATTGCTGCTCCATAGCGGCACACGGGCAGATTCTTTGCATAAGCCCCATCCACCATTTCTGCTCCATAGCAGCACTCGGGCATCTTCCTTACATAATCCCCATCCATTGCCGCTCCATAGCGGCACCTGGGCAGCTTCCATGCATAAGCCCCACTCACCACCCTTCATGGACGCACCTTTGCGTTGTGATCGTCAGGTCCTTGCTATCTCTTATTTATCACACCGAAAACGACTCATGTGGGCTTAGAGTAGTGAGAATAGACCATGAAATCCTCTCTCAGCCACCTTAGAGTGTAATCCACACACACTCATTCTGAACTATGTGGACTTTGATCCTTACCAAGGCAAGGTACGTAGGAAGCCTCCTTGAGGTTCAAACCCACCATCCATTAGTTCTGACCATCTTCACGTCGATTCCCACTCATTCTGAACTATGTGGACTTTGATCCTTGCCAAGGCAAGGTACGTAGGAGGCCTCCCTGAGGTTCAATCCCAACACCCATTGTTCCCTTCCATCTTCACGTCGGTTCCCACTCTTTCTGAACTCTGTGGATTTTGATCCTTTCTAAGGCAAGGTATGTAGGAAGACTCCCCGAGGTTCAAGCCCAACACCCATTGGTCCCAACCATCTTCATGTCGACTCAACAAACACTCATCCTAAACTACGTGGACTTTGATCCATGTCAAGGAAAGGTACATAGTAAGCCTCCCTGAGGTTCAAGCCCACCATCCATTGGTCCCGACCATCTTCACGTCGGCTCACCAAAACCCATCCGAACTACGTAGACTTTGATCCTTTCCAAGGCAAGGTACGTAGGAAATCTCCCTGAGGTTAAATCCCACCATCCATTGGTTCTGAACACCTTCATGTCAGCACTCACTCCTCCTAAATAATGTGGTATTTGATCATTGTCTCCTAGACAGGGTACGTAGTAGCCTCTATGAGGTTTAACCCCATTCAGCGGTAAGCCGTTGTCAACCCCATTCAGTGGTAAGTCATTGTCAACCCCATGCAATGGTAAGTTGTTGTAAACCCCATCCATAGGTAAGCCATTGTGACCCCATCCAGTAATAAGTCTTTGTGACCCCATCCTGCGGTAACCATTGTGACCCCATCCAGTGGTAAGCCGTTGTGACCCCATCCAGCGGTAAGCTATTGTGAATCCATCCAGCGGTAAACCGTTGTGACCCCATCCAGCAGTAATACATTGTGCCTCCATCCAGTGGTAAGTCGTTGTGCCCTGAATCGACGGTAACCTATTGAAGTCCCCAATCGACAGTAATCCATCTTCACATGAACTGTGTGGACTTTGATTCCCTGCCACATTGATACTTAGGAAGCCTCCCTGATTTTCAAGACCATCCCTATGTCTCATCCTGATCTATCCCTCAATACCATGTGTTTCAGAAAGATCATTCCCCTACCTATAGGTTTTATTTCCTCCGAATACCATCCATGCGTCTATTCTCGTGGGCTGCCTCCTCAGGTGTTCCATCGTCCCACCGAACTATGCAGACTTTGATTCCTTACCACGGGGATATGTAGGAAGTTTCTTCAAGGCTCAATCCCAACACTACTGTCACCTTTACGATGGTTCCATCTCATTCCCACTCTACTTTATTCAACTCTCCATCATCCATCCTGATTCTCACCCAGGCTGCCACATCCCGGTGAGATCATGACATTCATCCCAGTGCTACTCTTTGTGGCTCCCAGGTAGCTAACCATGCAAAAGCCCCACAACATCCATAACCATCCAACCAAGAGTATCCCTCTTATGACGGGTCACTTTCCATTCATAAGCCCCAACAAGTATCTAGGTCATTTTCCTTTATGTACACCCTGATTCATCACCCCTTCGAACTATGTGGGTTTTGATCCCTGTCGTCTACACAGGGTACGTAGGAAACCTCCACAAGGTTCAATCCTAGCCAATAGTAAACCTTGGTGTTTCCCTATTCTAGGGTACACACTCCCTGATCTGCCCTCAGTGGTGTCCAAATAAACCTTCACGATGTGACATATTCCCTTTATAGGACACACCATCTTGGGTCTTCTCTTATTGAGTGTTCTGATCCATCCACCCGGTAAACCTTCAAGGTGTTCCTTCCTTTGGATGTACCAATCTGATCTGTCTCTATGGGACATTATGATCACCCTCATTCGGTCTCCAAAAGATTTTAAACTCATGGACTACCTCATGTTAAACATGATATGTCTGAGGAAAACCTCAAAATACATGCCTTTGGTGTAGTCGTCTCTGCAAGACGTTAAACTCGTGACATACCATGTGCTAAACATGGGAAGCTGAGGAAAACCTCAGAGGAATGCCTCTAGCATAAGATACCTCGTGACTGATGTGGGATGCCTTTGGTTATTTACCCTTTATATTCCCTATTATGAGGAAGAATACAAGTTCCCCAATGTCCATGCATCCAGATATGCCCCAATATGCATGATGATACCGTCTACTCCAACCGAAGGTTTCTACCATGTCAAGACCCCATGGAATGTCCTGATGAAAGTAGTGTAATTAACTGGCATCCAGAAACATATGGCACTGGGAATGAGATTCACAAACCCTGACTTAATCTTTAAGGGAGACCCAGACTAGGCAATGAGTTCTGAGGAGGAATCCACAGAATGAGTAACCGACATCCCATCATACCATATCGATCAAGGAGAAAACGTCCCTGAATAAGGAATGGATGCCACCCACCTTTGGAAAGTGGGAATGCAGGGCAACAAAAATTTGTGCACCCTCCATGGATGGATGCGCACGCCCCAGCGAAAGCGTTGGAAATAATATTTAATTTCCCATTTGGTTTTATATTTCTCATGGAGTTTTTTTTCCAATTTTCCAATGGTTGTAAGGGTTTTCATCTCAAATTCTTCTCTTTATGACATGTTTGGTATTATGCACTTAATTTCATTTATGCAATGTATATAATACCTATTTTTTATATCATATCAGGTATTATATTTTAATAATGGTATTTTAAGTTCAATAAAAATCCCTCCCTTTCATGGGATTTTAATTTGAAGGTTTCTAAATTTGTAAGAGTTTTCTTGGTCTTAATTCCAAATCTCTAAGTCATAATACATTTTGTGCACCATTATTCCTTTGTATAGTGTATTTACTACCCATGGATGTATTTTTAACATACTCTTTGTATTTAATCAGATCTAATATCCAAATCATGTTCTCTTAATCAACATTCTATATTTTTCATTATATGGGTATCCATGTTTTTATTCAGTAAGATGTTCCTTAGGGAATGGTATGAAATGTATTGATGAATCTTATAGTAAATTAATTTTAATTAATTAGGTGATGAATGGGTCCCATAATTTTATGTAACACCCGATAATTTTATGAGAAATATTTTGTTTTCATGTTATATATATCATCAAAGGAATCTTTCACTACACACAACACTAGCTTGTCTTGCTTTACACGCAACTGCGACCTTCCTCGATAGCTTGCGTTGTACGCAATACTGAGTATCACTAAACAACGATATGCTATTAAAATATTATTAAAACTAGCTGTTATGAATAGTAATACCCACTTTTTGAAATATTTTAATTTTAATTTTTCAAAACGGACTTCATTTTTGGATTCGGAATATCGAAATTATCCTAGGGTGAAATTTTGGTATTTTTCTGAAAACTTTCAATTTTTGATGAATAGTGAAAACACTGGGTTACTATTTAAAAACCGACTTTTTATTTAAATAATTATTTATTTTATTTAAATTTATTTTAGGTCAAAATTTATACATAATACCTATATAATTTCAATGCAATTCATTGGAGTCATTTTATAATAATTTTAGATATATAAAAATTTTATTGAACTTTTCACCATCTTTTACTAACCTCCTAGGAGAATTTTCAAATTTACATAAAACTTAATTTTACCGCTTCTGTGAGTGGAATTTCAAAACTACAAGAGACACGGTTGATGTCAGTAAGTAAAATTTGGTTCAATGAGATGAAAATAATTTTTGGTGAATAGTAACTTTTTACTTTTTTTTACCACGGTTAAAAGTAAATAGGGAAATTAAGGGTAAAAATGTTATTATTATTACCCTAAAACATGTCCTAATTCTATTGGATAAGTGTAATTCGACCAAAAACAACCTTAGGAATAAAATATGACCATTTAGGCCCACATGGATTAGATTAGGACATTTATTATTAATTTATTTAAAGAAGGGTTAAAATAGTTAAAATCAAAGTTTAATAACTAAATCATTTTTAATATAGGGTTATACATAAGATAAATTCGACTATAAATATTCATTAGAAAGATAAAAATATTTCCTACATAATAGTAGTTTATTTTTAATTTTTAGACATTAAATAATTTAATTTATTTATGACACAATGATGATGCAGTAATTATCTTTTTTAATGAAATATTGACATAATTGATGTTATAAATACCCAAATAAATGTAATTTGAGACTTTTTATGAATTAAAATAATTTTCTAGGTTATTATTACATATTATTACTTATTTAATTAACTTTTTTTGAACTAATCTTTTTTTTATGATTTTCACAAAAATCAATTACCAAATAGTGTCAAAATTGACATAAATTGTTTTTAAAACAAATATTATATTATTAATTATTATTTTATTCCTAAAAATATAAGGTTCGGACAAATTACTTAGATAAGGTTATATATATTAACAATAAACAACTTGGGGTTCGTTTGGCTTGTTATAGTAAGTTTATTAACCATATAGTGTAAGAAAACAAAAAGACACGGTAAAAGTTAAATTATTTAACTTAGAGTTAAATCTAAATGATAAGGTTAAAATAGAACCCTAAACTTGTCTAAATTATATTAGATGAGATTATTGCAACTCATACCCACCTTATCTTCAAAATAAATCAATTTGGAGCTATTAAAACCGAATATGACTTTATAATAAAATAATATTTTTAGTTTTTTTCAAAGGTGCCCCTCTCCTCCCTTATAAAAGGGCACGTCCTCCCTATCTTCCTCACACCACTTTGAGCCTTCAATCTTGGCCAAAATATTACAAATTATCTTCTCAACTTCCCTAGAAACATCCTAGAGGTCCTGGTATTCTTCAAAGACCAATTTTAGTGCCCTAAGAGGAGGTCTCAAAGAGGCGCTTCAAAGAAGAGGTAATGTCTGTTACCGATTCTTTCAACTTTATTTCTTCTTCCACTTCTTCTTCTTTAGTTTTTTCATTATGAAGTAATAACATCAGTATCACTCATGTAATTATATGTTATTATAAGTATGAAACAACCCTATTTCACTATCTATCCATCCTACGGAAAAAGAAATCATCACGCGTGCGTACGTACGGAATACTGTCTCCACGCCGTGGTGTAATCTATTTTCCACCACCACCTTACTTAGATGGGTATAATTGTGAAAATAAATAACTATATATGATTATTGTAAAGTGGTATTGATTATTAAATAGTATAAATACACTCCAATACAATTCCACGATCATGGGAACGATATCATCGCTCGTGCGTACGTACGGAATACTGTCTCCACGATGTGATGTGACTCGTTCTACATGATCTTCATTGAATAATGATTATATAAATGAATTGAATGAATTAATATGATATATATTACACTAATACCATTCTGGAAATGAGGTATCTATAAACTAAAGAGAAGAATAAGAATTTATTCGACAAAACACACATAAGAACAAAAAGTAATAAACACCCGAATAACAAGTAGCAATGAAATATTACTAATAAGAAGCTAAGAATATGGACATATATGATATCATAACAATGAGTATGATTCTGTAATAAGTCAATGACATTATTTAAATCATTATACAGGAGGTTCAGACACTTATAAAGCAAATCGGACCTAAGGTAAGGGAAAATCTCACAATCTCATTTTTATCCGAGATTGTTTATACTTTAGAATTTACTGGGGAATATTTATCATCCAAATCCATGTTTCCTCAATATTTAATATTATTTCCATACACCTACAATTTTTTAAATCCAATTTTACCCTTCGGTGAGTTTTTAGTAAAAGATATGAAAGGAATCTTTTTTCATTTTTCGTACGAGGTACTTTTTGACTTTTCTGACATAAGTACGAGAAGAATGTTTTTTTAACTTATACGGCATGAATGGATTTTTAAAACATTATTTCCAAGAATATTCCTTTACAAGTTTTCAAGTTTATTTTTAATCAACTTCTTTTAGTTTAAAATTGTTTGACATGTTAAGAAAGGAAAAATGTTTTTGAAGTAGAAAGGATATTTTCCTCAAGAATGGAGTTCAAGTGTTTTATCAAAATTATTTTACATATAAGATAAAATAGGTTTCTATTTCTATCCCTATTATTACATTGATTTGATTATGTTGTGATGGAATTATTTTTATGAATTCCTTTATCTTATATGAATTGTTTTATGATGTCACAATGTTTAAGAATCCCATTTTTATTACATGGGTTATGCAATGATGTATGATTTATGATTTTGTGGCACACATAATAATGGTATCATTATGAGATGGGTGGGACCTATATCTCACTCCAATGAATTGGGTAAAGATTTATATCTCATGAGATATACATGGCTAGAATGGCAGGTTAAACCGTTTCAGTGAAACAGGACTGAAATGAGGAGTGAACTTGGTTCAGAAATGGACTTTGTCCACTAAGATAGTCTTGGAAATGAGTCTTGACTACTAAGAAATGATTCTCTATGATTATTTTTGTATGCCACAAAGTTTTATGTTTTAAGTTATGATTATTGGGATTAAATTTCACTACTATGATTTATCCCATGTTATGAAATTATGATCTCTTTTGCAGGTTAATATTTCCAAAATGTTATGTTCTTATGAATATGATGTGATTGATATTTCTTTTGTTTACCCTTAATGAGCATTTGAGATCCCCCTTTTGTATGTTTTATTTCCCCAGGTCAGGAAGAATTTTATTAAGTAGGTTATGCCAAAAGGGACTCTAGATATGATGAAATAAATGGGAGACAATGTAGACGCTTTATGAACTAGTTGTTTATGTTTCCCAGTTTCCAAAGACACTATAACTATACGGTCCTTTCCTGGTTTTGTTATATGTTGTAACAATTGTGCTTCAATTCTTAAGTAATAACAGTGTATGTAAATTATGGGTCGTTATAGTTGGTATCAGAGGAAAGGTATATTCAACCTTTGGAAACTAGGATGTGAAAGCCTTAGTAAGAACCCTAAGGATATGTCTAAGCATAGAACACAATCTTAGTGTTTTAGAAATGGCTATGAATAACCTATAATAAGACCTTAAGTGTAAAATTTTATTCTTGATTATGTGTTTTTTCTATTATAATTAGTGTTTCTCACACTATTATTCTTGGTTTTAGTCAATGGCTGGAACCTGAAGGAATCGTGTTAATGCAGAATGCGATGGGAAATGCAATGATTGTCCCCCTGGGCTACCAAACGTTATGGGAGATGGAATGAAAAATCTTCTAGCCATGGTCACACAACTTTCTCAAGCTATGAATCATTCAGGACTTCAAAATGAGCAAAGGAAGGAGCAACATTCTGTTGAATCCTTCATGAGGCAGCATCCACCTTCATTCAGCGGGTCTTATGATCCATTAGTGGCTGAACAATGGATCAGTACCACTGAAAATATATTTTCAGTTCTTCAATGTTCTGAACATGATAAATTCATATTAGCAGTGTATCGTTTGGAAGGTGATGCTGATCAATGGTGGAATCTTATTAAGAATACGAGGCAAAGGGATGAAATTGAGTCCATGGGATGGGACGAGTTCAAGAACTTATTTTTCAATAAGTACTTCCATCGTATTCTTCGAACAAATATGGAGAAGGAATTTCTTGAACTAAAGCAAAAGGATGATTAATCTGTTGGTACCTATAAAGCAAATTTTACAAGACTTTCAAGGTACGCTTCTGGTATTATTATCCAATCTGAGATTAAGATCGATCGATTCTTTAGTGGCTTAAAACCAAGTCTTCGAAGTGCGTTAGCCATAAGGGACTTCAATAGCGATGAGGAAATCGTTCGATGTGCTCTCAAGGTTGAGATGGAGATTGGAGTAACCCATCAGTCATATGGGTTTGATAAGAAGAGGAAAATGGAATTCAAAGGAAAATCTAAAGAGCACACTGAAAAGAAGATGAGTTTTCCCTTATGCTCAAAGTGTGGAAATAAACATGGAGTAAATTGTCTTAAAGGGACAATAAAATGTTATAAGTGTGGAAAATAAGGTCATCGGGCGATTGAATGTCGAAATAATGGGAAGAAAATGTCTAATGATGCAAACAAAAAAGGGATACACAGAATGAACCTACTATACTTCAATGTTTCAAGTGAAAAGAGATAGGGAATTATGCCAATAAATTCCCAAATCCAAGGGTTGATGATGATGATCGACGTCAACAAACTCTTAAGGCCAAAGACAAAGGAAAGTCACATGCAATTTCTATCAGCGATGTGGAGTACGATAACGAAGTGGTGAAAGGTACACTTACCATACACTCTAAAGTAGCAAATGCTTTATTTGATTCTAGATCCACCCACTCTTTTATTTCTGAATAATTTTTTAAGGGTATCACCGTATTACCTCAACAATTTGATGTTGAGTTAGCTGTGACAACTCCTAATGGCACAACAGTCGCATCAAAAGTTTATAATTCTTCTCCGATTGAAGTTTGTGGGAAAGTGCTTCCTGCAAATCTTGTGATCCTTCCTATAGTGGAATTTGATGTGATTCTTGGCATGGATTGTCTTTCTTTATATGGAGCTCATATCAATTTCCAAAGAAGGGAAGTCACATTTTATATTCCAGATCAATCTATGATCGTCTATCGATGCAAGGATGAACATAACCTTCCAGTGGAAATTTCTTCCATCTTATGGGTCTTGATTCCACTAAATGAAGGTTATTTATCTCAAATGGTTGGTGAGAAACTCACGATTAAGAATATTCCCATTGTACGGGAGTTTGATGATGTCTTTCCGGAGGAATTTCCGGGTCTTCCACTAAATCGTGAAGTAAAAGTTTTAAATAGAACTCGTACCGGGTGCTTTACCTATTTCAAAGACACCTTATAGAATGGCCCCAATTGAGTTGCAGGAAATGAAGAAGAAACTCCAAGATAATATTGATAAAGGATTCATACACCCTAGTTTGTCACCTTAGGGAGCACCTGTTCTGTTTGTTAATAATAAAGATGGATCAATGGGACTCTGCATTGATTATCGAGAACTTAACAAGATCACTATCAAGAACAAATATCCTCTCCCGTGCATTGATTACTTATTTGACCAACTATGTAGAGCTAAATACTTTTCCAATATTGATCTTCATTCAGGGTATTGTTAATTAAGGGTCAAAAGGGAGGATGTACTAAAGACAACTTTCCGTACAAGGTATGGACAATATGAATTTATAGTGATGCCATTTGGTCTTAGTAATGCCCCTGTTATCTTCATGGATCTGATGAATAGAGTCTTTAGAGACTATCTTGATCAGTTTTTGGTAGTCTTTATAGACAATATTCTTGTATATTCAAAGAGAAAGTAAGAACATGAAGATCGCTTGAGAATTATATTGAAGACCCTGAGAAAGGAGAAGCTTTATGCCAAATTTACCAATTGTGAATTTTGTCTTCAAAAAGTTGCATTTTTGGGTCACATAATCTCAAAAGAGGGGATATTTGTGGATCCAGAAAAAACAGAGGTTATCGAAAGATGGTCGAGACCAACAACAGTAACTGAGATCCGAAGTTTTCTTGGTTGGGTTGGATATTATCGATGTTTTGGGAAAGATTTTTCACAATTATCTAATCCACTCACCAAGTTGACTCAAAAAGGAGTTAAGTTCGTGTGGACAGAGGAATGTGAAGATAATTTCAAGGAGTTGAAAAGAAGGTTATCTAGTGCACCTGTGCTCACACTTCCTTGTAGTGGAGAAAGGTTTGTGATCTACAGTGATGCATCCAAGAAGGGATTGGGGTGTGTTCTTATGAAAAATGATATGGTGATAGCTTATGCCTCACGACAGTTGAAAATCCATGAGCAAAATTACCCAACTCATGATTTGGAGTTATCTACGGTAATATTTGCATTAAATATTTGGAGGAATTATCTTTATGGAGAAAGGTGTGATATTTATACTGATCATAAAAGTTTAAAGTATATTTTCACACAAAAGGAGCTAAATATGTGCCAAAGAAGATGGTTGGAGAAGATTAAGTATTACGACTGCTCAATTCATTACCACCCTGGGAAAGAAAAAAAGGTGGCAGATGCATTAAGTCGATAAGACCATGCTAGCTTATCTATGATGAGGATCAAAAAAGATCCAATATTTATGGATTTACAAAGGATGGATCTTGGAATTATAATGGAAGGGGAAAAATCGTATCTTTCTCAAATGAATGTTCAACCATCTATACATGTGAAGATTAAAGAGGCACAGAAAGAAGATGTAGAGTTACAAATTAAGGTGAGAAATGTTCCTGAATTCAACCTTGATTGTGATGGGATAATAAAATTCATGAATCGGATTTGTGTTCCTCCCATCCCAGAATTAAAGAAGGAGCTGCTGGATGAGGCTCATAGTTCTTCATTCTCTATTAATCCTGGAAGAACGAAGATGTATAGGGACCTGAAAGAGTACTTCTGGTGGGATGGCATAAAAAGAGATGTTGCTGAATATGTCTCTCGATGCTTGGTTTGTCAGCAAGTTAAAGCTGAGAGACAGAAGTCCAAGGGGATGTTACAACCATTACCCATACCAGAATGGAAATGGGAAAACATCACTATGTACTTTGTCACTGGACTTCCTAAAAATCCAAAGGCAATAATGCTATCTGGGTCATAGTTGATCGTCTTACAAAGTTGGCACACTTCATTGCTATTAGAGAGGATTTATCTCTGGATCAGCTTGCCAGGATATATGTAAAGGAAGTGGTAAGATTGCATGGAGTACCACTTTCTATTATATCTGATCAGGATCCAAGATTTACCTCAAAGTTCTGGCGAAGTCTTCAGCATACTCTGGATACAGAGTTGAGTTTCAGCACCGCTTATCATCCTCAGACAGATGGTTAGTCTGAGAGAACAATTTAAACTCTAGAAGATATGTTGAGAGCTTGCTCTATGGATTTCAAAGGTGGTTGGGATCAACACCTACCTTCGGTGGAATTTTCTTATAATAATAGCTTTCACTACAGTATTCAGATGGATCCTTATGAATCTCTCTATGGAAAGAAATGCAGGACTCCAACTTGCTGGGATGAAGTTGGGGAAAGAAAGCTATTAGGACCTGATCTTGTTGATGAGATGTCAGAAAAGGTCATATCTATTCAACAACACATAAGAGTAGATCAGAGTGGACAAAAAAGTTATGCCGATAACCGAAGAAAAGACCTAGAGTTTGAAGTGGGTGATAAAGTGTTCTTACGAATATCTCATTGGAAGAGAGTAATGAGATTTGGAAAGAAGGGAAAGCTGAGCCCTAGGTATATCGGTCCTTTCAAAATACTGGATCGTGATGGGAAGGTAGCTTACCGATTGGCGCTTCCACCGAATCTTTCCCAAGATCACGATGTGTTCCATGTATCTCTCCTGAGAAAGTACATACCTGATCATTCACATGTACTCAGCCCAGAATTTGTACCGCTGGAGCAAGATCTTTCTTATGAAGAACAGCCGATAGAGATTCGGGGTCATAGCGAAAAATTTCTACGGAACAAGACCACTCACTTGGTGAAAGTTTTATGGAGGAACCACCAATTAGAAGAAGCTACATGGGAGCTTGAGGATATGATGAGGGAGAGGTATCCTCATCTGTTTGTTACAAAGTGACGAATTTCGAGGGAGATATTCATTTTAAGGGGGGTAGAATGTAACACTCGAGACTTTTATGAGAAATATTTTGTTTTTATGTTATATATATCATCAAAGGAATCTTTCACTACACACAACACTAGCTTGTCTTGCTTTACACGCAACCGCGGCCTTCCTCGATAGCTTGCGTTGTACGCAATACTGAGTTTCACTAAACAACGATATGCTATTAAAATATTATTAAAACTAGCTGTTATGAATAGTAATACCCACTTTTTGAAATTTTGTAATTTTTTATTTTTCAAAAAGCACTTCATTTTTGGATTTGGAATATCGAAATTATCTTAGGGTGAAATTTTGGTATTTTTCTGAAAACTTTCAATTTTTGATGAATAGTGAAAACACTGGGTTACAATTTAAAAACTGACTTTTTATTTAAATAATTATTTATTTTATTTAAATTTATTTTAGGTAAAAATTTATACATAATACCTATATAAGTTCAATTCAATTCATTGGAGTCATTTTATAATAATTTTAGATATATAAAAATTTTATTGAACTTTTCACCGTCTTTTACCCACCTCCTAGGAGAATTTGCAAATTTACATAAAATTTAATTTTACCACTTCTGTGAGTGGAATTTCAAAAATCCGAGAGACACGGTTGATTTCAGTAAGTAAAATGTGGTTCAATGAGATGAAATTTTTTTTTGGTGAATAGTAACTTTTTACTTTTTTTTACCACGGTTTAAAGTAAATAGGGAAATTAAGGGTAAAAATGTTATTATTATTACCCTAACACATGTCCTAATTCTATTGGATAAGTTTAATTCGACAAAAAACAACCTTAGGAATAAAATATGACTATTTAGGCCCACATGGATTAGATTAGGACATTTATTATTAATTTATTTAAAGAAGGGTTAAAATAGTTAAAATCAAAGTTTAATAACTAAATCATTTTTAATATAGGGTTATACATAAGATAAATTCGACTATAAATATTCATTAGAAAGATAAAAAGATTTTCTACATAATGGTATTTTATTTTTAATTTTTAGACATTAAATAATTTAATTCATTTATGACACAATGATGATGCAGTAATTATCTTATTAATGAAATATTGACATAATTGATGTTATAAATACCCAAATAAATGTAATTTGAGACTTTTTATGAATTACAATAATTTTATAGGTTAATATTACATATTATTACCTATTTAATTAACTTTTTTTGAACTAATATTTCTGTTATGATTTTCACAAAAATCAGTTACCAAATAGTGTCAAAATTGACATAACATTGTTTTTAAAAAAATATTATATTATTAATTGTTATTTTATTCCTAAAAAAATAATTTTCGGCCAAATAACTTATATAAGGTTATATATATTAAAAATAAACAACTTTGGGTTATTTTGTCTTGTTATTGTAAGTTTATTAACCATATAGTGTAAGAAAACAAAAATGCACGGTAAAAGTTAAATTTTTTAACTTAGAGTTAACTCTAAATGATAAGGTTAAAATAAAACCCTAAACTTGTCTAAATTCTATTGGATGAGAGGATTTAGACCCATACACACCTTATCTTCAAAATAAATTAATTTGGAGCTATTAAAAACCGTATATGACTTTATAATAAAATAATATTTTTAGTTTTTTCCAAAGGTGCCCCTCTCCTCCCTTATAAAAGGGCACCTCCTCCCTCTCTTCCTCACACCACTTTGAGCCTTCAAGCTCGGCCAAAACCTACAAAATTATCTTCTAAACTTCCCTAGAAACATCCTAGAGGTCCTTGTATTATTAAAAGACCAATTTTAGTTCCCTAAGAGGAGGTCTCAAAGAGGCGCTTCAAAGAAGAGGTAATGTCCGTTACCGATTCTTTCAACTTTATTTCTTCTTCCACTTCTTCTTATTTAGTTGTTTCATTATAAAGTAATAACATCAGTATAAATCATATACTTATATGTTATTATAAGTATGAAAAAACCCTATTTCACCATCTATCCATCCTACGGAAAATGAAATCACCGCGCCTGCGTACGTACGGAATACCGTCTCCACACCGTGGTGTAATCTATTTTCCACCACCACCTTACTTAGATGGGTATAATGGTGCAAATAAATAACTATATATGATTATTGTAAAGTTTTATTGATTCTAAAATAGTATAAATACACCCCAATACAATTCCATGATCATGGGAACGATATCATCGCGCGTGCGTACGTACGGAATACCGTCTCCACGATGTGATGTTACTCGTTCTACATGATCTTCATTGCATAATGATTATATAAATGAATTGAATGAATTAATATGATATATATTACACTAATACCATTCTGGAAATGAGGTATCTATAACCTAAAGATAAGAATAATAATTTATTCGACAAAACACGCATAAGAACAAAAAGTAATAAACACCCGAATAACAAGTAGAAATGAAATATTACTAATAAGAAGCTAAGAATATGGACATATATGATATAATAACAATGAGTATGATTCTTTAATAATTCAATGGCATTATTTAAATCATTATACAGGAGGTTCGGACACTTACGAAGCAAATCAGACCTAAGGTAAGGGAAAATCTCACAATCTCATTTTTATCCGAGATTGTTTGTACTTCCGAATTTACTGGGGAATATTTGTTATCCACATCCATGTTTCCTCAATATGTAATATTATTTACATACAAATGAACTTTTTTAAATCCAATTTTACCCTTATGTGAGTTTTTATTAAAATATATGAAAGGAATCTTTTTTCGTTTTTCGTACAAGGTACTTTTTGACTTTTCCGACATAAGTACGAGAAGAATGTTTTTTTAACTTATACGGCATGAATGGATTTTTAAAACATTATTTCCAAGAAGCTTCCTTTACAAGTTTTCAAGTTTATTTTTAATCAACTTCTTTTAGTTTAAAATTGTATGACATGTTAAGAAAGTAAAAATGTTTTTGAAGTAGAAAGGATATTTTCCTCAAGAATGGAGTTCAAGTGTTTTATCAAAATTATTTTCCATATAAGAAAAAATAGGTTTATATTTCTATCCATATTATTACATTTATTTGATTATGTTGTGATGGAATTATTTTTATGAATTCATTTATCTTATATGAATTGTTTTATGATGTCACGATGTTTAAGAATCCCATTTTTATTACATGGGTTATGCAATGATGTATGATTTATGATTTTGTGACACACATAAGAATGGTATCATTATGAGATGGGTGGGACCTATATCTCCCTCCAATTAATTGGGTAAATATTTATATCTCATGAGATAGACATGGCTAGAATGGCAGGTTAAACCGGTTCAGTGAAACAGGACTGAAACGAGGACTGAACTCGGTTCAGAAATGGAATTTGTCCGCTAAGATAGTGTTGGAAATGAGTCTTGACTACTAAGAAATGATTCTCTATGATTATGTGTGTATGCCACAAAGTTTTATGTTTTAAGTTATGATTATTGGTATTACATTTCACTACTATGATTTATCCCATGTTATGAAATTATGATCTCTTTTGCAGGTTAAGATTTTCAAAATGTTATGTTCTTATGAATATGATGTGATTAATATTTCTTTTGTTTACCCTTACTGAGCATTTGAGCTCACCCTTTTGTATGTTTTATTTTCCCAAGTCAGGAATAAGTTTATTAAGTAGGATATTCCAAAAAGGACTCTAGATATGATGAAATAAATGGGAGACAATGTAGACGCTTTATGAACCAGTTGTTTATGTTTCCCAGTTTCCAAAGACACTATACCTATACAGTTCTTTCCTGGTTTTGTTATATGTTGTAACAATTGTGCTTCAATTCTGAAGTAATAACAATGTATGTAAAGTATGGGTTGTTATATTATATATCTCCTCAATGCATCGACGAGTCTCATGAGACAAAATAGGTTTGGGTATTTGGTGTATGCTTTCCCAATTCAACAAGATGTCTTGATTTCCATCTCAATGTAAAATAATGTTTCTTGGAAAAAGTACTTAATAGTAGGTTTTTGATGTTTAAATTTATGAATTCCATCCATATGAGATCATTATTATTGATATTCATGTTTTTATTTATTATCATAGATATATCATACTTTCAGTTTCAAGTTGAATATGGATTAATGTTGTTTACCATTCCTTACATAATATTATTTCCATGTTTATGTCATGATTGATTCAGTTATATGTTTCCATTACTGGTCATTTTATCTCACACTTTTATTATATTTATATTCATTGGGTCATAAAGAAAATTAGTACATGTCACATGATTGGAAGGATAACATGTGTGGAAGAATTTATGGGATATCTTGAAAACCTATCAGGAATTAAGTATTTTGTCATATATAATGACAAAAATGTTCATTAAATGAGAAAGACATGGGATTTGTAAGTTTATTATGTGTCTTAATTCTATAAAACACTAATCCTAAAATATCCATGATGTGTAAGATATGTAATTAATTGTGATTTATTTTTTAATTATGGATGGTTATATTTTGGATTTTAGAGGTTGTATCAAATAAAGTATGTAAAGTAAATGTATATGAGCATCAAATATGGGAGAAAAGATTTGGGTCATCACATGTGACCCCCCTGAGTGTATGTTATATGAGGTTCTATGGTGGGACACCCCCTGGGGTTTGCTATATGAGGTTTTGGGTTGAGCTATTTCCCCTAGGTATATGATGGTTCTAAGTATGGGATGTGACCCCCCCCCTCCCCCCAATTGGATGTTATATGATGCTTCCAAGAAAGGGATGTGGCCTCCCAGTTGGATAGTTTATGAAAGTTCCAAGTATGGGTTATGACCCCCTATGTGGAAGATATTCTCATGGTTTTAGGGGAAAATAGGGTCCCTATGAGTGATATTTTAAACAAGTTCAAGGGAAGGATGTGGTTCCCCATGGATGATGATACTTTAGGTTTTATGGTAATATGTTGTTCCCCCTGAGTGGCATGATTTATTCTCAAATACATTCGACTTGGGATGAATTAGGTATAATCAACCTTGAGTGTCACTATAGAACCCAAGGGTCGGTGGTGATTATTTTATTACACTGTTATAGTTATTTTTTTATTATTATAAGTATATCACATTGTGTAAACATTGATTTACTGGTAATGTTAGGATTAAAATGGTGTTGGCCTTCTGAGTTTTACTCACACCCTACTCGAGCGGCCCTATCACTTTGATATCTATGAATACCTCATGTCCATGGGGTCAGTTAAGTCAGAGGTCCAGTGTTTCATGATCAAGCTGGTTATATTGGATGGATATTGGGATGAGTTAATTCTTAAGTATGGAATTATATCCCCTTAGATACTTTATTCTTTTGTCTATTTGTATATGTAATTGGACTAGTGGGTGATCATTTGGTATGTATTATTGTATGAATTCATATTCATTTGTTGTAGTATAGATATGGTTTACTAATTTCAAATGATTTGATTGTTTGATCTATATTATTTGTCTTTATTTAAACTATTTTTTTACTCTTATATGAGGGTATAGTATCCCCATTGTAACACCTTATACCCTTGCTACTAGTATACATCCTCTGGCATATGGGAAGGTGTATTTGAGGTCTCGTAACACCCCGGTCAAGACACTACTAAGTGGTCTCTGGTAGGTAACATTATAAAGTGGTATCATAGAATATTTTTATTGTTTTATTACTTGAGATATGGTAGATAAGAAATATGTATGTTTAAGATCTTTTTATAGATCTGGAACTTGTGTATCATGAACACCTTTTTTTTGTGGGAAGTCTAGTTCACAAGAGATATGGGATTGTTGTTCTTTTTTTGTAGTTTCAATTGAGATATTTATTCAAGTATGGTGTGAATATTTTAGATTGATATCTATGGTTTTTACTATTTTAAAATAGAAATTCATACATGAATCATATTTGGTATATAGTAATCACATGAAATTATTATGCTTGTGTGTGATTGATATCACTAATGATAGAGGGTCCGGCTATTTAAAGTGTCTAAAAACATTATATTGAATTTTCATATAAATTTTTTTATTGGAATTATACTTATCTAGAACATGATATTATCTTAAAATGATAGGTTATGTAGATTTTATGATTATATGTTCCTTGAAAAGGGCTACGTAGTCCCTTCATATACAAAATGTATAGTAACCCTTAGTGGATTGGTACAAGTATTGTATGACTTGATGATGATGCCCTCTTGGGTGATTTTTAATGGGTTTGGTTACTTAATATTTCAAAAACGAGTTATATGGTGTGTTATGATATATATTATTGGTGTAATTATACTTAAATTAACCATGTGACTATGGTTTTACTTGATATGAATCACCATATGAAGATGTTTTTATATGCACATGGATGTGGCCTAATTCTCAAGAGTGGTAGTCTAGTATGAAGATTCCTAGTGAGGATGGGTTTCCAATAGTGGGTGGTTGAATCCCCATGTGATTCTTAATATATATGTGTGAGTACCCTAGAGTGTATGGGTTAGCATGTGAGTTTACATGAGGATATATTTACCCTTGTGAGGGAAGAGAAAAGGAATATGAGATTCCTTGGGATTTTGTGATGTAAATAACTTAGAGTGATTTTTGTATCAAGGTTAAGATTGGAGGGAAGGATTGTGTGGATTATTATACCTATAGATGGTGATCATATATGGTCGGATCTATGGTGGATAGATCAAGGGTAGACACTTTTGGTTTTGGACTGATACTCGGGTGGTGGGTGATCATGTGATTGTCCTTGGCATGAGTGAGATGCCTTGGTCATGTTGGATAGAAAAACACTGAGATTATTTTAGCTAAATGAGATTAACATGTTATAGGGAATGGTAAATGGTTTAAGTGTGAGATACTAGGTTTAATTATGTGAAACTCATTGGATCATGAGTTAGGATATGTGATTGAGTAGTATAAGAGCGTACACCCATCGGGTTTAGATGATACTGAGATAGATAGTGGGAAAAACCTATGAGAGGGTTCTTGGTGTAAAACTATTCCTAGAGGAGTATATTCAGTGTTAGTATTAATTTTGGTATAATCCTCAATGCATGATGTAAATTGAACATGAGGTTACACACAGTGTTGTTGGGTTGTGGATCGATGAACGATCATGTGCAAGTAAAGGATTGATGTATTTGATGAGGCACTTTTCAACATGGTAGACAAAGGTGTTTATGATAATGGGAGGTTTTTCCTCTATAATAAATGGTGATATCATAGATGGACTAGGGTATTTTGGTATAGTCGATTAAATATTGTTCCTTGACATGGGTTATCAAGGAGGGGTGAGTGTGGATCAAAGATGACATTTCACATGAGTAGCAGTGTAATGAAATACATGTAGTGAGGAGTGCACAATTGGTTGTTGGAGGGTGTGACCCTCGTTGAAAATGGGATTTTAGAGGATGTTGAGGATTAATTTCTAGTTGATTTAGGTATGGTTAGTGATAGGGATTTCGTGATGGGGCTCAAGTATGAACAAAGTGGTCATTTCCAGTCATTATGTATGGTAATTGATGAATTTTGGGCCTTGGAGATCAGGATTTTTGGTTTAGAAGGGTGAAAATAATGATACTCCTATAGAGGGGAGCATTGTATCGATAATATAGGTATGAACCTCATTTTAGAAGGGTCATGAATATAGTGATATTGATTAGTGGAAATTCAATATTTCAATAGGAATGTTGATATAATTTTATCTAGTTTTATAAAGGTACCAAATTTAGGATTATGATGCAGTGTTAGATGGAATATGCACATTGGCATTAGACTCAAGATATATTTGAGTATTATCTAATATTGATTTGAATTAAAGGTGTGTCAGTGCTCTTGTAGATAATATGATGATTTATTTGGGAGGTTGATGACCCAACCATAGAATTGCACTAAGTTCCAGGTTCATACTTCAGTGTGAAAATTTGGTTGATTATGTGATACCTCTGGAAAATTAAGACATTGTGATTGGTAGATGTGATAGCATGTAAATGGTCATGACTAATTGTTTTGTTAAAATTATTCCATAGGAGGACTGGATGATTTTTTTTTCATGAAATTTGGTATAGTGAGGTGGAAACCACATTGACCATGTTGATAGACCGCTTGAAGTGCATTTTCAGTAAATGATTCATATGGTGGGGAGCATGATGGATCAAAATTGGACTTTGTGAGTAAAATATTATGTTGGGGAGAACCATGAGCCCAAGGATGAATTGATAAGTTACAATTATGTGTATTAATATATATAGGTGTGTTAGAGAATCGTATCAGTTTTGATGATGGGGATGAGTGGGTTTCTCAACCTTTGGTGAATACAACACCTTGATGTTTAGAGTTTCATAGTGGGAGATTTTTCAGAATTATGGGATAGAATATAGTGATTTGATCATGAATTTATGACAGAGTTAGGTCAGGATTAATGGTTTAAGAGCCAATGAGACTTTTCAAGTATGAGAAGGGTTATGGTTGGAGGTTGTAATAACCTGTATCATTAGAGGTTATGAAATTCAGAGGGAATTTGAATTCTTGATCCCAGAGTAGGGGATGTTTTTTGAACTAGTATTTAAATACAAATTTTGAATGTTGGAACATATTGAGGAGATGTTTTTGGAAATGGATCCAGGATTGGGAGGTGTTTTGGGTGCCTAGGTGAACACCAGAGTGGGTCCAGGGTAACCCCTTTATTGAATTGTATTATAGGTGGCTCATCATGACACGATGTGTGAGGTTTGTGTTGTATCAGCATTAGGATGGGGGTTAGATCCTCTTTCTAGGGGTGATAATTCCATGATCTATAGGTGCTATGTCATGACATTACTTAGCATGGAGGTTGCACCATAAAAAGAAGGAGTCCATGTTGTGAGGTCTTGGAGCCTCAAGTGTTCAGTTATTCATGGGTTGGTCACACTAAAACTCATAGTCGTCATGTCATGACCTATCTAGGAAAATGATATCCACAAAATGAGCCTCATGGTCTCTCCACAATCAAGATTCTTTCCCTTTTCTTTAACATGGAAGACCTATGATTTTAGGGTTATCCCCCTTGGGTTTTAGTCTAACAGTCACATGGGGATAAATCATTTAGGTGGTCCCTCCCCCCTCTCCTTACTTTAGAAATTCCCTCTTTATATGGGGTGTTATTGGTTGATTTTCATGGTGTTTGGATGTATTTTTTCCTATTATTCCCTTTGTTCTTCCCATTTGATAGATGCCAAAAAAATTGGAGCTTATGGTTTGAGTAAAGATTCCATCATTGCATAGTGGAATCATCCTTAATGATGGAGATTTTTCATGGCTTGTATAGAGGATATCTCAAGAGGATGATTTCACATCATTTCTCCCAATTTCATTGGAGTTATGTAAAACTGTCAATTTTTCTATGGTTTTTGGTTTAATTGAAAGAAATTGGTGATTGACATGGTACTTGTTGGTGGGGATTTTTCTTGGGATAGTGTTGGGGGTATACCATAGTCCCTCTAGGTGTATTTGGACATAGTTTCAGTATGGAAAGGTGACCTAGTGAGTTTTTAGAATATGATTCCTATATGGATTAAATTAAATTATTAATTATAAATTGTTATAGTTGATTTTTTTATGTGATGGTTTGAGAAAAGGCCTTGGTGATGATACAGTCTTGGATAAGGCATGGTCAAAATTTCTTAAGAGGATAACTCTGAAGGAGGTAAGTGATCCAAAAACATCTCCCTATGTTAGATGATTTTTTTATGAATCATGTGCTAAGATGACTCACCACATTTGTGAAATTAGACTTAAATTTAAATGAATTTCTTCCCATGAAATCCAAGGAGTATAATGATAGTACATTAGGCCATAATAGACCCTTGACACTTGTGTGATACCTTAGTCATTGAAGGTTGATTGATTGATCAAGAAAGTGTGATATATGACACATAAACCATGAGGTGTATAAATAAAATGAAAATGAGGAACATAATGGACCAAGAGATAGTTTTGTTTAGATCCCTATCAAGTTCCATGGGTGTGATAAGTACTTCGAGACTATATGTAGTGCTAAAAGAGGTTTTCCTATAATTGGTAGCTAAATATATCTCTTAAGGGATATGTGATATAGACCTAGTGTGGGTTGAAGGTATTATTAAAGTACTTGGAATGGTGATTCTAATAGTATTAGTGAAAAATAGTTAGGATGGTTCCTAGGTTAAGGTATTGTGTAATGATATATGGAATGGGATGAGGTTTTAGATTGACCTCTTGAGGATTAGGTCAGGAAAGGGCCTATGGGTCATAGAAAAACCATGGGGTGTTTTTTATGGATTTTTTCAAGTGAACATGGACAATGATGGGTTTGGGAAGCCTTGTGGATACCCTTGTGGGAAAAAATTGAATGTAAATGGGTTTGGTGTGATAATATGGTATGATTAGGATAGTCATAATGGGACCAACCTATAGGTCGATAATGATGAGTTGACATGTTTTGAGACACTAGATAAGCCTTGAGAAACATGTCTATGTTGTGTACTTGATAGGATATCCTAGGGGATGTGTGTAGGGTTCAAGTGAATGGTCAAATAATGTTGTATAATAGGAGGTCTCAAGGATAGGATATTATTGTGAGTAAATTTGGTACATACATGTGTGTGTGTGTGTGTGTGATGTATATGAATGTGATGTTCTGCGGTGGGATGTGGCCCCTTAGGTGTATGTGATATATGTTTTATCAGGTGCTAGGGTGGGATGCATCCCGCTGATTAATGATGGACTTGTAACAGTACTGATTAGGGGATGTGACCCCCTAGGTAGATGATATGATGTGGATTTATATGTTTTTTTGGATCATCATATGATCCTTTGGTAATGTATGAATGCCCAAATAGGAAGGAACTATATTTGAACTACAAAAACATGAATCATAAATAAAAAATAACTGAAAATAGAGCATACGTAGTTTTTTTTAGAATCCTTATTTTTCCTTGATGCAGGGAGAATGTTTGAGGAAGATCATGAGGAACATTTGAATAGTTCCTAATGCTTCCTAGGGAAAGACATTGGCTGCTGGATCCTAATCTTGATCATAGGAATACAATGTATTCAACATACATTTCAGGTCACATTGCATGTATACATGCATCATATGATTTTATAATTCATGATACCTTCTACAAGAGTATATTCATTAAATGAATAATTATATACATGAATCATATTCATATATAATATGCACACTATATATATAAAAAGTATCATATACTATATATTAACATGCTATATATACATGTATCATATATATGTATTTAATGTATATGAACCATATGAATTTATATTGCAGTTCACAACCAAAAATCTCCCACTTGAACTAAAATATCATTGAGACTTAGTTTCAAACTTCAAAAAACTCTTTTTTATCCAAACTCTTTCAGATACGGTTTTATCAATCTTTATTCTTTTCAAAAAAACACTTTGTTTATAATTTTATCTTTATCAAAGGGCCTAACTATGGGACACTATAGGCCTTATTAGTATTAAAAAAATGAGATCTATACTTCATTTATGTAATAAATGAGAAACCTCTAAAAATAATCAATGCTCCTCAATCTACTAAGGTTTTTTGAGTGATCACCATAAAATATACTCAAATCTATATATGAACATGTCAACTAATGCATGTACCATATATGTCATATTTATGCCTATGTGATCTTGTAAATAACTAGTTTGGGGTTCCATCCAACCCGGTTCCTAACTTGGTCTACCAATAGCCCGAAGGGTGTTCTTGATCCCCACACACTAGAAACTAGTTCATGTGCATCCCGAAACATTCCTTAGGGATTATTTTCCCTTATAAAACAATATATATAAATATATTAAATAAAATAGATAAAACATACAAACTATATTTAATATATAAAAATCCAATTGAAAGATACAATTGAATCAATGTATAAAGAAACAGTGTAAAAAGATACAAATAAATCTAGGGCATACAAAAAATAGGCCAAAGTGGCCAATAAAAATCCCAAAAATGAAATAAATCCTCAAAAATATCTAGAAAACCTCTTTGTAACCCATAGTCACCATCCAAACCCAAAATCTACCTCATGAATTTATAAGATAAGAATCAAACTAGAATGGACCCTGAACCTGTAAAATATAGGCATGGGTTAAATAGACTAGTAAGACACCACCTACTGAATCTATGTAGTGGATTTTATAATACATCTTTAAAATTATAATTTTAAAAACATGATAAAAATATAAAATTTTCATCAATATGTAAATTAATAATAAACAACACATCAAATATATGTTAAAACTATTTTTACTTATTTTTATTAAAATAAAATAATCACTAGGAAAGAACCTTTCCCCGACTGAAGCCTCTTTTTCCAAACCACCACTTTGAAGTCCCACTTTAAAATAATTTCATAAATGTATCTTTTTAAAATTCACTTTTTAAAACTTAAAAGTGGATTTCTAATTTAAAAATGAATTTTGAAAACCAATTTACAAGTAAAAATATGTACAGTATCCTGAAACCATGTTTTAAAAACCCACACATCAGTGTTTCAAAAACAAACCATTTCCACTTTCTCATCAAAACACTCCAAAATATATTTGGAAAATGACTTTAAATATTTAAAGAACAAACCTATAAAACTCGTGAAAAAAAGTTTGGAATCACACTAAAACCACACTTTAAATTTATATATTTCAAAAACCATTCAAAACCCATTTTGAAAAAATTGGAAAAGTAAACCACAATATAAGTGCAAAGGAGAGAACACATATAGGAACCACTATGTCAAGGTTACAATAAAAGTGGAAACAAAAACCCAAAACATAAGTTTCATGAAATCATATAAGAAGTTGGCGATATAACAAGGTAAAATAAATACCCTAAATGATCCTAAGAAGTATCATAACATTATGGGAATCATCCATGGTCTATAGTAATAAAGACCTAAACTAGATAAATAAAACCTTGGTAAATACTACTAATCTTTTCCACATTCTGGCAGTCCCATCAAACTATCCAAAAATAAACCTCCATGGAGAACACTACCACCACAATGTATAAAAGTTTTCTAGATGACGTGGCCTAATACCCCTCTTGGTATAACCGATGATGTGGAGTTGGGAAACCTTCCCTGAACAACCCATTGTGTCACACTAGGGATTTTTTGCATATAACTCAGCTAAAATCTTTATAAGACTCCCATGAAAAGTCAAACAAGGAGGTGAACAATCAAGCATATGCATACAATGTTCATAAATGAAAATCAATAAATTTATAAATAAACTCCAACATCACCTCCAATTTAATCATGAAAAATAAACCAATAGATCCATCACTTGGTCTCCTAATAAGATAATAACCACACATAAAATAGAACAATCACATGGGGAACCAAGAGGGTCCACAAAATTTCATGAAAATTAATATTTCGTAAAGTTTCAAACATGAAATTACAATTATTCTTTGAATTTCAAGATAAAAACATTATTTTAAACATGTCACAATCAACTCTTAGGAAAAAAATTTATTAAAAATTTCTTGAAAACCATTTTATAACTCACACTTCTCTTAAATCCACCTTTAAAATCAACCAAGGTTATAAAAGGCTTTTAAAATATCACTCACATGGTTTAACATACTACTTTAAAATCAAACAACCCATTTAAAAACTTTTAACACTTCTAAAACACTTCAAACACTTGGTTTGAAAATCATTTGATACAAAACACCCATTTAAAAACTCGAGTAGGTATCAAGAACCACCTTAAAAAAACATACATGCTTTAAAAATTCAATTGGGAATTTTTACAAACACTTGGCATGGAACTCATTCCATGTCAATGGTTAAAACCATTTAGAAATAATAATTTTCCCCTCATGATACACATATATTGGAATAAATTTAATAAATAAGGACTTTAAAGAAAAAATCATCCAATGGCATGTAATATAATATGACAGAAAGAAACACCAACCGTAGTTTAATGAAAACAAGTCGTAAGTTTTCACCTTCGATGATGAACACCCAACTAAGCCAAGACATGTCCTATACAACCCCTATATAAATAAATTCCCATGATTATTTCCAACCCCTGAATTAAAATTGGTCCATGTGATTTTTAGGTTTTATGGGGGGAGATAAATCAAGGGAAAATGAGGAATATAAGAGAGGAAGGGATTTAAATAGACTAACCAAAGATAAATCTAGTTGAATACAATGTGGAAAGACATAAATAAAGGAAAAAATATCCATTGGAGGTGTTCCCAGTATATTTAAATGAGAGAGAGGATAATATGAGGGTTGGAAGGTTAAAATTGAGTAGGGAAAATATGGAATTTTAGGTTTTAATGAATTTGGGTAGGCTGCACGGTTTTCTAAACTATGCACTAACTATATATAGGCCACTACATAAACAAAAAACAACCCACAAAATTACTCCTAGGGGCTTCACATGGTTGGAAAAACCATAGACTAACCATTATAAATGTAACTATAAAATTATAGACCCATCTTTTTTATTTTCTACAAGGTATCCTCTAACTGTACAAAATTCATAAACCAATAACCTTACTCCCCAAAGGCTCATATAGCTTCCCCTGTTATTTTTATGGTTTTGACTAAAACATGTGATTATTATGAAAATAAAATATTCATTAAAAAAATGAACTAAAAAACCATATATGTAATAGTAACCACACAATTTACTCAAAACCATATGTTCATGACATTTATAGAATTAAAATTTCCATATTTTCAATGTTTTAGTACAAAACTTCTCAGAAACATAAAAAAACCCTAAATCACATAAAAAATATAAAAAACTATGCATTGACATGGCAGGTGTCATAATTCTCCCCATAATTCTGATTTTTGTCCCTAGAAAGTCTTGGGTCAAAGAATAGAAAAAAATGAATTCTAAAAATAAACCTTCAAGATAAAATATTAGTCCTTGAATAAAAAGATGAATCCACAAACCAAACTAAACATAAAAAATAAAAAACCAACCTACAACTGATCAAAATAATATTTAGAGAGATTGAGACCTAATATGGGTCTTTTCACCATTTATAACTGATCAAAAATATTCAAACAACTGACAACATCTTTTCTACAAAAAATAGACATCTCCAAACAACCACATTCTTGAAATCTATAAAAAGGGAATCGCTAAGAACCTCAGGTAATAGTCAATCACAAATAACCAGCTCAAAATCATTAGGAATCACTAAACTGAGAAACATCTTAAAGGACCACAAAACCATATTACTAAATCCATGATATCCCAAAACTAAGGAGCACAACAACCAAAGACATGCCTTATCAAAAAGAGATATGAATCTCACCCTAGGGTAATGAGATATATATATATATATATATATGTGAGGTTTATTTAATAAAAATTTATACAATACCATCATGTAGTGATTTTGATAGATTACTTAGCTCAGCAGCATCCATGGTCCAACCAGAAACAAAATTACACCCTCAGTCAACCCTACACACATCCAAGTCTTTACCATTCTATAAATTTCCAACCAAGAACCAAACTATGGTTTATACCATGTAAAATCAACTCAAACATCAATGTTCAATGAGAAATGAAAACATCCCCAAAGAACCACTTCTCATAAAGAGAAACCAAAGACGCACTCGAAGAAAACATAGGTCAAATATTTCCTCAATACATAAATTCTTCAAACTCACATAGAATAAATCCTAAAAAATTTCACCATACAAAAGAGAAAAAACAAAAAATCTAAAGGATACATCAAATATGTCTATTCTGTTAATTTCAAACATATTTAACCTCAATCGACCAAACATACCAAACTAGATATCATATATGAGTCTCCAATAAAACTAAATCTTATCAGTTTGGCTGTCAATCCATGGCTCATGGGTCTAAACTACTCAACCTATAAGGTCCCTAAAGTGGTCCACTAGAAAAACCCACCTTGGGTATATCCAATATGCTTCACTAATAAGAGATAACAACACCCACCACTCCATTTAGATCTCGGGAAATATTAAAACTAGAAGGTGGAAAAATCATTGAATACAAACACTCTACCTTTACACTAGACCTTTTTGGGAGGATCATGATAAATCAAAATGAGACATGACTCAACCCGACCATACCTCAAAAATAAAACCATTTACCAAACAAGAAAAAATCTTTCAAATTACCTATTTTAAAACCATAAACCCCCTTCATAAAGATTACCGAAACCAAAACAAGGGACCAATCCCAAGTATAAACCCACTGAAGACGAACCACCTTTTTTAAATAAATTCTAAAAATAAACACCTTTTTAATTTCAAAACATCCAAATTTTAAAATAATTTCAATAAATTCAACTTTCAAATACTCACTAAGGGTCAAAACCCAAAAAAACCCAAAATCTAATTTTGGGAAAACATTGAATTCTTTTAAAATACAAATCCTTCCATTTATAATTTCCTCATTCCTTTTTGAAAACCAAGAAACCCCATTCTGATACTATTTCAAAAGTAAAAATCTCAAAACCACTAACTTCTATAAAAACTAAATCTCTTTTTAAGGATTTTCATTCATTTTCGAACACTTTACCCACTTTTATCTTTCAAAACATTGTGAGCCCTTGATTATAAAATCAATCGCCCTCAAAACGCATCTTATTAAAAACCCATTTTCCTTTTGAAAACATTTCTAACTATTTTGAAACAAAAAAAACTCTCCACGTTTCATAATAAAATCAATCACTTCAAAATGCTTAATGAAAACAAATATTATTTTACAAACAATTCCTAAGGCCTTATTTCAAACCGAAAACATTTTTCTTGTGAAATCCATTTTCACACATCCAAATATGATTTTATATCACACATGAAATTTCGTAAACAAATCAATACTGTAAAACTAAACCAAAATCCAATTAAATAATGTTAGTGTGTCACAAGGCCCACATTGACTCATTTTCCATTACCCTAACACACTATGAAATCCAAGAATTATGGAGTCTAAATAATGAAACCAACCAAAATGTGGAACTGTGATTGACTTGGTTTCGTTTTTGGAAACCATGTTCTAGTAATTTATTATCTCTATAATGTTTCCAAAATCAATGTATTGGTTTATGCATGGTTTTTCATGACCTACAATACATCCAAATGATTTTATTTCCTTTTCTTCAACCCAAAAAACCTTGTCTAACCCCCCAAGTCAACTCAATACATACCCAATGAGGATCAAAACAACATATCCATAGGCAATAAATCATTATACAACAACACCATTAATAGGAATCCAAAATCAAAGAAAAAATATCAAATACCCATGTAAATTTAAGGCCTAGGGTGAGAAAGAGCTCACAACACTCTCCTCACCCATACTGATAGAGCCCTAACATTTTTCTCTCTAAACTACTAACTGCCTAAATAACAAGACAGTGCTTTCAAAACCAATTCCAAAATAAAAACTTATACTCTAATACCATTTAAAACAAAATGTCCCAGGGTGCCATCCAACTTGGCACCTAACTCGGATGACCGCTAGCCTAAAGGGAATTGTCGATCCCCGCTAGTTGGAAACTAGTGACTTAGTTTCATCGAACATACCTTGATAATTATTTTTACATCAAGTAAAAATATAATTAATCAATAGGAATAAACAAGATAAACCATTCAAATATGATAAAATAAATAAACATCTATGAAAAAGATACAATTGAATAAATATATAAATAAATTATGGAAACATAAGAAAATAAAAATAGGGTATAAAAAATCACCTGGACAAAGTGGCCAATGTAAATCCCAAAACCAAAAAAAAATCTACAAACCCTCCAACAAGCCTCCGTGTGACCCATGGTCACCATCCAAACTGAACAACTCCCTCGAAAGACTGTAATAAAAGAATCATATTTCAATGGGCCTAGAATATAATGACCCATAATTTATAGACATTGATATTAATTAAAAGTTGAATAATATTCATTAAAAAATATAACAAATCCATGATAGGACCGTATAGGTATAGTGTCTTTAGAAACTAGGAAACATAAACAACTGGTTCATAAGACATCTTCATTGTCTCTCACTTATTTCATCATAACTAGATCCCTTTTGACATATCTTGCTTAATACCCTTATTCATGACCAGGGGAAAAGAAATATATGAAAGGGTGATCTAAGATGATTAGTAAGGGTGAACAAGGAAGATATCAATCATATCATAATCATAAGATATAATAACCTAACATTTAAAAACTTTATCCTATATGTGAAATATTGTGATATCATGCCAAGGGATAAATCATAAAATTTAATATGAATCAATGAACATAATCCCAAAAGTCATAACATAAGACATGAAATTTTGTGGCATACACATAAGTATAAAAAATCATTTCATATTAGTCAAGGCTCATTGTCAAGACCATTATAGCAGACAAAGTCCATTATTGAACCAAGTTCAATCTTCATTCTAGCACTTTATTATTGAACCAATATCATTTCCCAATCCAACCATGTCTATATCATGAGGTATAAATATTTACCCAATGCATTGGGGGGATATATAGGTTCCAACCATCTCATAATGAAATCATTCTTATGATTTCCACAAAAACATAAATCATTCCTCATAGAATAACCCAAGGAATAAAATGGGTTTCTTAAACATCATTCTATCATAACATAATCCATATAAAAAATGAATTTCATAAATATAATTTAATTATAAAAAAAATAAAATCATAGTAATAGTAGGGATATAAACATAACCCTATTTAAATAATGTCATCTTAGATGGAAAATAATTTTGATAAAACACTTGAAAATAATTCTTGAAGAGAATATCATTTCTTCTTCTAAAACATTTTCTTTTCTCAAAATTCTGCACAATTTTAAAAGAAAAGAATTTATTTGAAAATAACCTTTAAATCATGTAAATTGATATTCATGGAAATAAGTCATTATGAAAATGTAAAAAAAAATACTATATAAGTTAAAAGAGAACATTCTTCTCGTACTTTTTTCGGAAAGTCAAAAAGTACCTTGTACCAAAAACGATAGAATATTCCTTTCATACTGTTTAAGAAAAATTAACCAGTGGGTGAAATTGAATTTAAAAAATTTTAGAATTATAGAAATAATATTTTGGAAAAGGTATTTAGGAAACCTGGATTTGGATGATAAATATACCCCAGAAAATACTTACGAATAAATAATTTTGGATAATAACGAGATTACAAAATTATCCTTTACCTTAGGTCTGATTTCCTTTGTATGTATCTGAACCTCTTATATAAAGATTTAAATATTTAAATTGAATTATTTTATAATCATATTTACTTTTATGATATAATATACGATCATATTAACATCCATTTGTTTATAACATTTCATTATTACTTGTTATTTATGTATTAACTGTTTCATTTTCTTATGCATGTTTTATCAAATAAGTTATGGTTCTCATTAATAGGTCATATTTATATTATTAAAAAAGGATATTAACAATATATATATCGTATTTATTAATTATATACATTTATATAATCATTCTTTAATGAATATCATGTAGAATGAATCACATCGCATCACGGAGATGGTAGGTCGTACGTACGCACGACCGACGATATCATTCCCATAATTGTTGAATGGTATTGAATTAAATAATGTATAATATTTCATAATAAATATAATGTTATAATAATCATATATAGTTATTATTTCCATCATTATACCCATCCAAGTAAGGTGGTGGTGTAAAACATATTACACCACAACATGGAGACGGTAAGTCGTACGTACGCACGCGTGGTGATTTTGTTCTTCACGGAACAGATAGAAAGTGGAATATTATTATTACATAATCATAATAACATCTCAGTATATAATTTATACTAGATTAATTACTTTATAATGAAACAACTCATGAAGAGGAAGTAGAAGAATAAAGAAGTTTGAAATAATCGGTAGAGGAGATTACCTCTTATTCGATGTGCTTCCTCTAAATATCCTCTTAGAGCACTAGAGTTTGTCTTTGAAAAAGACAAGAACCTATAGAATGTAACTAGTCAAGTTAATAAGGTAAAATTTCATGGTATTTTCAAGTTTTAAGGCTTAAATAGTTGTGAAGAGGTGGGGGAGGAGGTTCCCTTTTATAATTGAGGAGAGGGGCACTTTTTAAATCACCAAAAATATTAATTTATAATAAAATAAAAACCCGTCACAAAACCTCCAAAATTTCCCAATTTATAATATGAGATGAAATATGGTTGTAATATCATAAAAAAATATATTTTAAACAAGTTTTTCTATCAATTTAAACCTTATCATATTAAATATCACTTAGTTGTCTTATTTAATTTTTAAGTAGGGTAACAAATATTTCAACATTAAAAGGGTACCATATTTACTTATTTGATGTGAATTAGACCATAAATAAATATATTATAATATTATAGACCATATAATAATTATTTTATATTTTTAAAAATGTTTTATTATTTTTAAATAATTTAATAAAACATTATTTTGATAAACAATCAATAGTGTCAATTTTGACACTATTCAATTCCTTCATTTTTAAAAATATTAATATAACCATTTAAATTCTAACCAAATATTTTATTATATTCTTAAGAGGTAATTTTAATATATAAAATTTATTATACATATTAATTATCTGAAATTATATTTATTTTATTATTTTTAATAACATTTATTTGTTATCTCTACTAATAAAATAATTACTACATCAATTTTATATAATTATTTAATATACTTATTTGTTGAATAAAAATTAAAAATAAGATACTATGATGAATATAAATCTACTATATTTCAGTAGAATATTTATAGTCGAATTTATCTTCAGAAAAATCCAACATTTAAAATGTTATACTTATTAAATTATAAATGTGACAACTTTAACATCACTTTAAATAAATTAATATAAGTGCCACAATATCTTATATAAGGCTCCAAATGGTCACTAACTTGGGACTAGAATGGTTATGGTCGAGATATACTAAAAAATAATATTTGGTTAATTTTTTTGGTCTTTTGATGGTTATTATAATTTTAATAAAAATTGTTTTATTGACTTCTCATCAATTAATTAATTTTTACATCATCAAAGTATAAGTCTTTAAGGTAATTATTTATTTCATAAAAATTAAAAATAAATTACCATGATAAATAAAAAAAATTATTTCAAATGATTTCTTATAATAGAATTTATATTCTATATAACCATATATAAAAATGATTTAGTTATTAGAATTTAAGTGAGACATATTTAACTTTTCTTTAAATAAAAATAAATTAATTATCCTCATATCATCCAAGTGGATTCCAATGGACACAATTTCTACCCAAATATGATTTAGGTCTAAAAAAACTCATCCAATTATATTAAAAAAAGTGTTAGGGTAATTTTATAATATTATTTTTACCCTTAATTACCAGATTTACAATTTTATCATACTAATAAAAATTACAAAAGTTATTATTCATAATGCCCCAAAATAAAATAAATCTATTGAAACAATTTGGACCTAATGATTCCAAATATGGAATCCATATTTAAAAATTCAAAATACATAAGTTTTAGTAATTTATTTAAAATTAATCCTATTGTTGGAAAGAGAGAACAAGTTTTAAAAGTTAAAAAATTGCAAAAGATTGGAATGTTTTTACATCTGAATTCAATGTAAAATTAATTCTAATGAAATATATTATATTTAATGATAAAAATATATCCCATTTATACTTTAAAACCATTCAGTATTATAATTTAACCAGATAAATTATTTCAATAAAAAAATTTGTTTTCAATTAAAATATAGTGGATTTTTACTATTCATCAAAATTTGAAAGTTATCAGAAAAATATTAAAATTTTATTCAATGTAAATTTTAATATCCCACTTCCAAATAAAATTTTTATTTTTTGATATAAAAATTATTAATGTGTCAAAATCTTAATTTAATAGGGGTTCACCATTAAAAGGAAAAAAATTACCCTTTTGAAAAATATGGGTTTTTATACATCAAATAGGGTTTATCCGTACCCTATAACAAAAATATCTATTGGATGAATATAAAAAATAATTTATTAAGTATATAACATATATATTTCATTAATTTTATTTAATAATAGTAATTCACTAAATTTATTAATATAAAAAAAGAAATGTATAATTGATTTATATTTTTCATAAATAATTGGTAGTGGATGACTTCACCATACATTTTCATAAGATGGTTATATTTATTCCTTCTAACCTAATGTCAAGGTTAAAATGGTTATTTTATACTAAGGGCATCTCATGGTTATCTTAAACTCACGATTAAATGAAAATCAAGTTATTGAAGAATTAAATTTATTTAAAGAAAATTTTTCATAAATATATCTGGGTGTTACATTTTACCCCCCTTAAACTAAACTTCACCCTCAAAATTCATCACTTGGATAAAAATAGATGAAGATATATCTTTATCATCATATCCTAAAGTTCTCACATAGCTTCATTAATTGTTTGGTTCTACCACAAAACTTTAACCAAGCGACTGGCCTTGTTTCGTAGAACTTTTTAGCTACAATCCAGAATCTCTATCGGTTGTTCTTCACAAGAAAGATCTTGATCCAGTGGTAAGATTTATGAGTTTAGTACATTTGAAGGATCAGTTATGTACTTTCTTAGGAGATATATATGGAACACATCATGAACTCGATATATATTTGGTGGAAGCACCAATTGGTAAACTATCTTCCCAACACGATCCAGAATTTCAAAAAGACTAATATACATAGGGCTCAACTTGCCCTTCTTTCCAAATATCATTACTCTCTTCCAAGGATATATTCATATAAATACCTTTTCACCCACTTCAAACTCTAGGACCTTTCTTCTGTTGTCATCAAAATTTTTTTTTTGACTCTAAGCTGCTCTTATGTGTTGTTGAATAGATATGACATTTTCTTCCATTTCATCAACATAATCATGTCCTAATAGCTTTCTTTCCCCAACTTCATCCCAGAAAGTTGGAGTTATGAACATATTTCTATATATTGATTCATAAAGATCCATCTTAATTCTAGAGTGAAAGATATTGTTGTAAGAAAATTTCACCAAAGATAGGTGTTGATCCTAACAACCTTTGAAATCCATAGATCAAGCTCTCAACATGTCTTCTAGAGTTTGAATTGTCCTCTCAGACTGACCGTCTATCTAAGGATGATAAACAGTGTTGAAACATAACTCTGTATCTATATCCTACAAAATAATTCAACAAAACTTTGAGATAAATCTCAGATGCTGATTAGGTATAATGGAAAGTGGTACTCCATGCAATCTTACCACTTCCTTTTCATATATCCTGGAAAAATTATCAAGAGAGAAATTCTATCTAATAGTAATGAAGTGTGCCGACTTAGTAAAGAGATCAATTATAACCCATATAGAATTATGGAATTTATATGTTTTGGGATGTCCGGTGACAAAGTCCATAGTGATGTTTTCCCATTTCCATTCTGATATGGGTAATGTTTGTAACATCCCCTTATACTTCTATCTCTTAGTCTTAACTTGCTGAAAAACCAATCACTGAGATAAATAATCAGCAAAAAATCTTTTTATGTCATCCCACTGGAAATACTCTTTCAGGTCCTTATATATATTTGTGCTTCCTAGATGAATAGATAATGAAGAACTATGAGCCTCATACAACATCTCCTTCTTTAATTATGGTATGGGAGGAATACAGACCCAGTTCTCGAAAATTATTATTTCATCACAATCAATGTTGACTTTAGGAACATTTATCACCTTCTTTTGTATCTCTACATATTCCTTCTTTTCCTCCTTAATCTTTACTTGTATACATGGTTGAACAGTCAATTGAGAAAAATAATATTTATCCCCTTCCTTTAAAATTTCAAGATCCATCCTTTGCAAATCAATAAATATTGGATCTCTTGTGATCCTCATCATGGATAGGCTTGTATAGTCCTTTCGAATCAAAGCATTTTTCACCTTGTTTTCTTTCCCATAGTGGTAATGTATTGAGCAGTTATAATATTTAATCAACTCCAACCATCTTCTTTGATGTATATTCATCTCCTTTTATGTGAAAATATACTATAATTTTTTATGATTAGTATAAATATCACACCTTTCACCATAAAGATAATACCTCTATATATTTAGTGAAAATATTACCATAGCTAACTCCAAATCATGAGTTGGGTAATTTTGATCGTGTATTTTCAATTATTATGAGGAAAAATCAATCACCATATCATTTTTCATGATAACACAACCCAACCCTTTCTTAGATGCATCACTATAGATCACAAACTTTCCTCCACTACAAGGTAGTTTGAGCACAAGTGTACTAGCTAACCTTTTTTTTAGATCTTTCAAATTCACTTCACATTCCTCCATCCTCATGAACTTAACTCCTTTATAAGTCAAATTGGTGAGTGGATTAGATAATCATGAAAAATCATTCACAAAACGTCAATAATATCCATCAAAACTAATAAAACTTCATATTTTAACTATTTTTTTCATCTTTTCCAACTTTACATAACTCCTCTTTTTCTAGATCCACATATATTTCCTCTATTTAGATTATGTGACCCAAAAATGAAACTTTCTGAAGCCAAAATTCATACTTGGTAAATTTTCCATAAATATTCTCCTTTATGATAGTCGTTAGTAAAATTATCAAGTGATCTTCATGATCTTCCTTACTTTTCTAATAGACAAGAATATCGTCTATAAAGACTACCACAAACTGATCAAGATAGTCTCTAAAGACTCTATTCATTAGATCCATGAATATAGTGGTGGAAATGGTAAGACCAAAAGGCATCACTATAAATTCATAGTGTCTATACCTTGTACGGAATGTTGTCTTTGGTATATCCTCCTTCTTAACCCTTGATTTTTGATATCCCGAATGAAGATAAATATTGTAAAAGTATTGAGATCCACATAATTGGTCAAATAATTCATCAATTCAAGGAATTTTATATTTCTTTATAGTGATCTTGTTAAGTTATTGATAATAAATGTAGAGTCTCATTGATCCATCTTTCTTCTTAACAAACAGAATAGGTGCACTCCAAGGTTACTCACTAGGACATATGAATCTCTTTTCAAGATTCACTTGGAGTTTCTCCTTCAATTCCTACAACTTAATGGGGTCCATTCTATATGGTGTCTTTGAAATAGGAATAACACCTGGTATGAGTTCTATTGAAAACTCAACATCATGATTTGGTGGAAGACCTGGTAATTATTTTGGAAATCCATAATAAAACACTTGTAAAATGTGTGTATTATTGATTGTGAGTTTTCTCCAAGTATTTTACATATATAACCTTAATTTATAGGGATCAAGACCCATAAGATGGAAGAAATTTCTATTGAAAGGTTATATTCATCCTTGCATCGATAGATGATAATAGATTGATCTGGAATATTAAATGTGACTTCCATTCTTTGGAAATTGATATGAGATCCATATAGAGAAATCTAATCCATTCCAATAATCACATCAAATTCCACTATAGGAAGGATCACAAGATTTTCAGGAAGCACTTTACCACAAACTTTAACTGAAGAAGAATTATAAACTTTTGATGTGACTGTTGTGCCATTAGAAGTTTCCACAGCTAACTCAATATCTAATTATTGAGGTAATACAACAATACCCTTCAAATATTATTCAAAAATAAAAGATTTGGGGGATCCATAATCAAATAAAACATTTTCTACTTTAGATTGGACGGTAAGTGTACCTTTAACCACTTTATTATCGTAATCCACGTCGCAGATAGTGATCGCATGTCAATTTCTTTAGTCATTGGTCTTAAGGGTTTTCTGATGTTGATCATCATAAATAACCCTTAGATTAGGGAATTTATTGGAATAATTCCCCATTTATTTTTACTTGTAACATTGAAGTGTAGGAGGTTCATTCTGTGTATCCTTTTATTTATTTGCATCATTAAACATATTTTTCTCATCGCTTTTGGCATTCAACTACTTGATAACCTTATTTACCACACTTAAATAATTTACTAGTCACTTTAAGAAAATTTCCTCCATGTTTATTTCCACACATTGATCATAAGTTAAAACTCATCTTCTTTTCAGTTTGGTCTTTAGATTTTCCCTTGAATTTCCTTTTTATATTCTTATCAAACTCATGGTACTGATGGGTTACTCCATTCTCCATCTCAACCTTGAGATAACATTGAACGATTTATTCAAAAATATTGAAGTCCCTTATGGATAATTATCTTCGAAGACTTGGTTTTAATCCAATAAATATTCAATAAATTTTACTCTGTGGTTGGATAATAATTACAAAAGTATACCTTACAAGTCTTGTAAAATTTTCTCTATAGGTACTAATAGATTCATCATCCTTTTTCTTAAGTTTGAGGAACTCCTTCTCTATATTTGTTCGAAGAATAAATAGAAAGTACTTATTGAAAAATAAGTTCTTGAACTCATACCATTCCATGGATTCAATTTATTCTCTTTGTCTTGTATTCATGATAAGGTTCCGTCATTGATCAACTTCACCTTCCAAATAATAAACTACTATGATTAATTTATAATTTTATAAACATTGGAGAATAGAAAATATCTTTCCAGTGGTACTGTTCCATTTTCCAGCCACCAATGGATTATAAGACCCACTAAAAGAATGTGGATGCTGCCTCATGAAGGACTCAACAGAATGTTGTTCCCTCCTTTGATCGTTTGGAAGCCCTGCATAATTCATATCTTGAGAAAGTAGTGTGAGTATAGCTATAATATTTTTCATTATAGCTTCCATAATATTTGGTTGTTTATGAGGATAATCATTGCATTTCTTTTCACATTCATCATTAACATTGTCCCTTTGGGTTCCATCCATTAACTGAAACTAAGAATCATAGTGTGAGAAACACTAATCATAATGGGAAAACCACATAATCAAGAATAAAATTTCAATTTAGGATATTTTAGGTTTTATCCTAGGTTATTCATGATAATTTCTAAAACACTACGATTATAACCTTTACTTTGACATAAACTTTTGGTTCTTACTAAGGTTTTCTCATCCTAGTTTACAAAGGTTAACTATACATTTCCTCTAATACGAACTATAACATCCCATACTTTACATACATTTATATTACTTAAAAGTTGAAGAATATTCATTAAAAAATATAACAAAGCCACAAAAGGACTGTATAGGTATAGTGAATTTATAAACTGGGAAACATGAACAACTGGTTCATAAGACATATTCATTGTCTCCCACTTATTTCATCATAACTAGACCACTTTTTGATATATCTTACTTAATACCCTTCTTCATGACCTAGGGAAAATAAATATATGAAATGGTGAGATAATATTCTCATTAATGGTAAATCAGGGAGGTATCAATCATATCATAATAATAAGACATAAGAACATAAAATTTGAAAATCTTATCCTGCATATGAAAGATCATGATATAATTCCATGGGATAAATCATAAAATTTCATAAGAATCAATGAACATAATCCCAAAAGTAATAACATAATACATGAATTTTTGTGTCATACACATAAGCATATAAAATCAATTTATATTATTTTAGGATCATTTCCAAGACCATCATAGCGGACAAATTCCATTACTGAACCGAGTTCACTCCTCGTTTCATCCCTTTATTACTGAACCGAGATCATTTCTCATTCCAACCATGTATATATCATGAGATATAAATATTTACCCAATGAATTGGAGGGAGATATAGGTCCCACCCATATTATAATGAAATCATTCTTATGTGTTCCATAAACACATAAATCATTAATCATATCATAACCCAATGAATAAAATGGTTTTCTTAAACATCATTCCATCATAACATAATCCATATAAAACAAATAGATTTCATAAATATAAGTTCATCATAAAAAAATAAAATCATAGTAATAATAGGGATAGAAAACTAACCCTATTTAAATGATTTCATCTTATATGGAAAATAATTTTGATAAAACACTTGAAAATAATTCTTGAGGAAAATATCCTTTCTCCTTCTAAAACATTTCCTTTTCTCAAAAGTTCATGCAATTTTAAAAGAAAATAATTTATTTGAAAATAACCATGAAATCGTTTAAAGGAAGCTTCACAGGAATGATGTTTTATGAAAATGTAAAAATCCATTCATGTTGTATAAGTTAAAATAGAAAAGTATTCTCGTACCTTTGTCAGAAAGTCAAAAAGTAACTCGTACCGAAAACGACAAAAAATTCCTTTCATACCATTTAAAAAAATTCACCAATGGGTAAAATTGAATTTAAAAATATTTATAAGGATAGAAATAATATTTTGGAATACATATTTAGGATACATGGACGTGGATGATAAATATACCCAGTAAATACTTAAGAATAAAAAATCTCATATAATAATGAGATTGAAAAATTATCCCATACCTTATGTTCGATTTATTTTATATGTGTAAAAACCTCCAATATAATGATTTAAATAATTTCATTGACTTATTTCAGAATTATATACATTTTTATGATATCATATGTGATCATATTATCATCCTTTTGATAATATCATTTCATTATTACTTGTTATTTGTGTATTAACAAATTCATTTGCTTATGCATGTTTTGTCAAATAAGTTCTAGTTCTCCTTCATAGGTCATATTTATATCATTAAAATTGATATTAACATTATATATATAATATTTATTCATTATATACATTTATATAATAATTATTTAATTAATATCATGTAGAATGAATCACATCGCATCGTGGAGACGACAAGTCGTACGCACGCACGAGCGATGATATCATTTCTATATTTATTTAATGGTATTGAATTGAATAGTTTATAATATTTAATAATAAATATAATGTTATAATAATAATATAAATTTATTATTTCCATAATTATACCCATCCATGTAAGGTGGTGATGAAAAATATATTACACCATGGCATGGAGACGATAATTTGTACGTACGCATGCGTGGTGATTTCATTTTTCATATGATGGATATAAAGTGTAATATTGTTGTCCCATAATAATAATAACATCTCAGTATGTAATTTATATTTAATTTATTACTTTATAATGAAACAAATCTTGAATAGTAAGTATAAGAAGAAAGAAGTTTGAAATAATCGGTAGAGGATATTACCTCTTCTTGGACGTTTTTACTCTAAATATCCTCTTAGAGCACTATAGATGGTATTTGAAGAAGACCAAAAACTCAAGAATGTAAATAGGGAATATGGTAAAGGAAAATTTCAGGGGATTTCTGAGCTTTAATAGTCAAATTAAAGTTAAGAGGTGAGGGAGGAGGTTCCCTTTTATAATTGAGGTGAGGGGCACTTTTGGGGTCACCAAAAATATTAATTTATAATAAAATCAAACCCCATCAAAAAATCTCCAAAATGTCCCAATTTAGAAGATGATATGTGATAGTGTTTTAATATAATCATCCAATATATTTTTAATAAGTTTTTATATCAATTTAAACCTTATCATTTTAAATAACACTTAGTTATCTTATTTAATTTTTAACTAGGGTAACAAAATATTCCAACATTAAAAGTGTTCCATATTTACTTATTTAATGTCAATTAGACCATAAATAAATACCTTATAATATTTTATACCATATATAAATTACTATATATTTTTTAAATTGTTTTATGATTTTTAAATAATTTAATAAAACATTATTTTGATAAACAATCAATAGTGTCAATTTTGACACTATTAAATTCATTCATTTTTTAAAATATTAAGATAACAAGTTAACTTAGAACCAAAAATTTTATTATATTTATAATAGTTCAAGTTCATATAAAAAATTATTAAACATATTAAATATCCCAAATTATATTTATTTTAATATTTTTAATAACATTTATCTGTTATCTCTATTAATAAAATAATTACTACATCAATTTTGTGTAATAATTTAATATACTTATTTGTTGAATAAAAATTAAAAATAAAATACTATTATGAATATAAATCTACTATATTTTAGAAATATTTTTTAGTAGAATTTATCTTTAGTGAAATACAACATTTAAAATATTATACTTATCAAATTATGAATGTGACAACTTTATCATCACTTTAAATAAAATAATATAAGTGTCATAATCTCTTCTATAAGGCTCAAAATGGTCACTCACTAGACCCTTGGATGGTTATGGTCGTAATATATTCAAAAAATAATATTTGGTCAAGAGTTTGGGTCTTTTTATGGTTATTATAATTTTAATAAAAATTGTTCTATTGATTTCTCATCAATTAATTAATTTTTACATCATCAAAGTATAAGTCATTAAGGTAATTATTTATTTCTTAAAAATTAAAAATAAATTACCATGATAAATAAATAAAAATTATATTTAAAATAAGTATTTATAATCAAATTTATCTTCTATATAACCTTATATAAAAATGATTTAGTTATTAAATTTTTAGTGATACATATTTAACTTTTCTTTAAATAAAAATAAATTAGATGTCATAATCTCATCGAAGTGGCTTCCAATACACACCATTTAGATCCAAGGATTATTTAGGTCAAAACACACTCATGAAATGATATTAATACAAATATAGGGATAATTTTAAAATAATATACTTACCCTTAATTACCTCATTTACCCTTTTACCATATTAATAAAAATTACTGAAGTTGCTGTTCATAATGCTAAAAAATAAAATAATTCTATTTAAATAAATTTTACCTACTAATTCAAAATATGTAATCCATTTTTTAAAATTTAAAACATATAATTTTTATTAATAAATTTAAAATTAATCCCGTGTTCAGGAAGAGAGAATGGGTTTTAAAAGTTAAAATATTATAAATGATTGAAATGTTTTTACATTTGAATTTAATGTAAAATTAATGATAATTACATAAATTATATTGAATGATAAAAATTTATTCTATATAAAATTTAAAACCATTAAATATTATAATTTAACCATATAAATTATTTTGATAAAAAAAGTTGTTTTCAATTAAAATTTAGTGGATTTGTATTGTTCATCAAAATTTGAAAGTTATCAGAAAAATAATAAAATGTCATACAAAGTAAATTTCTATACCCCTGTTCAAAATAAAATGTTTATTTTGTCATATAAAAATTATTAATGTGTAAAAATATTAATTTAAAATGGGTTCACCATTAAAAGGTGGAAAATTACCCTTTTCAAAAATACTAGTTTTTATACCTCAAATAGGGTTTATTCATACCCTGTGACAAAAATATCAATTGAATGAACATAAAAAATATTTTATTAAGTATATAACATATATATTTCATTAATTCCATTTACTAATACTATTTCACTCGATTTCTTAATACAAAAATACAAATATATAGTTGATTTAGATTTTTCATAAATAATTGGTAGCAAAAAACTTCCCCATACATTTTCATAAGTTAATTATGTTTATTCCCACTAACATAAAAACTAGGTTAAAATGATAATTTTATACTAAGGGAGTCTCATAGTTCTCTTAAACTCATGATTGTGTGTAATTCAAGATATTGAATAATTAAAATTATTTGAAGAAAATATTTCATAAATACATTCGAGTGTTAAATAGAACATATAAAGTATAATCATAAGGTAAAAATCCTGGTAAGTATCTAACTACTAAATCAATGTTGTCACTTTCATAATACATCCTAAAAAATCTAGTCTGAAATACAAAATAAAATATACATTTTTCATCAATCATTACATAAATAATAAACAACACATGAAAGCTCTGTTAAAAAAAATTCTTTATTTTCATTAAATGAAAACAATCACTTAGAAAAAACTTTTCCTGAGTCAAGAAATATTTTTCCAAACCAATTTTTTGAAGTAAAACTTTAAAATCATCTCATAAATGCCAATTTTTTAATATGAACTTTTTAAAACTTAAAAAAGGATTTCTGAGTTACCAATGGAAGAAATGAGCCCATAAGGGGTGCTAGAACCCTATGTTTCTCTCCTTGTCACCACCGCCCCTACCTCGGATCAGCTTGGCTCCCCACCTCAGTGTTGATCGGTGGTCTTGTGGCAGATCTCTCTATCTCGGTGATGTCATGTGACCTTATGGAACCGTCTTCCTTAGCATTCCTCATCGATGCTGGAATGAATCCTGCCTCACTCCACCCACGCTAGATAGGGCTTCTTTCGGTGGAATAATGAAGGTCCAGCAGTCGGTTTCCAGTTTCTGTGCTTGAGAGTTTCAACCTCATCTTCGGTGTGTGCACTGGGTGGTCCTTTATGGTCTCCGAGTTTTTGTATGGCAGTTTCGGGATATCTATTCTATGTTTTGGTGTTTTCAGAGTACTTTGACGCTCATGTGGTCTTTGGCATGGTGATGGGTTCTTGATCTTGGACCTTTTTCTTTATTTTTTGAGTTTGGATTTGTTTTTTGCTGCTCACATGTTTGTTCGATTTCTGAATTTTTCTTTTCAATGGAGTGTTATAGATGAATCTTCTCCATGGATCTCATTGTTGTGTGATGTTGGGTACTTCTCTTCTGGTGTTCTAGAGTTTCAAAGCTTGCTGGTTTGTCATTTTTACATTTTGGGATTACGGTTGGGTTCTATTTCAGTGTTCTAGTCAAGGTTTTAGTTGGTCTTCATTTTTGTATATGTTTCCTGTTTTGGATGGTTTTGGGATGGCTTTCCATAATTTTCCCCAGTGTTCTTTGGTCTGACAGTAGTGCTACGGTGAAGTCAGGGATGATCACTAAATCACATGATTCTGGAGAAAAATATGTTCGATTTAAGAGGATTATAGTTTGGGGTGAATCTGTTGTTAGTTCAATATTCTGTTTTTTAGGTATGATTTTATTAACGATGTCATATGGTATGTGGTGCAAGTTGTTGGTGGAGGATGCAACTTTTAATTTATTTTGACTTAATGAAGGATGATTTGGTTTATGTTTCTGAGCATTGTTGATGTTTTGTGGTTTGAATTTTGTGTGTTTACTTATGGCACTATAACCTTGGTCCATGAGACATTGCATCCAGTTTATTTTCAAGGGACTATTCCAGAGGATGTTCAGAGTAGGGAGTGTTCTCCTTATCATCGCTATTTGGAATTGGAAGTTTTGAGATTGTATGGATTTTTCCATCAGTATCAGGCCCATGCATTCTTGCACAGGATAGCTAGCTGAGTAGATATGGGAAGGTGGACACTGATCATATTATTTTTGTTGCCAGGGTGGGGCTTTTCCTTTATTTTGAATTTGATTTTATTTTGTCATTATGATCTTGGCTGTGGAGGCATGGTTGTTTTTTATTTCTTTGATTGCATTCTGGTCTCCCACTTTCTCCTCAAAAGTGATTTTAAAATTAAAATTTAATTTCCAAAAAAAAGAGGATTTCTGATTTATGAATAGTTTTCCAAAACATATTTGAAAACCAATTTACAAGTTAAACTAGGAACATCATCCTAAATCCATGTTTTAAAAACCCACACACAGAACTTTCAGAAACAAACCATTTCCACTTTCTCATTAAAACACTCCAAAATATATTTGGAAAAAAAACCTTTCAAATTTTAAAAACACACCTCTAAAAGTCAAGATAAAATGGTTTGAAAGAGAACTAAAACTACACTTTCAATTTCATTATTTCAAAAAACTTTCACAAATACCTTTTTAAAACATTTGAAAAGTAAACCACAATATAAATAATAAGAAAATAACAAAAACAGGCATCACTATGTCAATCTTACAAGAATAGAAGAAACAAACAGCTAAAGCATAAGTGTCAAGTAGTTATACATGAAGTACGGGATACAAAAAAGGAAAATGAAATCCCCTAAATGATCCTAAGTATGATGCTATATTCATGGTAATATTCCCTAGTATCTAGTAATAAATACCTAAACTGGTGATAAGGAACCTAGTTTGGAACTACTGGTCTTGTCTATGTCCCCGATAGTCCTACCAATCGATCTGGAAATAAATTCCAAGTATAACACTGCTACCATAGGCCAAAAAGGGTTTCTATATCACATGTCATGATACCCATATATATCCAAATAATGAGTTAGATTTAGTCAACATTCACTTGAAGACCCACTACTACACACTTGGGATTTATCTCAAAAAGGAAACTTAATATCTTCTCAGAAATCCTATGACAACTCAAATAAGGAGGTGAGAAATCAAGCAGATGCATACAATGAACATTAATTAAAATCAATAGATTTATAAATAAACACTCACCTCACCTATAACTTCCTTTCATAAAACATCCCCATAGATCCATCTCCTGGTCTACTTATACAAGAAGCACCACCCATTAAAGGGAACAATCACACAAGGCATAAATAGGGTCTCACAAAATTTTATAAAAACTCATTTTTCATTAAGTTATAAATAGGCCTTTCAAATTGCACTTTAAATTATAAGACAAAAAAATCCAATCAACTCTTAGGACAAAGTTTTATTAAAATTTTCTTAAAACCCATTTAGAAACTCATTCCTCCCTTAAAACTACCTTTTAGATCAACCAAGGTTATAAAAATGTTTCAAAAATAACACTCACATTAGCTAACAAATCCCTTTAAAATCAAATAACCCATTTAAACACTTTGAACACTTTTAAAATACTTTAAACACTTGTTTTTAAAATCACTTAATAAAAAAATCCCAATTAAAATTTAATTCTAACATTAAGAACCAATTTAAAAACACTCACATGCTTTGAAAATCCAATTGTTCAATTCTAAAAACACTTGGAAAAGAACCCATTACATGAAAATGGTTTAAAAAAATTATAAATCATCATTTATCCTTCATGGGATACATATATCGGAAAAAATTCAATAAACAAACACTTTAAAACCAATAAACATACAATGGAATGTAATATAAAGAAAAAAAATAAACACCTACCTTAGTTCAATGTAAAACAAGAAGGAATTTTTCACCTTCATTGAATAACACCCACCCAAGACAAGACATTCCCTCTATAACCCCTGTAAAACAAATCCACATGATTAGGTCCAACTCCTTCACTAAAATCAGCCCACGTGACTTTTTGGGTTTATGGGATGGAGTTAAATCAAGGGAAATTAGGAATAGAAGATAAGAAAGGGGTTTAGAGGGACTTTCCAATGATAAATGTAATGAATTTATTTTTTCCTTGTAATACTTTATAATATTTTAAGGAATATTTTCAAAGATATGTGCTGAGTCGACATGGGATTTTGGGGCTTAGAGATCCTTGATGAAAATATATTTAAAATATTAAATATAATATATCATGCATTCATAGTTTATTGTAAATAATGGTTTATCTATCAAATGGTTCTATGGATGGGAAATATGAAACCTTCATTGAATTTATAATCCTGGTTTTACCCTAATTGTGACATAACCTTTATATGTGTTAGGTGTTTGGATTTAGTGCAATTGTGGGTGGATTAATAAATAAATATTTATTTATTTATTTATTCAATCGTCATGGCCTAGCTTCCCTCTATTTAAACACAGTATGGGACAATCCTAAGGTTAGCTTCATAACCCTAGGGATTTATAGAGAGATATTAGAGGATAATTTTGGAGAATGATGACCAAATTGTGGATCGACGATCGGTACTGAGGAGTTTTTCTTTGCCAGAGTTTGTTTATCTCATCAACAATAACAACAACAACATCAAACAATTATTAATAAGTGATAGATATAAACTCAAGGTAGGGGATTTTTTTGGTTTTATCTTTGTTTAAAGTTTGATATGAATGAAAATTAATTCTTTATAAAATTAATCCATGTATCGATCTCTGTTGGGTTTTACAAAGTCTATTTTCTATTCCTAGATATAGGAATTTGATATTTGTTTCTCATTGATTCTTGTTTCTCTTATAATCTACTATTCTTGGATTCCAATGAAGATTTAAAAATTAAAACAATATTCATTAAATGATAACTTTATGGATTGTTCCTTCCTCCCTCCATTCTTGGAATTCGTTATCGATAATTTGTTGGTTGGTGATTCAATAATACTCAGGAGTACTGATCATTGTGCATTCATTCTTCAGTATAATGGATCTTGATCACAAGTTTGACTTTGGGTTTTGGAGGCATGATAGATGCATGGTGTTGACAAAAGGAACCCAATATTATATTAGGTATTATAAGATTTCAATATGGATTAAGTGGATCTCTTAATAGGTTCAACGATTGATTTTATTAAGAAACGAGTGTCCGGAATCTGGCCACCAGTGATAGTGGTGGTCCAGTGTCAGCATGGGAAGTTAAAAACCCTTGATTTGGTCCTTATGGAATATCATGATAGTAATGATGATTTTTTTCCAATGAATAACATCTAAAATCTGACGTCTAACTAGTTGTGGTTGTTTTTCACCCTAGATTCAGAATCTACAAAGCATTTCATGGTGGTCCCAAAGGTAGTGGTGGAATACCAGTGAAAGCGCATAAATAGATTTGGATTTCTAGAGAAATACTGGTATACACTTTGCGTAGTCCAGGAATAGAAGTCATTTGGACTCTTAGTTACAATTACTAGGGTTTTGGGAGAGTTGAATATCCAAAGCCGTTTGGTAGGGTCCACATGTCGTGTGACCCTACTTAGCCAACCAAGTCATGTTCCAAAGGCATACGCCTAGGACCCCATGTGATTAGACATTCTGTGTACCCTAGGGGAAAAGTCATGTATATGTACATGGTCTGGTGATTCATTCACCTTGGGTACATGCCCAGTGCACTCGGGCATGGGTTGGAGTACATGATCATGAGATGGATTACATGGGAATGGATTAGAGTACACAGGCACACCCCAGTCAAAAAAGACATGGTGTGTACCCCATGTACATGTCATATAGTTTCATATAGCCTACCAATCCATGTCCAGGAGAGGACATGCCTAGGTGTCTAGGAAAGGTCACACTTTGTGTGACCCTATGTACACATCATTTACTTTTTTATGATACTTATACTATTCATATCTCCTTCTTCGAGACTCAAATTTGAGCACAAAAGTATCCTATATTGGGAAATTTTCTTCATATGACATGATGGTGGAATTTATTTTGGAATCATTGATAAAACATGAGGTGTTATGACTTGGACACTTTATTCAATGCCTATTAGTCAGTGAAAGTGGTCAGGTGTGATTATTGGAGTGTTATTGGGGTTTGAAACCCCCATGTTGCACCAGGGAGTGATCCCCCATACTATTTATATAGATAGAGTTGTAAAGCCCCTATAATAAAAAGGGTATGGTTCTTCTATCTATGGAGTCCCCCCCCCATCTTTGAGTTTTGATGGGGTGAGGTTCTTCCACTTGAGATAGCACCCCCATATCTATAGAGTGCAGTGGTGTAGATTCTTGATAGGTTACGTGAGATATGTGGCTAGGGGATAGCTCCCTCTTGGCTGTGATGTGCAGTGGAGAGGAGAGGTCCCTCTACTCTATATCTTATGTGGTTATGTGGGTTTTTTTTTCATTAGTGATGATACATTTACAGATATAGGTAGAATATTCATTCTTTGTCGGTTGTGGGGATAGAGATCCCATTTTTCTATTCATTTTTACTTATTTTTCTGAATATTTGGGTTGTTGTGATTATGGTTGATGTCTAATATTCTTATTGATGTGAATTTTTGATGATGAGTTGACTACTCTCTTTGATTCTTTATGTTTGTTGATTTCAGGGTGTCCTACTAGGTATGTTTATGATTACTCATGCATGGTATCTACCCACATATATCATGTCTTATACAGAAAACATGAATTTTATTGGAGTCCTAGGTCAACTAGGATAAGGTGGATCTTAGTTGGAACTTAGTTATACTAGAAGGTCCTCATATGGATCCCAATGTTTCTTTTGGGGTTTTCCCCTATGTTGTTAGCAGGTTGGGTTATTTTATTATTTTGGTGGGCTTATATTTATCTCTTTATACTTATTCTATACTTTTTATTGTACTATCATGTGGGATAAATGTTATGAATGCATTTACAGTATGATTTTTTTCCCTTTCTGCATTATACTGGTGTATAGAGATGTGTGCGTGTGTATAGATACTTTAGGATAAGGACTCTCATGTGTGTGATATACCTACTTAGTTCTAGCCATTAGACCCTAACCTATTGGAGGTGATCTTGGGGAGTCACACTAAGTTTACCACTGGTTAGAAAACCCCTAGTAGTTTTGGTCATGATAGAGTTGTATCAAAAGAGGTTATCTTAGGGGTAGAGTTTTTTTATTTTCTAGCTGTGGGGTTTCAGTTTGGGAATTAGGGAAAAAAATTTAAAGTATCTCGAGTATGGATTTCAGTTCAAAGAACCCAATGTTAGTGTGAAGGAAAATATATCCATTCAATAAGACTTTGAAAACCTACTTTTTTACACTGTACATGTAGGCACTAGTTATAGAGAAACATTGGTAAATACCTCATAGAGAAATGGGTTATGGATTTCATGTCCTTCTGGATTTATCTCCACATATATTCTCTTTGACCATGGTATTTCTTGATAATTTTCAAGATACCTCTATGAAAGAAACCAGCTTGGATTTCAAGAAAGCTTCATGATGATAACCGGTTGAACTATGATGCCTCATTTTAGGGACACATCCATGAGGTGTTTTCTCCAGGTAGTCACAGAGTAGTGTTAACACATGTTGAGTATCATGTGGATCCATCCCTAGTGGTTTTAGTGGATGATCATCCACATTATGAGAAGTTGATGACTTCAGTATGATAGGATTATCATCCTTTTAGACTTAGCACATTATGTGAATTCTAGTTATAGAAACCATTGACATTTCCTGGAAAGATACACCCTCAGGCTATGGAGGATTTTCTTGAGGCAATTATCTGGGTTTTATGGATTTTTATAACCCTAAAAAATTATATAGTTTTACTTTTAACTAGTCTTATTCATATAGAAATAGGGTCCTAGTATAGTCTGGTCATCTAGGTCCATAATAAGGTAACCCCACCAAGTGTGGAGATGATCATATTTTTAGAAAGGAGTACTTTCTAGCTACCCCATCATTAATTGAGGTTTATCTAAAAGAGATGGATTGGGTTTTCTGCCCTATGTGGGAGCCCTCCTGGTGAGGTAGTGGTCCTGAAATATAGACTTTTAGGGTGATGTAGGGTGTCAGAAGATCCATGTGATGGTGATGTTTGACGTTTCTTCATAAATTAAAGTAATAGGGACACTTTCCCCACCAAGATTCATTCTTTTGATGTGATTTAAAACCGTGTGGGTGATTTAGTTCCACCCAAAGAAAATGTGTTGAGGTGTGGTGGATGAGTTTAGTTGACTTGTATTTTTATGCTGTTTTTTTGTGATAAGGTGTCATTGTAGTCCCTGGTTATGGAGAACATAATGATAGAGGGATGGATAGCTTTAGGTAGTATGGGCTTATGGCCTGAAGGCTTTGAGTGTGGCTCGAGGTATGACATACTTCATCTCTACTTTGACTACAGTTTTATCACACAGTTTAAATCCATATACCTGAATGCATCCCTTTTCTAAGACCCAGTGGTTCTAATGGATCTCATTTTTCTCAACCCTTACATATTGAGGCTTCTTCGGAGAAGGTTTTATGATAACACACTTCTACCAATAGTGTGACTTGACTATAGGAGGAGATAAATCCTCATGTTTAATCTTTTCATTACCAATGGTGAGGCCCTAAGATGTTTTCATTGGTATAAAATGGTTGTCTTCTATCCATGTCCAACTTAACTATTACTAGTGAGGGCTTCATTCTACCAGAGTTAGTGGGATGTACTTTCCATTCTTTGGTAATAAGTAATCCAAGGTAGAGTAGGATAAGATCATGTGTAGGAGGATATAATCAATTTCTTATTATTTGGATAGTATAACCCTTGGAGTAGTGGATGATATGATCTTTAAACTTCTTAAGGTATTAGATGAGTATTAGGGAATATTCCCTAAAGGTGTTCTAGGATTATATCCCCATAAAAACGTTTTTTTATACATATACCTACACCCAGTGATGGCTTGATATCTATGCTAGTATATCAGATGATCCAATATAGCTGCAATATTTGAAGGTGTGGTTAGAGAATCTGAAAATTAGGGTATTTGTTAGACCCAGTGTGTTTCCTTTGTATCTCATTTTGGTTTTATGGAAGTAAGATGGGAGACTGAGGTTATGAATAAACTAAAATCACTTGAACCAGATGACTATCAAGAAGGAGTATCAACCCCTGAGAATTTGTGACTTCTTCGACCAAGGGTTAGGGGAAAATTTGTTCTCATAGTTTGACCTCTGGACAAGTTATCACCAGCTCTATGTTTGAGAATATAATATACTAAGGGTGTCTTTCTAGATCCACTATGGTTTCTTTGAGTTCTTCATGATACTATTTAGCATGATGAATTCTCTAGTAGTTTTTATGATACTTATTAACTATATCCTTTATCCCTTTATAGATTGGTTTTTGGTAGTCTTCTTCGATTACATCCTTGTGTAATCAGTGTTAGAGTTGGAGCACATGATACACTTAAGGGTGGTTCAATACATGCTCTGAGAGTACTAAATTTATGGGAATATATCAAGGTTTCAGTTCTGATTCAGGAGGACCACTTCTTGGGATGTATTATCTCAGACATGGGAGTGAATGTTGACCCAAAAAAGGATGAGGTAGGGCTAGCTTGGGATACACTCGAGGGCATGGTAATGGTGGAATATTCTTACATCAATGTTTTCCATTCTAAATTGTTCAGTGAGGTGATGGAGTAGTCGGGCTCTTGGAAATTCACCATTAGGGATGAGTATGGTGTTGTGTACCTCTAATTGATGGTTGTTACCCCTTAACTTCTTTAGTGCATCAGGGAGGCACAACTTAGGGAATATATACTATAAGATCATGTATGACCAAAAATCTACAGGACATGTTCTTAATGTATTTTCTAAAGGTGAGGATAACGTAATCCTTTTTCAAGGATGGATGGTGACACGAATAAATCTATGAGAGTATATTTCATTTTATTCCTTAGCAATACATACAAAAGATGTGAGGATGTACCAAAATCATTTGGCATCTAGTCGAGTGGTTTAGGATGTAGTGGCATGTTTTTGAGTTTCTTTCTCGATGTATCACTTATTAGTAAATGAAGGTCAAGGTATATTTATGGTAGTTGAAATGGTATGGTATCTTTGTGGTTTTGATGTTAGAGATTCCATGATCAATGAGAGTTTGGGAAGATATTTGTGTGATTGTAGACCAAGTCACTGAGTTGTCCCACTTCCTAACCATCTGAGAGCAGAGCTTAGAAGAGAGTTTGGGATACATGTGTGTATAGGGGTAGTCAAACTTCATGCAATTCCCTTGATGATCATTTCAAAATTTTATGGTCACCTAATTTCATAATTATGGAGAGGATGACAGAGGCCTTCAGAACTCATTTTCAGTTGATCATGGTGATCATACCCTATATATATGGCCAGGTAAATCAGACCACTCAGGTTCTAGAGAATATTATTTGGGTTTTCATGATATTTTGGGTCATAGTTGGGAGGATCATCCGCCATAGGTTTAGTTTTCATGTAATGACATTTTCCACTCCACAATTGGGGTAGCACTATTTGTGACCATGTGTGGGGGACCCTACAGGTCATCATTGTGCTGTTCAGAGCTAGGGAAGATAGTTTTTGTGGTCCCAAAGTTGGTGTGAGTGATGGTTGAAAATAGTTAAATTCGTCAAGGTTCAGTTAAGGACTACCCAATGATTTTGGGAGAGTTATGTGGATCGATGATAGAGGCCTTTGAGGTTTGATGAGGGAGATCATGTGTTCTGAGATATCCCACCTCGATCGGGATTGTGTAGATTGGATAAGGAGACATTCTATCTCCAAGGTTTATAGGCAATTTTTTAGTTTCATCATTAGGATAGCAAGGTAGCATACCTCTTATCCCTACCATCACAGTTAGATTTAGTGCATTATTTTTTCCATATGTCTCAACTGGGGAGATTTGTGCATGACTCATTGAACATTGTTGACCGGGGTGAGTTGGACATTGAGTGTGAAGTTACCCTTTATAGGAGTTCAAGGATCCTTGTTCCATTATTAAATAGACAAGATAACACCCTTTGAGGGAAATTTTTTACCTTGGGTGTGTGTTTTTTGGTAGTATGGTAACCTCTAAGAGAGATCATGAGAGTGGGAGACCCATATGCAAGATAAATATCCTTACTTGTGAGTAGGTTTTCACTTTTATTGATGAAAATAATTGAAGGTGTGGAGAATGTAATGAATTTATTTTTTTCCTTTCAATAATTTAGAATATTTTAAGGTGTATTTTTTATATTATAAGCTGAATCGTCCGGAGATTATGAGGCCCAAAGATCTTTAGTAGAATATATTAAAAATATTAAATATAATTTATAAAAAACACATAATCTTCCAAATGGGAAATCTAATACCAACATTGAATATGAAATGTGGGTTTTACCCTAGGTGAGACATAACCATTGTACGCATCATGTGTTTTTTTAAGTGAAATCATGGGTGGATTAATAAATAAATAAATTTATTAAATTGAAATGTCCTATCCCCCCTCTATTGAAAACCTGTAATGGAAAAATCCTAGGGTTATCCACCTAACCCTGGGGAATTAGAGAGAGAGTTTTTATGAGAGAATTTAAAAATTATGATCGGGTCATGGATCGACATTTGGTACCAAGGATTTCATCTTTTACAATGGATTTCATGGATCTCTCCAACAAAAATGAAGTAAAACCCTTATTTATCAGTGATTGACCCAAAATTGAGGTAGGAAATTTTTTTTGTGGTTTTATTCCCATTTAAAGTTTGAGATGAATATGAATTAATTCTTTCCCAAAATAATTTTTGGATCAATCTCTATTGGGTTTTCCAACCACTTATTTATCTTCCTGTATATAGGAATTTGAGATTTGTTCCTCATTTATTATTGATACCTTTAAAATCCATCATTCCTAGATTCCAATGAAATTTTTCAAATGAACAAGTGATTTATTCAATATTAACTTTTTGGGTTGTGCCTTTCTCTCTACATTCTTGGAATTCTTCGTCGATAATCGGTTGGTTGTTTTTTTTAAAGGTGATTCCTTGGTCAAAAGATTAAAGTACTAAAATATATTAAGATAAAAAAGTTTACAATAGTCTAATGGAGGATATTTTATTACAATAATTTTGATGCAAGGGGGTGAACTCAGCTAGAAGATTTCCCATGTATGTGTTATTACTGTAGACACCCTTATCATTGTGTGTTCATTATTTGGAATAACGGATCATAGTCATGACTTCAAATTTGGGTTTTAGAGATGTGAAAGAGGAATGGTGGTGATGAAGGGAGCCCGAAATTAGATTGGGTATCGGTGGATTGTGATTCAGATTGAGAAGATCTCTCCGGAGGAGCAATGATTGATGTTTTTGGTCAATGGGTGGCCATAATATAGCCACTGAAAATAACGGTGGGCAGATGATAGAATAGGAAGTGTGATGCCCATGATTTGGGATGTTTGGATCATTAGGATGGTGATTATTATTTTTTTCAATAAATAATTCCTGGAATCCAACTTATGGTTGGTCAGGGAATTTGGTCAACCCAGATCTAAGCTTTATGGATAATTTCCTAATAGTCTCAAAGGTAGAAATGGCATGCGGGTGAAATCACATGAACTACTTAGGATTTATAGAAAATTTTGACATATATGGTGTGTAGTCTAGGAACACACATCATGTAGTCCCTCAGCTGTGGTGGCTAGGGTTTCAGGGAAGATAAATATCACACACTGCATGGACGACCCACACACCATGTGACACTGCTCTACCATCCAAGTCATGTGTCGAAGGTACACACCCAAGACCCCATGTGGTTACACAAACCATGTACGCTAGGGTACATTCCATGTATATGTACATGAAATAATGATCCATTTACCATGGGTACACTCCCAGTGCACTCGGGCACATGCTGGAGTACATAGGCATGGGTTGGATTACACTGTATAGGTTGGAGTATACAAGCACACCCCTAGGACAGTAATACATGTTTTGTACCCATGTACATATCTTTTAGCTTCACATGCCCTCCAAATTTATGTCTAGGTGATAACATATACAGGTTCCCAGGTGAGTTCATGTGTCGTGTGACCCTATGTACATGCCATATACTTTTTCTATGAGACTTCTATTGTAAAGACCAGACTCTGGTTGCCAGAATTCGGTGCCTTAATTCATTACATTTTCATGATTACAAGAAATTATTATCCTGAAATAACTAATAGTTTAGTAGTTTTGGAAAACTAGATACATACATTAGTTCAACATGACAACTTGAAAATAAATATAATATAGAATTTCCTTTGAGAACATCTATAACCCCTAGGTTACCCCTGCATGTCATTCATAAAATACCTCTTCATGTCCTGGGAAAATGAAACATAAGAAAGGGGTGAGCTCAAATTCTCAGTAAGGGTAAGAACTACAGTGGAAGATATCATAAACATAAACACTAGTCATGGTGAATAACTAAAAACACATGCCTTTAAAAATAAACTTGAACACATTATGGCATGAATAAGAGATGAATAAATAATGACATAATAAAGAATAATAATGGGTATTATACTAGACTAATAACCAAATGAACTTTAAATTTCTAGTTTTATAATGAGGGAATGCATAATGACATACATCATAATCATACCCTGAAGGCCTCATGTCAATACCATAAATAACCATTTTCAAGGCCTCATGCCAAGACCGCACTTTGTCTCATTAGACCTACCGATACATTGAGGTGATATATCAGGCCCCACCCATCAACTACCAAGTCCAATTCATTCCTCATATGAATGGGGATAAAAATAAACAACATATACATTCATATTGAAACTAACATATGAAACATAAATAACTTTCCCTGAACATTAAGTATAAACACTAATCATTCGGATAAAATTGGTGAATGGTTTTAAGATAGCACATCCACAGTAAAAATAATCATAAAATTTTTAAATAAATATGGTATATGATATCATAAAATATTAATCCCAATAATACATAATAATAAACAAGAGTTTTTAAATATATAAATATACTTTTATAAAATCATCGAGTAATTCTTGAGATAAATACTCTTTTACTTTGAAAAGAAGGGTTCTTTTAGGAAAATATTTGTATAAAACCAGAAGTTAAGTAAGATAGTATTTTCATAATAAAATGAGTGATTTTATAAAGATAATTGTTTCTGAAAATATATTATTGAGTGACCTTGAAAATAGGTAATAATTTGAGAAATTCCCTTGAATCGGGCTTGTATTTTGTAAAGAATTTTTGAAAGATCCATTTAAAACATATAACTCCCTGTAAATTAAAGTAGGGTTATAGTTAGTATACATATATAGAATATTCATAGAGAATTTCTGAGGAGTAAATATTAATAAATAATAATTTAATTGAGGTGAGTAGATAATAAGAGTAGCCCGAATGAAAATGGAGGTTCGGGTAGAAAACCCTTACCTTAAGTCTAATGGTGTTATTTACTTGATCTTAGTATCTTGGATAACCAAATTAAATTCATTAATTAATATTTACATAACCTATTATTTATTTAATTTATTTATTATAGACTTATTAAGTTCATTCTTGGCCTTCTTGATGGGTTTAAGAGGTTCAATTTTATTGTTTGGGAGCATTTTCTTCCTTGGAATTCATGACTAGTTTACTTATATACATGTAAGGATGAACATGTAATATGAGAATAGTTGTCCAAAATATAATTTCTATTTTATTTTTTAACATATAGAAGTTAAAATGTTTATAAAATTCATTTTCTTTATTGGGAGTGAAGATGAATCATTATATAAAACTTTAATGATAATATTTTGGGTTAATTGGCGGTTTTTTGATCACAACAAACTCATATAAATTGATACCATGTGTACAGAAAGATTCCAGAACCTTACATAAGTTATAATACATATATTATAGTCTGGTTCAACCATAAAAATGTTTTTTTGAATAGAATTGAAGATTGTAATAAAAATTGAAAACTCGTCGTCCTTGAATGTGATAAATTAACACATCTCGGATGGTGCTTTCATTTCTAGTATAAAAGAAGGGGAAAGGAGAGGTGATGATGAATTATTCCATTATCATAAAAAAAATTACATTACATGTAAGTTTCTGTATTTATCATAACATTTGTATTAAATGAGGTGGGGAAAGAAAAAGAAAATAAAGGAACTCAAAATAAAAGAAATGAAAAGAGGAATTTACCTCTTGAAGTTATCTTCCTTGAGAGCCTCTTTAGGGGAGAGGTTTTGGTATTTTTATGATAATAAGTGATTATGGATGTGGGGTAGGATATTTGAGAATAATTAATATAGGTCACAAGGTATGAAGGAGTTAAGAGAATAGGGAGTGAGGGGGGTTATAGTGGAGGAGAGGGGTGATTTTTGAATATCTTATTCATTATTTTATTATTTCTCCCAAGACAACCAATAGTATTGATTCATGTGACCCATAATAGTAATAAGTTCATGTGAGTTCGAACCAAGTGTTCTTACATCATCCATGATGCTAGGAATAGTGTATTTATCTGGTAATGTATATATACATTAAATTACCGTATTTTACTATTCATAAACAATCGAGTATTTCAGAAAAAAAATCTGAAAAATTTACCCAAACCATTTTTTGATGAGTAGAATTCAAAAATGAACTCCATTTTTTGAAAATAATTTTATAAATATTATTAATTTAATTTTTAAATAAAATCATAATTTATTCGAAAAATAACAGTTTTAAAACTATAATTCGTTTTATATCACCTTGAAAAATTAATCAAGATATCATTATATTATAAAATTAAGATAATAAAATAATAATATGTTTTACTATTCATAAGGTTCATATTAATATTAATATTACTATTCATAAATTTATGTTACTATACACCAAAAATTAGGTTTGTCTCAACAGACTCTAATTATCTTACTGAATGCAACCGTGTATATCCATTTTTTGAAATTTAAATCATAGATGTGGAAAAATTATGTTTACTGGATAGGTTAGAATAAAGTGTTGTTTTATAGAGACTCAATGTTTTATTCATTCAATAATAAATTTATTTATAAATCCTTAGGGTGTTAAATTCTCCCCCTTACAAAAATTTCATCCTTGAAATTACCAAAATGTTACCTCACAAAAAGATTTTGGTAGTTCTTCATCATAATCTCCTAAAGATCCCATGTTGATTCTTTAATTCTATGAATTTTTCAAAGTACATTTTCCAGTCGTGTCATCTGATTCCTCAACACCTGTTCTTTAGAATCTAGAATCCAGATAGGCTCTTTATAGTAAGATAAGTCAGGTTCCTATTCTATACCTTCAAAAGTGAGGACATGTGTTGGGTTGGGTGTGTACTTTCTCAACAATGAGACATGGAACACATTATGTACTTTAGACATGCTAGACGGTATAGCTAAATGATATGAAATAGCTCTAATTCTTTCTATGACTTCAAAATGTCCAATGTACTAAGGGCTCAGTTTCCCTTTCTTCCTAAATCTTATAACACTCTTCCATGGAGATACTTTTAAGAAAACATGATCTCCCATTTTTAATCCCAAATCCTTCCTTCTATTATCATCATAGCACTTTTTTCTACTTTGATATGCTTTGATATGGGTTTGAATAGCCTTTACCTTTAATGTTGTTTCCTATACAAGCTCTGGACCCACAAGCTTCCTTTCATCAATTTCATCCCAACATGTTGGTGTACGACATCCCTTTCCATACAATGTTTCATATTATGCCATTTGAATGCTAGAATGGAAACTATTGTTGTAGGAAAACTCCATCAAAGTTAAATACCAATCCTACATCCTTGAAAATCAAGTGAGCATGATCTCAACATGTCCTATAAAGTCTAGATCATCCTTTCTGATTTCCCATCAGTTTGAGGGTGATAAGAATTACTCAATAGAAGCTCGGTATCCAGGGATTTTTGAAGACTTTTACATAATTTCGATGTAAATCGAGGATCATGATCGAAAACTATTGAAAGAGGTGATCCATTAAGGTGATAAAATAAATCATCAATGTGAGGTAGGGAATACTTGTTCTTTATTATTATATAATTGATCTCCCTGTAGTCAATGCACAACCTCATAGATCCATATTTCTTCTTAATAAAAAAACAGGGGATCCCCATAGAGAGACACTAGGGAAAATAAATAATTTATCATTCAATTCCTGTAGTTTTTTCTTTATTTATACTAATTCCACAGTGTCCATTCTCTAAGGATTCTTTGATATAGGTCTTGAACCATGAATTAAATCAATAGAGAACTCAACTTCCCACTCTTGAGGATATCCAGGTAAATCCTCCGAAAAAACATCAATATATTCTTTCACAATAGGTATATACTCAATTTGAATATTCATTTCCTCACTCATAGATATTGAGTTCTCATCCTCCCCAATAATTTCATTCAGTAGAGTTATTGGGGGTGGATCTAGATAAGAACCAGATGGTGACATTTCTACTCTAAAGATAGGGGATTATACATCGTTCTAAAAAATTGTAACCTCTTTCTTATTGAAATAGATTTTTACATCATGATTCGAAATCCAATCCATACTAAGGATTATATCAAAGTAAATCATGGGTATGATAATTAAACCAGAAGATAGAGCACATTTATATGCCATAATGGGGAATGCCTAACACATCTTTATTGAAATGATACTTCCCTTAGGATTTTTGACTAAAAAATACCTTCTTAAATCAAATTGAAAATATCTAATTTTCTTGGAAAACTCAGAAGATATGAAAGAATATAATGATCCAGAAACAAATAAATCATTGGCTAAGTTTGAGAAAAAAATTAAAGTACCTTCCACCATATCATTAAGAACTTCAATATCAGTAGTTGTGATTTCATAAGCTTGTCCATGCTCCCTTGGCCTTCTTTGGGGAATGTTTCCTTGACACCTAGGATAATCATTTTCATAATTTCCCCTATCATTGAAATTTTAGCACTGAACATTGGTAGATTTTTTATTCCAATTACACTTTTGGGATAGGTTGGATTTTTTTACACACTTTTAACAAACACCCATACCCTTTAGGAAAGTACTAGGGTGTCTCTTCCCACAATTATAATAGGGTGGAAGTTCAACTCTTCCCTTATTCCCCATTTCCTTATTTCCTTTTCCAAGGTTTTCATCGTCCCTCTTCTTCTCTTTCTTTTCCTTAAAATCATAAGACTTAGATAATTCCTTTTTCATCTTGATAGTACATGAGACTATATCTTCATATTTTAAGAAACTTTGGGAGACTAGGGCCCTTTGGAGGAATGGTTTTAAACCATAAAATAATTGATCAATATTTCTCCTTGGATTATGTATGTAGTCCGTAGAATTTCTTTTTAACCTTGTGAAGTTAGATTCATACTTTGAAACATTCTCATCCTCTTTTTTCCTCAGATTTAGAAACTACCTTTCCACATATTTTTGTTGTTCACGAGGGAAGTATTTTTCTAAGAATATTTCTTTAAAATCCCTAAATTCCATTTTTTCTATTTCTTCCTCCTTCTTTTTATTTTGAATTAAATACCACCACTGATCAACATCCCTTGATAGATGATAAACCTTCATGATAACCTTCTATATTTCATTACATCCCAAATCGAGAAATATCTTCTCTAATAAACTTATTCATTGCTCCTCTACAAATAGGTTTGTAGTCCCATTAAATGATGAAGGTTGTTGTCACATAAAGCGGTCTAACATAGCTCCTCCACATTGTGGATACGGATACTCCATACAAGTAAGGTTATTGTTCATAACTTGAGTCACCTATCCCAGTATAGTTATAAGTTTCTTAGCCCCAATTGTAGAACCATAGCTAACATCATTATCTTGAATTGGAGGGAAGTCCCTACATGGGATACACGCATTCATGTGATTTAAATTCTTTCTAATAGTCTCTATTTCTAAATAATGGCATTCAATAGATTAGGTTATGAATCACAATATATAATCTCAACGTACAAAAATATTTAGCATAAATTGAAATACTATACATAGCTAATATCATAATCATAAACATGGTTTCTTTGAGGAAAAATTTACATTTAAATCCTTTATAATGGCTTATAAAGAAAATTTGAACTATCCTAAGTAAATCCCCCAGGAGTTGTCAAACCATATGCATAGTAAGGTCCATTGTCATGTAACAGGATACCCCAGGTCAAGCCTGAAACTCCTTTTCAGAGTTGTTACTCTTAGGTACATCTGTGCCAGAACCATGTCCACTTATAGTATCCAAAAAGGGGTGTATTTTCTTGAAATATCCACAGAATATATTCCTTACCAAAATTCCAAGACATTATTATATGTTTATCCTCAAAGTATATCTTAGGGTTTTATTCCCTAATCTACATTTTATAAATCTAGTTTCTAAGTTTTCTACTAAACTTCCTCTAATACCAACTGTAAAGACTCGACCTCAGTTTCCCAGATTCAGTGACTTAATTCATTACATTGGCATGATTACAATAAATTTTTATCCCTAAGTAATGAATATTTTATTAGTTTTTTAAAACCAAATACATATATTATTTCACATTACAACTTTAAAATAAATACAATATATAATTTCCTTTTAAAACATTCATAACCCCTAGGTTATCCCTACATGTCATTCATAAAATACATCTTAATGTCCTGGGAAAATGAAACACAAGAAAGGGGTGATCTCTTAGTAAGGGAAATAAATACAGTAGAATATATCATAAACACAAACATTATACATGACATGCCTTTACAAATAAACTTAAACACATTATGGAATGAATAAGAGTTGAATAAATAATGTCATAATAAATCATAATCATGGGTATTATACTAGTTGAATAACCACATGAACTTTAAATTACTAGTTTTATAATGAGGGAATTCATAATTCTATACATCATAATCATACCATCAAGGCCTCTTTCCAAGACCATAAACAACCATTTTGTCAAGGTCTTATGCCAAGATCGTAGTTTGTCTCATGAAACCTATCGATGCATCGAGGGGATATAGTGGGACCCACATATCACTTACTAAGTCTAATTAATTCTTCATATGAACAGGTATAAACATAAACAACATATAAATTCATATTTAAACTAACATATGAAATTTAAATAATTTTCCTCAAACATTAAGCATAAACACTAACCATTCAGAGTAAACTGGTGAATAGTTTTAAGATAGAACATTCACAATAAAACTAATAATAAACCATTAAATTAAATATTTTATATGATATCATAAAATATTAATCCCAATAATACATAATAATCAACAAGAGCTTTGAAATATATGGATATACTCTTATAAAATCATTGAGTAATTCTTGGGATAAATACTCTTTTACTTTGAGAAGATGAGTTCTTTTGGAAAAAACTTTGCATAAAAATAAAATTGAGTTAAGATAGTATTTTCATAATAAAATGATTTATTTTATAAATATAATGGTTTCTAAAAACATATTATATAGTGCCCTCGAAAATAGGTAATAATTTAAGAAATTCCCTTGAATCGTGCTTGTATTTTGGAAAGAATTTTTGAAAGATCCTTTTAAAATATATAAATAATCATAAATTAAAGTAGTATTCTGGTTGGTACATATATATATAACATTCACACATAATTTATGAGGATTAAATATGAATAAATTAGAATTTAAATGAGGTAATTATAGAATAAGTGTAACCTGAATGAAAATAGAGGTTTGGGTAGAAACCCCTTACCTTAAGTTCGATGGTGTTCTTCACTTGATCTTAGTGTCCTGGATAATAAAATTAAATTCATTAATTAATATTTATATAACCTCTTATTTATTTAATTTATTTATTATAGCCTTATTAAGTTCATTCTTAGCCTTCTTGTTGGGTTTAAGAGGTTCAATTTTATTGTTTGGGAGTGTTTTCTTCCTTGGAATTCATGACCAGATTACTTATATACATGTAAGGATGAACATGTAAGATGATAATGGTTTTACATAATATAAGTTGTGTTTTATTTGTTAACATCCATAATATTAAATTTTTTAAAATTCATTTGGTTATTGGGAGTGAAGATGAATCATTATATAAAACTTAAATGATAATTGTTTTGGTTAATTGGCAGTTTTTGATCACAAAAAACTCATATAAATTAATATCATGTGTAAAAAAAGATTACAGAACCTTAAATAGGTTATAATACATATATTATAGTATGGTTAAACCATAAAAAAAAATTAATGACCATAATTGAAGACCATAATAGAAATTGAAAACCAGTCATCCTTGAATGTGATAAATTAACACATCTCATATGGCCTTTTCATTTCTAGTATAAAAGAAGGGGAAAGAAGAGATGATGATGAATTGTTAAATTATCATAAAAAAAATCTATTACATTTAAGGTAATATAGTTATCATGAAATTTTAATGAAATTATGTGAGGAAAGAAAAAGAAAAGAAAGGAACTTGATATAAAAGAAATGAAAATAGGAATTTACCTCTTGAAGTTATCTTCCTTGAGATCCTCTTTAAGAGAGAGGTTTTGGTATTTTTATGAGACCAAGGTTTGATGGATGTGGGGGGTATATTTGGCAGAATTTAGATAAGGCACAAGTCTTGAGAGGATTGAATAGAAGAGGGAGTGAGTGAGGGGGTTTATAGTGGAGGGGAGGGGTGATTTTTGAATATCTTATTCATTATTTTATTATTTCTCTCAAGAAAACCAATAGTGTTGATTAATGTGACCCATAATAGTAATAAGTGAATGTGATTTCTAATCAAGTGTGCTTACATCATCCATGTTTCTAGGAATAGTGAATTTAGCTAATAATGTATATATACGGTAAATTACCATATTTTACTATTCATAAAAAAATTCAAGTATTTCAGAAAAAAAATCCCAAAAATTCACCCAAACCATTTTTTTATGTTTAAAATTCAAAAATGAACTCCATTTATTGAAAATAATTTTCTTAATATGATTAATTTAATTTTTAAATAAAATAATAATTTATTCAAAAAATAACAATTTTAAAACTATAATTCGTTTTATATCACCTTGAAAAATTAATCAAGATCTCATTATTTTATAACCTTAATACAATAAAATAATAATATGTTTTACTATTCTTAAGGGTCATATTACTATTCATATTACTATTTATACAGGTATGTTACTATTCATAAAAAATTAAGTTTTTATTATCAGACTCTAAATATCTTACTGAACGCAACCGTGTATATCAGTTTTTAGAAATTCAAATCACAGAGGAGGAAAAATTATGTTTACTATATAGGTTATAACAAAGTGGTGTTTTTTAGAGACTTATTGTTTCATGCATTCCATAATAAATTTATTTATAAATCCTTGGGCTATTACATCTACCATTAATATCTCCTTCTTCAATACTCAAATTTGAACTTTCTAATCACCTATCCTGAGTAGTTGTATATATAGGATGTGATGGTGGTATTCATTTTGGAATCAAATATATGACATGAGGTGTTATGAGATGGAATCTTAATTCATTACTACTTAGTTTGTGACGGTGATCGGGTGTGATCATCAAAGTGTTACCAGGGTTGGAAATCCCCCTATTTCACCAAGGAATGGGTCCCCTATACTCTTTACATAGGTAGAGTTGGAAACCCCCATACAATATAGGTAACAGGTCCTCTATCTCTGGAGTGTCACCCCCCCACTATCTTCTAGCACAGGCAAGGAGCAGGTCCTCCTCTAGAGATAGTTCCACCTCGGTTGTGGAGTGTAGTGGAGAGGTGTGGGAACTCCACAAAAAATCTTAAGAGGTTACATGAGATGCACAGCTAGGAGATAGAACCCCCTCAGATGTGATTCATAATGGAAAGGAATGGGCCCTCCACTCTGTATCTTATTTGGTTATGTGGGTTTTTTGGAATTAATAATGGGACCTTTGGATATTTAGGTAGTCTCTTTTTTCTTAGATGGTTGTGGAGATAGATATCTCATTTATCTCTTTGTTTAGTCTTATTTTTGAGCATATCTAGTTTTTTTTATTATGGTTTATGTCCCGTATTCTAATTGACATGACTTGGTGATGATGAACTAACAACTCTCTTTGATTCTTTATATTTGGTGATTTTGTGGTGTCCTATTAGGTATGTTTATACTCACCCCTGTATGGGATCTAGCCACACATGTCATGTATTGTGTAGAAAAAAATCATTTCATTGGATTCCTAGGTAGACCAAGAGAAAGTGGATATTATTTAGAGCTTAGTTATGTTAGACGGTCCTTAGATTAATCTAGGAGTTTATTTTGGTTAGCTACCGCTGTATTGTTATTGGGTTGGGTTATTTTGTACTTTTGGTGGGATTGTATATGGACCTTTATATTTCTATTGTACTTTTTTTATCCTCTATTATAGGATAGATGTTATGCATGCATTTATAGTATGAGTTTTTTAGCTTTTTGTATTATACGGGTGTATGGTGATGTGTGCATGCGTACAATTATTTTAGGTTAAGTCCTCCCATGTGTGTGATATGCACACTCGATTCTAGTTGTCAGCCCCTAGCCTATTGAAGGCAGACATGGGGAATCACACTTGGAATACCTCTAGTCAGGTGGGCCCCGATGGGTTAGGTCGTGATAATAAATATGCTTGAATCCAAGGTGGAAAACCAAAAAAAATGGAAGAGATAAATGGATATGATCCCTTGGAGGTATTCCTGGTCCATGTGAATGATAGTGAGGAGAATAGGAGCGTTGGGAGTTAAAATCATGCATTGGAAAATCCATAATTTCATATTTTAATGAATCTAGAAAGGTCATATGGTTTGGTTGTATGGTTTACTAAACCATGCATAGGAAACTACCTAGACAATAACCACTCACACGGTTACTCTATGGTACTTCACATGGTTGGACAAACCATGCACCAACCGTTACAAACAACACTATCAAATTATAGAACCATTTCAAAAATTTGTTTCATAGTTTCATCTATTCATGCACAAGTCATGTACCAGTACCCTTAATCCCCAATATCCCTACATGGTTTCCCCTAGGCTTTACATAGTTTGGACTGAACCGTGTGTTGCCCATATAGACCAACCGTGTGCAAAACAAATGAATTGAAAACCCAACTACATAATGGTAACCTCAAGGTTTCCTCTAATCTGTGCGTAGAAGGAAAATTTCGATATTTTCTAACATTCAATCTAAAACTTATCAAAATTTTAAAAAAATCCCTCAATCATATAATAAATATAAAATAAACTATACAGTGACATGGATATGGTCACAAATTTCTTTGTCTGTGACATCGAGTGACAACTAGACATGGAACACATAAATCTAGTATATACAAACTCATCTTTTCTTAATTATCATAAAAATAATGACCAAGTTGATGAATACATCACATGTAATTCATATAATGGATGATTATATCACATGATTCCCATCTAAATAGACTAACACATCATATATGTCTAAATTAAGCATGGCTATGCATTTTCTTAGACTATTTCAATTAAGGGGTAGATTTATAAACTAATCATATAAGTGGACAACCCCCACCTTTGTTTCACTCCAACAAATGACATGATCATCAACATACACAACCACCCCCTGACTAGCTAAGTTCATATTTTGAATTTTTTGAGTAGGGTATAAAATTATGAAGGTTCTTATTCTAGGAATATCACCAAACTCAAGTAATGAAGATTAATAATGAGAACATTCCCCTAAGTATATCGATGATTGTATGACATTCCATGAGATGTTCTTTAGTTAGTCAATCCAAGTAATAAGTCTTTATTTATTAACTCATGAATATATTCTTTGTATATTATATGCAACCCTTTTATAATGAGTAAAATAATCTATTCAATCTAACTTTAACATATCATGAAAACCCATAATACTTTGTGATGATCATTAATTATGGAAAATGTAATGTTTTATACTTTGAGGGGATATTATCATTCAACCATTCATGTTAATTAAATTATAGTACACGTAAATAGATAATAAATTTATATTTCATTTATTATAATGAAATGATACATTTATAACCATTATAACCAATACATGACCTTTATGTGGTTTTATGGTAATGTTTTTTTAACTCAGTACATCTATATGTAATTCCTATCATATCTATATATAAATGTATGATACAATCCTCAAACTAAAATAATTTAGTGAGTAACATATATTAATTAATCTAATTTTGATAATGGAGAGACTTAGGAATCACATTATTAATTTTCAAATCATTTGAACATTTACTCAAACTCCTTTAATTCAAAACAGAAAATGTTACAACATCAACTTATGTTGTCTACTTAGAACTCTTTTTAATATTAAATACATCATCATTTACATAATTTTATTATTTCAATCTAATTTTTTACATTCTTACAAACCAGTATATACTAAAGTCTTTTAGAATAAAGTAAAATTCACTTAATTGTGGTAAACACATGTAACTATTTACACTTCTCTTTACCATTACACCCTAAACTCTTTTAAGATATCAAGTGAATTTTAATCTGTAAATAATCTATCATAATAGTGATATTCACTTTATTATAATAACTAATTATAGCTATTTACATTTTTCCTCTCTATTAAATATCCTAACTCTTTAGGATATTAAGTGAAAATTCACTTAACCTTAAACCATTATAATCCTTTATTTGTTAACATTGAACATTTCTATATCTAAACATGCTCCCACTATCTTTTTAGAAACTATATTTTTCTCAGAATGCTTTTTATGGATTCAAAACAAACTTATTTTTTTAAGAAATAATAATTATTTTATTTTAGTATGAATATTTAATAAATAAACTATTATTTCCATATCACATATAGTATTCTATGTGTTTATAGGATTTTATTTAAAAATATATTTTACTAAAATCTACCACTAATGAATAACGGTAACACATTCCCTTATATTTTAAAAAATTAATTAGATAAACACTATATAGTGGATAAAACATTCATTATCCTTATCCACTTTTTAAAAAATGTTATAGAATTTTATGAATCAGAAACTATGTGTATACAATTAATCATCGCATGTTTTTCATAAAAAAAATTAATAAACAATGTAAAGGCCCGGATCCACATGGATCAACCCTTTGCAAGTTTCCAAAGACTGAGGTTCTCTAAGAAGGCTTGGAGGAAGTCTAGAGGAGTTCATCTATTAAAAGTTGGAATTAGGGAGATTCCACACTGTGTAAAATTTTACATGACGTGAAAGTGGGTTTCATGGATTGTGATGATAAAATTACGACATGTAATAAATTGGGGTTTAAAAATAAAAAAGGTGAAATGTTTTTCAGTGTAAATCATACCCTGAGAATTACACGATGTGAAATGGGATTACACGTCAGGTAAATCCCTGATGTTGTATATCCTTAAATGTTGCATCACTATGGATTTCTCAAACCCTACGGCCTGCAGAGCCTCCCACTCATTCCAGGAAACCCAATAACCCTCTTCCAACATTTTGGGGATTCCTTTATCAAGGATTGATCTCTAGCTTCCCTTCTTTGATCCATCTTCGATCCAAGGAATGTTTTACCTCCGTTATTTCAGTTTCTTCGATCTATTTCCTAATGCTTCTATTTTCCATGTGATGGATCTTGATCTCCGTGTTTCTAATGGGGTTTTATTGGTTGTTTGTTGGGGAGATTGTGGCATGACATCCTCAGGTGGATATATTTTTTGCGGGAGAGGCATTCGAGATTTTTAGTGTTGTTTTGTTCTCGTGTGAAGAATGTTGAAACCATTTGAGGTAGGGGATTAATTTATTCTCTTTAATTATTTTCAATCTTAAATTGATCATGACTTATCCCCTTGTATGCCAATGAAATTAACCTAATAATTACTTGAACCGGATTAAATAATTTGTATCAATCATAGGGTGATGTTGCTATTTTGTATTGTGATAACAGTTTGCCTCTCTTTTTCTAGGTAGTGTGATATCTATGTTGTGTTTTTTATGGTTTTATTATCATGTGAAATTGGTAAACAATGTAAATATAGAATTACTTGATAATTAATTGGCTAAAAGATTAAGGAGGCTTGTTTAATGAATCTAGTGTGTTGTAAACTTAATGTTATAGGGATGTTTAAATGATTTCACCTCCCATGTGTTAATAGAATGGAATAAAGATGTGAAGAATGTGGATTATCATTGATAAAATAATTAAAGGCATGTTAAATTAATTGTTCAATTAATTATGATATCTTTTGAAAGATTTCTGGTTAGGTTTTCTGAAGTTGGAACCTGTAAATAATGAATCAGTTAATTCAAAATGGAATAAGAATCAATTGTATGGTAAAAGATAATTCTTTTATAAGTCCTGAGTTTCCCTATTACTTATAAAGGTTGAGTGCCTTATACTTTGGATTTTGAGGGATCATTATGTGTGAAGGATGAATGCCTTGCTTTAGGTCTAAGAGCATGGTTGCTATGTTTTTTTTGATTTCTTGTGATGTGATCTAGATACAAGCCTTGTGATGTGGGGAGGGGAGTTCTAGATGTGATGTGATCCTGGGATGGCTGAGCCTAGAGGGATGTTGTGGTATGTGGTGTAAGGAGTCCCAGATGTTGTGGTAGCAGTTGACACCTATGGAGGTGGGATGCATTGGGATATGCATATGGGTGTCCAAGAGGACACTAGAGATAACAGAACGGGTTGAAGCTGGGGTTACCCATTGATATGAAAGATGTATTCTTCTTTGAACCTATTGTTTGGCTGGTGGTTAGGTTGTTTGTTTATCTTCTTTCCTTTCCCCACTTCTTGAGGTAGATGTATGTTCTTGGTTGTATACCTTGTTTGGTAGCTTAAGATATTTTCCTAGAATACCTAGAAATATGGAAAGTGATAATGTTAATAAATGAATAAATATTTAACCCATGGGGTTGGATCTTGCTGGGATTAGATTATGAGGTTATAATTCAAAGAATTCATGGACTCGATTTTCTTATTCCTAGAGGGTATGGAACTTTGTTATGATCCTAATGTAATGTAATTTGGAAAATGTTAATGGTAAATTAAAGATTAATTAATTAATTAATGTAAAGTGTAACTAATGAAAAGGAATAAATTCATTTAATGTATCTATTTAAATGGTTGTGTGCTTATAGGATATCTAGTCTTAGTAGTGGCATCCAAGAGTCTGATAGACATTAGATTTAGTTGAGTCTTAGACTAGGTTATTCCCAGAGTGTGGTTGTGAGCTATATTATATCATGTACGTTTGGTATTTTTATATGCTACTCCACATTGTCAGTTAGGGAAACTAACACCCTGGGGATTCTGATCCCCAGGGAGTGTTTTCCCCAACATCTTAGTGGAAGGATGGATGGATGACTACCCCCTTTGGTCCCAATCTCTTCTCTTGGAAGTTACTTGTGATGGTATGAACAATGGTTAGTTTTTTCCATATGTGAGTGTAGAGGTATATAGTGGCTTTTGGTTATCTCACACACATGTATTCTTGGTATAGTTCCCTAAGGACTATTATAGGTATAATGTGTATAGTCTGTGTTGGCTTAAGGATCCTTGGTTTACGGGTTGTGATAGCTTGAGATATAATACCCGATGTATGATACACATTATATAGGATTTGGTGGCTCATGAAAACTACCTAGTTAATTTTGGTTATGTGGATTTGGTGGTGTGTTGCATGAGGTGAATGGTGTGGTGCTTTTCCCAGGTGTTTTCATGCTAGCCTTTTGGAGAGAGATGATCAGGACATTTGATGTTGGGGAAGAGTGGAAAACCAGTGGGGAAGTGGTAGCGGGGTACCCTTGATATTATTTATTATAATATATAATCTTATATGTGACATTTGGTGAGAGTATCCATGGTGAGGATGGGAACTTAGAATACCTGTTTAGGTGATGAGTTAGTTTCACTTATTGTTCATTGTGCTCTAGAATAATTTATTTTTATTTTTCACAAGAGGCTCCAGGGAGGATCTTATTGAGTATAATTTTATACTCACCCTATGTATATGTAAATATTTTCTTTTAGTTCAACAGGATATGGTTTTAGATCAAGTTTTTTAATAATAGATTATGGTTTTCAAGAGCTTTTTGGGCTTTGTGGTCATCACCACCATTGCCCTTTTCTTTCAGTACATGAATTTTTATTTTTAATTATAGTATTTATTGCATGTCATTAAATATGTTATCTTGGGTTTTCATTTATATTGGAGTTTTAGTAGGAGTTGGTTGGTTTATCTCTTATCTCTATCTTTCATATGTGTTCTCTTATAGGGTAATTCCTTCCATCTACGTGTTTATTATACCCTTGGTGCTAGTCTCCAATCAGGGGCCAACTGGAGGCAGAACTTAGGTGTCACTATCTATCTTATCCCATTTTCATCCCAATAGGGATACACCATGTGGGGAGGCAGTCATGACAGAGCTGTATCCTAGGTATGGTTGAGGGATATGATGGAGTTTTGAGTTAGGAACGGTTGAGGTTGCATGGGATCATAAGTCAATGATGTCATCTAATTTTAGCAAGCGCTATAAACCTAGGATATTAGCTTATACACGGGTATTTATGGCCCCCTGTGATATGATGCATGGACCTTTAAGCTTATAGTGGCTACTAAATGAGGTGATTCTAGTGTTAGGGTAGAGACCTAGGAAATGATCATGCATCATTCATATTTTCCCCTATGTTTGAATGGGTAGACCTTGGGATAGGTTAACCTAAAATGAATAAAAGAAAACAATTAATTAATGATAAGGTCTTTCATATTCCAGGTTTAGGAGATCTAACTATTTTTTATTTTGAAGGCATGGATCTAGGTCAACATCTTTATTAGGTTTGCACAGAAGATGTTTAGAAGGTTCTTCTAGTAGATCACCAAAGAGTAGTGGTTGATGAAGACAACACTTGGAGTATGACACTTTGAGGGTTTTATTTATAGATTCTATAGAGGTATAAGGGCTCTTTTTCAGATTTAGTCGTGAAATGGTTGTTGGAGTAGGTTGAGAGATCCTTCATATTTATCTATGATCAGAAGGAGAACTAGGTATCATTGGTTGTGACGATATCTCCTAGGGTAGTGAGGTAGTGGTATTTCTTATTCCTCAGATATCTCAAGGATTTGTAAGTATCGTGGGGGGAGTTACGAGACCAATTCAGAGCCGAATTTCTTTCTTCAACCATGAAGGAATTTAGTATTCAGGAGTTTTTTACCCTTCGGTATGGGAGATATAGTGTGAGAGAGTTCAATATGTATTTCAAGAACCTTTTTCAATGTTCTTCAGACCTATTTCCAGATGAGGGGGCCATGTGAGGCATTTTGAGGAAACTCTTCATCCAAAGATCCAGTGCCGGTTCACCTCGTTCATTCCAAAGATGTATCTTGTAGTGTTGGTGAGAGTATAGTTCATCAAGATAATGTTAGATAGAACTAGATAATTATGAGAGGGTAGTCTCCAAGATTCCTTATAAATCATAATTATGGTTTGGGGTTCCCAGTTTTTAGGAAAGAAGATATTCTGATCATCCACGGGTAGGTCTCAGCCCTCAATATCTCGTTTCTCCAAAGTAGGAATCTCTTAGGACTATTCCAAGGGATCAGTTGGATTTATTTTCTTTTGGAGGTCATGGTAATTAATGGTGAGAGTGCCTGACGTTTTTTAGCAGTCAATGTGTGCCATTTGTTCTACTTCAGGCTCCTCTACTAAGGCAGCTCCATCCAAGGCAACAGTAGAAAGTTGCTCTAGTATGGTATCAGTAAAGAGTAGATAGAGAAGGAATCGAACAACCTTGAGACTCTCCTTATCCTCAAAGATCATAGTGTGGTCAAGGATTTGGTCATCATGATGGTTAGAGAGTCTATGGAGATTTTCATGGTCATCTTCATGCTTTAGCATTTCCAGCACCAGGTGAGATAGACATTGTTCGTGGTACCCTTTTCTTGTTTTTTACTTGGGTGCATGCCTTGTTTAATCCAGGAGAGACACGCTCCTTCATACCACCTTCCATTATCCATGCTTTGTCACTTGAGGTGGAGAGGCTTCCAGTTACCTTGGAATTGAATATGTCGGTTGGAGGTCGAGCTAACATGTTTGATGTATGTAGAGACTATGAGCTGAATCTGAGGAAGCACTACTCTTGAGGATATTTCCTATGTTTTCATATACAACCATTTGACATCATCCTTAGCATGGATTAGTTGTATTGGGTGCAATATATCATGGATTACTTCAAGAGGTAGGTTGTGTTCTTAGATGTTTATGGAGATCCAATGGTTTTTATTGGAGATAAAGACCCTCAGATGGGTTAGAGGCATGTTCCATCCTTTTTATCCTTGATGGATGAGGTAATTTTGAGTTCGTTAGAGGTTCAGTAGTCAAAATTTCATAGGTTCATAGAATATTACCCTAATGTATTTCCATAAGAGGTTGTAGTGTTACCCCCTCAATGAGAGATTGAGTTTGGTATTGAACTACAATCTGGTGTGTCTCCTATCTCAATGTCTCCATATAGGATGTCGCCTTCTTAGTAGTGAGATATTAATATATAGCTATATGGTCTATTATAGTGTGGTCTTTCTTCAACTGAGTGTGTCACTGTGGGGTGCTCTAGTTTTGTTTGTAAAGAAGGTTGATGGAAGTTTTCAGTTTTGTATCGATTATCATCACTTAAACCAAGTGACATTGAAAAAACCTATATCATCTTCCAAGGATTGGTGATCTATTCTATCAATTGAAGGGTGAAATTTGGTTCTCAACGGTTTATTTGTATTCAAGATATCATCATATGTGTGTGAAGGATGAGGATATCCCAATTACTACTTTTTAATGTCTTCATGTGAATTTCGAGTTAGTTGTGATGTTGTTCGATGTGAAGAATGCTCTAGTTGTGTTTAGGGGTCTAATGAACATTATGTTCCATGAGTTCTTGGATAATTTTATGTTGGTTTTAATGGACGAAATCCTTGTTTATTCCACATCTGATAAGGATCATGTAGAGCATCTGCATGCCATTTTGGTAGTTCTTCCTCATGAGAAGCTATTTGGGAAGTTTTCAAAGTGTGAGTTTTGGGCTTCATAAGTCCATTTATTAGGTCATGTTATATCACATCAATTAGTAGCTATGAATCCATTGAAGATAGAATAATTTTTGTCTTGGTCATCCCCTAATACAGTGGTAGAGGTGTGAAGATTCCTTGGTCTTATAGGCTATTATAGAAGGTTTGTAGACAATTTCTCTAGGGTTGTGAATCCTTTGATAGTGTTGACCATAAAGGATCAGGTGTTCTTGTGTACTGATCAGTGTCAGATAGATTTTGAGTGTCTTAAGAAGAGGTTGGTCAGTTATCTAGTTCTTTTTATGCCCATATAAGGAGTTTAGTTTGAGATTTTCTATGATACTTTACATCTTGGGTTTGGTTGTGTTCTGATTTAGTAGAGATCGGTAATTTCTTATAGGTATCAGCAGTTATGTGCCCATGAGCATAAATATATCATCCATGATCTCAAGTTTTTGTTGGTGGTGTTTTCCCTAAAGTTTTGGAGAGATTACCTTATTGGCGAGTGTTTTTTGGTCATCACTGATCATAAGAGCATGAGGTATGTTTTCTCCCAACATGACTTTAACTTTTTTCAGCATCGGTGGATGGAGTTTTTATATGATTATAACTTTTAGATTCCATATACACCTATAAAAGGTGAATGTTGTAGTTGATGTTCTGAGTAGGAAGTAACATAGTGGTGTAGTACAGGAATCAGGCGATTCTTAGATAGTGATGGAAGAACTTTCATCATTGCATCTATATATGGTAGAATTTGGGGGTACAGGCTATCTTTTTCAGATGATTGTGTAGTTATCTTTGGTACAGCAGGTGGAGGAATCCTAGTTGGGGGATCTTGAGGTGGAGGTCTGGGGAGACCGAGTTGTTTGTGGTGAAGCCCCTGATGGTTGTTCTGAAGATGAACAACACCAAGTGTTGTTTCAATAAAGTATTTTCATTCCTTTGGCATTGTGTGAAATTGTTATTAGAGAGTTTCATAGTTCACCTTTGTTGGTACATCATGGAGTGAAAAAGATGTACTGAGCTTTGAGAGGTCATTTTTGGTGGCCTGGGTAAAAGCATGTAGTTTTAGGGTTTGTGTATCGATGTTTGGTCTTCCAAAAGGTGAAGGTTGAGCACCGTGTTCTCAGTGGTTTTCTCCAGCCATTAGATGTTCCTCAGTGGAAGTGGTAGGACATCTCGATGGAATTTGTTACCGGTTTACATTGAGATTAGGGAGGATATGATGGTATATGGTTGGTAGTGGATGATGTGATGAAATCATCCCACTTTGTAGTGATTAAGGAGTCGATCTCAGTGTAGGTTTTATTGAGTGAATATCTGGAGGAGGTGGTGAGAATCTACAGAGTCCCAAGGATGATCATTTTTTATTGAGATCCTCGTTTTACCTCAAGGTTGTGGAGAGGTCTCCATATTGCTTTTAATTATCAACTATTCCTTAGAACTTCTTTTCATCCATATATGGGCAGTTAGATAGTGCAGACCATCTAGAATCTTGAATATATGCTGCACTCTTATGTCCTAGATTTTGGTGGTACGTGGATGTAGAACCTACCCTTGGTAGAGTTCAATTAAAACAATAGTTTTTACTCCACAATTGGTATGGAACCATTTGAAGCCTTATATGGCTGACCTTTCCATTCTCCATTGTGCTAGAATGGGGTCAGATAGTCAGAAATTCTTTGGATAGAACTGGTACAGAATACAATAGAGATGGTTCAAGTGATTCATGAGAGGATGAAAGCAATTCCAGATCATTAGAAATATTATGTCAATCATAGGAGACCTCTGTAGTTTGAAATTGGGGATCATGTGTTCCTAAAGGTGACTCCCCATCATGGGTAGTAAAGTTTTAATCATGGGAGTAATATTTATACCTCTTTTGTTAGGACTTTAAAGGTGTTAGCTCAGGTTGGATCCACATCATATCAGATAGAAATTCCCCTGTAGATGAGCTGGATACACGATGTTTTTCATGTGTTATAGATCCGTCGTTATCTTCATGAAAATTCTCACATCATTGATTGGGCTGAGATCAATTTTGGCGATGATGTGACTTTTGAGGAGAGGCCTGTAGAGATCCAGGACTTCCAAGAGAAGGTGTTTCATGGGTGTGTTATCTTTTTGGTTTGTGTATTATGGTGGAATGGTGGCATGTAAGAGAGTACATAGGAACATGATTCATAGTTATGCTCTCAATACCCTGATCTTTTTTATGTTTAGATCTTATCTTCTAACATTGTCTGTTTTGTGGTTGTGGACCTTTTCTAGTTTTTAAATGGATTTATCTTGTTTCTTGTTGTGGATTACTCTCTTTTTGAGCAGTATCCCCCATGGGATAGAGTTTAGGAGTTGTTTATGGTTATTTCATGGTTTTATGTTGTTCATTTGATGATGTGATTAAGCTCATGTGGTGGCGAGATCCTTGAGAGGTGTCTCGTGGGGTAGTTGTTCAGATGACCCTTTTCGGTTTTCCTCTATGGGTTGTTTTTGGATTCTCAAGGATGAGAATGTTTTGAGAGCTATCTAATGTAAGGGCCCAGATCCACATGGATCAACCCTTTGCATGTTTCCAAAGACCAGCGTGCTTGGAGGAGGCTCGAAGGAAGTTTGGAGGAGTTCAGCTTCTAAAAACTAGAAGCAGGGAGATTTTACCTCATGTAAACTTTTACAAGACATGAAAGTGGGTTTCACTACTTGTGTTGATCAAATCATGACATGTAATAAATCAGGGTATAAAAATTAAAAGGAAATATATTTTTTAGTGTAAACCATACACTGAGGATTACATAATGTGAAATGGGATTTCACATCATGTAAATCCCCAATGTTTTATATATTTAAATGATGCAACATTGTCGTTTTCTTAAACCTTTCAACCTGTAGTGCCTCCTTCTCATTCTAGGTGACCCATCATCCACCTCTTTGATTTTTTGGGGATTCTTTTTTTAATGATTGATCTCTATATTCCCTCCTTCGATCCATCTTCTATCCAAGGTATGTTCTTCCTCCGTTATTATGGTTTCTTTGATCCATTTCCTCCCATTTATCTTTGAAACATAATGTCTCTTGATATTTATGTTTCTAATGGTATTTTTTTGGTTGTTTATTGGCCCAGTTGTGGTGCGTAATCCTTAGATGGATATAGTTCTTATGGGAGATGAGATCGATATTTGCAACATTGGTCCATTCTCATATGAAGAACATTGACACCCTTTTGATGTAGTGGATTCATTGATTATTTTTAATTATATGAGATCATAAATTGGGCATGATTTATCCCCTTAGATGCCAATAAAATTAACCTAATAATTACTTTATTGGATTAAATAATTGGTATCGATCACATGGAAATATTTTTGTTTTGTACTGTGATAACGGTTTTCCTCTTGTTTTTCTAGATAGTGTGATATCTATGTTGTGTTTGTTATGCTTGTATTAGCATGTGAAATTGTTAAAGAACATAAATCTATAATTAATTGATAATTAATTTTTTAAAATATTAAAGAGGCATGTTTGATGAATCTGGTGTGTTGTAAATATAATGTTATAGGCATGTTTAAATGATTTGACCTCCCAAGTGTTAATAAAATTGAATAAATATGTGAATCATGTGGATTATTGTTGATAAAATAATTAAATGCATGCTAGATTAATTTTTTAATTAATTATGGAAGCTTGTACTAGCTTAATACTTAGGTTTCCCACAGTTGGAACCTGTAAATAATTAATTGGTTAATTCAAAATGAAATAAGAATCGATTATGTGATAAATGATAATTCCTTTTTAGGGAATGAGTTTCCCACTTTCTTGTAAAGACTGAGTGCCTTGTTATTTAGAGTCATTAGGGCTCATTGTGTGTGAAGGTTGAAGGCCTTGCTTTAGGTCCAAGAGCCTGGTTGCTATGTATGTTTCCTAGTATGTGTGATGTGCTCTGGATACAATCCTTGTGATGTGGGGTGGGGTGTCCTAGATGTGTGATCCTAAAGGGATTTTGTGGTATGTGGGACAGGTATGCCCGAAGGTTGTGACTTCAGTTGATGCATATAGAGGTAGGATGCATTAGGATATGCATGTGGGTGTTGGGGAGGATACCAGAGATGATATAATGGGTTGAATATATGCTTACCCATTGATATTAAAGTTGGATGCCTATTTCAATATGTTTTTTGGATGACAGATAGGTTGTTTGTTTATCTACTTTCCTTTCCTCACTGCTTGATAAAAATAGATGTTATTGGTTGTGTAACTTGTTTGGTAGATTATGATGTTTTCTTAGAATACCTAGTAATATGGAAAGTGATAATGTTAATAACTGAATAAATTTTTAATCCATGGGGTTGGATCTTTCAAGGATTCAATTATAAGGTTATAATTCTGAGAAGTGGTGGACTTAGTTTTCTTATGCCTAGAGGTCATGGAACTTTATTATGATGCTAATGTAATGTATTGTGGAAAATTTTAATGGTTAATAAATTAATTAACGTAAAGTTAAATAGATTAAAATGAATAAATTCATTTAATGTATCTCTTTAAATGGTTGTTTGCTTATAGGATATCCGGTCTTAGCAGTGGCAGCTAGGAGTTTGAGAGACATTAGTTGCAGTTGAGTCTGAGACTAGGTTACGCCCATAGTGTGTTTGTGAGCTATATTATATCATGTATATTTTTTGTTTTCATACACAACTCTACACTTTTTGTTAGGGTAGCTGATACCCTAGGGATTCTAAGTCTTGGGGGTGTTTTCCCAAACATCTCGATGGGAGGATGGATGGCTGACTACCCCCCTTATCCCCACTCTCTTATCTTGGTAGTTACTTATGCTGGTATGAATGACCATTAGTTTTCCCCATATATGTGTGTAGATATCTATAATAGATTGTGGTTATTTCAAACACATGTATTTTGGATACAGTTTACTAAGGACTACTATAGGTATAATGTGTATAGGTTGTGATGTCTTGAGGATCCTTACTCAATGTATGGGTAGTGATGGATTGAGGTATAATACCCGATGTATGATACATTTTATATGGGATATGGTGGCTCTCAGAAACTACCTAGTTAAATTTTTTTACATGGACTTGGTGGTGTGTTGCATGAGGTGCATGTTGTGGTGCTTCTCTCATGTATCCGTGGGATAGCCTTTTTAGAGAGAGATGCTACAGATGTGTGATGTTGGGGAAGATCAACAACCCAGTGGGGAAGTGGTGGTGGGGTACCCTTGATATTATTTATTATATTATATTCTCTTGTATGTGATATTTGGTGAGAGTAGAAATGGTGAGGATGGGGACATAGCATAACTATTTAGGTGATGAGTTAGTTTCACCGGTTGTTCACTGTGCTTTAGCATTCTTTACTTATCTTATTTATGAGAGTCTTTGATGAATATCCTACTAATTATACTGTTATAATCACCCTATGTATCTGTAAATATTTTCTTTTAGGTCAGATAGAGTAGGTTGGATATTGGTCTATTTACTACTAGCTTGTGGTTTGCAAGATATGTTTGGACTTCGTGGTCATCATCTTCTATACCCTTTTGTTTTCGTACTTGCAATTTTCCTTTTAGTTTTCATAGTTCTTGCATGTCATTACATATTTTCACTTGGGTTTTCTTTTATATTGGAGTCTGAACAAGAGTTGGTTGGTTTTTGTCTTATCTCCTTCTTTCGCATGTGTTCTCTTAGAGGGTAATGCCTCCCATATGCATGTTTACAATACCCCCGGTGCTAGTTTCCAACCCAAGGCCTGTTGGAGGTAGGACTTGGGTGTCACTATCTATCTTATCCTATTTTCTTCCTATGAGGGGTACACCTTGTGGGCAGGGGGTCATGACAAACAACATCCCTTATCACATAAGATAAATAATATGAAGATAGATTCATATGATCTTGTAACAAATTCAAATCTCTGATATAGAAACTATTTTTTCATTACTTGAATGAAAAATACATGCTCTATCAATTTATTCACTTCATTTCAAATTCTTGTATTTTTAAAACTATTGTAAAAAATATATATGGTATCATACACCCTTCAAAACTGAATATTTTTTTCATAACATCTATATTTAACATGGAAACTTGATGGAGTTTTACAGACTCCTTTAGGTATCCTAGATAATACCATTATATGGTATTATTACTACATATTCTTGATAATTCTATTTTTCAATGACATTGGAAAGAAACTTAAAGAAATATTGTTAAACTTTCTAATGAACTGTCTTCTTCTAGTTTTCACTTTTACCCATTTTTATTATCAATGTAATATAAGAATCTAAACATAATATTCCTAGTTCATTTATTCTCAACACTCTGATAATATTGTGTAAATATTTTCTTGAATTAATCCATATTTTTAGAGTATTTCCATAGATGAAAAACTAAACAAATTCCTCAACCAAAAAAAGCCATGGGGAAAACTCTAGTCTCATAAAATAATTAATTTAATCAATTATATTAAGTATATGAGTGGAGACTAAAGTTTCTTATTCCATTTATTATCTAATTCTTTTATTCTTATCCTAAGAATATAGATTCATTTTTTGAACAATCTTAACATTTGGTTACTTAATAAGGTGTTGTTTTAACACATTTAATTTATTTTACTTAATAACTTTTCTTATGTTATCAGTCTCAGTAGTTATTACTTTAATTTTCTCCTTCCTATAGGAAATTGTGATGATGATAATGATTCTATTTATATATAATAGAATATTTTATCTTATGTGTATCGTGTTTTACATCTTTTCATAAAATAATTTTAATTAAAATTCTCAAATACATCATTTATATTTAGTGATACAAGATAATTGATTTTCTAATCAATGACACTACTTTAAAATGAAACTCCATACTTTGATTATTTTAGTGGGGATTCATCCCAATCACAATAGTTGTGCACTCTTATACAATTGAGTGAATAACACTTTATCCAAATCCATCATATGGAAATAATCAACTCTATTCTTATGGTATCCCAACCCATGGGGTTTCCCAACTAAGTGTAACTCAAATAAAACATCAAGAATGAGCTAAAAAGGATAATTTAGGGGAACCCTACATTAGAGAGTAACTACCCAAGATTTTATAGTGTTTCTTATCACTTTATTTCCTTATACAATATAATCTAGAGGAATACCTCTTTGGCATGAAACTACTCTGTTGGATGGTTGAGGTCTTTACAAGTACTTCTTTGGAAGAAATCTCACACTTAGTATTTACAGAGCTTTCTTTCAATGTATCACCAACTTAATATACATCATATGCTTATTAAGTTCATAATTATTGTATCCTATGTAATATTTATTTTCTCATGTTTTATTTCTTTTGTGTATTCTTTTTTCTATAAATTTAGTTTTATAATACCTATTTAATCCACCAAATTAATGTGTTCACATCATATTAATTTATAACTACTTACACAACCCATATATTATCTTAATAACCTAAAATATAAGCCAAACATATTCATAAATATTCTAATGCATCATATATATAAGTTACACGAACAATTCATATAAAGGTTTAAAACTATATGATATTGATAATCTCTACATGGTAAGCTCAGAGTGATAGATATCCAACCTCATTCACCTTTCAAGACACGACATAAGCCTCCAAGACATTAGGTAGTCTAACCTCAAGTCCCTCTCTATGAGGAGAATTTACTCAAGACAGGATTCAATACATAATAATTCTAAAACTTAAAGTGCACAAAATATGTCCAACAACTAAATTGAAGCTAATTACTTCAATTACAAAATATGATTATGGTAGATTAAACCAAAATTTTAGGGAGTCATACCTATCATGAAATGTAAGGCTCTATATCCTAGAATCAATTTATCACATAAATAAACCATAAAAAATATCTGTAGTATAAAAAAAATATAAATGAATATATAATGTAATAAATCTTAAATAAATAAAAAATTCATAAATTTAATATGAGAACAATTTATGAACCTTTTCATAAATAAAATATTATTATAAACATTTTATAATTAATATTACACATTATCGGTATTTCATAATTTAAGATATAAATAATTTTATATCTGATTTTTATATGAATTCTTTCATATTTTTTAATATTATATGGTTTTCAATATATATGAAATTTCATGAATTAATTTATAATTAATTTTATATTATGTAAACATTTTTACATAATTTATAGATCATATACATTATATTATTTAAACCTTTAATTACATTAATCATCAAAAACTTTTTTGATGTGGTATAAATAATTTCTGAAAATAAGGCTCCTTTTAATTTAAAAAATTTCAAATTAATTATTTATGAACAATTAATTGTTTTTAATATAATCTTATTTATATTTTGGTATTATTTTATAATCTATAACCCTTTATATAGTACCCCATATTATTTTTAAATACATATTTATACTTATTATTCATAAGGCATTCCATATAATTTGGTAAAGGGTATTTTAAATATTAACATTTAATGTTTGCAATACTTTATTAAAAAAAATTCATAAACATTAATATAAAAAATTATAAAAAATTATAATTAATTAATATATAAACCTTTTATAAATTAATATATTCTCAAAATACATTTTTCTATAAATTATAAACATTTTATAAATCATTATAAAATTTATCAAAATGTAAAAAAATTAATTTTTTCACATTACCCTTATATAGGAGGGGTGAACAGACTATAGGTGAAATTATTTATGTTTAAAAATACCATTTATATAAATTTGACTTGATGTTTACCTTTACACAAGCTAACAACATAAAGGTAACACATTGATTGCCTTTATGTATCCCAACTACGTAGAAGTAAACACATCAGTTACCTTTACATATCCTGGCTACATAAAGATAACATTTCGATTACATTTATAAAAATCTTCTATATAAATTTAATTACATCAGTTACCTTTATTAAAACCATCTTTGTAAAGTTAACAGTTCAATTACTCTTATATAGTTTTGTTGTGCAAAGGTAATATGTTTTTCCCAAAAATCATGAAATGAAACATTATCCAATAATGTTTTCACATGTCACCATTTTAATCATTTTAAAAAATTAACATGATTATATTTGATGGATAAAAACTTATATTTCTCAATGTTATAATATAACATATTATTGAAAAATCTGATCTAGTTATGTTACATATATCTTGTTTTTTAAAAATAGTGAAGAATGCTTATTGATCTAATAAAGAATCTTACTTTGATATTGCTATAAGGTTTTTTTGGATCATCTTATGATCCATTTGTAGTATAAGAATACCCAAAAAGGTAGGAACTATCCTCAAACATAATCAACATACATAATAAATCAAAAAAAGTATAAAAATAGAGCATACCTAGTTCACATTTGAGCAACATTATTTTTCCTTGATGTAGAGAGAACGTTTGAGGAAGATCATAAGAAACATTTAAATAGTACCTACTACCTATGAGTGGGGGGCACTGACCACTAGATACCTATATCTATAATGGGATAATAAATTCTCTTAAATGGGTGTCAGTTTCTTCTCATAAGAGATAAAAGAGGATCTAGAAGAAGTAAAATATTTAATAATTTTTCATGAAACTGAATATTTTTGTTAGCATCAAATGAATATGGTAATCCCACTCACAAACAAGGGGAACCAATTCTCATTTTATAGGAAAATTTCAATGTTCCTTAATGAATGATAAATGCGTCGGGCATCATCAAATGACACCCCTACCTATAAATGTGTTCAATGCTCTTAATGCAAAGTATTTAATACATTATTATTGGATTAAAATAAAGGAAATTGTGCACATGGGTGTTGTTTCTACCATGCAGGGATACAGTGCAGTTAACCAATATTTTAGGTTTCATTACTTGTATACATTAATTTTATGCATGTATACTACATGCTTCTATCCACATAAGTACATGCATTAAATGCATGTACTCTTCATGCATCAAATGATTGTATAATATGTGCACTATATATGTACAATATCATTTATAGTATATTAACATACAATATATATATATGTATGTATTTAATGTATATGCACCATATGTATAGAGACCCAAGCCTTTTTCACATATAATTACATCATATTTAACATAAACATTCATTAATTACAACCCAATGATCATGAGTCCTATTGTCTTTGGAAAACTGGGTCCATAAAACATAAAAAGAAACTAAAACATAACATCTTTATTTTTATTCTCATTAGTGAGATCCTAAATCTCTTAGAGCTCCTAAAAATACGTAGTTTAACCTAGGGGATACATAAAATAAAGGGGTGAGATAGAAATCCTGGTAATGGAATAACATTATAATGAAACAGAACATGTGATCCAAAAGTATAACATGATATCATAATAGAGAAGGCTCGTGAGTGAATCACAAGGGAGAATAAGATAAATAACATGGTATCATAAGATCCTGGTAACATAGAAAATGTGTAAAATCATATAACATGACATAAACATGAGTCAAGTCTAACAAACTAGACAATATCACATGGTGGACAAAGTCCTATAAGGGACTAGGTTTACTCTTTAATCCCATACATGAAGCCTTAGGATACTAAATCTTTACCCAATGCATTGGATCACTATCTAAGAGAACTCATCATAAAATGTTCATAATTTATGTGTGCTACAAAAAGGAAATAAATCATAAGGTATATACATAATAATTACCCATGGATAGAAAATTGGTTGCATAATCTTGTCTCATATCATAATCAATGGAAATTTCATAATGAAGGAATTTTAGAGATGAAAATACAGAATGTATTGCCCCATAAAATTTTGGTAGAATAAGATAGGTATATATTTTAGAGACATACATACATAATTTATAAGAAATCCATAATATCAAAGGTTTTCATATTTGATGAAGATGTCCTTATAAGATTACATGGAATATTTCTTGATAAAAATACCCTTTTCACTTTGAAATAACTTCTTCAAAATCTAAAAAAATCAAAATATTATAGAAAAGATTTTATTTAAAATAAACCATGGAAACTTATAAAATAATCTACAAATAATTTAGTGGTCATGGTAACAGGTAATTCTAAACATGTTTTATAAGTAAAAAAACATTTCATTAACACTATTGTAAAAAGGTTAAAAAGTGCCTCATTCGGAAAATGATAGAAAGATTCATTTAAAAAAAATAAAAATTTAAGCATGGGTAAAAATTTATTTAATAAATAATTTTAATAATGTTAAAAATATTCTTAAAAATATTTTTAGAAAATATGGATGTAGAAGAAAAGTGATTTTTAACATAGGATATAAATAAATCCATATTTTCTAAAAAAATATTTTCTCAATCAGTTTAAGTAAAAAAGAGAGTAAAATAGTATTATTTCTTGAAAAGTTAATGAATAAACATAGGAGAAGAAAATATATTGGTTTTATAATATAAATATCAAATAATTCTTCCATGTGTGGCTTAAACATAAATAATCTCGAATAATGATGAGATTGTGAAATAAACTATTACCACTTTGATAAATTTTGAATCATATCCCCCATGAAATAAGTAACATAAAATTAAACTTTAAATACGATGAATATAAATATATTCATTATATAACATTAAAATGGTTATTATATAGAACACACAAAATAAATAAGTGGTGAATATGCATACGTCTCACTTAATTAAAAGTGAGACGAGAAATCCCTTACCTCGAGTCCAAACTTTTTGTGTATATCCTTTATCCCATTTATAATAAAATTATATATATTTTTTATTAAGAACCTTTTCTAGGTTTAATACCTTATACTTAAACCATTTTCTTAATTTATTTTAATGACATATTTAATCGCTTAATCAGTTATTTCCATGTTGGGTGTTTTGAGGACATTCAGTTTATAAATTCAAAACATCATCGGTGCATTGAATATGATCAAAGTGGTCAATGTTACATCATATACATAATATTAATCATGAATTAATTATATTTTTTATACATAAATTATAATTTTAAAATTAACCATAAAATATAGTTATCAAAAATTAACTATGTTATAATTATGGAGATGGTAGGTCGTACGTACGCATGTGTAATGTTTCTATTTTTCAACGGCCATAATGGAAAGAGGGTAAGTGTTATTTTATCTTTATATAATTATATTTATTTTATAAATATCATGTTATTTATTTTAAACATACTTACATATACCATCCATGTGATACAGTAATAAAAAATGAATCACATCGCTTTGCGAGGAGGTAGTCCTCCGTACACACAAATGACGTTATCATTTTTCAATGAATGGTAAGGTAAGATGGTATATGATATATTAATTTTATATTTTTATTAATATTTCATTAATATCATATATAAACATTAAATCCATCATAATTAATAGTCATGAGAGGAAATGATGGAAGATGAATTACATCAGTTCATGAGGCGGTAGTACGCTATACACACGAAGAACGATTTCATTTTCCATTTAATGGAAGTAGAGATGGATTTAGTTTATGAAATTAAAATAATAACATATAATTATATATGAGATAATATTGTTATTATATTTTTTTTTAATTCATAATTTAATATGTAAGAAAAAGAAGTAAAAATATGGAGCTCGATGAATATTATTACCTTCACTTAGAAGAACCTCCTTTGGATCTCTTATTAATGACCCTATGGTAGGTATTTTGGGAAGAATAGAAGCTCTATAATATGGATAAAGATGTTAGAGATATACTTTTTTTATGAAGTGGTCTATAACAATGCCTTTATAGGTGTAAATAAGTGATGGGAGGGGGTTTTATTTTATAATCGAGGAGTGGCATTTTTGTAAATACCCAAATCTATTTGATAATGGGAAGTCACTCTCAAGACAAGTACCTCCAAAATTGATAATTAATGGATTTTATGGGTGATAGGGTCTATAAAAATCTCCACCATTCAAAATTAAACAAGTTTTAAACATGTTATTCTATTTACCTTTAAGGTTACTCACTTTTAGCATTTTAGTTTTTCACCACGGTAACTAGTTTTTTTACTGTTTTTACTATTCATTATGAACAAAATTAATTTTAACATATTACCAAATATTTATTATGATGATTATAAATATGTAATATATTATATCAAATTAAAATCATATAATTGGTATAATTAAATTTAAAACTAAACCCACAAAATGTGTTGAAAAATGGTTTTTCAAGAAACGCATTTTTCAAGCAATAGATGATATTTTATTAGCTCTATAAACAGTAATCATAATTAAATGAATTTATATTAATATTAAAGATATATAATATATATATTTAATTTAAATAATTTATAATTAGTGTTTATTTTAATTAATAAAAAAGAAGAAACATTATTCACCTAAAAACAGTTTTATGACAAATGTGTTTTTAAGCCTAAAAATAAACTTATACTAAAATCATGAAAATTGATGATTAAAATGAAATTAATTAGATTATTATGAATAAAATGGTTCATATTTTATTTTAATAGAAAATCCAAAATATAAGGGAACTTTTAAATTACTTTATTTAATGAAAATGAATGACAGTATTTGAAAAATCGATAATTTTCACTATTCACTGAAAAATCAAACATTTCCAAAAAAATACCATAATTTTACCCTATTTTATTTTTTATATGATGATTTAAAAAAATAATATTAATTTTATAAAATAATATTTCTAAAATTTCCATAAATTAGTTATAATATTTTCTTTTAAAGAGAAATAAAAATCATTTTTGAAGAAAACTTTGTTTATAGAATAAAATTTCTTTATTAAAAGTTAAGTTCTTATTTATTAAGAATTTATAAATAAATTTATATTGAGTATAAAATTTATATATATATATTTTAAACTATTTAATAAAATTCATACCCACTAATTTAATAGCTAGGTTATAATAATAATATATTTTCTGGGTTGTTTAAGTTTGGTGTTTCGTGTCGTATACATCATTGAACAAAATGTTCTTCCTTTAAAATATTGAGGTATTAATTTCTCCCCAAATTCTTTAATAAATTTAAACCTAAAATTTTTTAACTTTAACTCAATAATAAAAGGTTTTAAATTTGAAAATACCATTTTTGAAATTCCACATTGTATAAAGGGTTAATAAAACTTCCTATTGAAAAGAGAGAAAGGAAAGTATGAAGGTCATTTAAAATAACACATAACTAGGTTTCCAAGTTAGAAAACATTATTGGGAACTAAATATATGGAAATTAAATAAAATTGTAATTCCCCCATGATTATGGATAGTTATAGAGATCATTGATTGCAAGAAATTGAATAATCATGAAAAAGTTAACAACCATAAAACCCTAAATCTATGATGGGTGAAAAATCCATAAATTCCTCAAAAATGATTATAATAGGATAAAATTTTCATTTCAAGATCCTTTTCCTATATTTGAGGAATTATTTTACCATCTAGACTAATAACATAAGTAAATATACTTACTTGACAAGTATAATTTCATCCTTTAATCATTTTTTACCATAATCTTATATGTTTCTCCAAATGATGAGTACTCATGATGAATTTTTCATGCTTGAATCACTAAAATTAACTTATAGTAGATAGTATGATTCCACAAAATGACACCAAAATATTCCTATTATCTTTAGATATTAACCAAAACCAAAAATTATTGTCCCAAGATAAGATAATTCCCAAAATTAATACATCATCATATTAATATCCAAATCTAAATTTCAACATAAATCATTATATAACTAAATAACCCTACATCCTAAATAACATCAACATTAAAAAATTTAATTGATTTCTTCCAAACAAATATTTCAAGATAAATCACATGTTATACCTAATGGTTACATATACCTTAATCCTATGACACATTTTTAAAAATATCATCAATCACCTCAAAATCTTAAAAAATAAAAAATATTAGATTCTAAAATAAGTTTCTAAAAATCAAATTAATATTTATGCATAAAATAGTTTAAGTAAAAAACATTATACTAAATATTAATCATGTAGGATAGTGGTATGTGTTGCGCCCTTATCTCCCTTTGGTTATGAGTACAAGTCTCGCAGACTTACCAGATGCAATGATTTGTCACCCGGTATGAAAGTTTTCCTTTTTCTAAAATTATAGAAATATAATTCTAAAATATGTCTCAAAAATATGATGAACATCCTCAAAAATAACATTAATATTTAAAATCTCTTTATAACCACTAATTTTGTCTATACATATTATTTTTTCTATAAAATAATTATTATTATTATCTTAACATCAAAGATAAGATAAACCCTAAAGGTTACCAATAACATTAAACTCATGTCTAAAAAATATAAAGTCATTATTTTTCAAATAAAATTTTCTTTTACTAAAACCCATACTAAACCCAAGGGTTATATTACCATAAATGTCTCTAAAAATACTCTTTATCATCTTAAACTCTGATCACATAAAACCTCAAAAAGTTTATTGATGCCTTTAAACTTATGATTGACCTTATACTTGTAAAAAAAGACACTTAAGGTTTATCCCATATATCTTTGTCATATCATAGGTTTCCATAGGTTAAATTCTCTAATTAATCATGTTGGTTCATAGAGAAAATGTGAATTAACCCAAGCATATCCCCTGAGAGTGTCAAACTAAGTCTGCAACAAATGAAGGTTCCAAGCACAGTGAAAGTGCATTTGGTGGGTGTGAAATTAAAATTTCTTTTAATTTATATTTTATTAAAACCCCAAGAGGGGATCTTTCATGTTAGATTTTTAATTAATTTATTTATTATTAGAATAAATGATCACCTCATCTGATGATCATTTCTTCAATGACATTGTTGATCCTCTAAAAACCCTTTCGAATTACCTTTATTGTGTGGTAAGGATTTAAGTGTAGCATCCCTCTAGAGGTTATTCACATGTGCTATATTGATCTTTGAGAAACACCAATTTATTTTCAGGTGTTATCATAGTTAATCAATTTTCTTGCATTGTTCATATTGATTTCTCCAAAATCCTTCAGGATTGAAGGAGTTATTTTTGTTCTTGATATGAAGAGAGGAGGAATTCAAGAGAAAGAGAGAGAAAGAATTCTGTTGTGCACATCAATTCTCTATTCTCAATTTTCAATTAACCCTATACAATAGATATCACCATCTATTTATATAGCTAGGGTTTAGGTTAAAATATTATTTAATTTTGTACCATCCCTTAAATAATATTATAATCTTTAATAAACCTCATGCCATATATTATTATTATTATTATTATTATTATTATTATTATTATTATTATTATTATTATTATTATTTTATGGTTAGTGATAACTCGCCCAAAAATAAATATTACTTTACCAGCTTGTAAATTAATATTTATCATCAGATGCAATCTTGGTCCACTCAAACTCCTCCGCATTTATTGAATACCAAAATAAATATTTTATTCACTTAAATAACTATTTTATTCACAAACCAATGAATAAATATTTATTAAATATTCAATAAATAAAACAATTATTTTATCCATAATCTAGAAAATAGATATTTATTATATATTCACATAAATAAATAAATTACATATTTGATTAATAAATAATTATTTATTACCTTGTGAATATTAGTGATCAATAAAACTTGAATAAAATTATTCTTCAGTCATGAGAATATTATTTTTTCTAATAATTAAATTAAAATAGAATGTAATTTAGATTAATAGAAACACTTAGTGTGTGACCCTCTATGATTATTTTTTGTTGGTATTTAAGGAACCCAATAAGAAGAAATTAATGTCACAATTTCAACAACCACATACGAATGCTCACTGTGTAATATAATCCCTTTGTCTCAATATCTCATTAAGCAATTGCACATCTATGTCATCAACCTATATGCTTGATACATATTTCTTTGAATATCTAAAATAAACACCATTATACCATGTCCATAGAACATAATTTGATAATTATATTTCCATCAATGGGTCGAGATATCAACTTTCATAAAGATAGAAGAGACAAATCCTCCATCGACTAATCCATTAATAACATGTCATTCATGATACACCCAACACAATCTACTTCCCGCCAATATATGGTGTGATGGTTTTTGTCAATAAATCTAAGTATGTGATTCATGACATGCATTAATGATAATCTTAAATTCTAAGGACCATTACACACACTCGTAGATAGGAATATTTGATGACACCAAAACATGAGGAATTCCTATTGGTGGTCTTTTCTTGTAATCTCCCATCATGTAGATTAAAAAATAAGAAATTAATGAGAATAATCCTCATATTTTTATGAGTAAATACACCTGATAGTATGTGTATTATGTTCCCTTCATAGTACATTATTCGACTGTATAACTAGTTTTAAGAATATCATCATATCATTTCAAATTTTTCATCATAGAGGGGAACTGTTATTTCATTTTCAATGAAAAAAATACTCTACGAAATCATCACATCAATGTTATGTAGAATAATAATCAATATTTTATAAAATATTTAAATTAATATTCAAGACTTTGAATATACTTGTAATCTTAAGTACAAAATTATTTATTTATAAGGTACCAAATCCAACAAACTCCCACTTACACTAGATCCAAATGCTAACGATCGGTTAGTTATCGCATGTAGAAACATGCTTCCATTGAGTATGGAAATATATTCTAGGCCTATCACATTTACATGGCCAGGTTTAAAAAAATCCACATTCCTTTGAGGAAAATATGTTTACTATAAAATTATTGTCTTGAGAAAATCCCTCAAGTAGTGATATAACCAAGTATCCACCTATTGTTCCCATGTCAAAGTCTTGACATTTTGACTAAATACATAGTTAAATATTATCATTCTAATGATAAAAATATTTATTTTGGTATAAACCAAAATCATAATAGGATATTTCTAAACCACTCCTTAAGCTACATTAGAAGCTGCAACGTACCTGGATATTCTAGATATAGCTACCACTAGCTATAATATGTTTTTCTTGCATATTATTTTATCTTTTTATATGATACTAAATCAAATTTAACTAAATGAAGACAAGTTTTCAAGTCAATTGATCACTAGTATTCCCACTTCTCTAGACACCAATAACTCATCCAGTTCTTCTTCACAAAGTACTATTGGATAGTTCTAACTGAAATTTGATGCAGTTTTGTTAGATCTATTTGATATTTACATACTATGTGTCATGAATTAGTAATATAAAAAATCAATACAAATCATGGAACATGAGATAAATTCCTAGAACTTAAACTTGTGAAATTATATTAATCTCAATAATATCTTCCTATGCCAATGCATGTTTTTCTAGAAGGATTATATGCCAACAATAATTCTGTTTTGACTTTTTACAACTTATATTTTTCAATACTTAGATAATATATATACTATAAATAAATTGAGAAAACTCATGGATATATCTTTTATATCTTGTTTCCTAGATCACAGTTGTTACTTTAAGTCATACTTGGAGAAACTTCATTTCTTAGTCTTAAAAAACTAGTAAGACACAATATATGTTTTCCATATGTTATCAACATGTCTATCTTGAAAAGATATAGTGCTCCCACTAACCAGATAGAGACACATGTTACTCATTCCTTTCAAAAAAAATATTCTATGATCACTATGCATGATTTATTCATAAATTAATTTATGTAATATGCATACCTTATTAGTATTTATTAATTTCATCAACCCTTATAAGTTGTTCCTAGTAAACATATACCATAAGATCTCCTTTTGGTCATGTCATATATACATCTACCCTAAGTTTTCCTCTATGTGTGGTGTCTTTGACAATCAATAGCCTAATATGATGATCATAGAAATATAATTTAAAAGGTAGAATTCAAGAAGTATTTTATTCATGGTCATTGGGTTATAGGTTTTTTTTCATAGACTATACCTTTCAAAAATCAATCATTCTTTATGGTACCATCTTGTACCATCCATGTCTAGTTTCTCTTGAATACTCACCAGCAAAATCAAGTCTTTGAAACTTCCAAAATATGGGGCCCTCGAATCATGACACATGGAGTCCATTACTTGAATTTATATATAATTTTCAACCTTATCATATTAACATTTACTGTTGCATTGTATTAATATTCATTCTCAAAGAATAATACATGTATCACCCACCGTGGTGAACATAAACCACCTCTTTTGTTATAAATCCCTACACATTATGTGTCTATGGAACTAATCCTCCACCAAGTTATGTGGAGTCCAGTATTTCTGTATCAACTCATGTGCATCCTAAACCTTAACTCATATAAGTTAATTATAACCCCACTATCTTAAAATATACATGATTTCTTTTTAGAAATCTAGTCAATATTGACTATATGTTAATATCCTTAGTGTTTGTAAGATCATTAACCCAGATTCACCTTAGTGTTTTGATGTTAGTTTTTATCTTAGGCCATCTTTTAACAAATTATTTTCAACAAACATTTATGGCAGTGTCTTAATAGATTCTTCTCATTTCACAATTGATATGATATCCATTAGACAATTTAGTTGGAATATTGTTTATTTTTTTCACTTTTATTTACAAAATGTGTCTTGGAAGAAATAATAGAATATTTTCAATATATATAAGAATCACTATTGATATTCCTTTTACTACCATCATGAAAATGATGTGTATAAGGAAATGCAGGTTTGGGAATAACTTTAATCCACATGTATGATCAATGAATACTTGGATAATATTTTCTATGATAAGCTAGATCATAAGTTCCTTAATCTTTACCAAGTTCACTCATTTACATGAATGGCCTGAAGGCCTTATTTTTTTATTGATTTTTGATAATCCCCCTTTCAAGGGATGAGGGGGAACCCTTAAAAGTCCCATAGGCTTAGAGATAACATTTCCTATAGGCTTGGAGACATTATAGGACCCATAGGTCTTAAGGAAAGAATACAAACTATGACTACTTGAAACTGCCCCTCCCTAGCATCTGTATCGTGATCAGCTCTCCACCTTTGCATGGTTATTCGACTAGTTGTCATGTGCAATGATCCACAGGCCCGGTACCAATGGCAATGTCATACCCTCTCATTCTTCCAAATATGTTAGCCCTGCTCTGGTGAATGCATCCTGCTCTTGAATCCTCCTCTGGAGCTAGTTCCTTGTAGAATCTGTCTGGGCATCTATATATCAGGTGGCCCTAAAGGCCTTGAGGTGGCCCGAAATCCTTACTGACCTGAAGTCCTGGGTGGCCCGAAGGCCTTAAGGACTCCAAACCCAAACTATTGGTCCAAGGTGAATAGTTTCAACTGCTACAGTACCGAATAGTACCTACTATAGTACCCACACAATACTTCTACAGTTCCTTCTATAATGTCTGCTACAGTGCTGCTACGGTACTACTATAATGCCTGCTACAATACCCAGAAATTATTCATCTGCCTAGTTTTTGAACCTGGGTCTCATGGATGCACTATAGAGACCTCACCAACTGGGTTGAGGCTCATGTGCTTACTCATTTACCTCACTGTGAATTTCTAAAATTTCATAAATGAATCTCATGAACTATATGAAGTTACCTATAGCTTTAGAATAGTTCATTCAAACATTTTGAACTAACTTCAAAAACATTGTAGCATGCCACTAATTGTAAATAATTCTTTATCTAAAACATGATAAGTGGTGTTTTTATTCCTAGTATCTTAGATTAATTGAGGATAAAACATTTTTATGGGTATAAATAATAAAATTGATTTTATTTTTATTTAAAAAAGAATTATCTTTCCATAATTGGGTAAGATTCTTATATTTTATATTCATAATTCATTGCAATGGATATCTAAGATTTAGGAGCTATTGAACTAATAGTTTAGTATTGAAGTACCATAACAACATTTATTCCAAAATTAAAATAATCTCTCTTGGTGTCTAGATAGAAACTAAGATAAATGTTTTACTAACACTCATTACAAACTTGAATCATTCCATTTTGGAACTGAGAAATAGTGATATCCCCTTGGATTAAATAGGAATCATCATTTCTCATATCCTTCAGAGATAACTCTATAACCTTTTTATTATTGATTGTTTCTTATATTTAAATACATGTATGTTGTAAGCATATTGTATTTAATATACAAGTGGTGACTATAAACTTTATGAATATACCTGAAGTTGATGCAACTTCTTACTTCTTCAATTCATTTCAATTTATTTTCTAGTGTTTATTCTTTCAACATAAGAAGCAAAGAGTCTCATGGTCATTCTTTTGCCTTTTAATCTTTTTTAACTTTGAAGGATGTTGTAAAGTATTTTTTAGTTTTAGATTATCTATAGGATCTTTAAAATTGTATTTCAAACTTTTCACCATAAGGGGTGGATAAATACTTTTCAACCAGTCCTTATCTTCTTGGTGAAGTATGGAAAAAAATATCATGAGTGACTAATCCATTTTTTTTATCTGGAATTGGAAAAATAAAGAAAACATTAGTGGAAAGAATAATAAAATTAGATTAATGGATAATTTATTATCCAAGTGGAATCCCAATTTAGTTAACCAATCAATATACCCCATCATTTTTAAAGCATGGTCCGTAGCTATATTTCCTTCTAGTTTACACTGATATAGTGCATTGAAAACATTATTTATTTATAGACTTTCTTTCTCTTTCTCAAGATAATGGAGATGTGATATTATGGTGTATACATCCATATTTTTATGTTGTATCATCAAATCTCTAGATATAGTTGATAATATAATACAACGGGCACAAGAATAAACCTTAATATATCTCTGGTAAGCATCATTTTCACCTTCTCTTTCCTTATGGGGTGTCAGAACTGAAATAGGGGATTCCAACACAAAATACAAACTTTCTGAAAATAATTCATCAAATAAATCATTATACCATATCCAGAAATTTGTATTTGTAAGGAAATACCCCGAGGTATGGAATGATCGTAGTGGTTTAATGGTATTGATTTCCATTTTCTAAAATTATTAAAATAGATGATTAGTACTTTTATTGATGAAAAATTATGTGAGATATAATAATAATTTTAATTTTATTAAGTCTCCTTATATTTATCAAGTACCAACAACCCTCACTATTGAATTGTGAATGTAAAATTTCTTGGACATTCTAGTGGTGAGGATCTATATTCCCCTTTACATAACCCCAATAATAGTTATTCAATATACATGAAGGTATTTAGGTAGGTAGTTCTTTGATAATTGTGGGATTTCAACTTCTTTATCTGTTGAGTGGATTCCCCAATCTAAAAATCCTGACTTGGATTTCCTCAACACTTGCTGCCAAATTACACCAAGTCTAGCAAGGTATGATCCTCTTTATGTAAATTTGATAAGTCAACCCAAAACCTTCATAAGAACTCCCCTTATAAAATTAAGTGTCCCAAAAAGACTTTGTCAAACACTTAGTTCTATTGTGTTTCATTCATAATCAAGTAATGTAAGACAAAGTCTAACTTAATATTTAATTGAGGGATTTTATTTTATTATGCATAAATTTTATATTTTTTTATACTTTACATAACTTGTTAATATTAAGTGGATTGTACTTAATTAATTAACCTTGTTGTATAAAACATTTATACATAATCAAATTATTTAAATTCCATCTTTTCACATTAATTCGTTTATTTATTTGATATATGTCTTGTATCCATAAAATAAATAATGCATAAGATAGAAATAAATAAATAATAAATAACCCAATCATGAGATTATCTAATGGTTGATTTATTAAGAGGACAATAAATCAACCTATGACCTAGGGGAATAACTCCTTGTGTCGGTCTTGGCATGAGTTACAACATTCCACCTGTCCACCTGTGTATCACCAAGGATAGAATCATTATGGTTCTATCTTGAACTGTCTCCACACTCCCTAGGATAATCCATTAATTACAAGTATTTATAACTCACACATAGTTGAGGGGAACCAAAGGATTGGTTAATGGGTATTACATAAATAACCATGGACACACAAGTCCTATATAATAATGGAGGGAGGAATTATACAGACGCTGTCAAATTTAATTTAATATCAAATAATTACAAACCCATGTAATAAATTAAATTAAAACATCCAACACATACCAAGTTCTTGGTCAATATCATCATCATTCATTCGTTATATAAATTTTCAAAATAAATCAATCCATAACAAATTAGTGGGAGAAAGTGATGGAACCCCAGGGTGTCCCCCCTAATGATGAGTTTACAATCATTCAGCAAGGATCATGTAGAGAAGAAAAAAATAATGGACTCCCAAGGATCCCCTTTGTTCACCAAGGAATCCTCAGTGAACTTACCTTCCCTCCAAGTGTGTTTGATCCCCATATTGTGATCGATATACATCATGAACCTCTTAATAAAATAAGAAATCTCTCATGGAGGACTAGCCTTTCTGTGCAAGAACTCAACCATAACTTTAGAATCAGACATCGCCTCTATAATGATTAAATTGTAAAGTTTATACAGCATGAATCCACTATCTATCTCCCTCGTTTTCAAAACTATGGAGTTTCCATGCACATAAAAATAACTGGATCAAAAAATAAAAGAGCCTCTACTATCACACACCAAACCTCCTCCTCTCATTTATCCATGTAGGCAAGAACCATCAACATTTAGTTTCAGTCTGGACTTTGGAGGACTCCAAGAAACCCACCTCCTCTTGCTGATCCTTTCTTACCTAGTAGCAATGGTCATTATTGGTCAACCTCATGAATGTCCATACATGCAATGTATATGTAAAATTTAAACTAGTTAATATTCATTTCTATTCATTATTTATTATTAAGATAAATACACTTGAATTAATTAATTAATCAATTCCCTTCCATCTTAATGTCCATTCAAATTTATTTATAGATAGTCATCTTAATGGAATTAATGGAAAATCAATGGTAGAACCAATTATTACAAATTATTAAATAAATTAATTAAGAATTTAATATTATTTAAAACCATTATTAAATTTTCAAAAAAAATTAAATTTCCAATCAAATCAATAAGGTTTTAATGATGCAATATTCAATTTAATGTAATTTAATATTTTCCTTTTATTGGGAGACTACACAAAGTGTACTATTGAGCTACATGTCATGTATCTTGTTTTCTATGTAACTGGATTACATGGTTGGGGATTTGATGTGTATACTGGCTAGAAAACATGGTGTGTAAATGGTAGTTATACATCGTGTATCAGGGTTTCCCTATGTCTAGACAACTCACCGAAGGACTCGACATGTTTTTCAGATACGGGACTACACGATGTTTAAAAGCTAACTACATGTTGTGTATCTCATATGTCATGTGTCTGTATAACTTATCGAGGAACTTGGTGTGTTTTCCAGACATGGAAAATAATGACCCAAATAGTGTGTATAATCCAAATACACACCACGTATGCCGTCATTTCTCTAGCTTTTTTGTCTCATATGGTTTTTCCGTGTTTATGACCACAAGGGGTGCACAAATTTTGCTGCTAAACTGCATAGACAACACAATGTGTAATCAATCTACACATCACATAATCTTAATATTCATGTGCCAAGTTGTCTTGATCAACATGTGGTATATAATAAATTCAACCTATGTAATTTACTACTTTGTGTATTGTGTAGCCTGCGACATGGACAGGTGCAGTGCACTTGGGTACACGACGTGTACTCTGGATACACATTGTGTATTCCCATGTTTTCCTCCCAAAATCATTGGCACTTCCCAATGGAATATCTAGTCATTATTTATCTATTTTTAATCCATTAATAAAAATAAATCATGAATTATGATAATTAAAATTTCAAAATCATGTTAATTAAAATAACATTAAATAATGAATAATATTAAATGAAAAATTCAACCACGATTGCGCATATTGATCAAAAATAAAATAAATAATTATAAGTTTAAAAAACAAACAATGTAATACCAATTAAAGGTTTTGAGTATAACGTAATCACTTTTGGTGGGCATGAAATTAAAATTTCTTTTAATTTAGATTTTCTCGAAACCCTAAGAGAGGATCTTTCAGATTAAATTTATAATTTATTTATTTATAATTGGAAAAATGATTGCCTCAACTTAGGATCCATTAATCTTTGATGTTTTTGATCTTCCAAAAACCCTTTTGGATTACCTTCATTGCACTGTTAGGATTCATGTGTAGAATCCCTCTAGCGGTGATCCACACATGATCCTTTGATCTTCGAGCAACACCAATTGATTTCTGGGTGCTAGCACAGCGAATCAAGTTTCTTACATTGTTCTTCATGATTACTCAAATATACTTTGGGATTGAAGGAGTTTTTCTCATTCTTGAGAGGAACAGAAAAGGAATTTGAGAGAGAGAGAGAAAGATAGAGAACTCTGTTATGCACAAAAAATCTCTATTCTCAATTTTTTATTAAACCTATACAATAGACATGACCATCTATTTTTATAGATCTAGGTTTTAGATTAAGATATTATTTAATTGTGTACCAACCCTTAAATAGTATTATAATATTTAATAAACCTCATTCCATATATTATTATTATTATTATTTTACAGTCTGCACTAACTCATGCAATAATAAAAATTATTTTATTATCTTGTAAATTAATATTTTTCACTGGATGTGATCTTGGTCTGCTTGAACTCCTCGACATTTATTGAATACCCAAATAAATATTTTATTCACTTAAATAAATATTTTATTCACAAACGAGTGGATAAATATTTAATAAATATTCAATAAATGAAATAAATATTTTATCTACAATATAGAAAATAAATATTTATTAAATATTCACATTATTAAATAAATTATTTATTTAATGAATAAATAATTATTTATTACCTTTTGAATATTATAAATCAATAAAACATGAATAAAATTATTCCTCGGTCATGAGAATAATGTTTATTATAATAATTAAATTCAAATAATTAAGATCAATAGAAATACTTAGTGCGTGACCTTCTAAGATTCTTTCTCATTGAAATTAGATAAGTACGCCAAAAGTCCAAAATTATTATCTAGCAACGGGTCAAGGCACTCAAGAGAAAGAACTTAATTTTTCAATGTGGATAACCACATACCAATGCTCATTGCGTAATATAATCCCTTGTTCTCAATATCTCATCAAGCATGTTGCACATCTGTGTTATCAACTTATATGCTCAATGCGTCTTTATTTGAATATATGAAATAAATGACTCTACACCATGGACATGGAATTTAATGTGATAGTTATATTGCAATCAAAGGGGCAAGATATCAAATTTCATAAAGATAAAAATGGAAAATTCTTCATCGACTTATCCATTAATAACATTTCATTTTTTGATGCTCCCAACGTACCCTACTACCCATCAACATATGGATTGATGGTTTTTCTTGGTAAATCTAAGTTTTCATGTCATGACGTGCATTAATGATAATCTTAAATTCTATGGACCATTACACAGACTCATAGATAGGAATATCTTATGACACCAAAACATGTAGAATTCCTACCAACGTGTTTGTTCATATAATCTCCCATCTTGGAGATTACCAAGTATGAACTTCATGAGAAGAATCCTCATCCACATACAAGCACTCTCACTTGATAGTATGTGTACTATGTTCCCTTTATAGTATGTTATCCAACTATATAACTATTTTTAAGAATATCATTATAGAATTTCAAGGTTCTCATCAAATTGGGGAACTATTCCCTTTTTAATGTGACGGATACTCTAAGAAATTTTCACATCAATGTTATATAGAAGAACAATCAATATATGATAATATATTTAAATTAATATTCACATATTTGAATTTACATGTAATATTAAGTACAAAATTAGTTGCTTCTAAGGTACCAAATCTAACTGCAAGGCTCATTGTTTTACACCAGGTGATGATCGAGGAAAAGCTCAGTACTCCCTTTTTAGAGTTATTACCCTTTTGTAATAAAGTTCTCTAATCTTCATCCTCAATAATAACTAGTCCTTTATCTGATACCAAATATAGCATAAGTATTATTCACATATTATTACAGGATTTTTAACATAAAATTCCATTAATTACAACCCAAAGATCATGAGGCCTAGTGTCTTTAAAAGACTAGATACATAAAATATCAAAAGAAACAAAAACATAACATCTTTATTTTGATTCTCTTTAGTGATCTTTTAGATCTATTTGAGATCCTAATACTACATAGGATAACCTATGGAATACATAAAAGAAATGGGTGAGCTAAAAATCCCAGTGAGGGAATAACATGATAATAAAACATAACATGTGATTCAAAAGTATAATACGATATCATAACAAAGAAGGATCATGAGTGCATCACATGGGAGTATAATATAAATAACATGGTATCATAAAATCATGGAAACATAGGAAATGTGGAAACAACATATAACATGACATAAATATGATTCAAGGAAAAAATAATAATATCACATGGTGGAAAAGGTACCATAATTGATTAGGTTTATCCCTAATCCCATAAATGATGCCTTGTGAGACTAAAGTTTTACCCAATGCATTGGAGCACTATCTGGGTGCACTCATTATAACATGTTCATGATTTATGTGTTCTATAAAAAGTAAATCAATCATAAGTCATAAACATAAGAATTACCCATGGAGAGAAAATAGGTTTCATAATCTTGCCTTATGTTATAATCAATGGAAATTTCATAATGAAGGCATTTGACTGACTGAAAATTAATTTTTTATTTAAAAATTACTTTTGAGGAAAAATTAGAAAACCTGATACATGAAAATAACCAGATCAGGACTACAAGAAACTAAACCTCCCCAGAAACTACATCATTATTTTAAGCCTCCACCTCACATGACCACTTAGCGAGTTATCTCGTGCAGGGTTGCATAGACCTGGTACCAATGGAAAGGTCATACCCTCTCATTCATCCAAATTTGAATAGCCATGCATAGATCCTGGTCTGTAACCTCATATAAAGCTAATCCTTATAGAGGGTTGGTTACATCTACCATCAAAATTAAGAATAAAAACAAATACCAAAAACTGCCTCAAATTCCACCCCTTACAAATTTCAAAAACCGCAATTGAGAAGCAACCAAATGCCAAATTCAAAACATCACCAAAAATCCAATGAACCACTCATCGCCATCGATTTCTCTAAAATGGCTGCTCGAACTCACATCCCAAAGAACCAAGAATACCACCACTCTGCTCTGCCTCAGAGAGAATAGAGGAATCTTGGAACCAGAGCAGAGAACCAAGTAAACAGAGGTAGAATGAAATTCTAGTGATGAGATGACTTGAATTCCAATCAATTACAAGAATCAAACCACACACACATCCCAGCAGACACAAACTTCACCAGAAGATATATAAGGATCAAAAAATGTAGTAAAAAATGAAAGAAAACTACCTCAACCTAAAATAGAATGTGAACTGAAGGACAATAAAGGTTGTGATGACTAGAAATCATTGAATCTAAAGAAACAATGCTACTGTTTGCTGGATCAATGGATGAACATGAAACTATCTCCGATTCATCATAGAACCGAAACCCTCATAGGAAGATAAACACATGACTAGAACCAAATCCAAATCAAAGAGATATAACTAAACCAACTGAGTGGCTGAAGAAAATAATATTACTTTGATGAAGAATTGAACCCACTACCACTAAAGGCTGAAAGATGATCTGAAAGCACACCCACGCCACTACTGAAATCCAGAATTTGAGAAAGCCACCGTATAAATCTAAAGACCGGGTCGAGAAACAATTAATATTCCGCTGAGAGACAGCATTGTCCCATGATGCCATTGAAATATGGAATCCAAGAACGCCACCATAGAAAGCTAAAAACTAGGACAAGAAGTACTATTTTCGCCGCTAAGAGACAAAGTCACCGAAGGTTGGAGATGAGAAAAAAAAGAAGAAACTGAGCGTGGGAGCCATGACCGTAGATCAAAGCTGCCTAATAAAAATCCTAGAAACACAGCCGCCTTAGACCCTCCATCACTGGGAACTTGTGTTTTCCCCATCTACTGCTATCCGCACTAGAGACAAAACCCTAGGGCACTTCTGAGAGTGTAGCTCCTGAGAGCGTCCACCCTCGGATCATAATGAAGGCATTTGAGAGATGAACATAAGGCATGTATTACCCCATCAAAGTAAGGGAGAATAAGACAGATATATATATATGACATACATATATAAATAATTTAGAAGTAATCCATAACATCAAAGTTTTTCATCATTGATGAAAATGTCCTTAAAATATTACCTGAAATATTTATTCATAAAAAACCATTTTCACTTTGAAATCACTTCTTTAAAATTTAAAAAAATTCAAATTATTATAGAAAAATAATTCTTTGAAATGAACCATGGATAATTGTAAAATAAAATTAAAATAATTGAGTGGTCATGGTAGTGGGTAATTCTGTACATGTCATATAAGTTTAAAAATATTCCTTTCACACTACTGCGAAAAAGGTTAAAAATTACCTCATTCAGAAAATGATAGGAATATTCCTTATAAAAATTCAAGAATGGGTAAAAATGTATTTAATAAATCATTTTGATAATGTTAAATACATTCTGGAAAATATTTTTAGAAAACAAGGATATATAAGAAAAAGGATTTTTGACCAAAGAGATAAATAAAGTCATATTTTCTTAAAAACATTTTCTCAGTTATTTTAAGTACCAAAGAGAGGAAAATTGTATTATTAATTTAAAATTCATTAATAACAATAAGAGAATAAAATATATTGTGTTTAAGATATAAATATCAATAATTTTATCCAAGATAGGCTTAAACATAAACAATCCCAAATAATGATGAGATTGTGAAATAAACCCTTACCACTATGGAAAATTTTGAATCATAACCCCCATGAAAGAAGTGATTTCAAATGAAAATTTAAATAACATGAATATAAATTTATTCATGATATAAAATCCAAAGTGGTGGTATATACACCACATAAGTGAATATGGAATATGTCTCATGGAAGTAAAAGTGAGATGAGAAGTCCCTTACCTGGAGTCCAGACTTATCGTGTATATCCTTTATCACTTATATAGTAAACATATATCAATTAATTGTTTTATTAAAAACCTTTTATAGGTTTAATACCTTATACTTAAACTATTTAATTTTTTTATTTTAATGACATATTTAATTACTTAATCAATTATGCTTGAATCAGCTGTTTTGAGGATGTTCAATTCATAAATTCAAAATGACATAGATGTTTTGAACATGGTATATGGGTTCATTGTTACATCATATATATAATAATAATCATGAAATAATTATAATTTTTATAAATAAACTATACTTTTAAAACCAACCATTAAATGTGATTATGAAAAAATGAACTATGTTACAATCATGGAGATGATAGGTCGTAGGTATGCACGAGTAAAGTTTCAATTTTTCAATGACCATGATGAAAAGAAGGTAAGTGTAATTTTATCTTTAGATAATTATATTTAAATCATAAAAACATATTATTTCTTTAAATATACTTAAATATACTATCCATGTGATGTGGTAATAAAAAAACAAATCACATCACTTCGCAGGTCGGTAGTCCGCCATACACACGAACGACGTTATCATTTTTAATGGATGGTAAGGTAAGAAGGTATGTGATATATTAATATTTCAATATGATAAATATGTATTTAATATAATATATAAAAATTAAATCCATAATCATTAATATTCATGAGAAGTGATGATGGAAAATGAATTACATCGATTCGTAAGGTTATAGTCCACCATACACACAAAATATGATTTTGTTTCCCATTTGATATAAGTGGAGATAGATTTAGTTAATACCATTAAAATAATAAAATTTTAGTATATATGAGATAATTTTGTTATTATATTTTATTTTTTAATAAATAATTGAAGGAGGAGAAAGAAAATGTAAAAAGAAAGAGCTCAGTGAAGACGATTACCTTCTCTTATAAGAACCTCCTTTGAATCTCTTATTAAAGACCCCGAGGTTGCTCTTTTGAGAATTTTAGAATCTATATAATGTGTATAAGTATTTTAAGGTGATATTTTTCAAGGTTTGGTAGATCCAAATGGCTTATGATGTGTAAATAAGTGAGGATATGGGGTGCCCTTCTATAATTGAGAAGTGACATTTTTGTAAATACCCAAAACTATTCAATAATGAGAAGTTACTCTCAAGACAAGTGCCACAAAAATTGATAAATAATGGATTGGAGTGGTAATGTGGTATATCTACACATCCACCATTCAAAAATAAACATGTTTTAAACATTTTATTCCATCTTGATCAGGGGTTTATTATGTTTACCGTTTTAGTTTTTCACCATGGTAACTAGTTTTTTACTATTTTTACTATTCATTATGACCAAAATTAAGTTAAAATTATTACCTAATTTTAATTATGATAATTAAAAATATATATTCTAGTTTATAAAGTAAAAATCATATAATTAGTATAATTAAATTTAAAATTAAACCCATAAAATTTGTTGAAAAATAGTTTTTCAAGAAATGTATTTTTCAAGCAATAAATGATCTTTTATTAACACTATGACCAGTCATCATAATAAAATGAATTTAAATTAAAATGTATAGATATATAATCTATAAATTTATTTTAATTCATTACTCCTTAGTTATTATCTTAATTAATAAAAATTAGAAACATTATGCACCTATAAATAGTTTTTAAAAAAATCCATTTTTAGGACTAAAAATAAACTTATACTAAAATCATGAAAATTGATGATTAAAATGAAATTAATTAAATTATTATAAAAAAAATGTTTAATATTTCATTTTAATGCCAAATATAAAATATAATGTAACTTTTAAATTACTTTATTTAATGAAAATAAATGACAATATTTGAAAAAATGGTAATTTTCACTATTTACTGAAAAATCAAACATTTTCGAAAAATCTCAAAATTTCACCCTAAGTTAATTTTTATAAAATGATTTAAAAAATGATGTTCATTTTATAAAATAAAATTTTTAAAATTTCAAAAAATTAATTATAATATTCTCTCACAAAAAGAAATGAAAATCATTTTTGAAGGAAATATTTTTTTATAAAATAAAATATCTTTATTAAAAGTTGAATGGTTATTTATTAATAATTTATCAATATATTTATATTGATTAGGAAATTTATATATGTTTTATAAATAATTTAATACTATCCATACCCACCAATTTAATGGATAGGTAATAATGGGAATATATTTCGTGGGTCGTTTAAGCTCGGTGTTGTGTGTTGTATACGCTATCAAACATAATATTCTTATTTTAAAATATTGGGGTGTTACAATATACATGTATATTTTAGTTCACACCAATAAGTTTAGGGTATGGGAAGTGACCCCTTAGGTGGATGGTATATAATGGTTCTGGGTAGTGGATGTGCCCCCTCGGGTGTGTGTGATGTGAGGTTCTATGGTGGGATGCCCTTGGGTGTAATTGATATACAAGGTTTTGGGGTGAGTTACAGCCCCTGGGTATATGATGGTTCTAGGTAGGGGGATGTGACCCCCTATGTGGATTTAATAAAATGGTTTTGGTTAGGGGATTTGGCCTCTATGTGGATGGTATATAAAGGTTTTGGGTAGGGGATGTGACCCCCAGGGTGGATGATATTTTCATGGGACCGCCTGGGTGATATTCTAAATAGGTTTTGGGCCTGGAAGTGGTTTCTACTAAGTGATGATACTTCAGGTTCTAGTTTAATATGTGGTTCCCCCTGGGTGGTTTTCTTTATTCTCAAAGAAATCATTCATGGGATGAATTCAATATAATCGACCTCAGATGTCACCTTAAAACCCGAGAGTCGGATGTGATTGTTTTATTCTAATTTTTTAGTTTTTTGTTTATTATTTTGGGCATATCGCAATGTGCATACACTACTTTGTTGGTTATGTTAGGAGCATTTTTTGTGGCGGCCTACTGATTTTTACCCATACCCTACTTGGGTGGCCCTAACACTTTGGTTCTTGAGCAGACCTCATGTTTGTTGGTTCAGGTAAGGCAGAGTCCCAATGTTTCATGATCGAGTAGGATACATTGGAATGATATTGGGATGAGGTGAGGTTCAGGGATGGTATTAGAGCATCATCTATACTTTATTATTTTTTCAATTTATATATGTGATCGTCCTAGTGGGTGATTAGTTGGGTGTATGGGTGTATGATTTCATGATCATTTTTTATAACATGGATATGATTTATTTCTTCCACCGCTAGTACAAAAATAGGATTTCATGTTATTGTTTTGATGTCGATTATTAAATAACCAACATCAAAAAAATTTAACATCAGGTATTTAGATAATCAATGTTAAATCCCTTTTCCTGGTGGGTTTTATCATCAATTTTCTATGAATCAATGTTAAAACATGTTTTTAATGTCGGTTATAGAGAAACCGATGTTGAAAATTATGTTTTAACATCGACTCGTAGATAAACGATGTTAAAACCACCACTAATGCGAGTTTTTTAGGTTGGTTATTCAAATAACTGAAGTAAAAACTAAAATTTCAGTTATCTCATAATTATTTTACAAATTTTTCATAGCTTTCCTTTCACTTTTTAAAATCCTGCCTAAAATTTATGACAACATGAGACACTTTATCCAGAAATATATATAATTTTTCATGCTCCTTATTTCATTATTTTCATTATGCTCATCTTTCGATCCATATTTTTCATCCAATGGTTATCATTTAAATTATTTTTTCATGGTATTTATATTTATTCTATCATTATTTAATTATTTTATGATTATTTCTCTTAATTGATTTTCTTTTTTGATGATTTTTTTCTTATGATGAATAATTCTTCTTCTGATCGAGTTAAAAATATGAATATTCAACATGAGATTCATCATAACTAAATTTATGAAATGTTCATTTATTTAGTTTATTCTCTATTTTATTCATAAATATTATATTTTTATATAATAAATGGATGTGTGCTTTAGTTTAAAGTGTTATTCTACTTCTATATATTATCATGCATGCATTTAAGGAGTTACATGTTAGGTGTGATGATTGATTTAGTTTTCTTCTACCTTGACTTTGACTTGTACTAGGTTATGATCTTTAATTAAGAAGTTAATTATTTTTTCTATATTTCATGATTCATAATTATGATGTAATTGGGGCCTCTCTTGAGTAAAAAACTATGGGTAGAGATACATTGGGTCGGATCTCTCATTGGCATGGGAGCTTAAGCTTAATCTAGAAAAAGGAGGGTTGTCTACCGTCACTCTATGATTACTATTATGAGTATTATTGGTTTCATATGATTATAAGTCAATTCATGAAATAGTTTTATATAACTTAAGCATAGGATTCATTTGGATATGTGTAAATATAGTTGAATTTTAATTTCAGTTATTAACACAAGTTATGAGTTGTGTACAGATTTAGACATAAATGTGGTTTGAACATATAGATTCGGTGGAAGGGATATGGATTCAAAACAAAATTATTAAAAGAATACATACATGTAAAGTAAATCCATGAGATGTGATAGTGAGATATTCAAAATCACCATAAAAATACTAAGTTTTAGATTCCTTCCAAAGTGACCATATTTTAAGACTTCAATCATCCAACCAAGTAGTTTCATGCTAAAATCGAGTGCTCGCAGATTATCATGTGTAAGACATAGTGGAAATAAAAAAATCCCAAGAGTTAGGTAACCAAATACCACTATGATATTTGGGTCACATGTAGCTGGGAAACCTTGTGAGATAGGATACCATAACAATAGAGTTGAGTTTATCCATATGATAGATTGGATGAGGAGTTTTCCACTCAACTATCCAAGAGACGTATATTTTATGATTTGCATGATAACCTACCTAAATAGTTAAGTGATGAGATAGACACTAAAGTGGACTCGTTACTTAGTGAAATATGGATCTTTTCCCACTAATGGATATGATTTAAAACAAAATGGAACATTGTTTTAGTGGGAGAATATTAAATGAAAGATTTTATTAAATGAATATAAATCATGATATTTATATAATAAAATATATTCATTTGTAGATAAAATGACATCATAATCATATAACATGACTTTTAAATCAATCCCTATGAAGAAAAAGAATATTGGAAACAATTTCTTAAACTAGTGTAGAAACTTGAGAATCATTTTTAACCAAGAAAGAAAATTCTATATGTTAGAAAAAACCTTTCCTAAATAGCCAAAAGGTGAATCTGTTCAATAAATAGATCTAGATGCATATGATAATTGGTTAAAAGATTCATTGTATGACTCCACACTCATTCTTATATCTATAGATCCAAAGTTTTGAAAATAACATGATAATATAGTGGCATTAAATATGACAGATAACCTGAAAAGGATCTATCAATAATAGGCTAGGCATGAGAAGTATGAGGTTTGAAAGGCATTATTTTTTAATGACCTATGGATTTTAGTATTTGTGAACTAGAGGAAGCGTCAGATCCTCATCATCCTAGTGGATAAGTGAATTTGAATTTTTAAATTTTGAGTAGAGGATGGATGTTTGGATCATCCTTGGGGTATATTTTGAGATGTTTTGGAGGTAAAAGTTTTGTGTAAAAACACATGAAGCAAGATATCAAGTGTTAGTGGAGGAAAATGGGAGAGGGGTATCTATTTTGTAACACCTTTAGATTTTGGAATATATTTTTTCTATAAATTAATACTATGTTTGATAGTTTTCTTCAAACACAACACCAAACTAAAACGATTCATGACATATTAGATAAATATTATTATGAAAATCATAAGAATAGAAAAACCTTTAATGAATAAAAAAGATATTACTCAACTAAAATTTCTTACATTTAGGGGATAAATTATTAATATGATTTAATACTAAAAATGATCGTTCTTTCTCAAATAACTATTTTTCTAATGTTGTATATTTTATCCTAATAAACTAAATTGAACACTTTTAAAGTATTATTATATATGAACTAATATATTAACATTATTTAAATTATAAATTGATATTAAATAATATTAAGAACACTTAATGTTTAAAAATGTCATTTTTCAATAAAAGCAGTTTACCTTATATTTTGTATTATCATTTAAAATCTAAATTTATAAATTTTAAAATATTAATTTTATAAAATGAACTTAATTTTTTAATTAATAGTGTTAAAATTATCTTAGGATGAATTTTTTAAATTTTCTAAAAGGATTTATTTTTTAGGCGAATAATACAAAATATTGATTTTACAAATATCAAGGCTTTTATGATATCATTAGGATATAACCATGACTTAAAATTTTATGAAACCTTTTTTATAATCAAATATATATTTAATAAGTAAAAATATACATTTTAAAATAGTAATTTAAATTTATAAAACCTATCTTTAACATTTTGAAACTCAAGTAATATTTTATTCCAATATAAAAATTGTTTTTGGTCCTTTTTTTAATTAAATATTCACATGGTGTATTTTGGTTTTATCTTTCATTTAAAGTCATTCAGATCTTATTTTATTAATAATAAACCAATTAGGGTCATAAAAATCTACAACATTGGTAATTTTATCGAAAACATAATTTTATGCATGAAAATACAATTTTTCTAAAAAAATGTTTTTTACGTGTCAAGTGTGCTAATTTTAAAAAATATTTAATAAAATGATATTCCAATTTTAAATAAGAATTTTAAAATTAGGTAATAATTCCAATCATAATTTTGTTCATTAAAACTAATTACCGATGTTAAAGATGATTGGGGTCTGATCCCTAGGACCTAAGTTTGGGTGATTGTCAGGGACAATTAATTCAACAGGTTAAATGGAATTTTCAACTTTTACCAAAACATACTTAAATATATTATTAGGTACTTGAACACTACAATTGCAAAGTTGGAGAGTGACATGTGTGGGTTGGAGGTCCTCAAGCTATAACTGAAAATACATAGCATGTAGAATGAGGTTAACACTGTCTCTTATATCACATAGGGATTTGAAAACTTTTTCATCTAAATTCAACATTAATATATATAAAATCGAGGTCATTAAACTTATGAGGAATAGTTCTCTGGATGATGGTGCTTGTTGTTCCAGATTACACAATAGGTAAACTACAAGATGTGGGGTGAATTGTAGTCTAAAATGTGATTTATAATTTTTCTCCACCTTAAATATTAAAACAAATGATAACACAAAGTTATTTAAAACCCACAAATTATAAACTCACAATATATCAGAGTAAATATAGATATGTACGATGGAAATTAAGTGTGTCATAATTTTATGTACTTTTGAAAAAATCAAACATGTAGTGGAAATAAAAACTTAAAATGTATGTGTGGTGGAAATAGACAAAACACAGAGTACTGATTCAAAAATAAAGTACCCCTTAAAAGGATATTATAAAGGACTCTTTTAACCCAAAGAATAAGAGGAATCATAAACCTAGTTAAAGGTATCCTTGACTTTAACCTATCAAAAGGTATCCCTAACTTTAACCTATCGGAAGGTCAGTCTTCCAATACCCTAGAAGTCCTTGAATTTAAACCTATTGGAATTTTTGTCTTCTAATAACCTGGAAGACCTCAAATTAACCCGTCGATATGTATTAGTCTACTTATACAAATAAAAATCTTAGATTTTTATTCTTAACGGAATCTGGTCAACCTGATCGGTAGTAGTCACCGCTTCTACATACCAAAAGCACAGTTATGATTTCTTCCATAGAATCCCTTAATCTCAAAGGATCGGAAACTCTGTAATTTCAGTAAGAAATGATAAGAATTTTAAAATGAAAAACCTAAAAGGAAAAATCTTAGAAAAAACACACAAAAAGAAAATACAACCAAAAGTGCTCTTATAACAATAATCTACTATAAACTTCAAGAGATTACAAGCTCACTAACGATGGGATTTATTATAGATCCAAATCAAATAGATTATTATCCCCTTAGGAGTTTAGTAAGGCATCTCCCAAATTTGTCTCCCAAGGAGGTTCCAAACTAATTTTTAACTGTCACTTTTTCTTAATTTATTTTTTAGAAGTTATCTAAGTTAGGGATTTTTTTGATTCAAAAGGGATAGAAAATAAACCCAAATCACTTAATTAAATTAAAGGAATTCATAATTGCAGGAATATTGAAAATAGGCGTGGGAATTGGATTTAAGAAGAAACAATTGTGGACTAGTTTCAACCCTTTGGACACCCTCTTCTTCCTTATATTAAAAATTATCTGAATTAATTCCTCAATGCATCCCTCAAGATCTCAAGGAAAATGCCTAATATTTCCTATATATTATATCAAGACCATGGTATAGTTTTTAATCCTCTTAGGAAAGTGATATGACTACCCAAATATGTCTAAGTATCTAAACCTGGATGAACTCTCTATTCTTAAAGGAAACACCTTATCAAATAAATTTAAAGAGAGAGATTATCCACTTACTTTCATAGATTTTAATAACCATCCAGTGAAATTCAGAAAATAATAAATTCAAATGAGAAAAAGATATATTTCATTAACTTAAATAATATCTAGAAGAATTAAAAAGGATTAAAATGAAAGAAAAAAAGACATGAAATAAGGTTTCTTTAGATCTCCACTACCCACTGATGTTGAGGGAGTTTAGCCTCACATTGCAAGATCAGGTCCCATGAATTTCCTTCTTCAACTTCTAAGACTAGAGAAATTATGTTTGAGTCTGTGTGTCTCTTCTAGTAGATTTATCTTCCTCCTTAAATAAAAATTTTCCTTCCTTCAACCATTGGTGAACCTCTCAAGATCCTCATAGTCTTTAGTTTTGAATATTTCCCTAATCTTCATGGTCTTCAATTCCCCAGGAAATCTACACGTTCAAATTCATGCTATAGGTTTCCTTATTTCAGATAAGGGGTTCTTCATGTGATTCAACTATTTTAATTTGATGTGATGAATGTTTCCAAACCTGATTGGATGCATGGATTCTAGTGTGGAATCCCAATATGATTTGGCTCAAAGTACAGGGGATTCTTTATTCGCTGCTATGAGGGACTCTAGCATAGACGAGAAATTCCTTTATGTAGCCAGCAATCCCCTATGTGGATCACCTTAGGTGGATGGTGATGACATAACCAAATTTAGTCACATGTATTGGATCTATAATTCCCATACATGAAAGATTTACATACACGGATTGATGTGTAGCTGAATTTTGGTTATATATGTTAGATCTCGAAATTCTCATATGTGGGTGATTCATATACATGAATGGTCTCATGGTCAAATTCTCTTATGTGGATCTAAAAACACCAAAGTCACCTACGTGGATGGATTTCAGCGTATCCAAATTCCCATATGTGAGTAATTCACATATGTGGGTCTGTAAAATTTTCTAAACATCTTTATTTCATCCCAAACTTCATTGTTTTCCCAAAAATGAACTCTAAACTCCTAAAAGGGCCATTAAACACATAAAATGAAATGTAGGCTTTGTTTTAATAATTCCAAAATGGATAAAACCATCTAAAGATCATGAATTAATCTATTTTTATAATTAAATGCAAAAAATTATTAAGATATAGAAAGGATGAAAATCCTTTCAAAATGATAAAAATGTTGGGATTTATTCACTAAAATTCAAGGTAAAAATATTGAAAATTCAATCTCTATTACTCACAAGTGTATCTCATGAATTTTCTTCCAGTCCTAGAAGTTGTGATCCCATCTATAGGCAATTACCCAATGGTCAGATTTTGTGTTCTTAGGGATCAGTTATAACTACATTGGAAGCATCTCCATAATCTTTCTACGAACTCAACAACACTACACATCTTCTGATGAAGTTTTCTTTGCACCACTACAGTGATTGTAAATCAATTGAAAATAATCTGGATAGCCTCTATAATTAAGGTTACTATATTTTCATATTTTACAATAAAAACAATTAAAAAAATTCATGAGTGTATTATGATTTTCAAAACTAAAGATAAATAGAGTCTTTGACTCAATAGTTCTCACATTAATAACTAAAAGGGATTGGTTTTTATGAGAGAAGCTAATTTTTAAAGTACATAAGTCCTTAAGGTATTTTGAGTATGTGGTTATGGTTTGGATTACATTAAGAAGGGGGTATTAAGTTTAACATGAGAGAATATTTCCCATAAAGTTTCACTTATCTGGAGTTTGGATACCCCCCCCCCCCCATTCTTTGAGGGAATTGAGCACCTTACTAGGTCGTTTTGGGAGGTAGTGGTTCCTCTATGTTCTTCTCATATTTAATAGATTCTAAGGGTGGTTATTCAATATTATCATGATATTTTCAAGACTCTTATGGTTTGGTTGGTTAGGTTTTTCAATGGTTTTCTCACTCCTTAAGATAGTCATAGCTTTGAGTAACTCATGAGAAGATTACATGTAACTAGATTCTCTCTTTAAGGTTGAGGAAGGGATAACCTGGGTAGGTATGGGGGACTTTCTAGTTTTAATTATTTGAAATTCAAATTTTAAAGATGAAGCTACATAATTCATTTTCACCATTTTTTCATAGTTTCTCAAGTAATGGTTGTGTAGTATATTGGACAAGGGTGAAGCTGGTTGGTTTATCCTAGGAGGATATCAAGGTTATTGGATGAGTTGTTTCATGATTTATTGGAATTGCACTAGAGTATGTTGGAATTGAGCTTTGTTGGGATTGAAACTAGTTATAAGTTAGAATGTTTTTTGGAGGGTTGGGATTTAGACCCTGTGATTTACTAGGCTATTGGTCATCCCTCCAATAGAAGAAAGGATGTTCATTGTACTTTGGGTTGAAATTGTTTGGGTTCTGAGGCTTTTGAAAATTTAGATAATTGACCTCTATAGATGGTCATCCTAGAAGCACTTCCTTGATTGAATGAGTGGTTGGGAAATTATCAGTCTTATGGTCATATTTGTCACAAATTATGTAAATTGGGTCAATGTATTGAACTTAATGGACTTTCCTAAGGTCTATCTCTTTGGCCTTACAAGCAAGGGATGCAAGTTTAGCCCTGAGGATTTCATCATCCTTAAGAGTGTGCATCCTGCTAGATTTTGGTGTTTTCTCATAATAGGGAGATGCTCTTCATGTTTGGTTTAGTTTAGCTAAACCTTCTAGATACTCATAAGTATCATTAGAGGCTTTGTTTTTTAAGTTCTCATTACACATCATGTCTATGAATTGTTTGTTTCTTAACTCTAACACTTCGTAAAAGATTAAAATTAGTTCTGAGATTGAAAAAACATGGTGTGCCCCCATGTCTAGGGTATCTTTAAACCATTACCAAGTTTCATAAAAGGAATATCTTTCTTTTTCAACAAAGTTTTGAATGTTCATTTTTAAGTGCATTTGTATTATGGTGGGGTAAGTTTTTTAATAAAACTCCCTTTGTAATTGGTCCGAATAATTGAAGGATATTAGCCTCAAATTGTATAACCAATTCTTAACCCGGTCTTTTAAGAGAAAACAAAAGAATTTCATCTTGGTTGACTCGATTTGATGTCAGGGGAACATGGTATCAACGATTTCATTAAAGTTTTTTACATAAAGGTATGATATATTTGAATCCATCCCATGAAAGGTGGTAAGGTAGTTTAGGAAATGGGGTTTCAAGATATAGTTTTCATCTCTTTAGGCTATATGTATGATGCATAAGGGGGAATTGGTCTAGGAAATTTTGATATAGTCGTTCATGGTTTGATCAATGATATTCCCCAAGTTAGGGGTTGTCTCAATTGGATTTCCCATTTGATTCATGCAAGGGTTTAAGATAAGGTTATTTGGATGACCTTTTATTGGAGTAAACTCAAATTTAGATTTTAGATTCTTAGGAAAATTTGGATCTAAAGGTTGACAACCCCTAGGATCACTTGATTCCTCACCCCTATGATTATTCATCCTAACAAGTCAGTTTGAATGGTCCTGGATATAAGAGGGCATACACAGAATGGTGGAAAGGGGAAAAGATAGGATAAATGAGGGTGATAATAGATAAATCAGGGTGATAATGGAATGAGAGTGTCTAAGTTACTTACTTAGGTCCTTGTAAACAATGCCAAAATTTGGTTTTTCCAAATTTTTGCTTCGGGATAAAGTGGTAACTTGCAACACATATAGGGTGTAGATTCCACATACCTAAGAAGTGAACTAAGACACATGGAATACTTGAGGGTTTTGGATATGAAATGGCCAACTATTTTTTGGTAATTTTATCTAAAGAAGCACTCTAGTATTTGAATTAAAATAATTAATGAATATGGGTCAATCCTAGGTTGTTTCCAAGGATAGATTGGATAGATTTTTTTCTTATAATTTTTCAAATCATTAATTAAAGAAGTTACAAAAAATGGAATAGGACTCCCTTATCATTCTATGATTTAATCTCCACTCAATTCCAAGGATAATCACCTAAACAGTTATAAAACCACTTTTATAATCACTCCAAGCTATAGGATCATACTAGCATTAAAAATATATAGTTTATAATTCATCAAAGAAGAATATGAAAAAAATTCATTGAAAGGAACTCTAAAATTAAGGAATTAATTAGAGGTTTAAATCACACAAAATAAGATCCAATACAGCCTATGTCACAAACCAACCTGGGTCGACCCTGAACCAGTCACTCGAGTAGATCTGTGGCAAGGCCCGAAGGGTGTTCTCGATCCCCACAGTCCGACAACTAGTGTCAGGCATCACTAGAGTAAAAGAGGAAACGATTTCACTCAATAAACAAGCAATAAACTAAACATCAGAAAGAAAGGGACATCCCAATATATATAAATGAAACCGAACCAAACATCATTTATTAAAGAAACTAAAATTACAATAGAAAAATACAACTAAACTGACCGAACCAAACAACCAAACTAACTCCACATGAACCCGCTGGTCACTCTCCAACACAACGATCACACATTACTCAAGGCGGTTGAACTCAAGATGAAACATGCACAAGGGATAAAAACAGAAAAGAACTATAGGAGTGAGTATTAAAACTCAATAAGTTATCCCGATAATCTATTCTCAATGCACTTCCTTTAAAATAAAATAAACATCAATTTCAAGTTTGAACTACACTATATTAAAGTATGATTTTCTACAAATTTTACTTAAAAATAAAGTACAACTCATTTCCCTTACTTATTTCCAAAACCAGTTTCATTTCATTCACGTTCCATTAGTATTTTCAAGGGGAAATTGATGTTTATATTTTTCAGCTTGCACTAAGTGGGTAAAACTCTTTAATTGAAAACAATTTTCATAAACCTTTTTAAAGAAACACATCACTTTCCAAGAAAAAAATTCCACAAGGAACTATATTAAAGACACAACAAGGGCAATGAAACTAATTATAATAGTATCATGTTCATCACTACAAGAAACCAAGAGCTAGTAGACATAGGTGAACCCAGGAGATCATGAATAATCCAGAACACACCAATACCTAAGACCCCATCTACAGTAGCATTCCACGCATAATGAAATAAAAACACTCAATATGCTCGGCCACCCTTTCTCAGGATAGACAGAGGGAAAATCCCATATGAATAAACCTAATACATCCATTTACTATGGACCACTGGTTAGTACCTGACCTGCCAGTACAGAAATCATTCTTAGAAAATTCTCTCAATATGAAAGGTTCCCACATATCAAGTATTAAAAAGGGGGTAAACCAATTGATTTCATCCAAGCATCTATCACAACATATATATAATAATAATTCACAACATACATCACCCCGAGTCACTCTAAGGACCGATCTCATGCCACATAACAAACAGAACACAAAGAGTCCAACTTGAGGCACTCTAATAATGGATCTCAAGGATTCCATAGTGAGTACATCCTATCCATTATATACACATACTATTCATGAGAACATCTAAAGGAGGTTTTCCGTAATAATCAATTGCACCATTTTCACAGAGTTTCCAAACAGGCCTTTAAGCATTTCACAAAACTAGCATTTATCAATGGTACAAAATCCACTCTTCATAAAGAGGTTTAAACACACCATTTGAGCATATAAACATTTACATAAACCCATTAAAATATTCAGGTTACACATTCAAAACACAACCATTTTTATAAAAATGCCAAACAGTCCATTCACCAACAGCTCATGCCAAATCACATTTAAAACCAAAAATCATTACTTTATAAAATTAAAAACACTTTGAAAACCATTTAAGGGATCCAAAATAACATTTTACATGCTACCAATATATCTATAAATACAAAAAAAATCAATTTATATCACAAACAACCCATAAAATCCAACTAATCAATTTATTGAACACATGGCATGCAACATTTAACAAAACCCTTTCATTTGACACTCAATAATGTATAAAACACCAATTTTCATGCCATAAATATATTAAAGCTACTGAACCATGTTCAAAATACCACAAACCATGTGCAAAAGCTAACAAATAATTTTAACAAACACGCGATGTGCACAATTATAATAAAACAACACGCTTTTCCATAAAATGAACCATTAACTGCTACTTTGCACACCCAAAAAATTTATCCAAGTATTTTATATCAATATTAAGAATATAAATATGGTGAAAACATCAATAAAGAGATTAATCATAAATTATAAAGGCAATTTCATGGGATAACCTACCTCAAATCCATGGTGGAATGGAAACACACACCCGAAATCACCCGCCACAGTTTCCAAAACCCTAGATCTATGAAGAATAGCCCTAAAAGAACAAAACCCACATTAAAATCATGGGAAAATATAACCCTAGGTTGATCATGAATAGGGGAGAAGAGAGAACCAAGAAATAATAGGAGAAGGAGGAAGAGGGAGGGTAGACAAGAAAGAAAAATACATTAGAATCTAGCTAGTCCTTCAACTTCACTTAGATCTACACCATGGGAGGAGGAGGAATGGACTGGGAAGCCATGGGAGAGGATCCCTAGGTCTGGAAAAACCAGGGGAAGAATATTTGGGCACATTTGGGTCTAAAAATCCAAAGGGGGTAAATTTGGAAAAATAAAATTTTAAGTTCTGGACATACTCGCATGGTTAGGCCGCACGATTTATTAAACCGCGCAGAAGACACAAGAGAGGCCACATGGTCACTCCTAAGAGATTTCACGCCCATGTACCAACCATGTGGTAGGTTTTATACCTGTCACATGGTTACTTGGGTTCAGCCGCACGGTTTATCAAACTGCGTGCCTACCATGCGTAGGTCCTTTTTAGGCTGAACTTCCATGTTTTCTCCAAAAACTCTCAAACAAACCAGGGACCAACTAAGAGGGAAAGATTAGACAAAGAATGTACTTAAAAACTCAACACTCGTCACACCAAAAACCTAATAAAAAGACTAGAACTCCCAAAGAACCGGAACATAAACCCAAACTTGAAAAAATGGGTGTGACAATTCTCCCCACCATTAACAGTTTTCGTCCCCATAAATCCATAACACATTCCATCAGGTTGATCAATGCCTAAGGATTCCACATCAACATGATCAAACCTTTTAAACCATAAACATTTCACTCACCAAAAAACGGAACTTAAACCTCTTTCTCGAAACAAAACAATAACCCATAGCTACATCCCAATAATCAACGGAAGGATCAAGCCATTACATCCACAACCATGCCAAGAACAAGATCATTGGGCCTTCTCTTAAAGATCCCAATGATCACCCAAACTGAAGAACACTTAGAAAATCCTAAAGATTTCAAAGGACGATGAAACAGACTCCTTATCATTAGGAAACAACTATCATCTGACAACATCTTATAAGAAAACTCACAAGACCCACGGTGGGTCTCCCCGCCCTTAAGGACCATCTATGAACGACCAAATGAGGATTCACTGTGAAATAAAAGAAAAAGAATCCTTCCCTCATAGGCCAATCAAATCTCCCTTACAATGGACTATCATCCGAGGCCAAGAAGAATGCAACAAGAAATTTTAAATTTCCCACTTCTAAATGAAAGGGATAAATCTGAGCCAAAACTCCTTGCACGGACCAGAAATCCCCACCATACAGGGAGGGGAGAGAAGGGGCCCAATGATCAAACCATTTAAACCACAATCAACAACCAACCACCACTTTTCACAACATGAGAGAAAATTCACAGCGTTGAGAAACCACAATAAAAACATTAGAATTTCCCCACCGCAATGGTGGAGGCACAAACCTAGCCAAACTCCTTAAACCTCCGAGATTCCTGTATACACGTCAGCTTTACTCTGAGGCCTTTGGCTAGAGATCTGATGGATGAAGCATCTTCTACTTCACAGTAAGGAACTGCTAATCCCAAATTGGAACATGCATCACTCGATTAGATAAAAAGAATCACTGGAATTTCTATAATAGAAACTAAACTTTCATTGAAACCAATATTTCATCGAAAGACCCATGACACCCCTTACATTTAAAAAACCAAATCATCACTGGCACAACCTCCACAAAAAAATAACCCTTACATTGGAAGGACTCTTGCAAAAAGAAAATTTAAACAACTTTCCAACAGCACATCGCTTCTGAGAATTACCTCCATGGCGCTTTCTAGCAACGCCTCGATAGAATCGTGAACACATTGTCATGACACGTCAAATTGATAGTGATTTAAAGAATATTTTGTAGTCTAGGGAAGACCCTAAGTCATCTCTCAATGAGCGTTGATAGGTTTTGAGTGTGTATTTTTAATAAGAAGAACAAAAAAAGGTGGTGGTTGTGAAAACAGTTTCAAGAAAGTAACTTAATTTAAAGAGTTATAAAGTTGAAAGAGCAAGTGGATTATGAAAAATATGAGATAAATAAGTAATCATTTCTAAGTTACTATAGCACTTGAAGAGTTCCTCATTCTTAATTGATTATTAGGTTTTATTTTAATCCTTTTGTTGAGGGTTAACCAAGATCTTGGGTACCCACAAGCTTCTTAAAATGATGCGATTAGAACTAAATATTGACATAACAATTGTGTAGTCAAGTTCCAGCCCCTTAGAATGCTTTATGGTTTGTAAAGGAACATTGAAATCTCAAATTTTTGGGAAAGAAAGGGGTTCTTATGTTGTCTGATCGGAACAACACAAGACACACACTTAAAATCGCACACCAATCAGTTGTGAAATAAAAAGTATTTCAATTCAATGAATCAAAAAAAGTTAAGATACATATGAAAGAACAATTAAAACCAAAATATACACCAAAATAGTAGATAATTATGTTCTGTAACTCCCTCTTCAAGTGTGTATCTCCCTTGTAATGGTCACTCACCGCTTAACTCGACATCGGGAGGAGGAGGAAACTCGGGTGGAACTCCTTCTTCATTCTTGATACCCCTATGAAGATAGGGGCCTCAAGAACTTCTAGGATGATGAGGAGACTCCTATAGGACTCCAAAATGGCAGATATTTTCTTCTTGGATGAACTTACAAATGAGGTGCCCATGGTGCCTTTTTATAGCCAAAATGCTTTTGAGCACCCTATTTTTGAGATAACACTTGTGTATCAGTTTTGGAATAGTATAAAGTCATATCACAAATTTACCAAAAGAGACGAGTTGTTTTCTGGACTATTGAATGTATCCCTATGAAATTTGGATGCCATTAGACAAATGGATTGGAAGATATGGTCAAAAGACAGAAAAAATATTTTGAATTCGGGTAGATTCTGTCCCCTAGACAGAATGGTTTGGATGTGCCACCAGATGGCCGAATTGGGATTAGTTTCCTTGATAAGAGTTGTATACCATGTTGTTTTGGATATTACCGCAAAGTTTCATCCCATTTGGATGCACAGAATTCTCTTAATAATCAAAATAGTGGACATGGGATGCCATGCAGTTTGGCCCATTTTTCTTTTGGATGATCTCTGGGCCTCCAAATCACCTCCACCTTTAATGAAAATATCAAAACAAGTATAATTTACTTTTTTAATAGTGATAAAAATTAATTCATTGAATAAAACATTAAGTTCAATTTATTATTATATTTGGAATATTCATTACAAAACTAGTTTAAAACAGCGGTGTAAGGGTGGAATTGAATAGCGAATCGCTATGCGATCACACCCCCACACCTAAACATTTGCACTCTTGGAAAAATCCACATATTCAAAAAAATGATGCATGTATATATTTCTGACATCATGAAGATTTAACATTTGAGGAAATTTTAATTCATTAAAGTAATGTGATCAATGCATGAACAACACCAAGGAGTTCTTCCTAGTGAAAATGGAAAAAGATGTCTCGTAAATCATATGACAATGAAATTCAAAGAGATTCATGACAAAAAATTGAGAAAGGAATTCAAAAGTCAACCATTCCACTAACTCTCCATGTGTGTGTGTGAAAACCATTCCATTCTATTTTTTCCACTTTCTATCCAATAAATATAGGTTATTTTAACATTATTCGGCTTTAAATGATTTTTTTCACCGAACCTGCCCTACATCCTTTACAATCATATTTCAAGACCCACTCACTTAAGCATTCCCGAAAGTTAAACCATAAGCTCCCGACCTAGATATCACCATATTTTTCACATTTCATCACTCCCCTCATTTCTTATTTTTGTTTTTTTTAGAAGTTTCATTTGGAACAAATCACACACTCATCTCTAAAACCTAGTTTAATCTTCTCATGACACTAATTGTAATATTTATAACAAGATCAAAGGTTGAGGAGGAGTGGTTTTTCACCTGCCCAAGACACAACCCAATTTTTTTTTGAGGGCGTACAACATTCAGACATCAGGTACACACGCATAGGTCAATCCGATACAGCAGTGAAACAGATCAGATAAGGAACGAACGTATGGAAATATCATTCAAAGATGAAAATATTAACCTAACATATATTTACCTTCTATTAAGTAAGAAATATTCACACTTTTTGGTTTGGTGCAAAAATGTGTGGAGATATTAGTGACACAGTTTTCCCAAAAACTACTCACACAATGGGCATCAATCATCTCAAAGGTTTCATAGTGATACAACCATTTATATCATTGCTAGAAAACCAATTCACTAAAAATCACTTCCTAATGATAAATTCATAAAAACATTCAATCCATAACAAAGACAGGTTTTTCATCAAATGTTAAATCAATATGGAATCAAAAATTTCAACATTCATTTTCAGTAAGTTCCATGATTTGGTGACCATAAGGGGGGAAGTAAAAAATACCATAAATAAGGTGAAAAAGAGAATAAAGAAGAAAGACAATGAAAATAATAATGAACCTAGGAATGTATCCACCCCCCCCCCATGCCTAGAATGTGTAGTGTCCTCGCTATAATAATTTATAATGTGAGAATGAAGGATAAAACATGGTGTGTTTCACTAGTATGTTGCTTCTTGAACATGGAGTTCCTCCATCGGGAACTCCGGAAGGGCTTCGTGGAAGTGCTTCAGCCGCTGCCCATTGACAGTGAAGGTTTGCATGGTTTCTTCATTTTGAACCTGAACAGCACCAAATATAGATACATTAATTACAGTGTATGGACCAAACCAGCGGGAACAAAGCTTACCTAGATGCAACTTCAGCCTTGCATTATAAAGGAGGACCTTCTACCCAATATGGAACTGACGATGAAGGATAAGACGGTCGTGGTCAGCCTTGGTTTGCTCCTTATAAATCCTAAAGTTTTCATATGCATCTCTTCTCATTTCCTCTAACTCCTGAATCTGCAGCTTCCTTTGAGAACCTGCACCAGAAAGACTATAATTTCATTTTTTGATGGCCTAGTAGGCTCGGTGCTCAATCTCAATAAGTAGGTGAAAACTCTTTCCAAACACAAGTCGATAGGGTGACATTCCAATGGGAGTTTTGAAAGCAGTACGGTAGTCCCATAATGAATCATCAAGTTGAAGACCCCAATCTTTTCTATTGGATTGAACTATTTTTTCAAGAATTTGTATTACCTCTCTATTTGAAACCTTGGCATACCATTGGTCTGTGGGTGATATGCAATAGACACTCGATGACCAACCCCATACCGACGCAAAAGTGATTGCATTGTTCGGTTGTAGAAATGAGAACCCTGGTCACTAATGATGAACCTAGGTAAGACAAACCTACAGAAAATTTGGGTTCTCAAAAATTCTATAACTCTCTAGAATCATCAGTCCTTGTAGCTCGTGCCTCTACCCATTTTGAAACATAATCTACATCCAAAAGAATGTACAGGTTACCAAATGAATTGGGGAATGGTCTCATAAAGTCAACACCCCAAACATCGAAAATGTCATGGAAGAGCAAGGGTTTTTGTGGCATCTCATTTCTTTTAGAGACATTCCCCATTCTTTGATAGTGAGGACAAGATTTACAGAAGTCATGGGCATCCCAAAACAATGTGGTCCAAAAGAGACTAGAATAGAGGACTTTGTGAGTAGTCTGTTGGAGACCAAAGTGGCCCCCAGAAGCAGGAGTGTGGTAGAACCTAAGGACGGACTGAAACTCGCTATCAGGAACACAACGCCTAAGGACTTAATCACTACACATGTGCCAGAGGTAGGGTTCATCCCAAATGTACCAACAGGACTCATGTTTTAGATGGTCGGCCTGGTTTTTGTTGAAATTAGTAGGAATGCAAGATGCTACGAAATAATTTAAAATTTCAGCATACCAAGGGATAACATCTTGCACTCGGTATAATTAATCATCTAGAAACATATCATTAATAGGAATATAGGGGGGTGAGTCAATATCCTAGGATGGGGGGATCCTACTGATATGGTCAGCCACCACATTCTATGCTCCTTTTTTATCTCTAATTTCTAGATTGAATTCTTGAAGGAGGAGCATCCGATGAATGAGATGTGGTTTGGCTTTTGATTTCTTAAGGAGATAATAGAGGGTTGCATGGTCTGAGAACATAATGAATTTGGACCCCAAAAGGTATAACTCAAATTTTTTCAAGGAAAACACAATGGAAAGGAATTCTTTTTCAGTTGTGGTGTAGTTTTCTTGGGCAGGGTCCAATGTACATGACGCATAGGCTATGACATGTGGAGCTCAGTCAGCCCTTTGTGATAAGACTGCCCCAACTGCATAGTTAGAAGCATCACACATGAGCTCAAATGGTAAATCTCACTATGGTGGTTGGATTATCGGGGTTGATGAGAGACTCCATTTTAACTTATTAAAAGCTTCTTCACATTCTTTATCAAAAAAAATTCTTTTTCTTTTTTGAGTAATCGGAAGAGGGGGTGCAATTTTACTAAAGTCACAAATGAAACGACGGTAAAATCCAGAATGACCTAGGAAAGACCGCACATCCCGTACATTTTTGGGGAATGGTAGGGAAGAAATGACATTCACTTTTGATTTATCTACTTGGATACCATCCCTAGAAATTACATGTCCCAAAACTATACCTTTTCGCACCATCAAATGGCATTTCTCATAATTTAATACGAGATTCTTTTCAATATAGTGAGGTAGGACTGAAGTAAGACTATTCAAACATTCATCAAAAGAGGATTCATAAATAGTGAAATCATCCATGAATACTTCCATGAAATTCTCCAGGTAATCCGAAAAAATACTAACCATGCATCGTCAGAAATTACCCAGAGCATTGCATAGACCAAATGGCATCCTCCTATGTGAAAATGTGCCAAAGGGACAAGTGAAGGTAGTCTTTTACTGGTCCTTGGGGGAAATATGGATTTGAAAGTATCCAGAATACCCATCAAGGAAATAGTAGTGGGACTTACCCGCTAGCCTCTCTAGTATTTGGTCAATGAATGGAAAAGGTAAATGGTCCTTCCTAGTGTGTTGGTTTAGTCAGCGATATTCTATGCAGACACACCAACTATTCTACACACAAGTTGGAACCAATTCATTATTTTCATTTTTGATTACTGTAAGGTCAGATTTTTTAGGAACTACTTGAACGGGACTGACCCATTGGTTGTAAGAGGTGGGGTAAATGATTCCAGCAGCCAATAATTTTGTTACCTCCTTTTTCACAACTTCTAGGAGGTTTGGGTTTAGTCGACATTGTGTCTGCCTCACTGGTTTAGCCTCATCATTTAATAAAATATGATGTGTGCATATTGATGGTCTAATCCTGAGAATGTCAGCAACTGTCCATCCCAAAGCTTGTTTATACTCCCTCAAAAGATCAAGCAGCCTCAATTCATGCTCAGGAGGGAGTGAACTAGCAATGAGGATTGACAACTTGTTTCCATTCTCAATATATGAATATTTTAAATCTTGAGGCATTTGTTTTAGTTCCAATTCAGGTGGATTTTGGATTAATGGGAGTGTGTGTGAAAGTGAGAGGTCACTGATCTCATCTAACTGCTCAATGGTATCATCCTCATATAATAAATGAGCTTTTACAAGCTTAGCATTATCATTGATGGTCATTGGATCCTCAGTGTTCAAAAAATCATCAATCAATAAACACGCAGACACTTTTTTAGACCACTACAACAATCAATGCATGAATCATTTCCTAGAATTTCTATCAATGAAGAAAACTCAGAAAGGGGATTAGGGGAATGAAATGAAGTTTTTTTAAGGGGAGGGAGTACATTTAGAGATTTAACAGAGAGAGAGGAACTTTCTTCTGAGGGGTGCTTCATGGCATCAAGGATATTGAAGTGGACAATGAAACCACCAAACTCCATAGATAATGTACCATTGTGGACATTAATTATGGTTTTGGTAGTTTTTAAGAAGGTTCACTCCAATATAATTAGGGCATGTCCATTCATCCTGTCATCCTCCATTTTAAGCACATAAAAATCAACATGAAAAAATAAATTTTGAACCCTCACAAGAACATCCTCTAACACACCAGAGGGGTGTGCGGTACTCCGGTTAGCCAGTTGAAGAACAATTCCAGTGGGCTTCAATCCACCAACCTGCAATGTAGAGTAAATGGAGTGAGGCATCACATTTATAGAAGCACCTAAATCAAGCATAGCATTAGAAAAAGAATACTCCCCTATAGTGCATGGAATTGAGAATGTTCCAGGATCATTGCACTTGGTGGGAAGTGGTGACTCTATCAATGTTGAAACATTCCTTCCCAATCTCACCTTCTCATCACCTCGAAGTCACCTTCGGTGTGTACACATCTCCTTTAGAAACTTTGTGTATCATGGAATTTGATTCACGACATCAATCAAGGGAATGTTAACCTACACTTTTTTGAAAGTTTCCAATATTTCCTTATCAAGTTTAGTTTCCTTTTGTTTTCTAGGTTGGGTGGCCCTTTGAGGAAATGGAATAGGGATTATTGGGCTAGGTGACTCATCAATAGACACACTCTTTCCTTTGGAAGAGATTTTATGAGGATAAGGATTTTCAACATTTGGAACATTTTTAATGGTTGGGATGGAGGTTTCCTCAAGAGGGGATGACTCTAATGGAGGATTCATCTATTTTCCACTCCTAAGGGTGATGGCACTAACATTTCCTTTATCTATAGGGTTGACTAATGGTTGATATGGTAGTTTACCCGACCCTTGACTTTGAATTTCCCCCACCAAGTTAGCTAGTTGGCCTAATTTGGTTTTTAGGTCTTGTATGGAATCTTGGATGGTTTGTTGGAATTGAATATTGTTGGAAACCATTTGTTTCATCATATATTCTAGGCTAGGCTCGGCTTTTGGAGGGGGTTGTTGGAAAGGCCTTTGTGGTGGTTGGGTATTTATGGGTGGTGGTGGTGGTGGTGGGTGACTACTCTTCCCCGGTTGGTTCCATTGTTGTTGAGGTCGGTTTGAATACCTCCCTTGCCTATAAGCTTGGTTTTCTTTCCACCCAAGTTTGGATGAATAGTATGGTTCTTGCTTAAAGGGTTGGTTATAGGGGCGGTATAGAAATATTTCCTCACAACTCTCAGAAGTTTCTATCAATTTGGGGCATTGGTCAGAGTAGTGGGTGTCAGAAGAAGATATACCACAATGGATGGGAGGAGGAGATTGATATTTCCCTTGGGAAAGAGCGAGTTGTCGAAGAAGGGTACTTATCTCCTCAAACTTCGTGTCCACCTTCTTCTCAAATTCAGTATTTTTCACCTCATGGACACCTCGAATGGGTACATTGGACCTTGAACCGAATTGTTGAGTGTTTTGTGTCATGTTCTCAATTAGGGTTCTTGTAGCAATTGGGGTCTTATCTACCAGTGCACCACCTACAGCAGCATCAATCATGTTATGATCAATTGGAATTAAACCTTCATAAAAATATTGTATTAAAAGTTGACCGCTTATTTGATGGTGTGGACAACTTGAACATAATCTTTTAAATCTTTCCCAATATTCATTAAGTGTTTCACATTGAGATTGTCTTATAGCGCATATTTCTTCCCTTATTGTTGTAGTTTGAGAGGCTGAGAAATATTTTTCAAGAAAAATTCGTTTCATGTCCGCCCAACCTTTTATTGGGGAATTAACATAATGAAGCCAGTATTTTGCAGAATCTTCTAAAGAAAAGGGGAATGATCTAAGCTTTACTTGTTCCTCATCCACATTAGTAGGTTTTAATGTTGAACAAACAGTGTGAAATTATTTTAAATGCTTATGTTGATCCTCTCCAGGAAGTCCATGGAATCTTGGTAATATATGAATTAAACCAGATTTTAGTTCAAGATTGGGCGTCTCACCTTGTAATTGAATGTATGTGGGTTGGATATAGACATCAGGTGAGGTTAGTTCTTTTAGTGTTCTATTGTTTTCAGCCATGTTATACAAGTTTATTTCATTTTTTATGTTGGTTCCAGAAGAAGAAGATGAAGGATCAAGAAGAGTGTTGTTGTCTTGTGTGTCCTCCTTCAAAGGGTTCTCTTGTGCGTCTCGGGGTTACTGACGTAAGATCATCTCCGGTTCGGGTTCAAAAGGAGGTAAATATCCTAGATTATAATGAGTCATGAATCAAAACTACAAAAAAATAGATCAAAACAAAAAATGATTGAAAAGGTAGAAGAGAAAAAAAATATTCACAAAATTTACAAATATCTTATAAAAACACGCACTAAAAACCAAAGCGCTCCCTGAAAACGGTGCCAAAATTTGAACACGTTGTCATGACATGTCAAATTGAAAGTGATTTAAAGAATATTTTGTAGTCTAGGACAGACCCTAGGTCATCTCTCAAGGAGCGCTGATAGGTTTTGAGTGTGTAATTTTAATAAGAAGAACAAAAAAAAGGGTGGTGGTTGTGAAAACAGTTTCAAGAAAGTAACTTAATTTAAAGAGTTATAAAGTTGAAAGACCAAGTGAATTATGAAAAATATGAGATAAATAAGTGATCATTGCTAAGTTAATACAGAAATTGAATAGTTCCTCATTCTTAATTGATTATTATGTTTTAGTGTAATCCTTTGGTTGAGGGTTAACCAAGATCTTGGGTACCCACAAGCCTCTTAAAATGATGCAATTAGAATTAAATCTTGACACAACAATCATGTAGTCAAGTTACAGACTCTTAGAATGCTTTAAGGTTTGTAAAGGAACATTGAAATCTCAAATGTTTGGGAAATAAAAGGGTTCTTATGTTGTCCAATCGGAACAACACAAGACACGCACTTAAAATCGCACACCAATCAGTTATGAAATAAAAAGTGTTTCAATTCAATGCATCAAAAAAAGTTAAGATACATATGAAAAGAACAATTCAAACCAAAATATAAACCAAACCAGTAGATAATTATGTACCGGAACTCCCTCTTCAAGTGTGTAGTTCCCTCACAATGATCACCCACCACTTAGCTCGACATCGGGAGGAGGAGGAAACTTGGGTGGAACTCCTTCATTCTCGATCCCCCTATGAGAATAGGGGCCTCCAGAACTTATAGGATGATGAGGAGACTCCTCTAGGACTCCAAAATGGTAGATCTTTTCTTCTTGTCCGAACTTACAAATGAGGTGCCCATGGTGCCTTTTTATAGCCAAAATGGTTTTGAGCACCCTGTTTTTTGAGATACCACTTGTGTCTCGGTTTTGGAATAGTATAAAGTCATATCATGACTTGACCAAAAGAGAAGAGTTGTTGGAAGTCCTATTGAATGTCTCCATGTCGAATTTTGAGGCCATTAGACAACTGGATTGGGAGATATGGTCAAAAGACCAAAACAAACTTTTGAATTCGGACAGATTCTTCCCCTGGACAGAATGGTTCGGATGGGCCACTAGATTGCCAAATTAGGATTTGGTTCCTTGATAAGAGTTGTATACCATGATGTTTTGGAGATGATCAAAAAGTTTCAGCTCATTTGGATGCATGTAATTCTCTTAATGCGCAAAACATTGGACAAATTCCATGGGATGCCATGCAGTTTGACCAATTTTTCTTCTGGATGATCTCTAGACCTCCAAATCACCTTCACCTTCAATGAAAATATCAAAACAAGTATAATTGACCTTTTTAAAAGTGATAAAAATTAATTAATTAAATAAAACATGAATTGAAATTTATTATTATATTTGGAATATTCATTACAAAACATGTTTAAAACAGCGATGTAAGGGTGGAATTGAATAGTGAATCACTATGCGATCAAATCGTTGCAAGTGACCCAAGCGTCCAAAAGCATGGAAAGGCTTAGAAGTACTTAGGCATGACAGCCTCTTGTAACCCATCTTTCCACTCTGATAGAATAAGAAAACCTCATTCCCAGAAGTGGTTGATGAAAGATCTCGAGGCCTTTTGATTCCACGACCCGCTCTATTAACTTTCAACTGTTTTCTCATCTCCTTTCCAGAATCTTCACCACTGCTCCTGGGAATTGAAGGAGGGAGGACTACTTCGAGCACTCCTGCCATCACAGATTCAACATGAAAAGTTTGCCTCACCACATTGGCAAACGAAGTTAGATTGAGCTCTAACACCTTCTACTGTAAATCGGGATGGAGCCCAGCCTCGAAACGTCGAGCCTCCATGGAGTCATCTATGACATACCCTAAATCATAAGGGACTAGATCCACAATGCGATGGAAGTACTCCAACACCGACCCATCACCCTGTTGCAAACAGCCCATCTACATCCCCTTTCTCACCCTTTCTCTCTCAGAGAAATACTGACGAATGAACGAAGCCTTGAAGAACTCCCAAGTAAGATCTTCACAGGGCTTGTTCCAAGACACCGACTTCCACCACTTCTATGATGAACCTTCAAGCATGAAAGTTTCAAACTTAACCTTCAAAAACTCAGGAAACTCGATGAGGCTAAATTTCCTTTCGATCTTTCGCATCCACTCTTCCGCTTTGAGAGGATCCGCTTGTCCGTAAAAGAGAGGTGGATCTAGCTTCCGAAAATCAAGAACGAAATCCCTAGGTTGATCAACTGGAAATCCCGCTAACGGGGAATCGCCTGTAGTCGTGTTACGATCACCCATTGAAGCTCCATGGGGATAACCACTGGACAAGAAAAATCCAAGAACTAAATCAAGGCCATCTCAACAACAAAAATACTCAAGAACAAACATCACATAGGTGATAATATTTGAACATAGGAAAACAATCCATTAGAACATCAAAACTTTCCTTTTTGAAAACATCTTTAATTTAAAACAAACTTGGTGGGTTGATCACTCACCATTGGTATTCCTTAGAGTCTCACTCACATGCATGTTTCTGTGCCACCCTGGGCACCCATCCACATTTCCACAAACCACCACACATATGAGCATCCATGAGAGCACCAAAGGCCAAAACAAAACATTCACATTTTCCGAGCCAAACCATTCAACCCGTTTCAAAAATCACGAACCTTCCAAAGGCTCACTAACCACCAAGTCAAAAATCATTTTTCAAATTCATATATCAAACCATTTCACCATACTTGAGAATGAAACCCCATAGATTTCCATCAAAAATATAATTCACTTTTATAAAAACATTTTCCAGAAACTCAACAAACCACTCTCCACCAAAAAAACATTGATTAAAAACCCACTCCTCTTCATTTAAAACAACTTCCAAGACAAACATCTGCTTACCATAATTTCCCAAGAGGTCATTTTATAAAAAAATCATCTTCCTAAGACCTTTCAAAAATTAAATTCTAAAAATCCTTTCTCCCACTTTCCAAAAATCCAACTATTACCATTAAAACCCAATTTTCACAAATCCAACACAATGGTTTTTCAAAACCATTTTCAGAATTCAAAGAAGACCCAAAACAACTCAAGAAGGGAACTGGTGTCGGTGGATGACTTGACCATATGGTTGGAGACCATATGCCAGACACTCCACCAATATGGAGAGACTTTTAGGACCATGCCTCCAACTCCACACGACTTGTCAGGCCCTGCGAGCTCACGGAGACCATTAGTCCAACTTCCATTATCGTATCTCAATCACCAAACAATTCCTAAAGACCCAAAAAACTAATAAAACCTGACATCCCATGGAAACCCAAGGTTCGAAATGACCAAGAGTTTGTGACGCTCTTCCCGCACCTACCTCCTAAGTCCCGACAATCCTACTCCATCTACCTTGACAATCCCAAATAACATAGGGCGCTCTAAAAAGAAAGGTCATCAAAAGAGCCGACATGCTCTGATACCATTTTGTCACAAACCAACCCAGGTTGACCATGAACCAGTCACCCGAGTCGATCTGTGGCAAGGCCCGAAGAGCATTCGTGATCCCCACGGGCTGACAACTAGTGTCGAGCATCAACAGAGTACAAGAGGGAATGATTTTGCCCAATAACCAAGCAATAAACTAAACAATGGAAAGAAACGGACAACCCAATATATATAAATGAAATCGAACCGAACATCGTTTATAAAAGAAACTGAAAGTACAAAAAAACAATATAACTAAACCGACCGAACCCGAGGACCAAACTGAATCCATGTGAACCCGCTGGTCACTCTCCAACACAATGATCACACGTCGCTCAAGGCAATCGAACTCAAGTTGAAACTTGCACAAGGGATAAAAACAGAAAAGAACTATAAGCATGAGTATTAAAACTCGGTAGGCTAGCCCGATAATCTATTCTCAATGCACTTCCTTTAAAATAAAAGAAACAACAATTTCAAGTTTGAACTAAAATATATTAAAGTATGCTTTTCTACATATTTTACTTATAAATAAAGTACAAATCATTGCCCTTACTCATTTCCAAAACCATTTTCATTTCATTTGTGTGCCATTAGTATTTTCAAGGGGAAAGTGATGTCAATATTTTTCAGCTTGCACCAAGAGGGTAAAACACTTTACTTGAAAACAATTTTCATAAACCTTATTAAAGAAACACATCACTTTCCAAGAAAAACATTCCACAAGAAGGCACTACAGTAAACACACAACAAGGGAAATGAAACTAATTAAAATAGTATCATGTTCATCAATGCAAGCAACCAAGAGCTAGTAGACATAGGTGAACCCAGAATATCAAGAATAATCCAGAAGACACCAATACTTGAGACCTCATCTACAGTAGCATGCCACACATGGTGAAATCAAAATGCTCAATACACTCAACCACCTTTTCTCAGGACAGGACAAGGGAAAATCCCATAGCAATAAACCCAATACATCCACTTACTATGGGCCACTAGTCAGTACCATGACCTACCAGTGCATTAATCATTCTTAGAAAATTCTCTCAATATGTCAGGTTCTCATGTCTCAAGTATTAAAAGGGGGGTGAGCCAACTGATGTCAACCGGGCACCCAATCACAACATATATATAATAATAATTCACAACAGGCATCACCCTGAGTCACTCCAAGGACTGATCTCATGCCACATAACAAACAGAACACAAAGAGTCCAACCCGAGGCACTCTAATAATGGATCACAAGGATTCCACAACAGACATCCTATCCATTATATACATATACTAAGCATGAGAACATCCAAAAGAGTTTTTCCATAATAATCAATTTCACCGTTTTCACAAAGTTCCCAAACGGGCCTTTAAGCATTTCACAAAACTAGTATTTATCAACGGTACAAAATTCGTTTTTCATAAAGAGGTTTAAACACACCATTTGCAGCATCTAAACATTTACATAAATTCCTTAAAATATTCAGGTCACACATTCAAAACACAACCATTTTTATAAAAATTTCAAATGGGTCATTCACCGACAGCTCATGCCAAATCACATTTAAAACCAAAATTCATTACTTTATAAAGCCAAAAACCACTTTGGAAACCATTTGAGGGATCAAAAATAACATTTCACATGCTGCCAATATATCTATAAATCCAAACAAAAATTTATTCAAGCTACTGAACCATGTTAAAAAAACCACAAACCATGTGCGAAAGCTAACAAAGAATTTTAACAAACACGTGGTGTGCACAATTTTAACAAAACAACGCGATTTTCCACAAAATGAACCATTAACTGCTACTTTGCACACCCAAAAATTTATCCAAGTCTTGTATATCAATATTCAGAATATAAATAAGGTGAAAGCAACAAGAAAGAGATGAATCATATATTATAAAGGCAAGTGCATGAGATAACCTACCTCAAATCCAAGGCGGAACGGAAACACACACCTGAAATCACCCACCACGGTTTCCAAAACCCTAGATCTATGAAGACCAATCCTAAAAGAACAAAACCCCCATCAAAAATCATGGGAAAACAGAATCCTAGGTCGATCATGAACAGGAGAGAAGAAAGAACCAAGAAAGAATAGGAGACGGGGGAAAAGGGAGGGTAGAAGAGAAGGAAAAATACCTTGGAATCTAGACAACCCTTCAACTTCTCTTAGATCTACACCATGGGAGGAGGAATGGCTTGGGAAGCTATGAGAGAAGCACCCTGGGTCTGGACAAACCAAGGGAAGAAGATTTGGGCATATTTGGGTCTAAAAATCCTGAGGGGGAAAAGTTGGGAAAATAAAATTTTAAATTCTGAACAGACTCACACGGTTAGGTCGCACGATTTATTAAATCGTGCAGAAGACACAGGAGCAACCACATGGTCACTCCTAAACGACTGCACGCCCATGCACCAACTGTGCGGTAGGTTTTATACCTGCCACACGGTTACCTTGGTTCGACCGCACGGTTTATCAAACCATGCGTAGGGCCTTTTTGGGCCAAACTTCCATGTTTTCTCCAAAAACTCCCAAACGAATCAGGGACCAACCAAGAGGGAAAGATTAGACAAAGAATAGACTTCAAAACTCAACACCCGTCACACCCAGAACTCGATAAAAAGACCGGAACTCCCAAAAAATCGGAACATAAATCAAAACTTGAAAAACCGGGTGTGACATCCCATGAAACTCCCTAAAATCAACCCATAATAGGGTTAGCCCTCCATTGATACAAAAATATCAATAAAAGACGAAAGTTGACTCATAGAAGTGGGATTGAAGAAGATAAAAAAATAAGATAACAATCACTTTAATTATTGTATGAATGGATTCACACCATTGAATAAAAGGTATTGCAGTGATAAAGATGAGAAGAATAAGAGTTAAGATAAAAGAAATATTTTAATTAGAAAACTACAGTGGGTTTGGATAACATACAAATGAAGAAGTGTGCAACAACAAAATGACAGCAAAATATTACATGAACAAGAAAATAAGATATCTTTATTTCCTCCACAAAATCCACCATATATAGACATTTTTCTAGGATTCGTATGAGCACACCATTTTAAATTCATCCAATTGATTATGGTAGGCCTCCCAAGGTTGAAAACATGCTTTTCTCTCTCCATTTGACATACCAGAAAAGGCTTCATTTTGAGCGAATTAAGATAGGTCATAGAAGACAAAAATGTGTCCCAAAACGTCTATAGCTAGCAAAATTTTAGCACAATTAGATAATCCATTTTGAAGTTATGATAAAAATGGTGGGCTGACATTTTAGACCATGAGATATGAACTAGAATTTAAATTTCAAATTGGGAAGCTCATATCACCTTCCTAAAATCCAAATTATCTTGGGATACAATGCAATGAAATGTCCCCCATAATTTTATCTACCCACGTATGAAATTTGAGCTTCATTGGATTCTATTGTGGGTGCTACAACCATTTTATTTCTCATGTGTCCAGTTTTCTTTGCTCGGGAAATTCAGGATTCAATGCCCAAAATGATCAACTTTCTTTGTGAATCTTCGATTGATCAGGAAGGACAAAATCTTCCCTAAAAAATGAGTAATTTGATCCTAAACATTTAAAATTCAAATCATGAATAGAGATTGTTTCACAAAGTGATATTTAAATGGACTAAGATTAATGCACTTTAAACAAGAATTGCACATTTGATAAATGAAGTTTAAATTGTAAAATGCATTAACCTTGACTTCTATGAATAGTGAAGCATATAAAAATCATCAAAATGGAATTAAAATTATTCACTTTCATTGACGGATCAATACGAAAGGGGTGCAACCCCCAATATAAACCTTAAATGAGTAAAAGAGTCTTTAGAAAGCAACTTCATTAAAATATCATCCATTTTCTCCATAGGAGAAACATATTCCATTTTAAACTCACCGAGCACCAACTTCTCCTTTATAAAATGATACTCGATATCAATATGTTTTGATCACAAGTGTTTCGCTAGGTTCTTGAAAACGTTGATAGCACTTTGAATGTCGCACCTGATCACCAATGGAAGTTCCACTTTCACCCGCATGTCCTCCAATTGAGATTTCATCATGTTTCAATGTCTTCCTATGGATTCATTTTGAATATGTTTCAACAAATCCAAAAAGGAATATTGAAGAGACCATGCATACTATTGCATTCCAATTGTGAAATAGTGTTTTTCACTCAGAGATGAAGATCTCTCAAAATTGTCATGCAAACATGTGACTGTGTCAAGAGTCCCTTCTATTTGAGAGTAAACAATTGGATATTGTATGATTCACTTGAATTGTGTTTACTTGTTATGTGGTCATGAGAACTGCATCTTGTATTTTTTATCAATGTGGAATTATTTTTATATTGGAAGTGTTTCAGGGTATGTTTGTACACTAAATGTATTTTATGTTCACACGTTAGGTGTATTGAATAAGTTGTATGTCCACATAGATGAATGATTCAAGTTTCCTCAATATGATATCTGAGTCAAAAGATGTCTACCGAAAGCTCCTCATCAGAAAGAAACAATTCGGCATATAGAGGACAAAACACGAAAGGTATGCTCGAATAGATAATAACCTATGACGTTGTATCATGAAGAAAAATATCACGTCTATATGGATGTCTTCAGTAATTCTGTAAAATAAATATGAGTCATCGGTTGAATCGATTGATACATTATCTTCATAGCTCATGCTAGTTTATTCTTGTGGGAAATCATCACAATATGACTATGATTTATTCATTGTGATTCTTCACCGAATTTATTGAATCGTCTTTGGTTGTCCAACTCTTCCACGGTTGTTGATTGCTCTATTAACTTGACTTCAGCTAAACTGATACATATATGATTCATGTGCATTGACAATGTTTGTTCTTCCTTGAGGGTCATCTTCCTCATTTATTGGCCTCTTTCTTCTCCTTATTTATCAATCATGTTGGAAATGATTTCCACCTTCTCTATAGGAGTAATCTCTACAGGTGTAGTGAACGTCTCACCAATTCTGCACTTCATCTTTAAACAGAAGTCAATAGATAAAGAGTTAAATATTCAAGAGTAGAGAGATGCAAACCAATAAGGACTTCTATAATCAAAGATAGGAGATAAATTCAAATACTAGATGAATATATAATCTTCGACACTCCAACCACCATTGATATTCAAAGATGACTTTAGGCAGTAAACTCAGGGTGAGTGAACTTACAAGGAAACCCAACTATCATACCAATTGTAGAGCCCATATGATCATCCTGATCATTGAGGGGGGGGGAATTGATGCTCTCTATCCCCTTTTAATTCTGAAATCAAATGGATGTTGAAACTATTGTTGTCAGTTAATGAAAATGGATCCACTTGATGATGTATGAGGGTTGTTTACTCTGTTGTCACTATGTTGATCAAATAAAAGCAACAATAAAGACACACTTAGATTTACAAGTTTCAACCACTCATAAAGAGGGGTTTCTTCTTGGTGAGGAGGGGGTGATATCCCACTTCTCAGAGTTGATTCTTTTCCTACAAGTGAAACAATAATCGGAAGCAAGGGGATAACCTTGTACATCCTTACAATATGTGTCCTTTGACGGAGGGTGTGCACTTGGAATAACAATGAATTGTCGATGAAGTGTTGGAGAAGAATTACAACTAAGGAAACAGTATCACAAGTTATAGCTTCTTTCTTGATGGCCTCAGTGACATTCCAACAAGCTCCTCATGTGTGCAGTTTTTGACTATTGAGATCTTCAATGAAACGATGTACAAAATGATCCCTCCAGCATAAAATGATCCTCTTAACCCTTCTAAACTTCTATCCACCATTTTTTCAAGTTTTCTGAGCACCACACATCTCAAATTCATGCAAAAAAGGAGAAAACCTAGAGATAGCTCAGGCCCACATTAGAATAGAAAATTTCATCTAAACATAAAGCCATGGGTCAAGTATCTCCCCCATTCTTTAATCTTCTATTAGTGGAAAAATTATCGAGTAAACATACTTTATTCACCATTTCAACCTTTCAAACTTAAGTGGGGTGTAAAATAATGAAACCTCATTGAAATATTGCAAGTGGATGATGTGTTGTCACCTTGGAATAACTTCTGGTATGCTTTGGTATTTTGGAAATAACTTCCTCTATACAGCTCTTATTGAGCTGATTAAAAAGCCAATATAAATCTAACAAAATTTTACAATTTTAATTAGTTTTAACTCAAACATTAATCAACCTCCATCGTGCTTAAAAAATTCAATTAATTCACCTTGTGCAGACTGCAGCCTGCTGTTTCACTACTACTAGTCAACAACATGTTTCAGCCATAATTTTTGACACCTAACTCCAATTTAGGTGATTAAACTTGGGTTAGAAAGATTAATTCACTGGAAACATATCTCTAGTTATGTCGAAAATATTAATCATCAATCTTCAAGGTCATACAGCCCTCTGTAAAGATGCGCTGTAAGCTGTTCAAACCAGAGTGACAGCACCTTGAGTACTTAGAATCTCCCTTTCAACTCAGTCAAACACCATCCAAATGTACTAAAAAATGAGCTAAATTTTTTCAAAATTATCAAATACATCCTTATAGAAATATGTAAAAAAAAATCATAATAAAACATCAAGATAAGATAAGTTATTACCGTCTGTGTTTTGTCCTCTGCATGCAGGGCTGTTTTTGATCAGGAGTTTAAGTAGCAGCATCTATTGACTTGGATCTCAAATTGAGGTGATTCCAGTTGGGTTGGAAAGCTTACTTCAATGGCTAAAATTATGTAGTTATTAATAAAACTTGACTCATCCATCTAGGTAGACATACTACTCATTCAATATACCTGATGTGTGAACGTAGAATACATTTGGTGTACAGAGTCTTCAACCCTGCATCATGAGTAGCTTGAGATATCATATTCCTTCAACTCCAATGACATACGATGAATGAAACGTTCTTTGAAACACTTCCAATATAGCAATAATTTCATATTGACAATAAATACAAGATGTAATTCTCAAGACCACATAACAAGTAAATACCAGCATTTGAGAGACTAGGAACTCACTTCTCAAGGGGGAGACGTCTTTTGAAGTGGAAGCAAGCAGAACCATAAGTTGAACAATGAACCCCTAAGCCTACTAGTAGCATTATGAGTGCAACCTGCAAGAGAGTTGATTGTTGCACTGATGGTGCCATTCTTTTCATATAAACGAGCTAATTTTCCAAGGGCAGTATCATTGGTGAAATCTGAGGTGAGAGAGAAGATAAAAAGCGGAGATCAGTTCATCCATCTGTCGGCCGAGAGCTCTTCCCAGGAGCTCTCGGCCAGGCTGCTCATCCTCGGGTTGTTCATCTTCCTTCCTCGTCCTCCCCCGCTGTCTCGCACCTCGACCCAGTATCCACGCATCCCGGTGTTCCTCTCCAGCAAGGTCGCTCGTGCATCTCGGTCGCGAAGACTTCTCGGGATCAGCCCCACATGGATCTGGATCTGGTGCTGTTGACGAAAGCTTCCCGTTTATCGATTTAGACCTCCTCGATGCTCGGGTCACTGTTGTGGGTAGCATTCCAGGGCTTCTACAACTGCGAACAACGGTCTAGGTCTGCCCTGGCTCGGAGAAGGCTCTTTCCTGCAGATCTCTGGCCTCCAATGGTGTCAAAGGTGGGTGGGCTGCGGATGGGGTATATGTGGAGTTTTGGTCTGCTGCTGTACCGGATTTGGATCGGGACTCGTTCATTGCAGAAGCTGCAACATTTTGTTTCCTCTCTGGGTTTGACATTCTTGATGGTCTTCAGTGTTGGGGTCACTCCCAATTATGGAGTTTGAAGGGTATGAACTGTTGGTGAATTATTCATCTATAAAAACCGAAGAAACTCTCTTGTAATTGTAACGGTGTGTTGTGATCCCAAGCTTTGATCGGGACAGTAATAAAAGAAAGTTCCCATTATGTGGATGTAGGCTATTATGTTGATCCATTTATTTCTATAAATTTTTCGCCACGAACCTTTGTTGTCCCAACAAAGTGGTATCACAACCATTCAGAGCAAAACGACGAAGTTGCAACAAAGTTTTTCGGTAATCAAAAAATTGAAAGTACAAAAAAAAAATGAGGCAAGATCTATGAATAATTTGGGACGATTTCAACGACGCAGACAGTGTAAAAACAGAGCTAAAATGAAACTGATAGAATCAGTCAAAGTTTTGGTCAAACTGTAGGTGCTACGTTAATCCTTGCCGGAGAAGCCGATAGGTTTTTCTACCACTGTTCCGGCGAGACACGTCAGCGCCACATCAGCGATCGGTTTGAATCGTTGAAATTGTTTTGGCTATAACATGGTCAATCGGAATCCGCTTTTCGGCAATCCAAGAGTCGTTTCCAGCTATTTCAACCGTTCCAGACACATCTGTATAGTTAGATTTTCAAAATTCGCATTCTATCTATGGATTAAAATACCAGTAACGTGATTAAGTTTACCGCTTTTAATAATGTCATCTGGAAACTCAAAATGGAGGATCTTTTATATATTAAAGATTTTTGGAAACCAATAGTGGAAACCACTAAACCCATTGTTGTGAAACCAGAAGAATCTTCAACAAGCGGTCAATCCGATGAAAAGACCTCAGCCAGTACCCCGCCAATTGATGTGGAGTGGGTCGTGCTCAATAGAAAGTGCGCTGCCCAAATCAGACAGTGGATTGAAAAGAGTATCTTCCAGAATTTTTCCAATAAACACGATACTTCCATTTTGTTGTGAAAATTGGAAAAGATGTATACAAGGACAACCACACAGAACAAAGAAAACCTGATACGTCGTCTTGTCAACTTGAAGTACAAAGACGAGACCAACGGATCACAGCACATGAGCGAGTTCCAAGGTACCACTGATCAGTTGAATTCCATGAAAATGATGATTGATGATGAGTTGCAAGCACTATTGATATTGAGTTATTTACTGAAGATGTGAGACACACTAGTTGTGTCGGCCAACAATTCAACTCCAGATGGAACTCTCGTCGTGGAAATGGTGAAAGATAGAATGCTGAATGAAGAGTCCTGAAACAAAAAAGAGGGATATACACCTGAATCAGAGACACTTGTCATTAAAAGACAAGGGAAGCAGAAATGACGGGGAAGAAGTAGAAGGAGAGAACCTCATGACCAAAGTCTGCAAAGAAAGAATCGATCAAAATCTCGATCGAGATATGACATGAAGTGCCACCAATGTGGCAAGCCTGTACACTTCATCCGGGAGTGTAGAAGGCTGAAGGTAGAGTAGAGGACTCAGGATGGTAAGACCCAAAATAATGATGTTGCAATTTTCAATGAAGAAATCGTTATTGTTCGGGAAGATAATTAGGTCAATCTTGCAAGCCAAGACTCAATATAGGTGATCGATTTTGGTACCTCCTACCATGTCACTGCCAGAAGAGATTTCTTCTCATCTTACACTTCAGGGAGTTTCGGACGTATGAATATGGGAAATGATGGTGCATCCAAAATCACTGGTATTAGTAATATTTTTCTAGAAACTAATATTGAATGCAGGTTATTGTTAAAAGATGTGAGGCATGTTCCTGATATCCGCCCCAATTTGATATCCACTGAAATGCTTGACAATGATGGATATGTCAGTTCCTTCGGTGATGGGAAAGGGAATCTTGCCAAATGTAATCTTGTAATTACTAAAGGAAATAAATATACTTCTTTTTATCTCACAGATGTCAGACCGTGTGGAGGAGAAATCAATGCAGCCAGGAAAGATGTTCCTGTAGAAGTTTGGCACAAGCATCTTGGTCGCATGAGCGAGAGAGGAATCATAATGCTCTCCCAAAAAGATCTCTTTCCAGGAATAAAATGTGCACATTTAGATACTTGTGTTGATTGCATCATGGGAAAAAAACACAGAGTATCAAATCATGGTTATTTACCATCTAGAAAAGAAAATATTTTAGATTTGATTCACATTGATTTCTTCATGGTGAGCACTAAGTCGATGGGAGGTGATATTTATTTTTTTACCTTCATAGATGATCATTCTATAAAAGTATGGGCCTTTGCTTTGAAAACTAAAGATCAAGTACATGATGTTTTCAAACTGTTTCACGTAAAGGTAGAAAAAGAAACAGGTAGATGGTTAAAGTGTGTGCAAACAAAAAATGGAAGAAAGTATCGTGGTCCATTTGAAGAGTACTATAGGAGTTTTGGCATCAGGATAGAAATATCATTACCGAAGACGCCTCAGTATAACAGTCTTGCTAAGAGGATGAACACAACAATTTGTGAGAGAGTTAGATGTATTCTCACAAATGAAAAGCTTCCAAACACCTTTTTGGGGGGGAGGCAATGAGGAGTGTAGTTGATCTTATCAACCTTTCTCCATCAGTTCCACTAAACTACGATGTTCCAGAAAGTGTTTGGAAAAATAAAGATATTTTATACAAACACTTGAGACTATTTGGTTGTAGGGCATTTGTTCACACCCCGAAAGATGAGTGGGAAAATTTGAATGGAAAAGGAAAGCAGAGTATCTTTTTGGGATAGGCTCATGAGGAGTTTGGATACCGAATATGGGATCCTATCAGCAGGAGGATCATTAGAAGTAGAGATGTGGTGTTTCTTGAGGATCAGAAGATTGAAGATTTTGAGAAGCCAGAAAATGAAGAGAAGTTGTAGTCTGAGGAAATTCCAGTCAATCTAGAACCAATCTCACCATCATCAATACCAGTTAGTGTGATAGAGATACACAACACTGATGATACTTCACTACCAGGTAATATGTCTCCATCTTCTGATATGTCTCCATCACATGACATTCCAGAACAGATTCCCCCTGAAATGCAGTTGAGGAGATCCATCAGAGAACAACTGGGTTGTAGATACTCACCACATGAGTATGTGATGCTCATTGATGGGGGAGATCCATACAGTTATGATGATGCAATCAAGAGTCAACAGAAGATGGAATGGAAAAATTCCATGCAAGAGGATATGTGATCCTTGCATAAGAACCATAAATTTGATTTGGTAGAGTTACCATAAAGAAAGAAGTCACTCGAGAACAAGTGATATACATAATCAATGGAGACGATGTCAACTCACAGCCACGCTACAAATCTAGAATGGTTGTGAAGGGATTCGATCAGAAAAAAAAAGTATCAACTTTAATGAATTTTTTTCTCCTTTAGTTAAAATGTCTTCTATTAAAGTTGTTATTAGATTGGTGGCTAGTTTGAACCTGAAGGTTCAACAACTGGATGTAAAGACAACTTTCTTACATGGTTATCTTGATGAGGATATATACATGGAGCAGCCAGAAGGATTTTAGGTGAAGGGAAAAGAAAACCTAGTATACAAGCTCAAGAAAATTTTATATGGTTTGAAATAGGCACTGAGGCAATTGTATAGAAAATTTGACTCAGTGATGGAGAAAAATGAGTACAAAAGGACGACTGATGATCACTATGTTTTCATCAAATAGTTTTCTGATGGTGATTTCATTATATTATTGCTTTATGTTGATGATAAGCTAATTATTGGTAGAGATATCACCAAGATTGATAGTTTGAATAAGGATTTAAACAAGTCTTTTGAAATGAAGGACTTGGGAGACACTACTCAGATTCTTGGTATGGTGATTACTTATGACAGGAGGAATCACAAGATTTGGATATCTCAAGAGAAGTACATTGATAAGGTTCTTGAAAGGTTCAACATGAGAAAGGTGAAACCAGTTAGTAATCCACTTGTGATTCATTTCAGGCTTATGACAAGTCAGAGTCCTTCAACTGAGGAGGAGAAAGTAGAAATGGAAAAAGTTCCTTATCAGTTAGTAGTTGTAAATATTATGTATATCATAGTGTGCACCAGACCAGATATTGCTCACGTTGTTGGCGTTGTGAGTAGATTCTTGTCAAATCTAGGAAAAGAACATTGGATATAGTTCAAATGGATATTAAGGTATATTTGAGGTACATCTAGTCATTATTTATGTTTTTTAAGTAACAAACCTGTTTTAGAAGGATACACAGATGCATATATGGTTGGAGATTTAAACACAAGGAAATCTATATCCGAGTACCTGATATAATTTGTATGGGGAGAAGTATCATGGAAATCACGACTTTAGAAGTTTTTTGACTTTTCTACCATAGAAGTAGAGTATATCACAGTAACTGAAGGCTGCAAGGAGATGTTGTCGATGAAAAAGTTTTTACAGGAGATGGGATAGAGTTAGGAGAATTATATTCTCTATTATGATAGTCAGATAAATATTAATCTCAACAAGAACCCAACATTTCATTCCAAGTCCAAACACATCAACATGTGATATCATGGGATCCAAAATGTGTTAGAGAAAATATTATTGAATGTTGATAAAATCCACACCAATGATAATGGGGCAAACAAAATGATGAAGGTTCTACCGAAAGATAAGCCGGAAGTCTAAAAGAAGACTGCAGGTCTAGATTCTACCGCAAATTGGTTGTGAGGGGAATATTTGTGGGGGATAATCCCAATTAGGGAGTTGTTTGAAGAAATATTATATTGGAAACAGTTTGGAGTAAATTTTCTTTGGTTGGCATCCAACAATGGACAGTGGAACATGACCAACACCAAAGAGGAAGTTTTTCAAGGGTTGATAAACCAATCACAAACCAACCCCTAAAATGCTATGAATTATTCATCTATAAAAATATGAGAAAATATCATGTAATTGTAATGGTGTGTTGTGATCCTTCGAAGATTTGATCTGGAGAGTGATAAAAGAAAGGACCCATTCTCCTATGGATGCAGGCAAACCTAGGAGAACCACGTTAAATCTTTTATGCTGATCCATTTTTCTTCTTATGTTTGTGTTTATTTCGTCGCCATGAACCTCTGCTACCCCAACATTCAGCCACCATTTTCTGGGGTGTTACTGTTTTTATCTCTCTATAGGATGGTTGTTCTCTGATGTTTGTGGTTCATTTGTTTTGGGAATGCTTCTAATACCTTTGCAGGTTTCTTTCAGTCAGATTGAGGGAAGGGATCCTTGGTTTGACATTTCAGTCACTCCTGGTCCCACGAGCTTGACCTCTGATGTGATTTTAGCTCTCTAGCAGTACCCAACGAAGAATTTTTTATGGTGGGTTGCTTCTTCTATTGAACCGTAATGCTCATGCCTCATTGTCATTCTCCTCATCTAGCACCCTGTATTTCATCATCTCAGTGTTAGGAATCCATGAAACCACCAGACTTCCATCCACTCGGTGATGGCATCCTCCTGACGATGTGAAACAATCTGACGGTGTTGATGGGCCTCAGATTCATCTTCCATGAAGTCGTTCTCCCCTGTTTCACCTGGGATCTCCCTTGTTTTCCACCTGAGACCATAGTTCTCAAGCACTTCGTTGGCACCCCGTATGATAGCCCACGCTTGGTGGAGAGATTCAGCTAAGATTAGGGTTGGGATAGGCTCGCGTAACAGGTTCTTTTGGGGTACTCCTATTAGGGTTCAGCCTGCACGTGGGTGTTTCCATATTTGAGATAAGATATGTTTTTGAATTTGAGATATATTTTATCATATCACACAGATAAGGATGCATGGTGATTTGGATATTTAATATATTATATTTCATATCTTATCTGTATTTTGAAGAAGGAAATAGTGATTTGAAGATATATTTTTTGGAAATTCAAGATTCTTCCACTGTGTATCTGCCAGCATGAGATTCAGGTGATATCTCATGATATATTTTTTAAGATATTTTCAGATTTCCATTTCAATAAAGATATGTGGCATATGGGAGCCTATTAAAGTGGAAGCAGGGAATCAAGGAAGAAAAAATAATTTGGTGGTGCGTGACAACCCAAGGAGAGAAGATACTTGGGTGACTATTTTCTAGGGCGTGGGCACCAGGGAGCAGCGGAAAATCAAGTTGTGCAACGAAGTACTGCAACGATGCCGCGAGTTCAATTTTGATCTCTGAAGGGTGACGTATTATCACAGACTATTATCAGATAGGTGACAAAGGCATATCAGGGTGTGGTATTTCACACAGGTTTTATGCTGTATTTGCGATTCAAGTCTCGGGTTTAACTTGGATTTTTGTACTCTCTGATTCATAGTGAATTTTCTCAGAGTTGCCCCGTGGTTTTTAATCCTTTGAAAGGAGGGTTTTTTTCACGTTAAAATTTGTGTCCTCATTTGTTATTCTGCTGTTTGGTTTAGCGCTTCATTTACATTTGTGATTCTCATAAATTGTTGTTGTCGCAACTAAGTTTATATTCTAAACCAATCCGTTTCTGACCCAACAACTCCCCCATCCAAATATGTAATTCAATATAAAAGATATAGTTACGCATTTAATTATCCAAGGGAATATTTAATTGATGGGTAGGTGAGTTCTTTGTAATATTAATCTTTGTTTCAAGTGTTCCATGTGTATTACTTAGCAAAATAGGATTTATGGTGATCACAGATTAAAATAAAATCCAAATAGGGAATTGATGAACCTATGTTTTTGGTTTTATTTGTTTCATTACATTATGATAAACATGGGAAGAATATCGACATAAGGTTATAAATATGGAGAGGCAACGCATGCTATGAGAAGGAAGAAAATGGGGAGAGATGATGGAACATCTTGGACATCCATGTGTAAGGATTAAGAAAAGGAGTATTGTACTTCATGATAAGATCCATTCATAGTTTCCATGATATTCACAATTGTTCACACACTAAGGAAATGAGATTCCTCAAAAACTTCACTCAATCTGATGACATGGCGGTGAAATCCTTCCATTGGGAGTGGGCCATGGATTCCTCGCATTGATGAAGTACATAAAATGCTACCTAAGTCAAAGATCACCAAGATAAAGTCACTACACTTTATTGAATATTATTCATATGATGAGAGTTTAATTATAGGTGAGTCACGCGTTTAAACGGAGACAATATTTCATATGAGATGCATTGAGGGTGAATTGAGCACATATATAATTCTCTTGAAGATTGGTCAGTACACATTTTCAAACTTCATATGTACAGTAATGGAAAGTCAATGTGTGTTTCATTGACTAAGTATCAAATTATTTCATGTGAAGGATAACATGAGGTATATATTTGAATCACTAAGTGTATTTGTTTTCATGAAAATTATGAAGGGTCTATTTGGAAGTGTATAAAATATATTGAAATGAAAAATAAAATATGAGATGACATCCTATGATGTGAGGCTTCACAAGGTACACCATTGATGACCAAGATTGAAGAAGGATGATAATGGGAGGTTTTTGAAGCATAATTGAGTCTATTTGTTGAGGGTGATATAGACACTCTATAGAATTTCTTGAGGGATGACTCATGGGGAAGATTTATAGCTAAAAATTGAGTGAACTTGCACATGAGATTTAATTTTACTCAAACTAAGATGAATAGGACACTCCCATCATGAATATTGTGTTCCAAATGGCCAAGCACATAATATTGGAAGTGAAGAAGCATAATGAAAATGAATTACATTGCATGAGGGAGTAAGTGATTCAAAAATCACATGATATGAGAATTTATTCTAAGTGTGAATGAAGAAGGAAATGAAATTAATGTGGATAATTTCTATATTATGAACATAGGTTCACAAAAAGTCAATAATATCAATGAACATGAGTTGGAAGTCATTAAAACTCAAAGAAGAAAGTTTCAGAATGACAATAATTTCCAGAGAAACTATTCTAATAAGCACTGGAAATATTGATCTATTTGAACATAATGTTAGGAATATGGGTCGACTAGGTGTTATGGGCTGGATGAGGGCTGCTCATACTTGGGATATCATTCATTTTTATGGGATATATAGGCTGGCGAGTGGGAGGGAAGTGTATTTGGATTGTTTATGCTAGCTATTATTGAGTGTGGGGTAGTTTGAATAAGTTCATGGTTAATTAGTTGCAAGGGGGCGGTATGGACCTTTAACTGATGGTTGTGTTGGATAGAAAGTTGGGGAAATACATGATTTTTGGTGGTTGGAGTAGGTATGAACATTCATTTGGTTTTAAATAATCTTGGAAGTTATTGCTTGGACTGTTCCTTGGGAGGTTTTGGCAGTCTTCCAGAAGCGGTCTTTCTAGGAGATACCTCTCTTCTCCTTCTATCCTCACAACTGTAATTCCTATTTTATGTTTCTTTTATACAATGATCAAATCTATATACTGTTGCTTTTGTACTCTCTTTATCTCTCTCTTAATATTTTACCTAGAAATTAATGAATCATCTGGGGATAATCACATGAGGGAGACAACTGAAGAGGGAGTGTTCATGCTGGGAAAATCACATGGGAGAGACAACCAAAGGGAGCATCTATATTGGTGAAAATGATTGAACATAGAGACGTGATCATCGGGGAATCTCACATTGATTGCGATGAATGCTGGTGGGAGAAGACCGCATATAGAAACTCGATAGAAGGGGATAATCAAAACTATGGGTACTGAAAGTATGAACGAAGAAAGATAATCATTAAGAATAAGTAAAAACACATTAATGTCAATAGTGAGGTGTGCATAAGAAACTATCTCTACTCTACCTAACCTCTTTTGTGAGACCTACTAGTGGACGCACAAACTGTGTGACCAAACGCTCCTTGACAGGTGAAGTGTGATAGATGTTTAGTATGGTTCCTGAAACATTTTACGAAGCTTTTTCCAGGAGACGAGCTATAATTAATTTTCGAAAACATAAGCTAGTGATTTTTATGGATGAAATAGTTGCTTCCATTGGATTAATAGGATGACAAGAAAGTGTTGGTCGGATGTCTCGAGTCAAGAAGTTGACTATAGAAGAGAACTCGGGGCTCAAGTTACAAGTAGACTGTGGTTCAAAATCTAAAAAGAAGAGGATGGATGTTATTGAGTTTCTGAGCAGTGGTGGGAGTGGGAAAGTGGATTATTATAGTAGTCTTGATGGAAGTTTGAAAACAGACAAAATTTTTGGTAAGGTCCCATGTATTTGGACCTGTTGAATTATCGAAAGAATCTGAATTTTTTAATTTTGTGGAGGGACAAACCTTAAATTGACCCTCGGATTGGAATTTCAAGAGTTTTATCACTTAAATGTGATGTTTTAGATGGGGTTTAATCCTTGAGATGTGTATCTGGAGTTCAATTGAGTGTCAGAAGCGTCACTCTTCGAGTCTTCTTTTAAGGAAGGATAAAGTTGAGGCGCATGATTGACACTTAGTTAGTAGTAACCGTGTAGCTCAACTGTGCAACCCCTAAATGGAGGAGCATGATTTTATAAACCATGTAAGGTGGGGTTCATGGTCAAGTGATAGGTCTAAAATAAATTTTAGAGATCGACACATGGGTTGTGCATGATTTTTCAAATAGTGCTCCTCACCTACATGGTTAGTGCCACTTAACTAGAAGCACTGCATGGTTGGCGTACAATAGGGGAAATAACTAAATATCATCCAAGCAGTAATAAACAGAGTGCATAAGTAGTAAATAAACTAAAATAAAACATGCTGTAATAATAAATGAAATTCTATAAAATCCCGAATAGCCATGTCATATATAGAACACTGATCGCCCACTAGGCTGACCATACATGCAGGAGTACGTAAAATAAACTGAAGTAAATGTACAAGGCTCTACTTCCAATTCTGATCCAGACCACATACCTAGTCTCCATACACTTCCAAACTACACCAGAATGATCATAAGAATCCACACGAGCATCTTCGCTCATTCATGCAATAGTGGGCCTCAACCCTATCCATCATGCATCTATGCTCAATCTGATATGAAGACATAAGGTCTGCACGCACACCGAGGTGAACATATGTGGGTGAGAAATAATATTAGTAGGACACCCCAATGACAAACCTATAAATATACTATCATAAGTGAACTATCATGCAATATGCTCAGCCTAGATGAGACACAATTCAAAAGAATAAAATAGATAATGTGAAACCATAGTTGATTCCTAGGTATGTGATCCCGGTCAACTAGGAAATGTGCCATCATGTATACTTATATTTATATGCACACACCCACACACAAATTCCCATAAATATATACATAAATATGAATATAAATGAGTAAGGTGAATGAAATAACAAAAAACAATAGCAGTTGATCCTGGGGTCTTAATCCTGATTGCCTAGACATCATGTGTAAGGGAATTGAGCTGGACATCATACCACTCAAGCCATATGTCATTAAGTTAATATCTGGGTATATAATCCTAATCAACAATACTTGCTTCAACCAACACCTGAAATGTATCTGATCAAGCTACATCACCATAGGGGGATACTCATCCTAACCCTGGGTTCACTCGTACTCGCCTCCAATCACTATAATAATGAATTCCATGGAGTACATATAGACACCCTGTAAATGGTCACTACACTAGATTCAATGCCACTCATTCTATGTAAATCCAACCCAATTTATGATACCTAGGTCCCGGTCTATAGGCGTCCATGATATTGTGAATCAAATGAACCCTAAGGGTCTGACCATTAGGTGAACTGTAAGGAGAGATCATCAGTGAGACATCATTTCCCACCCCTAGAGGTCTCTAATCAAGGAGATTGGAATCATACCCATCACTCAGGAGAGCATAATCATCCATGAGTATCCAATTATGTGAAATGCCAAGTCCAACATTGCGCTTTAGTAATCGACTACGGAGAGCGTAATCACCCCTATCACTTAGGAGAGCATAATCATCCATGAGTATAATTAGACCAAGGAGAGCATAATCATCATCAACCCATGTCTAATAGAGGATATTAGAACCATCTTCATCAATTGGGATATTGTAATCATCAATGAGTATCATTATTAGGGACTCCATGACCATGTATCATAATCATAGGCTCAAAGGCTATATCCCACGAAGCACCTCTGGAAATTCCAATAATATAATAGTCAAATAAATGAATCAACAGACAGATCTTAGGCAGTACCTCTAGTTATGTCAATAAAAATAATAAATAACATGTCTTAGAAGCTGGTTTCTAGGAAAGTATGTCTGGGTATCCCAATAAACAAATAATATAGATCACAGGAAGAATGTTCAGCCATCCCAAAGAGAAAGAAAGACACATCACGTCAGGCTCATTAGCCACTAACTAGGAAGCACCTCATGTTATCATCACTGCATCAACAATAAACAAGTTAAAGTATAAATAAAGAGCGAGGGTGGTCGAATGCCTAACCCACCACTACTACCACAACCCCGTGGGACTACAAGTTCAACACGAGTTCTAAAGTGACACCCACTACCATCTCTACCCAACCCCGACGCACTAGCTCAGGGTTAGTCAAACATCAGGGCACATGCTGGGTCCCTCAAGTCAAAAAAAATGAGAGGCATCCTACTTAGGATCCTCGAGGTCCACACATAAGAGAAGAAATCCTACTAGAAATCCTTAGCTGACAAGGTAAAGGATAAATCCTATATTGGATCCTCGTGATAAGAAAATAGAGGCATCCTACATGGGATCCTCATAACAATATAAGGTAAGGGGATCCTTCAAGGGATTCCTAAGGTCAGCATGTACATGAAGGTATCCCGGGGGGGGGTATTTGCAATAGTCATAATATTGAGGCATCCTATAGGGGGTTCTCTAGGGAAAAATGTAAATAAAGGAATACTATAGGGGATCCTTGAAAACAACTAGTCTCACAACCTCTTAGTCTAGAATGAAACATCTCGCTAGGGATATGTTCACAAGGGAAGAGGTATAAAAGTATCAGTAAATAGAGATAGTGTATGACTCCTAGGTAGTGTTTCATGGTTTTTATAACCTACTCGGCAAAGCTCGCATCAGGCTTGGGCTATAAGTTCATCGGGACAGGCCAGCAATTTGCCCGTGCGAAGCCTGACCCGCTGGCCCGTGTGAAGCCCGTCTGCTGTAAACAAATTTAACAGGAAACTGTTGGTAGAGAGATTTGATCCCCCTACCACAGGCTTCCAAGGTTGCGCCTAGACCAACTGGTCCAGGTGGTGCGCCTATTATATTATCACCTGACTGTATATATATATATATTAATGATATATGTATATATATATATCATTATATATTAACAATATATATATATATATATATAATAATGTGTATATATATATACATATAATTGTTATTATATATAATTATAATGTGTGTATATATATATACATACAACAATATATAATTATATATATAATAATGTGTATATATAAACAAAGCCATTAATAATATAATATATATGATAATATATATATATATATATAAATCTATTAATATATATATATATATCAATGATTTAATACTATATATATAATAATTTATTGTATATTAACAAAAAAAATAACACACCCACCTAATGATGTTCGTGCACGTCCCCCTACCTCATTAATTTTTTTAAGTATGTTGCAACTTGCATATATTATATATAAATATATTTATAAAAAAAAATAACCCACCCACTACAGAGCACCCCCCAACCCCTAATTATTTTTTACAATTTTATCACATTATATATATATATATATCAATCATTTAACATTATATATATAATAACTTATTATATATTAACAAAAAAAATAACTACTCACCCAATGATGTTCGCACACCCCCCAACATCATTAATTTTTTTAAAATATGATGAAACTTTCATATATTATATATATTATATATACATATATAAATCTATTTAGAAAAAAATAACATATTCTCCCACTGTAAAATATCAATAAAATAGAAAATAAATGTTTTTACAAAAAAAATATTTAACGTTTAATAAAAATACATGTAAAAAACATGCGTTTAAAAAAATTAAAAATCATTAAAAAAATGTTTTAAATTAAACAAATACTTAAAAATACTTTTCATAAATAAGTAAAAAAAGTAAACATAAAAAACATTTTAAATAAATGATAAAAAAAAATTTAAATAACAATGCTTTAAACCTACCCACTGTTGCTCACCCTCCAATCCCTCATTATTTTTTTTTTCAATTTTCACATAATATATATAAATTCACACACACATATAAATATATTTAGAAAAAAATAACACATCAACCCACTGTAAGATGTTAATAAAAAAATGTATTTACATAAAACATGTTAAATGTTTAAAAAAAATACATGTAAAAAACACGCGTTCAAAAATTGATTTAAATTAAATGACTAAAAATAAATGTAAAAAACGTTTTAAACAAATGTTAAAAAACAGTTTAAATAAACATATTTTAAAAAAAATTTAAAAAAACTTTTTAAAACAAACATTTAAATTAATTTTTTTTAAACAAACACTTGAAAAAAAAATTTACATTAAAATTTGAAAAAAAGTTAAATGTTCTATAAAAATAATTGTAAAAAGCATGCATTTAAAAAAATTAAAAAACATTTTAAATTAATCATTTGAAAAGAAATGTAAAAAAATGTTTCAAACAGATGTTAAAAAACGGTTTAAATAAAAACATTTAAATAAAAAAAATTAATAAACACTTAAAAAAATTATAAATAAGTTAAAAAAATAAATATAAATAAATGTTTTAAATAAATGTTAAAAAAACGTTTAAATAACAATGTTTTAAACTCACCCACTACTGCACACCCCCGAACCCCTCTTTAATCTTTTTTTACAATTTTCACATAATATATATATATTTACATATATAAATCTATTTAGACAAAAAAATAACATATCCAACCACTGTAAAATGTTAATAAAAAATAAAATAAACGTTTTTACAAAAAACATGTTAAACGTTTAAAAAAATACATCTAAAAAACACAAGTTTAAAAATAAATGTAATTTTTTTTTAAATAAATGTTAATTTTTTTTAAATAAAAATGTTTAAAAATGGTTTTAAAACAAACATTTATTTTGAAAATAATAAAATCCCACTATGGTTTGACTTGAAAAATTCCAACCCGACCCGCCCCGATGGTTTGGGTCAGCCCGAGGTCGAGCTCGGGCCGCCTCATGGGGTTGTTCGGGCCGGCCCGGCCTGACCCGACCTGAATAGTGGTCAGCGGCCTATTTTTTGGCAAGGAAGGCCTAGCCCGGCCCAGTCCAGGTCAGGTTAGGCTGAAATAACACCCTTATACGTGGTGTGTTCTCCCAAATCCCCACTTGGGTGTGTACTCCACCAGGACTTGGCATGTAAAATCCCAAGTACACAGCTTGTTGGTCATGTACACGGCGTGTACCCTACATGGGGTACCTTCTCATGTACCACACAGGCCCTGACCATGTATATAGCCTGGTCGTGTACCACTACATAGCATGAAACCTACATAGGGTATGGCCATGTACTCTACACAACCATATGCCTCTACACGGGTTATCTGGCTTGGTACTCAGCTACAAGGATGAGTCTCAGTACACAACATGTATACCCCATACATGGTGTATACTTCAAAAAACATCATATTTATTGAACAGGAAGAACACATAAAGTGTGTTCCTGAATCTACACATTGTGTGATCAGGATTCTTGAACGAGAAACCCCTCAAATCATCCCAAATCTCCGTTTTCTCCCCCAAAATCAATAGATCGACCTAAAAGGGGTCCTAAGAAATCATAATAGGAGATTAAAACCTAAAAAAATATAGGGATCCATGAAAAATCTTAAAAATGACCTACTTTTGGGTGGAATACACTAAATCTTTTCGCATTTTCACACTCCACAGCTATCACACTATGATCCAACATGTTACACACTTCATAGTGGTACCTCTATCTCCCTCTACATTTTTTTATCCATTTCTATATCTTGGTCATGGAAAAGGAGGATCCCCCCTGGGGAGTATGCGAGAATCTAGGGAATGAAAAGAAGAAAAATAAAAGAAGAAAAGAAAAGGAAAGAAAAGAAAATGAAAAAAGGGGGCCCGGGCAAGCCCTGATGCCTAACCTGAGTTTATTCCCCACCTAGAAAAAACTATCCATTATAGATTCAATTAAAAATATGGAATCTCAATCCGATTCTCCATTCAAAAGATATGGCTGAATGAACCTACGCCAATAAATTAATATTTAATTAATTAAATATCAATCATTAATTATTCTGCTAAAATTTGAATGGTTCATAATTACACCAAACTCCTATACTAGGGTAAAAACCCTATTTTGAGACCAACATAACGCTTAGAAAAATTATCTGAGATCATCTTCTTGAAAAGATGGAAATTTTCCCCTTACAAACATTTGAAGGTAAAAATTAAAAATTCTGCTCAAAATTCCAGTCAAGAAAAACATGGGTCCTTATAGTTTGGTACCCAAACAAACCTCATGGTTACAGGTTAAAGATCACAAAAACTATGTATTGTTACCCTTGTACTTGGAGCTTAGGAGAACAAGATCAAGATGGTGTTAATGATTCTTATAGAGTTAGCCCTTGAGGATTTTGGATCTTGTTCTTTTCATTATTCATGTATTGTATTGTACGTCTTATACCATGTATTCAGTTTCTTGTACATTATAGAATGTCCATGCATGATTATCAGTCATTTATTATTTATTTTCATTTGTTATTATATTCCACTACTCTTTATTTATTATTTATTCTGTTGTATTTATTTCTGATCTAGGGGCTATAGTATCCCCTTTGTACCACCTTTTAAATCTCTCTACTAGTCAGTAGCCTCTAACATACAGGGAGGAATGCTTGAGTCCATTTGACCAACCAGATCAAGGTACCATTCTAGTGGCTCCCAGGTCAAGACGTTACATTTTTCTAGCGGACAGATCGAGGAATATTTCGAAGGATATTGAGAAACTTTATTTTCCTAGCAAGGATCCTTTATACTAGAACATAAAAATATATAAATATAAGAAAAAAAGAGTATCTTTTTCCTACTTTTCATAAATAGAAAGAAACTGAAAATACTGTTTCCCATTATACCTTTTTTATTAATGAAGAACTCATATATGATGTTTCTGTGAGATAATAGGATCATTCTAGACTATATTAAAAACTTCCTATGCTGAAGGGGATCAACACAACTATTATATGTAGAAAGGATAGAATTTATCTTGTATTAGAACTTGAAGAACATGTTTAAGAAGAAGAAGTTACCATTGAGATAGAAAACATAGCACCTGGCTTGAAGAGTTTATAGTTTGGATAGGAGGGGGTCAGTTGTAGTGAGCTTGCCACACAGAATTACTTTAGTTATGTTTATTTAGAATAGGTGGTTCTTGGTCTAAATTCAAGCAAGGTTGATCTAGAGAGGAGTGGCACAGATTGGATTGAGAAGCATATCATTTAGTCCCTAGAGGTTACAGACCTAAATTATAGCAAGGAAAGGAATGAAAGGTGAACTAAGGAGGTGTTTCCTATCACCGGGATGTGTATAGAACCCCTTATAGGAGGAGTAATTAGTCTATGAGTTTAAATAGAGAAAATGTGGTATAGAAAAGGGAACAACGCCTTTTCTACTACTATAAGTGGAGATGAATTTTTAATTATCTTTCTTTTCATGAGTTAAGAAGAACGAGGAATGTTTAATATTGATGTGGATCCTTTTGTTTATTCACAAGGAGAACAAAACTTTATTGGAGTAAGAAGTGTCTTCCATAGTGTAATTATGTAGACTTGGAATAAAAGATCACAGAGCTATTGTGAACACTTTTTTACCCACCATCACTCTAACTCCTTTGATAGGGTGTGTTCAAGTGATGTCAAGGTCTCTTACATGGTCCTTAAAAACATTGGTTGGGAAACTTTTGGTTGTTGTGTAAGTGGAGAAAATAAATAGTAGGGGCACTAATGTGGTCAGATTATATAGTCTATAATGGAGGGGTGTTTCATGGGATGTCAGAGTAATTAATGTGTTCACTAGTTTTTTCCATGGAGATGGTACATCTTGGTTGATTCAAGTTTATAAAGAATGGATTCCTATTGTGGGTGGATACTTACTCTTTCCTCTTACTACTATTACTAGTTATAGTGGGTGGGATTCTATTTTAGTTACAGAACATCATGTTGTAGCAGGTGTGGCCGATTTGTTTGGACATGTTTGTTGTGCCTTTTTTTGCATTTGGGAATTGTGTTGTAGTTATGAAAAAGGGACGGGCATGCAAGATTCGATCATGGTGTTGGATGGATACATGCAGGATAGTGAAGATAAAAGTGACAACCAATCACATTTTCATCTGGGTAACCTATTTAGCTGGTTATTTTGAGGTAGGTCAAAATGAAGTTGGAAGACCTTGGAAATCCTCAAGAAAAATTAATGGGGTTGAAAATTGGGATTAGAGTAAGGATAGCATGGGTAAGATACCATGATAGGCTAATGGAGTAGGATATTTTTTCTAATGAATGAAATATTTTTTTTTGTGGAAGTGTTTAGAGAGGGATGGAATTGTGTGAATGAAACTACTGCCTTTAAGAACTTTAAAAGTTGGGGAAACATTTAGTTTTTGATACCTTTTGGGAGAGTAATGAGACCTACCGAAATATTCATTTATTCATTGGATAAGAAGATGTCTTCATATCTAAAAATTAACATTTTAAATCCAAAAGGAAAAACCATGATAATGGTTTCTAGAGGTGGTGTTAGTGTTATATATAACGATACTGTTGGATATTTGGGTTATGCATTGGAGTTCAGTAACTATTTAGAGTACAGTGAAGCTCCAAAAGAGAAATAGGTGTTTTAGTATTCCAGGGTTGATATTTATTATGCTACTATAGTCCCTGATGGTTATAAGAGAGTCCTCCTTATTAGTGCTAGAATTTCTAATTTCACGATTGTCGCTACTACTTCTGCTGATCAATAATAGTTCTATGTTATACAAAAACACTTATAAGAAGTTGTATTGATGCTTAGGCCACCGCAAGATCCCCCACCTAGGGATTCTGACCAATGCCGAAGAGGTCGAAAAATGGTTTGAAGGTCCACCTTGGAGACAAAGTTATTTTTAAAGAGGGGTGAATGTTAGGAATATGGACTGATTGGGAGATGTTATGGGTTAACTAGGGGATTCTCATACATGGTATATAATTTGTATGGGATATAGACTGGCGAGTGGGAGGGAATTTTATTTGGATTTCTTGAGCCATATTTCATTGAGTATAGGGTAGTCTGAATAATTGCATGGTTGATTAGTTGTAATGGGGGAAATATGGTCCTTTAATTATTGGTTGTGTTGGCTGGGTAGTTTTGGGAAATAAATATTATTATTGTTGGTTGGAGTGGGTATGAACTTTCATTTAGTTTTAACTCATATTCTTAGGTTGTTCCTTGGGAGGTTTTAATTGTATTACAAAAGTGGCATTTCTAAGAGATGCCTCTCTTCTTCCTCTTCTCCTTATAATATCCTCCCAACTATAACTCTTATTTTATGTTGCTTTTATACAGTGATCAAATCTATATACTACTTCTTTTCTACTCTCTCTCTCTCTCACTCTCGATATTTTACCAAACACATAATATATATTTATTTGGGTTTTCTATATGAATAAACATTCATAGACACTGAATTAATCATTCTAACCTAATTTTAATTACTTAATCTAAGATATGAGTCAAAATTTATGAATTTATGAAGTTGATGATGAGAATTGATTTTTATTGAAATGTATAGTGGATAGAATGGACTAGAAACCTACCTTACCTTTAAGATACTATATAAATCAATATTATAAACATATTATATGATATATTAAACATGTCCATAAATTTTTAGATCTATTAGATCACTATGTCAGGAGTTTTATCTCCTACAGGTTGGGGTTTTGAAAAAAAGTTAGAAGTGATGGATAAAATTCATAATAGTTTTCCACTAGACCTCTTATACCACCAAATGGATGATTCAGGTAAATTGGTGATCTAATGATATTTATTTCATGAATTCATCTTTATTTTTATCTTCTAATGGAAACTTTTTTATGTCTATATCTTGAGTTATATCCTCTTGAGTATGTTGTATAACTATAGTGCAATAACATATTCTAGATTGCATTTTATTACTTAACTAAAATTTGGAACCATAATGGAGGATGATTCAGGATTAGGTTAAAATATTTATAGTTGGGTAATCTTGTTATATTTATATGTGTGTTTGAATCATATAATTATGAGCTTTATTTCATAATTTATAACCAAAATTCATAGGAATCACGAATCATTGACAACAAATTTTTAAATTAAAATTTAGTTAAATTTGGTAGAAACTTAATGAAATTCCCCCCCCCCCCACGACCCTTGAATGGTGTTTACATGGTTTTGATTAGTTCAAAAAATAAGAAATGAATTTTTAATGAAGGATAAAAATTCATATCATTGTCGATGAATTTTGAGAGAGAGTGTGTGTGTGTGTCTCCATTAAAGATTAATATCCACACAATAATAGGAAAGGGGGAATCTATATTGGGTATATACATTAATTTCTAATTTCTATAAGATTTTATTCTTATATGATGATTAAAGCCTCTACCATCACTAGGGTATATTGAATATCATCAAAGTGTGTTGAAAAAGGCTTAATCATGTTCTTTAAACCTTGAATATCACCTTGCACATAAGAATAAGAATAAGAACAAAACATCTTGCAATGTGTTGTATTGGATATAATATTCACTATTAAAGATAATGATGAGAGGTGACAATTTATCATTTTAACTATGAAAATAACATTTATAAATTCCTACTATCACTAGAAAGTGGAAAGTAGGTTTGAAACTAGGGAAAGTTGGGTGAATATCTAAGGGATTTATTAATATTATGATACTGAAAATAGGGACTAAAATGGATGAAGAAGTGAAGATGAGTGCATAATTTAAGAAGAATATGGAAGTGAGTGAATGATGTTGAAATAATTAGAAACTAAACTAATATTTATGGTAAGAGACATGAAAAATTCTTGAGTGGATGATCCAATTGAAGCAAGTTGTTTGAAAATATAATGTTCAAGAAAATGGGTCTCTACAAGACTTACAACCTGGCCATAAAAGTGTTTATAAACTCTATCAAGAAATATCATTACTACTGCATTAAACACAAAATATATCAAGAATTTTTTTAGTAAAATAGTGATAAATGATTGTGGTTTTAGATTATTTATAATATGAACTGCATTAACCCATGAATATTCATAATTTCCTATTCCACATGCTCAATACATCAATATATTGTAGTGGGTAAAATGTTTTCAAAATAGTATTGAAATTAATATTCATCTATTGAACTTTAAGTAAATCACGAATTGAGTTGAATTTGAAATATACAATAAGAATAAAATTTAGTTAAGAATAGGAAGAAATCAAGAATGGGAATGAAGAAAAAGGTAGTAACAAAATCATTCCCCAAGAAATAATTAACTACATTGCATGTTTATAAGTATAAATGATGACGCAAATAGAAATAGAAATATAGTAGAAGATAAAAATGGAATATAATTCTTCCCCTACCGAGAGGTCATATATTTACCCACTTCATCTTCCATGATATTTATTCTTGAATCTTAGATTGTACCCCAGAAGATGCTCCTTACCCAACTACTTTTATCCAACCAGTATTGTCCCATCTCTAAGGATTCATTGATATTTCCATGCTGAATAATTACATTTCCCCCTTTTAATGAAATAATTACACCACCTTACTCTTTATTTTTACCAAATTTATTTCTATCTCCAAAATTTCAACTATTTCCCTAAATTTTAGGTGTCTTTATATATAGTAAATTAAATACCCCGGTTGGACTTCACATCATCATGATATCATCTTCAAATTCAAGTTTAGTTCTTTTAATTTATCATGCTTAGTTGATCTTACATCAATAACCAAGACTTTGAGTATAATTCCTTTCATCAACTAAGTACTGGTCCTGGGAATCCTCAATCATGCGTCTTCTTATTTAATTTTTTGGGTAGTGTAGATGCCAAAGCTCCACATATTTGAGGTTTGCAATGATGGCCTGAGAACACTTGTCTCAATGATGCAGAGTCTATGCATCTATCTCAATTAGTATTGGTGTTTCAGCTACTCATGTGCTTTCCCCCTGGTTTGTCTTTACTCAACTGGTGGGATCCCTTTCATTACCAACATCTCAACTGAGAAAATTTATCTGAAGAAATCATTGTTTCCTAGGAATGCATGATAGATATACTATAAGAGGGGGAGGATGAATTTTAGTTTTTGGATCTACTAAAAAATTTAAAATATTTTAGAATAAAATAAATAGAAGAATGATATTACATAATTTCAAAATGTTTTCCTTCTGATAAGTTTTAACAAACAATAAGAATGATAAACATAAAATAGAGAAACTAAAGAATTGTATATAAAACAAAGTAACTAGAAAACTGTACATAAATAGAAACTTATGAACAATGGAACAAAACATAAAACACCTCAACTGAGTGAGGTATTTTCTTTAACCCAAAGTGGTAAGGAAGTTTTTAGACCCAAATTTATGTATCCCCAGTTATAAACATATTGGTAGGTCTATATTCAAAAACCTTATAAGACCTAGATCGACCTGATTGGAATAACTTTCTATCTTCCTTCTGGAAGCCCTTGATCTCACCTGATTGGAACAACCTCTATCTCCTTATCCTCAGAATCCCATGATCCCATATAATGTAATAACCACAAGGAAAATTAAAGATCTTATTATCATTTACAAATAATCATCACAAGTGGATACTATTAAACAAAAAATTCTCTAATGGATTACAAACAAAATAAATCAATGAAATGAGTAGTTGATGCCTTAAAAAATATAATAAATTTTTAGACAACATTACATTCATATTTAAGTACTTCTTCACCTTGAGATCATGGTACTATTTATGAAAATATATTATAACACCTTCAACATTCAAATTCCTCTTCTCCCAGGTTCATTTGTAACTACATCGATAACATTAACTATCCTTCTGATGGATCTACTCTTGTGCTACTTCTACCAATGAATTTTGTTCAATTACACTATAGATATCCTTCTAAAAAACAAAATCACAAACAAAACTCCTTTATAAACATTTATGTAAATGAAAATAATAGAGACTTACTTACACATTCATTTAGATAAACTTACTCATAGAAATATTTGTCTAATCTTGATAGATTAATTTAGAATGACTACTTAATATACTACAAAATAAACTTGAAATTTATTTTAAGATAAAAAAATATAACAAAGATGTAAAATATGTTTATTGTGATTTTCAAAAGAAGTATAAAAAGAACTATTTCATCCCAATAATCACCATAGGCTCATGTAGGTAGCTTGAATTTTCTCTTCAAGTAAGTTGCACCCAATTTTTATTAGAATGAATCCCTCAATAGCTTCTATCAAGATAGTTATGTCCTCCATGCATAACTGTTATCACTTAGTTAAACCTTTATCATAAATGAAGAAATCCATCGATCACCTTGTGTGCATTCCAGTCCATCTTCACAATCTCAATGTTTAAGGTGAATGAGGTCCCATCCATCTTATTAATATTGAATATTATAAACTAAAATAATATCCAGTGATTGTTGTATTCATCCTGGAATTTGAATTAGATTCTCATCCATATATTGGGTAATCTTCCTCATGATCGGTGGTGCTTGAGCAGGTCTCCATCCATGGATTAATACAAATTTAGTTAGAGAGACTTGGATTGAGTCTGTAGTGGTTCATCAAGATCTTTGGCCTCAATGTCTTCAGTCAGGATAGGATAGTCCCAATTGCCTTGAATGAACTTATTTGAATCATCTCTAGAAACTTTGGTGGATTCCAGATCCCTTTCATCTGAGCTTAGGCTACCCTCTTTAATTAGTGATCAAAGTTCTTCAAGGATCCACTTCATTGAGATTGAGTGAAATCTCTTCAGTTGTGACAATGTTTTGCTTGAATTTTATCCATACAAGTTGATCTTTAGTCTTAGTTACTCGATCACTCATATTAAATTGGTCCTTTAAGGTTCTTATCCATTTACATTGGAAAAAAAAATTTTCTTGCAAGGTTGTTTTTCACGGCCACTCCTGCCTCCATGCAGTAGGTTGACATAGTATATGGAAACTTTGTTTGGTCAGTAGATGGGAATGGTAGGTTGATAATTTATTCTTGTGGTTACTTTGGCCTTCATGAGGTATTCCATCTTCATAACAATTCTACCTTTACACCACTACCAAAAAATCAACCACACTACCCTTCAACAACCAACTTGAAATCCATGACACCGTTACAAAAATTTCATCTACCTTTATGTAGGTTCCTTATAGATTCTTTACCTTTACACACATCCAAAATACATATAAAATTAAACAGTAATGAAAATTAATCACAAAATAAAGAATTGAAAATTCCATAAAACTTTGAACCATATTTAAACTTTAAATTCAAAAATTAAACCAATTTAGAAAAATGTGTTCCGTAAAATATTTTAAAAGGTAAAACATTGGACTTTGAAAATGATAATTCCAAAACCCAAGAAAATCATCAAAATCCCTTAAAAATGATATTTTAATTAAAGTTTCACAAAAATAAATGAAAATATTGGTTCTAGAAATATATAAAATCCAAATAAAGAAACATTAATCAATTTAGAACTAAAACATTTATTTTTTTCATAAAGGGGCATTAAACAACTTGAAGTTTCAAAAGGGATTTCAAAAGGGTGTAAAAACAGGCATGTATTGTCACAAAATAAGAAAAAATCATTAAAAAGGTAAGAAAAACTAGAAAAATTCTCCAATTTTTTCCACATAAAATCAACACCTATGAAATATTTTTAACTAACCAATAAGTTTTTCCATGTAGAAATAAGAAAATACATTATTTGAATTTGTAAACATACCAAAATAATTTTCTAAAAATCTTTGAAAGAAGCATGTTAAAATAGTGATATAAAAAAGAAACCTTTCTAAAAATTTAAATAATTTTAAATAAGTTATTTAGGGCAATAAATAGGTTTCCAAATCTTCTTCAAAATTATTTTCAAAAACATATATTAGGGAAAGTATATCACCAATAATTTTTTTGAACCAGATTTATCTCAAATAGTTTTCAGCAACTCAAATCAATTTCCCCCATACTTAATTTATAGTTTTCTATAAATTTCAAATAAGTTAAAAAATTTCAATTTTAATTCTCAGGGAAGCATGGAACAATTTAAATAGGAGTTTAATTTAAAACATTATGAAAAAAAAGAAGCAAGAAATTCCCCTAAATATTGTTTTGCATTAAGTGAAACCAATGATAACTCTCCTTTGTAGTTTTTAAACTTCACTTGGTCTCTCCATTAAATCTCTTATAATATCAAGGTTGATTGATCATTAGGTTAAATCATTAAATTAAATAAATGAAACCATGTAGATAGTGAAAAGATGTGGCATTGAAGGTTAAATCATTTTATGATTCAACATAAACTGAGGAAATGAGTGAGTAGGGGAAAAAATGTGACTACAAAAAACAAAGTAAAGGTATTTTTTTCGCATATCAGAATGAGGTATGATCTATTTTTGAGCTTTGGGGTGATTCTTTTTGGGTTTGGGATGTGTTGGTTGGATCCCAATGGCTTAAAAAATGGATTTTATCATTTATTAGTGTAACACAAGCTAGAACATTCCATGGTCCAAGCTGTTCTAAGACAAGGGAATGCATGTGTACCACGAGCAAGACTAACATGCCCATTGTGGGGGTCATCTTGGTCATGGGGAATGGGGAGTCCCATTTTACACCAAGTCTAGTTTGGCCTCCACTACATTGTGGTGTGGGGTGTGGTGAGTCCAAAATGGTCAACGCTTCTATAATATTTTGTGGTTGGTCCATGTGTCAAGATCTTAGGTATAGTGAAATCAAGAGCACCATGGGTGTGGTGAATTCCCACCACATCATGGTGTCACCGTTTTCAAAATTTTGAATGGACTAATTAGACACCTGGTCTTTCAAATGAGGTTATTCCCATTGAGGGAGGGGGGGGGGGATATGATCATTAAGTGAGGCTGATTAATTCCTTTTGAATTGGTTTCCCTCTATCAAAACCCTCTTATCCATTCCATTTCTAGGTTTTTTGATTCAATCAAATTCCATGTCCTATTTTGGATGCCTTCTAATTCATCAATATTTTTCCTCAAATGATACCATCCTTTATTGATTTTCTTCTGTTGGAGTTTTAGGTTCATGATTTTTATAGAGGTATCTGGTTATTCTTTCCCTCTGTTGATCTAGATATCATTGAATTAGAGATTCATGACTTGGGTTTGTTGGTATAGGAATATTTTTTTATCTCCCTTGACCTCTCTCTCTATCTCTCTGTAGATTTTTGATTACTCCATAATGGAATAATACCATGTGTTTTGATGTGGGTGGTCTCATTAAAGGTATTATTCTATGAACAATGTTTTATCACTCATTTTAAAAAAAATTCTTAAATTTTAATGGCATTATTTATTATTTTTTGAAATTTGTATGTTTCGGCTATTTTTATGAATTTTAATTTCCCCTTGGTTTATTAATGAATTTGATTTCAAAGAATGATGCATTTTGATGAAAAATGATTTCAAAGCATGGTATTTTAAATTTAATGGATTCCAAGTGTAGGCGGAGAATATTGATTGTTTTGAATTTTTTGGCCTTAGTATATAAACAAAAAATGGGAACTAGGGGTACTTATGAGGGGGATATAATTGGGATAATCATATAGCATCAACTTGTGATACAACGCTAACAAAACTTTGGATTTCATAACACTGTTACAAGGTTAACTTGTTGGGGTGTTCTTCTATCCCTAGGCCGATTGATCTAAGTACTTGTGTGAAACTAGTCATGACCGTTTAATCAGATGTTAGGATTCTAGAAATCCTGTACCTAAACTAACCTAGGATAAATTTCCATGTTGTTATTCATTGATGATTATTTAAATGGTATACTTGAAAATGAAATGGATCACTTTGAAATGTGATTCGGAGGAAAAATATTTAATCTAAAAGTGTTGTGGAAATTGGATTATTTATAAATGTTTTAAGAATTATTTTGAAAATGGTGGATTTCCATGATTTATCATAAAATGTGAGAAGATTTATTTCATACCTTGGTTTTTCTTAAAATTGAGCATAATTGGTTTTTTTATAGATTTCTTATGAAACACTTGGTGGGACCCTATTGGGATTTTTTTTCTAAAAAACTGTATACAAATTTGGGTATGTGTAGACCTTGTTTTATCTTATGAAGTTAAAGGAAAAGCACTAAATGGTAGAAGAAGGTATTTGTGTTACCAGGGTGTGGGATTTTAGATAGTGGTATGGTGGGATGATGACCCACACATCACATGGAGATGAGTTTCCATTATTTTTGAGTGTTGTAGTTTATCAATTTGGATTGGTCTCATGTATTTAACTTTGGTGTTTTTTTCCCATTATTATCTTTTTATTGACATGTTTAATTCTTTTTATATATTTTATATATTGTTTTTTGATATCTTGTGGGTGAAATCATTCCCAAAGGTGGTTTATTGATGCCCAGGAAGGTGCTTGTTGACACCCCATGAGGATTGGGAATTACCTTTATCCTATTTGTTACATTTTTTATTCAAATGAAAAACAAACAAACAAAAAAAATTAAAACCTTGGGTTGTCTCCAAAACAATTTTATGTCTTACATCCCCAGTCAAACATCTCTAAAAATCTATCCAAAGGCTCTAGAATGATGTGGTTTCCTATTTAGGAACCACCAATTGTGATTTTACCATTTATTTTTAAGTGAAAAATAGATTTTATGGGCACTAATCCTTTTAGGGTAACCAGTATGTTCTCTAACATTGAAATCAAACCCTTGGAAGTCCACTTTGATAAAGGGTAACAACACATTTTCTAGTTTTTTAATGAAAATATTCTCACTCCCCACTTCAAATTTAAAGAAAAATTTGACCTAATTTATACCCCCTTGAAGTGAAATCATGGTATAGATTAATTCCAAATCTGTGAAAAAACTCCCTAATATTTCCTTATAAACAATCTCTTAAATTCCATGGAAACATAGGTGAAAACCACTATGTTTTGAAAATTAGTTTCATAAGAATGAACCTTTTTCGAGATAGTTTGAAATGCTTTAAAGACTCCAACACTCAAATATATGTTATAATTCCATATTTTACATATTCTCTATAAATTTCATCAACTATGGTCTCTATTTTATTAGCCAGCTGAAAGTTGTTTATTGAAGAGTGATTAAATATTCTCATTTCAACTTAAATCATAACCATTTCCACAAGCAGCTGGCTACCAACTTCATTTTCACACTTTGGTAGTGTAATTTTTTCTTTCATCTCATGGGAACCAAATTGAACATATTAAAATTTCATTTTTTGAACAATTTGAAATTATTATTCTTTAAACCTTGAATTTTAGTTTCATCTCCTTGAAGAATTTAATCATTTGAGTCCCCAAAAGACCTGGTCAACTGATAAATTTTTTCAAATAGAAACATCAAGTTAAAGGTTCAATCTTTGTATTCAAAATTTTTAGCTTCCATAAATTCAAAAAAATCTTTTCCTTCATTGATCACCATTTCAAATAGATTCTCACTTAATGACTCCAAATATGAAAAATCTTCATTAAATATTTGTGATTTTTTCCCATACTCATTAGATAATTCATCATAAATATAAAATAATTTTTCTTTATTATTATACATAAGAAACACATCTATGGGTTTTTTCAAATAAGATCACTATTAAATATTTATTTAATAAAAGAAACACTATAAAAACACTCTTAAGGAGAACATATGACCAAGAAACTAAATAATAATTTCATTAAATCAATACCAATCATTACAAAAACCCTCCCTATTATCCTTAACAAAAGAGGTGATCAAGTGCCTCAAATTCCTCCAATATTGGCCCACTATCCTATGCATTTATTTTAGGATTTATAGTATTCCACTAAAAATGAGAAAATATTTTTACAATATCTTTACTTGAATGAAGAAATACAAGACACACTAGATTTTAAGGTAATTAAAGTAATAAAAAAATATCATCAAACTATTTTGTGAATTATTTTCTCAAAAACAAAATAGTTTTTTATGTTTATTTAATTTTTATCTATCTTTTAAAACCAGATGTAAATCAACATGAACCTTTCCTAGAAATGATGTTAAATTTTTATGGTTTTTCATTTGAACTATCAAAATAATGTTTAGAAATTCCTACTCATTCTAGAAAGTTTAAAATAGGTTCAAACCCAAGGGAAGGTGGGAGAATCTATAATGGAATTATTAATCCTATGCTACAGAAAACAAGGACTAAAATAGAAGGAGAAATGAATATGTATGCATAATTAAAGAAGAATATGGTAGTGGGAGAATAATGTTAAAATAATTAAAAATTATACTAATGGTTATGATATGATACATGAAAAAATGTTTGAGATGATGATCTAATTGAAGCAAGTTGTTTGAAATTATAATGTTCAATAAAATTGTTCTCTATAAGACTTGAAACCTGAACACAAAAGTATTTATAAACTCTATTAGTATATATAAATACTATTGCACTAAACTTAATCTCTATCAAGAATGTTTTAAGTATAGTAGTTAGAAAAGATTATGGTTGAGGGTCATTTATATGATGAACTTTCATTAACCCATGATTGTTCATAACTTCTTATTCCACATGCTCAATCCATAAATATATTATAGTGAGTAAAATGGTTTCAAAATAGTATTGAAATTAATATTCATATGTCAAACTTTATGTAAATTAAGAACTGATTTGAATATGAAATACCCAAGAAGAATGAAATTTAGTTGAGTATAATAAGAAATAAAGAATGATAATGTAGAAACAAGTAACAAAAATTTTAATTACCCTCAAAAGAATTCACTAAAATGCATGTTTATGAGTATAAAGGACAATATAAGAAGAAATTGAAATACAATATAAGAAATGATGAGAATATAAATTATTCTCCTGTCAAGAGATCATCTCTTTACCTACTTCATATTCCATGATCATCCTTCTTAAAGTTCATCTTTCTCTATTGAAGACACTCCTACCCCTAATACTCTTGGATAGTTAGTCTTGTCTGCTATATAAGTATTTTTTGATCCATCCATGATGAATAATTTCATTTTCTCCCTTTAAAAGAAATAATTTCACTACCATACTCTTGATTTACACCTTTTTAATTTCCATCTCTAGAATTTATAATTTTCCCCTCAATTTTAGGCATATTTTTGTATAGGCCATTAAAAACTATATCTATTATTTTTTACATCATGACATCATCTTCAAATTCTATCTTAGTTATTTGAATTCATTCTCACTTGATCTTGCATCAATAATCTAGAATTTGATTGTGATTCCATTCATCAAATGAATATTGGTATTGGTAATCCTAAATATCAAGTCTTATTCTTTAATTTCCAGGTCAGTAAAGTTTCCAAAGCTCCACATATTCAAGGTGACCAACAATGGTCCCAGCAAACTTCTCTCAATGATGAGGATTCTATGCATTGGGCTTAGTTAGTCTCGATATTTCGATGAATCATACACTTTACCTTTATTTTGGGACTTACTTAGCTGGTGGCCTCCATATTATTTCAAACATCTCAAACAAGAAACCTGGTCTATTGAAATAACCCTAGGATCATGAAGGTAGCTTACACTAGCTCTTCAAAAAGGTTCCAATCAATTCACACTAGCAACAATACATTAACTTCTTTGATTAAGATAGTTATGGAATCCATGCAACACTTGTGTCACTCAATTAAACATTTGTCTTTAATGAATAAAATAATCAAAAACCTCATGTTCATTCCAATTCATCTTCACAATCACAATTTTTAATAGGAACTAGGTCCCCTCCATCTTTTTAATGTCAAATCTCACAAACTAAAAAATTATCCAATGATTGTAATATTAATACCCAACTTTGGATTAGATTATTACCCTCATATTGGGTCATATTACTCATGTTGGGCCATACTCAAGTAGGTCTCCATCAATGGTTTCATCCTACTTTATTTAGAGAGATTTAGGTCAAGTCTGCAGTAGTTTTTTGGGATATTCAGCCTCAATTTCTTAAGTAGATCTAGGATGGTCCCAATCATCTTGGATGTATTAATTTGAATCAACTCTTGTATCTTCAGTGTATTCTGTATCCCTTTCATCCAAGTTTGATAATCCCTCTTCAATTGGTGACAAAGTTCTTCAATGTTTTTCTTCGTTGAGCTCGAGTAGAATTTATTTAGTTTAAAGATAATGCCACTCAACTTTAATACAAGGGATTGAGCTTTATCCTTGGTTACTCGATCACTCATATTGTATCGGTCCTTCAAGATTATCCTTTATTTACACAAGTATGACTTTTTTATTCTTCCATGGTTAGTTGTCATGACCACTATTACCTCCAAGAGGAAGGATGATACAATATGTAGATACTTAATTCTTGTGGTTAGTATAACCTTTTATCAATGTATCACCAAAAATATTTATTTTCATAGAAAAAACTAAATAATTTAAATTTCCACTAAAAAATTTTATTTTCAATAATATTTCATTTAAAACACATTTTATAAAAAATAAAATGAATTATAGGAAAAACACCTAGAAAACCTGAAATCAAAATAGTCCACATCAAGAGGCATGTCATAGGGACATTATTAAAAAAAATTATGAACCCAAATTTAATGCAGTTATAGTGGGGATTTGGTTGTCTCTAGATAGGATAGTGTTATAGTGTGTTCCTCTATTGTTTAGGGATTCGATGTTTGTTAAAATAGTGAGTGATATAACCATCACTACACCACTCAAGAGGCATGTCATGGAGAGTGTTATGGTGTGTTCCTCTCTTGTTCTCTATCAGACTAGAAAAGATATCACTGATCCACCTCCTCTAGTGATTTTGGATTATGAAGAGGGATACAACCATCACTACACCAAATGCCTTCACTTTTACTAGAGATTAAAAATATTCAATCACCCCAAGATTCATACACTACCCATGATCGTTGGTAGTGAATAAAATCTAGGTGGCTTGTGTGTGAAAACTAGTGAAGAAGGAAAAAATAATTCAAAATTCACAGAACAAAGGAAATATCATAATGTCTAAAATAATAAAATAATTCTAGAGAGATGAATAAAAGAGATTTACCAATTAAGAATTGAATTTAATAACAAAGGGTAAGGGTAATCTTCTTGGATTAACCACTAATGTATTAGTGTTCCATCATAATATAATTATAGAAAAATATAAATAAAAGAAATAAAATCATTATCTCAACTCAGTTTGCAGAAACCCCATTCTCCGAGTGAATAATCATCTTCTTATAAAGATGCTTGAGACCTCTTTGCATGGTTCAACAGCTCCCAATCCCATATGATAGGCATAATCACCTCTTCTTCCTAAATTTTTTTCTAAACCTTTTAAAAATTACTCAAATTAAATGACAAACTTCTTCTTCCCTGATTTCCACCACATGTATAGATTTATGTTTGAAATTGATAAAGCTAAGCATCTTTAATATTCTAGATCATTCTCAAAACTCTCCAAAAATCTCCATATCTTTCTTCTCCAGCTTATATGATTTCTATGTGAGTTCTTTATAGATTCTTCCTTCTTTAGCTGAGTAGTGAAAATGGGTTTTTATTTTATTTTAGGTTAATTTTTCATGATTAGGTATTCTATATTTTAATCCTCATATTTTCCCAAAATTTGGATATGTATTGGATTGACCGTATGAAGGAAAGTCACAATTTATTAGATCCATAAATTATTAAAGTATCTTCAACCATTTTGGATGCTTTATTTTCTTCTTATTATTGATTTATTCCTTATGGTTGATCCAAACACGTTTAGTCAAAATCATCAAGACATCAATTGGATCTTCACTTACGATCATTTTACTCATACGGTCTATTTTTTTAATCAAAATGAAGTGGATATAATCCCTTTGATAATTTATAGCATGATATTTTGACCTTATACTTATGGTTGATTCAATTTCATGGTCAACCATTCTCTACAATTCCTTAGGTGAAGGCATAATCAATTGTTTGATGCTTATATAGCTTGACTTCATGCTCACGAAAGGGTTTATCATGATTATATAGGGGCGTCTCATGTTTAAATATACAAGAACCTTAATTATGTTTATGTAGTTTGAGTAGTACCCTTATATAGTTTTCATTATAGCTCTAGTCTTTTCCACTACTTCATCTCTCACAGTCGATTATGCCTTTTCCATTTTTTCAGATTTGACCTGCACATAGAATAATTTCAATCAATTTAGGATTTTATCAAATTAGTATCAAAAGAAATTAAGTAATGGAAATAAAAATAAAAATACTTTGAATAATGATTTAAAATTCTCTAAATCAATGTATAGATTGTCCATTAAATCCAAAAATTGAATAAATCATTAAAAACCATATTTTAATTCATTTATCAAATAAATTCAATATTTCAAAAAGTATAAAAAATAAACGATTCTTACAATATTATCTAGATTAGGGAGTTAAATTCTATTTAAAATTAGTTCAAAATTAGGAAAAATTGGCTCTCATTACTCCCCACACTTAAACTATTACACTCCTGAGTGATACAAGGAGTACTATTTATTAAAAATATTTATCCTTCCAAGAATTAAGTACTCAAAATAAGTAAAAAAATCATATATTCGTACATAATTTTAAGTATCATGCATATTATATGAATCTAAACCACTGTACTCACTTTCATTTAATCAATAGTTCTAGTTCTGGGTTTGTAAACAAAATAAAAATCTGTGGAATCAAGATTTTAACAAGTGGCACCTTCCTAAATCCCTGTCCCCGAAGATTCCTTCCCAAAGGTCCTTTTAAAACTTCCTTTTACTAAATGGAATTCTGATATATAATCCCCATTCTTCATCCAAGTTCATAATTCTTTAAATATTTTAATTCCCTTTGTCAATTAACACCCATTGAATCTTTCTAAGCCATATTTATACAAATCACTTATTGAAAAAGTGCAGATAAACCTATAAATAACCCATACCAAGATAAAAGGTATCCCTATGGATTAATTATAGTAGTAAATTCAAAGAATCATTGCTTGGGAAGATATCTCTAAGGTCACATTAACTCTTATTTAATGTCTAACACACACATGTGCTTATGGTGGATTAAGAGGATTTCTAGATCAGTTCCCATCTACTTGTTTTACTCTAGTTCATATGATCTATCCAAAATTATTTAAAGGAGGCTCCCTAAGTTGATAATCAATTACTTATGTTAGGTTTTTGAGGTTTTATTTCATCATTCCAGTCCCCTCATTCTATGATTTTGGCTCCACTAATTTCTTTTTCATTCACAACTAATTTTTCTATTCTAAAGAAAAAACGTCCCTAAAAGAAGTGATAGGATTCACTAAACAATCATATAACTAAAAAATATCTAAATAAGAGAAATACCTACACTCTAGTATGAAACTTATTTCTAGGTAACATGGAATTAAACCTTAAGTTTTTTCCTAAAAACATTCCAAAAAGATTAAAAACAAAAGGCATACATAAATTATATTCAAATTCTGAAAACTTGCTTGTCAAAAACACAGTTTTCATTATTTAAATACAACAATACTTAAAAATAGGAAAATAAAAGTAGAAAATAGTATTTAAATTCTAAGTTACTTTTTCCTCATCCCCAATCTTATCTCATACACAATTATAAACAATTACAACATGCATTTTTTTGGGGGAAAATATATTTAAAATTAAAATATATCTAGACTAGTGTGAAGGAAAGAGACAACCTAGGGTTCCTTTATTCAATAGAAATAGGGATGATCTTATACTCATCTATTTTATCTTTATAAAAATATTAATGAAATATATTTAGTTTTTTTTATTTAGCTTAAATGGATGCTATTATTAAACTCTATTGATCTCAAATACACTAAATAGAAAAGTATTAGATACCTTGCATGGTTCAGTCTAATTGAAATGAAGTTTACCATACATGAGTCTCATCCTTGAGGATAAAAAAACACTTTATCTCTAACTTGAAGTCCACTTATATGGATGAGTCTATCATGAACTGATTTAGACTTCTCCTTATACATCAGGGTGTTACCATATTCCTCCCTCTTCATCTCCCCCAGTTTAATCATTTGTAGATTTCTCTACTCTCCAACCTTTCTAAAATATAGGTTAAATATATTAATATTTGAAAAGGAATTGTGTTGTAGATAAACTATCCAGATACAATTCTTTCCATACAAAATTATATAGGGAAACATACCTAAGTGGGTTTTGTAAGCAGTCATGTATACCCACAATGTATCTTCAAGCTTCTTACTATAGTCCTTTCAGGTGGGTTGCACTGTCTTTTATATAATCCTCTTAATCACTATATTGTACACCTATAAATTAAAATTTTTTTTTGTTTAGTATGTAGTTTAGGTCTTATGGTACACTCTATATCTACTTATAAGGTATTCCATGCTTTCATTATAAAAATGTGTGCCTTGGTCACGAATTATTACTTGATGCACTCTAAAATTGTTAAAAATATTTAATTTTATAAACTCAATCACAACTTTGGAATCATAATTTTGGGATAATTTTAATCCAATACACATAAAAATATAATATACTGCTAACATAATATAAGAAAATACAAAGGATCTAGGAAATGGGTCCATGAAGTATAATCCCCATACATCAAATACTCCATAAAAATTAAAGGTTGTTGGGGGAATCTCATGTATTTTAAAAATTCCACCAATAAGTTGATAGTTTGTACATACTTTATATAATTCATGCGAGTCTTTAAAATTTGAGGTCCAAAATAAACAATCTTCTAACACCTTCTTGGTTGTTATTTGATGTCTAAAATGGTCTCCACATACAAGTCTATGATAAAATTAAAGTATAGACTTAACTTATTTCTTAGGGATACATATTTTAATAATTTGATCACTATATATTTTCCATAAATAAATATCTGTCCAAAAATGTAACTTTGAATCAAATTTAAATTTAAAATTTTGATGCTTAGTAAAGAAGGGAAAAAATTTTACGTGACCAAGAAATTCACAAAGTCAACATATCAGAGCACTTAGGTGACTCTGTGAAACTGATCACTAGGGAAGGATCCATCCAAATTTGTTTTAGATATTGGTTATATCTCAATGGAATGAGGTAATATACTCATGTGTTCTGTCATAATATTTTAAGAAACCTTCTTTTCCTTGATCTCAAAGTTAAATTCATGTAGTATGAACATCCACCTCACTAACCTAAAATTTTCTTTAGATTTATTGATCAAATTCCTAAGTGCTTAATGGTTATAAAAATTAGTTATTTTTATCCCTAATATATATGGAAGAAATTTTTCTAAACCAAAAACAATTGACAAAAACTCCTTTTTATATTGTTGTTTAATTAAATTGAGTTGTGTATAAGGTCTAAGAAGTATATTCTATCACTTTTGGGTGTCCACCAATTTTCTAGAACTACACCTCCCCATGGATTTGTTTAAGGCATCACATAGCACCTCAAAGTGGTTGTTTCATTCAAGTGGAAAGATCATGGGTGAATTATTTAGACTTTTCTAAGCTTGCCAAAAGCTACCTTGCATGAATCATCAACCACAAACTCAAATTCCTTTATTAGAAAGTTATTCAAGGGTAAATAATTTTTTCTAAAATATTTAATAATTATTCTATAAAATCCATCATGGACCAAAATAGATCTAATGTGTCTCACATTAGTGGGGTAAGGTAGTGTAGAAATAATGCTAAAATTGGCCTTATCCACTTAAATTCCATATTTAGAAATTATGGGGCTTAAATTATTGTATTTATCCACTATAAAATTACATTTTACAAAGTTTAAAACTAAATTATTCTCAATAAATTTCTTTAAAACCATTACTATATTTTCAAGATATGTGTCAAATCATGTTCCATAAATAGTAAAATCATCAAGAAATACCTTCAAGAAGCTCTCAATAAGGTTTTGAAAATATACTTACCATGCCTAATTAAAAAGTACCTAGGTAATTAAATAATCTAAAGTGTATCCTTTAGTAAGAAAACATACCAAATGGATAGGTTAATCTAGTCTTGTCCCAGTCTTTCAGAGCTATAAGAACCTAAAAATACCCAGAAAATCCATTAAGGAAACAATAGTGACCCTTAAAGGCTATTATTTCTAAGATTTTGTGTATAAAGGGAATGTGGAAGTGGCCTTTTAGAGTCACATGACTCAATTTTATATAGTCAATGTTGACCCTGTATCTATTTTGAATCCTAATGGCCACTAACTCATTGTTCCCATTTTAAAAAATTGTGAATCCAGTCATTTTGGGGACAATTTGAATGAGACTCACTCATTTGGATTTTGATATGGGGTAAATTATTCTAACTATTAAAATTCATTCAAATCATTTTTTAACAAATTTTATGAGGTTTGGGTTGAGCCTCATTTAGGGATTTCTTATTGGTTTTGAATCATTTTCTAGAAAAGTACTATACATATAGGTTGTTGAACTAGTTCTTGGAATATATCACAGTGAACAACCTATTATCATGTTTTATAATTTTTAGCAATTGGTTTTTATTCCACATGTATCATTCCTCAACCGAGAACTCCTTGATGAAGGGAAATTTTTATAGAGTAAGGCCTTCTAAAGTTTATCCCATGTGGTGAATTCTCCTAATTTTAAGTCATACATCCATTATTTTGTTGATACTTCAAAGTAGAATGGAAATGCATTCTATTTGATACAAGACTCAGATAATCTTCTAGTTCTGAATCTGTTACAGACAACTCTAGTTTCTCTTAGTTACTTATTGGGATCTTCTCTCAAAAAACCATAAAAATTTAGGCAATAGTTATATCATTCTAGTTCTAAGATCATATTTCTATTTTTTATCCATTTTTAACTATCATTTATCGTTATTGAAATTAGTTTCATATAATTCTCTCATAGTTCTATTCAATCGAGCAAGATTATCTTCCATATTTTTACTACTTTTAGTAACTATAGTGGAAGAATTAGAAGAGGATGGGTAATTTTTTAATGGTACTATAAAAAACCATTTTTATTTTGTTTAATGATATTTATAGACCCAATAATTTCTATTATAGTTATTTCAACCTCTATATTGAAACCAATGTGGTGATTTGAATTAATCCTAGTCATGTATCCAAATATTTTTTAAACAAAACAAAATAAGAACACAACACCGACTCCTCAGCAATGACATCAGTTTTATGAGAGGCATGTCATGGGGACCTAAAAAAACAAATTTATGAACCTAAATTTAATGAATTGATAGTGGGAATTGGGTTGTGTTTTCATAAGAGAGTGTTATGTGTGTTTTCATATCATTTTAGGGGTTCATTATGTGTAAATAGTGAGTGAATTTGGTTTAGGATTCAATTGAGTTGATTTTGTGGTCAATATTAAAAATAGTGGCCTAAATTTGGATATCCCATCACTTACTTGCTAAATAATTATTACATTTTACACTCCTGTTCCCTCCAAGTCTATAAAATATCTCACTAATCCCCCTCACTAAGTAATTTCATCTTAATTAGGGGGATGCATCCATTACTTCACCCAGTACCTTCACCTAGACTAGTGATAAAAATATATTCAATCATACCTGGATACACACAATAACCATGATAATTGGTAATGAATAATCTATAGGTGGCCTGTGTGTATAACCCATTTAAGAAGAAAAGAAGGATTTGAAATTCATATAACAAAGGAAATATCCTAATGTCTTAAATAGTCAAATAATTATAGAGATATAAATATAATATATTTACCAATTAAAAAATTAATTCATTTATAAGGTTTAAGGGGAATATCCTTAGCTCATCCATTAATGGATTAGGGTTACATCATAGTATAATTACAACAAAATAGAAAATAAAGAAAGAAATTTCGTAGTCTAGATCGGTCAGTGGATTTCCCCTTCCCTGAGTGAATATTCCTATTCTTATAGAGATTCTCAGGACCTCTTCACATGCTTTAGCAGCTCTCAATCCCATATGAGTGGAACACGATCCTCTTCCTACTCTAAATATTCTTGAACCTTTGATAAATTATTCAAATTATTTTCCCAATTCATTCTACTCTGATTTCTGCTACATGTACAACTTAAGGGTTGTGATTGATGATACTAGGTATCTAAAATATTCTAGATTATGCATGAAAATCTCCCACAATATCCATCTTCTTCTTCGACTTAAATTATCACTAAGTATTTGTATGTAGATTATTATCTATTTTTATGAGTAGTGGAAATATGTTTTTATTTGATTTTAGGCTGAGTTTTATAGTTTATTTATTCTGTATTTTTAGTACCCATAGTCACCCAAAATTTGGTCAAGTCTTGAATTGAATGTATAAAGGAAAGTCATCATTGTTTTAATCCCTTATTGTGGTCGTTTAAACTCTTATAGTATATTGATTTTCTCCTCACAATTAATCCAGTATTTATAGTCTATCCAGTAATTGTCAGTCAGAGTCATCATGTGGTCGATTGAGCCCTATGGTCAATTTACTTTTCCATGATTGATTAGATGTTCAATTTTAATCTCTTCAGTTGTTTGGTTGATTTTCTAAATCAACATGTAGTTAATCTATTCCTTTATATAATTTTTATCATGGTACATAATGGTTCTTCTTTTGGTTGATTCAATATCATGGTAAGTCATTCTAGACAGTTGATTGTTAGAAGCCTTTGTAGCATGGATTCATGAATACTTAGGGGTATATCATGATTACACAAGGTCATCTCATAATTTCAAAGACAATCCCCTTACTCAAATTATATTTACATAGGTTGAGAAGGACCTTTTCACAACTTTCATGACAAATTATGCCTTTGAAGTAGCCTCAAATCTCGCAGTTTATTGAGCCTTTTCCATTTTTTTAGATTCTACCTACACATAGAATAATGTCACATCATGTAGGATTTGTTCAAAATTAGTATCAAAATGAATTAAATCAAGGGAAATCAAAATAAAAATCCTACGAACAATGTAATTTAATCCTACAAATCAATGTATGACTTGTCCATTAAATCCAAAAAATTAATAAATTATTAAAAACCATGTTTTAATCCATTTATCAAATAAAGTCTATATTTTATAAAGTATCAAAAATAAATAATTTCCTCAAATTTTTTTAGATTAGAGGGTTAATTTCTATCGAAAATCAGTTCAAAATTAGGGGAAAATTGTCTCTCATCAGAGATCTTGAAGGAGTGTATATCTCATGTTATATATTTATCTATGCGCATTAGAAGAAGAAGAAAAATAAGTGGAGGATATGATGAATATGTTGTGTTTATAATTCAGTCATTTAGGTATTTAAGTTAAATATCTTTTATTGAATATTTTACTAATTGAAATTAAAAATATTAAGACTATTAATTTGGGCTTGTGAAGGAACTCATGAGATATATATCTTCACTATTTTGGAATCTTAATAGGATTAATTGGTATCACATTAGATCTATATTATCTTATTGATATTTTATAGTACCTTGGGCATATTTTGTAAGTGTTAGAGTGACATATTTTGTAAAATAAGTTTAGGGATATCTCCAATTTTTAAGTCCATTCAATAGAAAAAAATCAAAGTTTGTGAGAAGTGGGATATAACTCACTCCTTACAAGGACTATCCCCTATTAAAATAGCGTCAAACCTTGTAAAAATATTATGTGACCCAAATTATTTTCAGTTTCCTCATTTTTGGGTGTGAGTGTTTCAAAAGATAACAAGTGAGTGAAAAAACCATTTTTGAAAATAAGTAAAGTTTAGGTTAGAAGGACTATTTTATAAGTGTGATAAGATTTAAATTGGGAAGTGGCCACTAATTCAACCCACACCCCCACCCCCTCAGCAGTTGTTAAACTTTCAATGGGGCCTTCAAGGAAAACTATGTACTCGGTGGAGGTCTACCATATTTTTTAACAGAGATAAAATTTTCATTTAATGGTCATGACCCCTTTATCTTGTATGTAGAAGTTTTTTATGGGAGGCCATTCTTAGCTAATAAAACCCACTTATATCCCCATTATTTCATCTCCTTCGATCCCATCTTCATTCCCCTTTATCATAGGTTTTTTGGAGTCATTTTTCTTGATGGGTGAAGGTGAATTACTATCCTCTTATCCCCTTCCATTTTTTTCAATTTTTTCCTAATTTTGATTAGATGATTTTAGGTATAATCCCATCCAATAATGGTGTAATAAATTCTCAATTATGAATCTTTTGTATGAAATTCATATAGGAGACTCAAGAGACTTGGTTTATAGTCAATGCATCTTGTTCATTTTAAGGTATGTTACCCGATGATTTTTATTATGGATTTTAATGATTTTGAGTAAAATTATTCATCAATTCAAGTTTATAATTGGTGATTTTTTTGTGTCTTAGTATTTGGTTCATATAAAGAGTGTAAAACACCCTGTTTATCTTGGTTTTTCTGTCATTGTGTCACTCGATGGTTGGGAATCAATTATTCAAACTTAGGAGTTTTAATTTTTAAATATCTGGTTTAATAATTATTGATGGATTATGGATTAGATAAGTATTATTTAGGTAAATTAAGGTTATTATAAGATAGAATCATTATTATATATCACCGGTTAAGGTAGGTTTACTTTATATCATTGAGTCTCTTGTTGATCTAGGGATTATATGTTCATGTGTTATCATTATAGTTATTGTTTTCATGTTTTCATGATACGATGTGCCTTCATCCCATTTTGGGATGTGATCATGTTTCCCCACAAATAAATAAGTACCACATATCTTTCTAAATGGTTCATTAGTGGTACCTTGGTTGAACGAGTGTGGATGACCTATTTTATGGGTTTTTTGTGGTGTTAATTGTATTTTGAAGAGTAAACGCGTTTTCCTTTTTTAAATGTGATTTAAAAAGAGGTCTGATTTAAAGTATAATTTCAAAGATAAAATGATGATTTAAATATTTGGTTTTAATATAGTATTTTAAAAAAATGGGGGTTTTATAAATATGGTTTTCATTGGGATTTTCCTAAGGGTCGTAGTTTGATAAAATCTGACACAATGTTCCATTTTTAAGAAATTAGGAAATTAGTTCAAGATTGTTTTATAATAAAAATCAAAGAGGTTTTTGACATTATTTTTAATAAAATTTAGAGGATCTTGTATGATAAATGTTTTGGTATGTTTTACCTCATGTATATGATGCCCTATTTTTCTAAAGATTGTATGATTATGTGAGATTCATTTCATTGTTGCCTTTATGTCATCAACTATTTCATGATAGCATAAGATCTATAGGAGAAAACTTACCTTGGGTGGTGGGTTGGTTATATTGGATTGGGATACTTGTTAAGTTTCCTTTTTATTAGGCATATATAAACCTCAAGATACCCTTGAGATAGATGGGTTGGATTCCTTAGTTCCATATAGGAGGGCCTCATGTTTTGGACTCAGTGGTTGATGTGGGTGTTATTCCCTGTTTTATTTGATTGACAGCTCGAGATGAGTTTAGTAGTATTGTACCTAATTACATGGTGATACCTAGTATTGATCTAGGGACGGTTTGAGAAGATGTGAGATCCCTCTCTATATTTTTGAGAGGAGGATGGTGATTTTCCCTCAAGAATAACATTGGATCAATAAATTTGTGAGATATATAAACCCGGAACATAGCCCAAGGGGTAGTGTGACTTTTAGGACCAATCACTTGATGGAATGTCAATACCCATGGAAGGTGATGTATAGTATGACCTTAAAGATTGAAGTTTAGCTGGAGGATATTTTGTACTGTTGTTTTTGAGGTCACATTCATTATTTTTTCCCAGTTAGGAGGTGACTTATTTTAAATGTGGTCATCCCCATGGGAATTTAGACATAGAGAAGTGGATAATGAGGAACTAGGTGGGATTGTGTTGACCCTTGGGAAGTGATGGTAGGCTGTATGAGATAAAGACGACCCATATGTACCCAAGGACCTAGTTGAGGTAAGAAAATAGTCATGGAACACACTTGTTTATTATTGATGAATATTTTTATGTATAATTCATGTGACTGGTGTGCAGTTGAGTTTTTATAGTCATGTAGTGGGATTCATCCCTAGTGAAGATAGGTTATATAAAATGTCTAGATGATGTTTCTCTCTAGGTAGTTTGATAGATAGTTTCAATGAGGACTGATGATATTAGATGGAGCAGGGTGTGACAGTTTAGTTTTGTTATTACATGTGGTTAGGCCTATTTTTTATTTTGAATAGTTGTTTTATTAGGGGATTATTGATTTGATGGTTATTACATCATTTATTTCATATTTCCACATTACTTACACTATGAGACTTCCATTTTTGATTATGGGTGAGAGAAATGATATGATTGATGTGTCAGGTGGGTTTCGAATGTGTGAGCCTTATGGTTATAGGATATACCTTATTGATAATGATTTATTATAGTGATTTGATAGAGGTGTGGTATATATCATTGTGTCATAGTGATATGCATGTTATCAATTGCAGGAAGGTAGGTCCTGTCCTGAGTGGGTAGTATTAGCGTGTGTCATCAGGATGTGTTTCTATTCTAGTCACACTTGCATTGGTGTGGTTTGTTTGTGCATAAATGGGTTATTTTTAAGTATGGTGAGTTATACTGAGAATTTACTTAAAATATACTGATTTTTTATGCACATATACTTGATCACAACATTACTTGGTGTGTCAAGGTAAGTGGGGGACTCCTACTAGGTCATTATACTCTACCCCTACCTGTGTACAAGGTATGGGTTTAAATGTACATGGGTATTCCTTATGTTTTCTTTCATGCTTGGGTATCATCTTAGAGTCGGATGTATGGATTGGTATAGAAATGGTATTAGAGGATAAGGATTTTTAGGATTTTATCATGTGGGTTTGGTCATAGGACATTGTATTTTTACTTTTTAGTTATTATACTACATTAGTTTCTACCAGTGTGCTTGATTAACTATTATGATATATATTATGTATATTATTTTTTTCACTCTATTTATTTATTAATTCATTATGTATACCCTTAATAATTTATATTCTGTATTTTATGTATGCTATTTTATCCATGTTCAATGTCTATAGGTTTTTGTGATATCTATTATATGAATGGGATATATCAAATTTTTGGTAGATTCTTATATGAACCTTAGGGTTTAAATTTGATATAATAGTCTCCCCACAACTATTTCAAACCCTCTTCACTAGTTTTAAACCTCTAGTGTATAGGGAGGTAAACCTAAGGTCTAAATAGAATCACTGGTTTAGTCAATGTTCATGTAGTCCGGATTGGGGCATCATAGTTTAGATACAAGATCTATGAGGGGAATTAATTCTCCTATAATGTTCTCAATATGATTGGGTAAATCAATGAATTAGAGAGTCTAGGGGTCACCCTTAAGACTTGATCTTGCTACAGACTCCATTCTGTAATCATTATCAAAAAGTTTTTGATATTTTATTGTGAATTACAATATCAATGAGTTTAAAAAAAGTTTACCCAATATCCTCAATATATTGAGGATAGGTGAGCCAAATGTGTGAGTTCAATGCTCAATTAATTTATTGATAGTACAAGAGGGTAAATGTTTAAAATTAAAGAAAACTTTTTTTATTAGAAATTCCAAAAATGATTATTTGAATAGTCAGTAAAAGTATTTGAAACCTAAGGGAGAAATCAATAAGGAGGGGAATTTACATTATAGAAATCTTGGTCACTAGAGGAGGAATTTATCAGAATACCTAAAGGGTTAGAAGAAACCCAATGGATATTCCACACCATGTGTTATGTTATAGGTATCAATTCTTATATTTTGAAGGTTATATGATACCAACTATATGTTTTATAAGTGTTGTAAATATAAAGGATTTCAAAATTGATGAATAGTTGATTAATAGAGCTTAAAGTAAGTATTCAAGTGACTGAGTAAGGAGTTATTATGATGAGGAGTCAGATATGGGGATTACTTTAATTCTATAAAGGATTAGGAATAAATATTTTATATTTGCATATTGTTTTCTCTTATATGATAAGAGATATTTGTAATTAATAGTTATTTGATGAATAATACATGATGATTGATTCAAAACAAAGGGTTATGTTTGATCCAACTCTATACAATTATTAAAAAATTGACAAGGATAATTTTTTTTATTTAGGATAAAATATTTTATCCAATATATTTATTAAAATACAAGGGAAAGAGTTACCAACACCCATAGATGACATATTTAAAGGAATAAAGTATTCTTTTTGGAATATTTCTCTAAACACATATAATACCATATGGTATATGGTTGTTAATAGTTTATTTGTTAAATAATCTCACTAAAGGAAATAAGTGTTATTTCTTGAACACAAAGAAGTTTACATTTCTTAGCATGATATTTTGGAAAGAGTGTAGTTTCTAAGAGACTAGTGGGAGTATATTTTCACTTATAAAAATTTAAAATTATAACAGATAAAAAATTATACTTGTAAAAATACAAAGTGAATGCCACTTTATATCTTAAAGGATTTTATGGTATGTTGGTAAAGAATTAATATAAAGAGTTACATTTTTTTACCATGTTAATATTAAAGGGAAATTTGAAATGGAAAGGTTCTAATATGATAATGATGAATTTAGAAAGAGTTTAAGTAGAAAGAAAAAGTCATTAACATTATAACATTTGGTATTTTAAAGTAAATTATTTTGTATATTATGTTAAAATATTTGGAACATTAGGAATATGATTCCTAAGTCTCACCATTATTAAAAATAACATTCTTTATAAATGTTACTCCCTAAAAGAGTTTAATGAGAGTATTTATTAGATAGTCACATAGAGACATGGAAAGAATCACATAGTGATGCATTTAGTTCTCTCAAGTGGTCTATCATATGGGATATGATTAGATGGGTGCTTATGTGTGGTATTATTTGTATTCTTAAAGAAGTTTTATAATATATAATGCATCATGTTATATAAAAGGTTGTTTTTAATTTATCATTATATCATGTTTCATGCATATATTTCATAAAGTAAAATTATAATTGACTTCTCAAAGTATAACTTTGAGTTATCCCTAACCAATTTTTTCATGGAGTATTATAAATTGTGATGTAATGTTAAGTTTAACATGGGTATGATTTTATATAAAGATATAAAATATTCTCATGATACACAAAATGAGTTTTTTGTGCTACATATACCACCAAGTACACCACATGGATTTTCATACACTATGTCTTTGATATGCTATGAGTTCATAATTTTTATTAAATCCCTACACCTAAGGTTAGAAATATACCTAGCATGAGAAACTTTATAATTTGATACCTTTATCACTATGGCCTTTAGGCTAGGCTATAAGGGGGATGGTTGGGTATATTTTTGGTCATGTAATTGGTTAAGTATTAAATAAAAAGGTTTTTTTCCTCTCATATGAAAAGTTAGAAATATGCTCCCTTGATTGAGATACATTGAAGAGTGTATTTCTATACCTAGATAAGGTTCATATGATTTTTTTATCTATTTGGATGAGGGGAATGTTATGTGATCACCCAATTGGGTGGAAAACATGTGATTTGTTCATCTATATCATCAATATATACATGGATAATCAAGGGATAATGACTAGGATATATGATATTAAATAATTCACGTCTCATCATCACTCAAGGCAGTCACAGGTATATAGATAAATGTGTTTGATGGAGATTATTTCATATCCCTTTATATATCAAGTAGAATTTATTCTTTTATAGAGGATTAAGTTTTCTTACATTTATGAATTTATATTTTATTTCAATGCTATAAAGGGCCATGGGGTCACACTCTGTATAATGGAGATTGAGCTTTATAAAACTCAAAGAGTTGTTCTAAAAGTGTTTTAGTGTTTATCTAAATAGGATTTTTGGATGGATAATCACAAGGTGTTGCATATGATGTGATTCATGGTAAAGATGATGATAGATTTAATTTTTTTTTTAAAAAAACATGCAAAAGGATTTTTGGACAAGGTTTCATAAGATATTTTATACGATATGCTATATGGTGAAATGGAACAAAGTCTATAAGGCTATAATGAAAGTGGGATACCGATGGAGATATTACCTAAAGTATAATGTATATATGATATACATTATCATATATAATAGTGTATGATATATGGATGTCTTATGATATGATATACATATTACAAAATGCATATTTTATTCTTTTAGGGTATATCATATCTTACAATATTATGATATCGTAGCACTATTGCATTTTTCAATCATAGTTTACAATATGTATATATCATAAGGTATTGTTATGTGAAGGATCATATAATATGAGTTTCATAACAATATATGATTGATTATAGTAATTTACCATTAAAAGTAAACTATAATGACTTATCCTGATTCATGTTAGTGAAATCAAGAAGTTGATAGATTCCAAGGGACATAGAATATAGGATAACATTTAATCTATATTAGTAATTGGAATTTGTGAACATGTTTTAAATATACAATAGGATGTTTCTAAGGTGGTATATTGGGTCGTGTAGACCAGGAGTGAGTTTCATGGTTTCTGGAGGCTGGTATGTGAAGGTCAGTGGCTATAGAGGCCCATAGAGTACCTAGTCAGGGTAAACTCGATACTAAATAAAGGTTCTATAGGAAAAAACCCCCTAGATGGGGACATTAGGTGACTAATTCTAGTGTATTAGTTACTAACTGTTTCCCATTTCTATTTTTTTATAGAGGTGATTTTGGTATTTTCAAGGGTTCTCATTTTAAACCCCTTATAAGGTTCCTTGGTTTTAGCTAGTCGAATCAAGGGTGAGGTCATCTCCATATCATCATCCCCCTATCCTTCATTCTCCATTTATTCATGGTATACAAGGGTGGTTTATTTATTTTTAAGGTAGGTTTTAATCCCCTTATTACTTATCTCCTTCCCTATCAATTTATCTAATTTTTAGTGGGATGAGGCTAGGGTTTTAGTATTGATTCCACTGGAGCATTGTGGAATCGGATTAGAGTGATAGGGATTTGGTGCGTCTTGGAAATAAGAGGCTATAAGAGAAATAAAACTCATGGTTTCATGTAGTTTTAGTATAGGTAAGACACTTCCATAGTTTTTAATTGGTTTTCATTGAATTTGGATGAATTTGATCAACCAATTAATACAGGATACTGGGTATTTTATTTTCAATGGGATTGAGGGTGTTCCAAAAGTGATTAACAGCTCATTTCTTAAGGTTTATCATCATTATATCATTTATAAATCATTTAAGTGATCGATATTTGGTATGAGATTAGATGGGCTTGTCTAAGGGTGGAGCAAGGGTGCTTAAGATCATAAATCCATACTTGAGGTAGGTGGTACCTAATATTACCTTTTATATAGTTATGCATATATTATGTAGAATGTATACACAGGTAATACCTTCAGTTAATGTAATCTCCTAAGCCTATGGGCCATGTAATCTCTGAGTCTATGGGACTTTTAAAGGTTCCCACTCATCCCTTAAAAGGGGGGTTATCAAAAATCAATAAAAATTAAGGCCTTCGGGCTATTCAGGCTATACACAGGTAAGTGGGAATAGGAGATTAGAGATGGAACTATGGGTGAGTATACTTATGTGAGGTGGGAATAGTTACTTGGTTGGGCTCTTAGTAAGTCCTTATGGGTTATTCAATTGCTAAGTAGTCTTTGGGGGTTTTTTCTCCTAAGAGAGAGGCATGATTATAGTGAATTAGAACTGAGGTTGGTATCTATTATTGAGATATGTAACAATTGTACTAGAGAGGTATTATTTTTTATATGATGCTCATTTGTATCAATTTTAGGGGTGAGAATATGGATTTTCATGGTATGATATGCATGGTATGTGTTCATAAGTGATTATGTAAGGGTAACCTAGTATGTATCTAAATATATTTTCCCTTGATGTTTAATGATGGGTACAAATTATTGTGATTATGGAAAGTCCTTTAAACCTCATGTGTTGAATACATGACCACCAGGGGTTATGTTGTCTTGGTAAGTGACTTGATACTTAGGGGATGGAACTATGAGGGGTTTCATTATCCCTAGAATGAGTTTTGATCTTGGTATATTATCCTTGAGTGTTATTTGATGTTGGAAACTCATGTATTGGTTAGGTTTATGGGTGACATATACTTTATATTGGAACTAAATATGAGAAGTACCATTATGGATCGACCCTTCTGTGATGGGAATGGTATAGGAACCTATGTCATGCTGATGAATTACAGGATTTAAATGTTCAATTTAGATATAATAAACTCTAACAAATGAGTAATTGATAAGTGTAATGGTTTTTATGAACCAATAACTAGGGTGAGAAACTATTTACCATGGGTATGACTATATGTGGTGATGTTATGGGTTGGATGTGTAGATAACCAACCTAATGTGTGTGCATTTTGAGGTTTAGATTGAATACCATTCATGTTTGTTTCCTTTTGTGAATGATATATCACTAACATTCATGAAGATACATTTTGAGAAGGGTTTTATATGGTATGAAATTGTTTTTGGGAGTATGTGATCACATGGGTTGATACAGTTGGGTGTAATTCCAACTAGGGATACAAATTGGTTTGTGCTTGGGTGTAATGCCAACCAAGGATTATGTTTGGTATGTGGTTGGGTGTAATTCCAACCTAAGAAATTGTTTATCATATGGTTGGGTGTAATTCCAACCTGAAGATGGTTGTGATGTAGACTGTATGTGATGCCTCCTTAGATAGTTGTGATGTGGGTTGGATGTGATGGCTACTAAGATGGTTGTGATGCGGGTTAGACACAATGCCTCCTAAGATGGTTGTGACACATGTTGTACGTGATAACTCCTAAGACACATAATGATTACAAGTGGGATTTACTAAAACCTAGGCAAAGATATAATTCCTGATTTGGATGTACTACCATCTAATTATTGAGATAAGTTACCCAGTAAGCAGACAAGCCTTTACTAAAGAACAACCTAAGTGATGGCACCCCACTCCCTTGACTTTTCTATCACTATATGCATCTCCCTATCTCTTAGGGTTTCCAGTGCACTTATTTAATAGTTAGGTGATATTTTATATTCCTCTCAGTCACTCATTCCTTGTATCTCATCATGGGTTTCCCCTTACGTCTCTTTCTTTCTCTAGGGTCGTGACTCCTTCTTTCAGGACTTCAGCCACATACAACAAATGATCTTCTGACTGGATCTACCATGTCTAACCCCATTTTGTCTTGTTTTTAATTCTTCAAGGTGTTTTGGGATGTTCTCATGATTGTGGTCAATTTATTATTTCTTGGTTTGTGGGGATGTTTATGTTTAGGTTCTCTAGTTCTCTATACACCCATAGATCACTGTTGAGGCCCTTATACAGTTAAACCTCTACTCTTACTTCTAGATTTATTTTATTAGTCTCCATTTCATTCTAATATAGTGGATTTCAGGGGGGTTTTGGGATGTTTTTGTTGGGATTTCACCTTTTTTCTTAGAGACATGACCCTCATTGGTTTTTCTTATTCCTTAAGGTTTCAGTTTTGGTCTTGGTTGTGTTTTAGTACTTTTCTATTTTATGGTGGTATTTCGATCATGGTGGTGTGGTTATAGATTAAATTTAATTTGGACTAGAATAGTATTGGTTCTATTGATGGTTTAGGGTATTATATATTGGTCATTATTTTCCCTGGTCATTCATAATTTTTTTGCAGTTTTTGGCCAATAATGATGACATTGATTGGTGACGATTTCTCAGCTCATTTATAATGTAATTTTGGTTTTGCTATTTTTTTCATGAAGGATGGGATTGTTTTCAGTTTGGTGCGGTCATCAGTGATAGTGAATATGGTGGAATGGAGGGTCATTTTATTGGTGCTTATATGATTTATTGTTGTTATTTTTCTTTATTTTTGAGAAGCCATGGTTTTATAAAAATTATTCATATTTTATACTTTGGTTGGAGATTGTAGCTCCATCAGTGATGGGATTGGCATTAATAGCGGTGGTTAGTTTCATGATGAAACTGGAAGATGACACAACATTAGGTGATATGGGCGGTGTAAATATTGATGCCTCCTTGAGTTTCATGTTCTGAGGAACATGATATGGATTTGGTTTTCATTTATGAATTTTTAATCTTTTTGATCCACTTTGGTTCATTTTAAAATCAAAAAATATAGTTTGGAGGAAGCATACAATCCTTTTTATGTAACAACATTGATATATCTTAATCCAACATTAACTGAAATAGTTATGAGTCAACTAACATGATGTCTTGTTGAGTAACTTTAGTATAATAGGTGTATTTCATATGATGTTATATATTCATTTTCATTTAGTACATGAGTGAATATATATACTAGTTTTTATTAGGGACACCATTTTTTGGGGGCCTACTAAGTTTTATGATCACACTTGACATTGTTAATTTGGTTCATGGGTAGATATCATGGTTGACATACTAGTTTAGGCAATAGACCAATTATAAATAAATAAGATAGTGGAGCCCTACATGGTTATAGATATAGGTTTGAGGCAATTATAAGGATATTGGTTGAGACTCCTTTATTTTTTTTATTCCTATACAATATATGACTGGACCTTGGGTGGTCATGCACCTATTTTATGTTTATATGAATTTCACACACACACACATATATATATTATTATAACATGGATATATTACCAATATGGTTTTCTTTCCACAATAATTATATATGCTACCCTCTAATGTTATACCTATTATGAATAGTTATATTACTGGTTTTTATTATTTACAATGATATTATAGGGTATAGTCTCCCCATATGATTTATTATACCTTCACTACTAGTCAATAACCACTAACATAAGGGAAGAAATTCCTGAGTTTACATGATTCTCCCAGTCCGGTTACTATTGCATGGGATGGGTTAGGGATGTTATAAGTTGTATCAGATCATTTTACTTCTTTGAATTATTGTTTTGGATATGGTAGATAAATATAGGACTGGTCAAAACTAGGGATTCAAACTATGTCTTGTGTATGGACAACACTTTCACAAGATGAAATCCTAGTTACCAGAGAGGTGGGATTGATGTTTTTAGTTTTTGATGTTATAGTTAGGTTGATTATTTCCAATATGTTTTGTTTTATTTATTTATGGTTTTTCTATTATCCTAGAGTGCAAATCAGTGTGAGTTCATGTTTTATATTTTACACATAGGATTAACATGAAATTTATGTTCTTGTATATGATTGATGATCTAGTCATAAAGAGATTTTAATTGTTTAAAATGTCAAAAAAATATGTTATCTTCCCATAAAATTTATTGGTTCCATTATACTCAATTGTACCATGGGTGATGGTTATTATTCTGTATATGATAAATAGTTATGTGGATCTATGTGCACGTGACACTAGGACCAAGAGTGGGTAGGTTATGTTAGATTCATGATTGAGTGATTTGGAACCTTTATATCATAGTGTGTGTGTGGATTGGTGAGGCATATTTTATGTTACTTTATTATTTTTATGATAATATGAGTTAATGATAACCCTAGAGTAAATATTATGGTTTTGGGAATAAAAAATGTTGATGAGATCCCTAGGATGGGAATTGAAATATGAGTTTTCTTGATGTTTAGATACAGAAGCATCAGGGGTGTTTCATGAGTTGTAAACTACTAGGAAATGGTCCATAGAATAAGTGGGAGGGTCTAGTGATGATTATTTATTAATTAGGATGTTAGTGAGTTGAGGTATGTTAAAAAAATAGTAGGGCGTATTTCCTACTATTGTTGAGATGTGATGTGATATGTGAGGGTATCCCAAGAGATTATGTTTTATCCTAGGAATATATATACCTTAGATTTGGGTATCATGGTAGATGATTTATGTTATAGAGATTATGTGTGGGAGGTGTGATCAAGCATACGGTATAGGCATGTGCATGGTTCCTTAGTTATATATAATAAATGAAGTTGTGGATGGTCCATCATGTGAGGAATGTGTTTGGCATGCATGGGAGGCATGACCAGGTGTTTTATTAGGCATGTGAGCCTAGGAATAATGAAATAGAAATAATTTTTATATGAATCAAGTGGTATGAAGTAGTGATACTAGGGTATATTCTTTCTAGGTTTTGTGATTTGGAAAACAATGGAGTAACGATGACCATTATGAGTGGTTCATTGAATACTCTCTCACCTAGGAATAAGATAGTGATGGTTTACCCAAAATATAAGGTATGTGGGATGGTATGGACTAGGATTTACCTTAGATAATTATCTTATTGTTTTTTAGGAGTGAAAAACCTAGAAAGAAACAAGTGACACATCTATGGGTGGATTTTAGAGAAATATTTGAGATCAGTAGGTTGTGTTGTCAAGGTCATGTGACTCTCGGGGTTAGGTTACATTGACAATTTATGATGAATAATGGTAGTATATTATTCCTCCCCTATACATTGGTTAGGATAATGGTAGAATATTTAGTCCCTATAGATCATATGGGAGTATTATCTTGGGGGGAACTTATATTTCATGATGGGGTTAAATACTCCTTACTTTTCCCTGACTACTTAGAGTTAGGTCATGGGGTGCCAATGGAATTTAGTGATTAATCTCACTTGGGTTGTGATAAAGTGTGATGTGATGGTAGAAAGGTGTGGCATGACTTGTCTTGGATGATTAATAGTTAAGGGTGTTGGCCTTTGATGTTGTATTGTGCCTTTTTTCAAATAAAGGATTGTGATAGGGATAGCCAGATGTGGTTAATGAGTGATAACTAGTGAATTTTCATATGACTAGTGCATGAGATGAGGTTTATATAGAGTAATAGTGAAATGGTTGGGGGTTTATGATAATTATGATCACACTATAATGTAAAAATCATATGAATGATGAGTTATAACCTTTTATAGAATTTAGAATGCAGTGCAATGACTGTTGGGCCTTATGAGATTTTGAGTGGCCAAGTGGCTTGGCACGACTGCTAAGAAATGGGGATAGTTCCTTAATAATGGTGAGTTAGGAATTGATGAGATGGTTAATGGTTATCGGGGTTAGTGTGTGGTTTTTGGATAATTAGAACATGAGAGTTGTGTGATAGTAATTCGGTAGAGACTAGATGTTGTGACATTGATTCATCACTGAAATTAAGAAGATATGGCCTAGAGAACTATAATATCAAAGGACCTCAAGTGAGGCTAATGGGTGGATTTATTGGGGTATTAAAAGAGGTAATTGTGAGAATCAGTTTTCAAATTATGATTTTATATGATCATTTTGATGCTCATATATTGATGATAAGGGAAATCCAATTATAAGGAGAACACCATAGATGGTCTGAGTGTGTGATGATCATTTCAAGAATTCTTGTTAAACACTTTGAGAGGTGTATTGGTAGACCTAGCTCAAAAATGGTTACAATTTTTTATCAGTTCTTGGATACAAGTGAAAGGGTTATGATGTTGGAGGGGGTTCCATACCCAAATATGAGTATTTATGTGGACCATGTATAATAAATGTGTTCGATAACTACCAGAAATCATATTTTGGGTCATGAACCAGTAGGGTGGTCGTTTTATGTATGGATATGATTCTGGGGAAGTGAATAAGTATGTGTAGTGAAGAAGGGAATCATGATATTTTTTAAATTTGGATTTGAGTTTGATGGTTTGAGGCTATATGTTATAATGGTTCTTTGGTATAGTTTCAAGATGGTGATGATCTATCTTGGACCCATGAAATAAATAATTGGGGTATGAAATTATTGAATGGGAATTCATGAATATTTTTGGGATCAAGACATCATTTTAGAGTTGGAAGATTAGTCAGAACCATGGTATACATGTTATTGGCTTTTCATAGATAGATAGTGCGGAGGGGTAAAGACTATCACATTTCACATGTGATCAAGTAGGACGAATTGGATATAGATTTATGTGTATTTTTCAAAGGATTAAAATTATTTATGATGAGACAGGGTGAGATGAATTTTATGTGTTGGGAAGTATCACTAGTTCAGATTTCGTATTAGAAAAACCATAGCTATAGGGTGATTAGAAATTAGAATGTGCATATGATATTGGTGACTGGAGTGGTTCACATGAGATAAAAATTGATACTTTTGGGGGATGAGAAGTGTTATGGTGGGGAGGTTGTAATGAACTATCTTGGTTTATGTTAGTGTAATTGATAATTCATCAGATTCTAAGGGACATGAAACATGGTTTGATTTGAATTTTGAATTTATATATCAAATTAGCAATTATGGACATGTTTGAAATGGCTAAGATGATGTTTTGAGGTGTTAGATCAGGTGGTGGAGGCCTTAAGTGATTTTTAGGGGATATAAAGATATTAAATTAAAGTTTGGTGGCTGTAGAGGGCTATTGGGTACCTGGTTAGGGTGCATCAGGTACCAAGTGAAGGTTCCAAAAGTATTAAACCCTCTGGTTTGGGCCATTGGGTGGCTTATTCCTTACATCGGGTACCCAGTGGAGCATTGAGTGGTTAGTGTTGGTGGACTAGGCACCTAGTACTACCCAAATATATTTTTATGGAGATAATTTTATTCTTTTGAGGTGTTCTCATTTTAAACCCCTTATGAGTTCTCTTGGTTTCAACTAGCTAAATCAAGAGGTAGGTGATTACTTAGTGATTTACTATTCCTTTCCACCCTTATACCACTGTGTTAAAATAATTTTGTATTGAAAATTAAAAATATAATAAAAAATTACACTTCACATTTGATTTAATTAGTTAATTTGTTTCATAGTAAAAATGGGTAATTTTACTTGTTTGGATTATTTTTTTATAGGAAGAGGTGATTTTAAGGGTCCAGGATGAAGTAGAAGAAGAATGGTCCAAATTACATGGAATCCCAAGAACATATGTCAATTATTTCACATAATTTTAGGAATATGTCTGTCCAATTAGGATGAAATTTTGTGATCTGATCCAAATCTCAGTGGGGTACAACTCTTCTGAAGAAAATAATTCCTAATTCATCTATATGTGGCCCAACTGAACTAATATGTCCATGAAACTGAATCTTTTTGAAATTAATATTTTTGTTCAGTATTTTGATAATTTCTCCCTATCTAAATTTCCATTAACCACAAAATTTATAAATTTACATTAAATATGAAAAAGAAAAACTATCATCTTTTTTTAAAGTTGATATTATGGTGTTTACCTATCCAAAACCAAGACACATGTGGTATCTTAAAATTTGGGTGCCCAAAACCACCTTCCACTTTTCCTATAAAAGGGAACCTCATTTTCGAGCTCAAAAAAGGAGTGAAGTGATGAAATTTTGGAGTTCAAATGGAGTCCCCTCATCACCTTGGATGTTTTGTTCTCTTTATTCTCATAAGGAGAGCTTAAATGAAGAAGGGTATCCACTCGATCCTCCTCCTACTCTCAATGGAAAGATAAATAGTGGGAGGTCATTGTAAGGAAGATACACACTTGTAAAGGGAGTTATAATACTTTTTTTCTACTGGTTTGGTGTAATTTTGTATTGAATATATTTAATTTATTTTTATATTGGAATGTTTATTATTTGAATACAATGTTTTTATATTATTTAAGGGAAAAAATTATTTCAAAACCGACTGGATTTAGATTTTAAGTGGGAATCTTGTGTTGTTCTAATTAGACAACACAATGGTCCTTTTTTATCTAAAATATACTTGATATCTCAATTTTATTTAACATAAATCATTCTATATATAAGTTAAAACCATTGACAAAGTTATTATCATGTCAAGGGTTAGTTTTAGGTGCACCACTCTAAAGGGAAATAAGGGGAACCAAGATCTCATTTACCCGCAACCAAATAATTTCAATAAACCTAATGTTATTTTCAGAACTATGAACTTTACATTGTTTATAGTAATATTGAAATTATCATAATATTCTATATATTTAAAAGACCTATTTTTTAACCATTAAACTCTTTAGTTAAGTTTATTTACTTATAAATGTTTAAACCCACTGATTTTCTATTTTGTTTTTGAAAAAATTATTAAAAATTCACACTCTAAATTCATTAATTATTATAGAGAGATGAAATAGGGTATGATTTATACTATATTTAATCATCCAAAACTAATTCAATTTAATGTTTCATTACAATAAGGTCAAATTTGGGCACTATTGTTGAGGATCACTTCGGTTTTTAATATGTGTTTTTTATAATAATTTTGTGTATTTTATAAAAATTTGTTTATTTATCTCTTTGACTTTATATATAAGTAGTGTTCTAACATATTTTTTGTTTTCAGGGTTTTTTCATGATGCGTTATTAATCAGGTGAACTACCACCATTCAAGCCTAAAAACAAAAGTATTATTCATCATCAACTATAATACACACAAAGAAATCCTTTAAAAGAGGATACACAACCCACTGTAGATCTTCTAAACCCTTATTCTTGTTCTTCTTCTTCTAAAAAAACATTGAAATTGAAATAAAAATACATAACATAGATGAAAATAATTGGATATTAAAATATCTCACTTCACTAGATGTTAATATTTTACCCACTTATGTTTAAATAAAAGGAAAAGCACTAAACTTTGAACTAAAATGTGGTCTAATTCACTTATTACCAAAATTTCATGAACTTACTAGAGAAGAATCAAATAATCATTTAAAGGAATATCATATTGTATATTCAATATTAAAACATGATAATGTGGATTAATAACATGTAAAACTTAGGTATTTTTTATTATCTTTATAAGACATAAAAAATTTTGGTTTTATTATGTTAACTCCCCAAGTAGAGGTTGGGTGGTCATGAAATACCTTTTTCTTGAAAAAAATTTCCTAGCCTTTAGAACTACAATAATATGGAAATAATTTTGTGAAATAAGAAAATCTCAAGGGGAAACACTTCTTGAATATTGGGAATGATTTAAAATTTTATGTTCAACTCATCCACACCACCAAATAAGTGATAAAATATTAATACAATACTTTCATGAAGGTTTAATTACTATTGAATAAAATATGATTGATGTTGTTATATGTGGTGAACTAGTTGAAAAGACCCTAATTTTTGTGAGGACCCTCATGAAACCATTGCACCAAATGTGAAATTTTTTTATTCAAGGTCCAATGTACCTATTCATGGCGTCCATTGGGTGAAAAGTTTTGAGTTTGAGAAGAAGGAAGATATGAAGTTTGAAGAGGAAAGTACCCTTATATGATAGATTAATCTTTACCAAGGAAAATCCCAACCACCTCCTCCTATTAATTATGGTATCCATGCCACTAAAACCCATTATTTAAACTAATTAACTCAATTGATATACCCCTCTGAGAGTTGTAAGGAAATATTCTTCGGCCACCCCTATAACCAATCCACTAGGATAGAACCATATTATCCATCCAATTATAGATGAAAAAATAACTAATACTATAGAAAATGGGTAATTATAACCAACATTAATAGTCTTGGGACCACCATGGGTAGGGTAGTAAACCCGAACCATAATAAAAAAATCTTCAATCACCACAAAGGACTTTCCAATAGCCCCTCCAAAACCTAAACCTAAAATTGAGGACATGATGAAGCTAATGGATGAAAATAATCTCTAATTCTATCAAACCACCTACGAATCCATACAAGACCTAAAAACTCAATTAGTCTAACTAGTCAACTTGGTTGGTGAAATACAAAGTCTAGGGTTGGGTAAAATACCTTCTAAACCACTAGTAAACCCTATGTAAAAGAGAAATTTCAATTACATAACCATTTGAAGTTTTAAAAAACTTATATTCCAAATGGACCCTCCATTAAATTCAAAACCTCATAAGGAAACCACCATTCCAACCATTGAAAATGATCCAAATGGGGAAAACCCTTGTCCTGAGAGAAACCCAAAAAAAATAAATAGAGTATCTTTTGAGGATTCACCTAGAAAAACTATTCCTCCTACATTCATACAAAGGGCCACTCAATAAAGGAAAGCAATAGAAACTTAACTTGATAAGGAAATTTTAGAAACATTTTAAAATTGTAGGTCAATATTCCCTTTATTGATGTCATGAAGAAAATTACACAATACTCCATGTTTATAAAGGATATGTGTACACAACGAAGGTGAATTCATGTGATGAAAAGGTGATATTGGGGAGGAACTTATCAGCATTGATAGAGCCACATTTTCTAACCAAATTCAGTGGTTGTAGAACATTCTTGATTCAATGCATTATAAGAGAGTATTTATTTTATAATGTTATTCTTGATTTGGGTGCTTTTATAAATATTATTACTCACTCTATTTTCTCTTCATTATAGGTTAGGGTACTAAATCACATTGTAATAGTCATTCAACTGGAAAAAAAAATTTCCACACACCCCACTGGTGCATTAGAGGATATTATTGTGAGGGTTAAAATTTATTTTTTCTTACTTATTTTTATGTGCTTAAAATGGAATATTATAGGATAAATGTAAATTATATAATAATATTAATCATACCTTTCTTGATAACAAACAAAACCACAATTAATGACAATAATGGTACATTATCTATATATTTTGGTGGTGAAATTTTCCATTTCATCATCCTTGAAGCCACGAAACACCCCTCAAAAGAGCATTCCTCTCCTTCATTTAATTTTATTGATGTGCTCCCTTTCCCAAAAGAAAATTATCTTATTTAACCTAATACCCCATTTTATTATTCATCATTAATAGAAATTCTAGGCAATGAATCATTCATTTAATGTTTTAATTCTCTATAAAAATTTCATGCATGTTTTTTAATTGATGATTTCTTATACACGGAGGACACTATAACCATTTATGACTCTATGTGGCTGTGAAAACTTAATCCTCATGTGAGGATGTTATCATTGAGTAGATAAATGATATAATTGACCCCATTTCTCATTCACCCCCATCAATCCAGAATCCCCCAAATTGGAACTTAAACCACAACATAAAAATTTAAAATATTCATCTCTTGAGAATGAAAAAAATTTTCCTTTTGAAATTTATAGTTCACTCTCTCTTGAGCATGAATTGTGTTTACTTAACCTATTTAGAGAGTACAAACAATAATTAGGATGTATAATTATTAACTTTCCCAGTATTATCCCATTAATTTGTATGCATCATATATTATTAAATGATGAGGCTAAACCAGTGAGGCAGACACAATTCTAGATGAAACAATATCTACATGATGTCATTAAAAAGGAGGTAGAAAAATTATTGGTTATTAAAATAATTTAGCCCATATATAATATCCAATGATTCAGTCTAGTGTAGGTAGTTTCTAAGAAAAATGGTCTTACAATAATCAAAAATTAAAATAATGAATTGGTTTTAACTCGTGTATAGAATAGTTAGGGTATCTCTATAGATTATATCTAACTAAACTAGTACACTATGAAGGACCATTTATAATTTTCATTCATTGACCACATGCTAAAGAGTATAGCAGGTAAGTCTCACTACTATTTCTTTGATGGGTATTCTGGATACTTTCAAATCCATATTTCCCCGATGATCAGGAAAATATAGCCTAAACTTGGTCCTTTGTAAAAAATTATTATAGAAGGATTCCATTTGGTTTGTGAAATGAACCAAGTACTATCCAATTATGTATGGTTAGTATTTTTTTTTATTATTTATAGAATGAAATGGAAGTATTCATGGATGATTTCACTATTTATGGTTCATATTTCGATGAATGTTTAAGTATTATAGTTTTCGTCATTCATCATTATATTAAAAATAATCTTTTATTAAATTATGAGTAATTTTATTTTATGGTGAGACAAGGGATAGTGCTTGGAAATTTCATTTTTGGGGATGGTATACAAGTTTAAAAATCAAAATTTGATGTCATTTCTTGCCAACCATTCCCTAAAAATGCATGAGACATGCATTATTTCTTAGGTAATGTGGGATTTTATCACCATTTCATTTGTTAATTTAGAAATATTTCACCCCTATCCCAGTTAATAAAAAAATAAAAAATATGTATTTTATAAAAAACTATGAGGATTATTTTAACAAATTAAAATAGAGTCTCACATAACCCCATGTAATCTAACCACTTCAATGGAATTTATCATTTGATATCACATGTGATGCTTACATCTATGTAGGTGGGAAAATATTATCACAACATGTCAGTAGAGATCCACATGTAATTGATTATGCCTCACATAGACTGGACCCTACCTAATAAAACTACATCACAAATTGGAAATAATTCCTTGCCATTTTGTTTTCCTTGGATAAATTTAGGTCATAAATTTTAGGGTAAAAAGTAATTTTGTTCTTTGACCATATAGGTATTTGAAATCTCCTAAAGAAACCTTTAGCAAAACCATGTATCATTCATTGAATTATCCATCTTCAAGAATTTAATTTAGAAATTAGGGATAAAAAGAAGCAGTTAATGTGGTGGATAAACATATCAGTAGGATCCCCTCATCATCAAACATTGACTCATCCCCCTATTTAACTATAAATGAAATGTTTCCTGATGAGAAATTATATCAAGTGAAAGTTGATATTACTAGGTATTCTAACATTGTAAATTATTTGGCATCATTTTATATTATTACTGATTTTAATAAAAACCAAAACAATCATATAAAACATGAGTCTTGTTGGTACATTTGGGATGAACCCTAAATTTGGCACCCATTTAGTAATCAATTCATCAGGTTTTGTTTTCCTGATAACAAGTCTCACTCCATCCATAGGTTTTTTTCACACCCTTGCATGTTGGGGACACTTTGGTCCCCAATGGACTACTCAAAATTTCCTCCATTTTAGTCTCTTTTGGACGATACTATTTTGGTATTCCCATGATTTTTAGAGCTTTTAATCATTGTCAAAGTATGGGTAATGTCTCTAAAAGAAATAAAATTCCAAAAAACCCTTAATCTTTCATGATATTTTTTATGTTTGGGGCATTGAATTTATAGGTCCATTTCCTAATTCATTTTTAAACTTTTGCATTCTTATGACCATGGATTATGCATCAAAATAGGTAAAGGTATGAACTAAAATGATTGATGATTCAAAAATAGTTGTGTAATTTTTGAGAACCCATATTTTCTATAGATTTGGATTTCCTAGGTTTATAATCAGTGACCAAGGTTCTCATTTTTTCAATAGAACAAGTCGATAACTTTTTTTATCAATATGGGTTTGGGCATTAAGTTTTCTTTCATATCACCCCCAAACTAATAGTCAAGCCTAGGTGTTAAATAGAGAGGTCAATCACATTTTTAAAAAAATAGTTCAATGAAACTGAAAAGATATAAGTTTTATAATAAATGGTGCTTTGTGTGGTTATCGTATCACCTTCAAAACTCTCATTGACATGTCACCTTATCAGATTATTTTCGAAAAGAGTTGTCACCTCCCTATTGTGATAGAGAGCTAGGACTACTGGGGTGTTAAACAATGTAATTATAATATTTTTGGTTTAGGTTCTCTAAAGAAGTTTCATATTCATGAGCATGAGAAAATGTAAAGAGACTCATATGAGAAATCCTGAATCTATAAGTAGAGAACCAAGGCTACCCATGACCACCTTATCCTACATCATCAATTCCATATAGAGAAAAAGGTCCTACTTTACAATTTAAGGTTGAAGTTTCACCCGAGTAAGCTTCATTACCTCTAGTTTGACCCATAGACTATGACTAATTTTCATCCTTTAAGTGTTATGTAGGTTCAAAATGAAGAAACAAAACAAACATTCACTGTTAATGGGTAGCGAATGAATCACTTTTATAAAACCATTTTGGAGTAACCAATAGAGGAGCTCCATCTTTGAGAAGTTACATATCAATTACATCCACTAGGTTATATCCTTCCTTCCCACATTCTCTTTTATTATGGTGAGAAAACAGCACACTCTCAGTGTGTGTGTGTGTGTGTGTATGGGGGGGGGGTACACTTCTGGGTTAGTTAGGATTTTCATAATCTTTCTTATTTTTATTCTTTTTTCTTACTGAATTTTATTTTTACTTTCCCCTAATTTTTTGAGATTATTAGTAATTTTTTTCATATTTCTTATTTTTTCTCTTTTTAGCTTCCTATTTAATAGCTCAAGATTTTTAGAAAAATCATTATGTTTTATAGAATATTAGAAACACCACATCAAGCTTAAATGAACAACTAAATATTTTTATTTAAATGTGACCATTATAACCTTACCGTAAAATTAGTGGGAATGAATAGTATTAATGGATTTATGAAATATATATTGGTCATACTCATTTCTAATATATTAATTATTATTTTTTAAATAATCACTAGTTTTTTAGAAATGTATTTTATTACTTTTTATGTAAAAAATAATATAATTAATTTATGGAGCTTTTAGAAAAATTATTTGATAAAATTAACTTCATTTTTTAATCATCATATCAAAATTTCTCTATGGTTAAATTTTGATAATTTTCTCAAAAGTTCAGTTTTTCAATGAATAGTAAAAAATACCGATTTTTATTATATTTTTCAAGTATTTAAAATTTAAAATTATTTTTTTAATTATTTTTAAATTTTAATTGTTTAATTTTTTTTAGAATATTCCAATTATGGTTTTTGAAATGTATTTTATACTTGAATTTAGTATAAAAACATTTTTTCTGAAAAACTATTTTTTCCTTGTGTTTTTTCAGTTTAATTTTAAATTGAATTCTGTAACATTTGTGTTTTGAATTTTGAAAAAATTATTCCATATTTGGATTCATAAGGTCCAAAATTTTTAAATAGTTCCCTTTTATTTTGTCCAAAATGAATAGTAACTATGATAACTTTTGTTACCACAATAAATAGTAAATTTGTTAATTTAGGTTTAAAATAAAATGATAAGGACTGTAAAATGGCCCTGGAACTTGATCCAATTTTATTGGATGAATTATATTTAACCATAATAATCCAAATATAGAAATTATTACCTTTTTAAGCCACTTGGGTAAGAGTGTGACATTTATAATATTTTATTTAAAGAAAAATCAAAGATGTCATACTCATACTTTTAATAACTATAACATTTTTAATATAGGTTTATTCAGAAGATATATTATACTATAAATATTAATTTTAAATATAAAATATTTTTATAAATCATGAAATTTTAATTTTAATTTTTAGTGAATAACTAATTACCTAAAATGCTCAAACAATATTGATGCAATAATTATTTTATTAATAGAAATATCAAATAAATAATATTAAAAATACTAAAATAAATATAATTTGAGATAATTAATGTTATATTTTTTTATATATTAACTTAAAATGTTATGGATATAATAAAATAGTTTATTATAATTATAATTGTTATCTAAATATTATTAAAGTCAAAATAATGAATAGTCCTTAAAATTGACATTAAGAATATTTAATAGTAAATAATATTTTATTAAATAATATAAAATTCATAAAAATATTAAATTTGTCAAAATAAATTATTTAAGGTTTAAAATGTCATCAATTATCCATTTATGGGTTTTTTCATTTTATAGTAACTATATGAATGCTTAAAGATTAAAAATGCATGTTGTCACGATTAGAGTTAAAAGGATTAAATAAAGAATAAAACCAAAAGATAAGGGTATAACTATGATCTAAATTTGTATAAAAAATTAAAAAATGAATATTATTCTACCCTTATCACCTTAGTCTAGAATTATATTAGTTTAATAGACACTTTTCCATGAAAATGACTTATATATTACTTAAATCATAGATTGTTACGAAATGTCACTCTCTTTGTATTTAATATCTTTTACATGTCCACATAGGGATAAAATGAAGATATGAATGATATTAAATGAATATTTTTATCTTAATAAAATTATTTTCAATATAGAAATTTATTTTAAATTTTTATAAATTATATTATTACCTTTAATGATTTTCAAATGCTAATATAGTATTTATTTAATTGACAAAACAATAAAATAAATGTTTATGAAAATATTAATTTTGAGATCATTTGAGTGATTTAATGAAAAAATTGGATTTTATAGATCCATATGACATATTATAGTGGTTTTAAATCATTATATTTTAATTTCCCTTTGTATTGATGTATTTGAAGTCAAAGTAAATAAATAGTGTCGGAAGTGACATTAATGATAATTTATCAAAATATTATTTTATTAAATTATTTAAAAATCATAAAAATATTTAATAAATAAAAAGTGATTATAATAAAGTCTAAAATTTCATAAATGGTCCATTTATGGAAAATTTATATCATATAAGTAAAAATTATAACCATTTAATATTAAAAAAGTTATCACCACAATTAAAACTAAAATAGGTCAATTAAGGGTTAATCAAAATGATAATGTTTAAAATAAATAAAAACATGTATAATTTTTTTATTAATGCGATTAAAACCATATAATATCTTATATTATAATCCTTGTACATTTTCTTGAATTTGGATAGAAAATTAATTTATTATAAATTAATATTTTGAGAAATTTTAAAAGTGCTTCTCACCTCCATTATAAAAAGATACATCATACCTAAATTATTTACAACACATAAAGCCTTATATCTCGACCATAACCTAAAAATTTATATTCTTCACTTACCTAGACACATTATAGAGGTTTTTGAATTCTTAAAATACCAAACCTAGAGCCCTTTAAAGGAGAACTAATGGAGATATTTTGAAGAAGAGGTAATAGCTCTAACCGATGACTTTCTTTTTATACCATTCCTTACCTCATATAAATATATGATTTTTATCATAAAATAAAAACTTAAATATCCTAAATATGATTAAATTTTATTATTATTATAAAAAACCATCATACAACCTCTTTCCCATCAAAAAATAAATGGATGTATCGCTCATACGTACGACTTACCATCTCTACATAGCGATGAAATTCATTTTAATCACCATATTTTATGGATGGGTATTATGATGGGTTTAATGAATATATATGATATATATATGATATAATAATGATTCTATGAATATTAATTACCCTTATTTCATTCTATCAATTGAAAAATAAAAATAGTGTTTATGTATACGTACGACCTGTCGTCTCCACGAACAGTGTAATTCATTTTCTATTTCTATTTTTTATGAATGAATATAAATATGTATATAATTATTATATATGATTTTTATAACAATTTTAAAAATATTTAAATTATGATACCAAGTTCAAAGTATAATGACCAAGACTTCTGAATCAAAACAATCTTGGAAAACAAAGTCTTAATCACCCTAAACAGTGATTTTAATAACAAATTATTAATAAATGGGTGATAAGATGATTTAAATAAATCATAAAAATGAATGATAAATATATGGTTATGGAATATATTTATAATAAATATATATTTATTATATAGTTGGTTTGAATGTGAATAAATAAAGGAAAGACTTGAAGTAAGGGATTTCTTAACTCAGTTTTCTTTCATTAGGTTATACATCTACTTTATTGATTTTATTATGCCAAGATTATGTGTGGAATAATTGTTGATTGATTTATATTTTATTTCCACTTATATTTTTGTGAATATACTTATGTTACACATAATAACCCCATTGATTAATTCTCACCTTGATGATACGAACTTTGTAAGGGAATTCTTAACTCAATTTCCATTCATTGGGTTAAACAACCATTTCATTGATTATTTCATGATATGATTATGTATAAAAGGATTTTTTATTAAATTATTTTGTTGTATTTCTACCAATTTTATACAGATTTATAGAAAATTCACACAATCTATTCCTTTAATTAATTCTCACTTCAATGATATGATATTTGTAAAGGTTTATTTCATAATCTCATCATTATTATAGATTGTTTATGTTTACATCTCCATTAGAAAAAAAAAATATCTTCCATGTCCATGTTTTTTAAATGTTTTCAAAAAGGTTTTTACTATTCTCCTACAATTATTTAAAATCATTTTTACCAAATATTTACTTTTTACAAAATGGTTTGAAAAGAATATTTTTCTCATTTTCTAAATGGGGTTCTTTGTGATTTCTCCAAAAAATACGAAAGGAATGTTCTTTTAACTTATATAGCATGAATTTTTTCCCCAATTTCATGACACCTTAATGTCTTGAAAAATAATTTACATGATTAAAAGGATATTTTCAAATAAAGTGTTTTCTTTTATAATTTCATGAGTTTATAAAATAAATAATTATTTCAAAAATAGAAAGTATATTTTCCTAAATAATTAATTCAAGTGTTCTTTCAAAACCATTTTTCATATAAGATAACATTATTTTATGTTACTTATGCTTTAATAGGGAAATAGTTTAAGGATAATATATGTATTCTTTCTATGGTTGGTTTATCTTTATGATGAAATGATGTTTATGAAACTCATTTCTTTTTTATGGGTTCTGATATAATGAATGATTTATATTTATGTGGAACTCATATGCATGAACATGTTATGATGGGTGCACACAGATAGTGCTCCAATGCATTGGGTAATGTTTAGTCTCATGATACTTCATGTTTAGGATATGGAGTAAACCTAGTTGCTTTATGGGACTTTATCCACCATATGATATAGTCTTGGAATCTAGTCTTGACTCATGTTTATATTATGTTATATGTTATTTACACAATTACATGTTTTATATTATGCTCTCATTCCTCATGTTATTTGATTAATTTATGACTAGTGTCTTATAAACATCCATGTTTTATTTCATGACTCAATATTTTTATCTTTGATATACAGAGTATAATTTTCAAATGTTATACCCTTATGATCATGTTATGCTTTCATATGATCATGGTTTGATAACTCTTATGTTTACCCTTACTGAGCATCTGAGCCCACACTTTTTCTTGTGTTTCTTTATCTTAGGTTATGAGGAAATATGTTAAATTATTTTTTTATAGAATAATTTCACATGGATGATGTTTATGACCTATTTTAAAATAATAAAATCTGGGTATAGTGGGAGATATTTTTGATCTTTTTGAACCAGTTTTTTATGAACCCAAGTTGTTAAGAGTTTGTATTAAGACCAGACCCATGTTGGGGATCAAGCCATAACTACCCCAATCCCACCTCCATAGGCCAGGGGGTGGTGACAAGCACCGAAGGCACAAAAAACTCAGGGAGGCCTTTTCCTAAGTACCTACACACACAGAGACATAGCCAACTCGATACAAAAGTGCATAGGGAAAGGATTAAAAGATGCAACATGTTGTAAATAAACCAAACATGCATGGACTACTAAATATTACAAGTACAATAATGTAAACAGAAAAGGAACAAGGGAAAAAATACACACCCAACCAGAATAGTGTACCAACCTAATAGAAACTGAAAAGAAATGAAAAAAACTAAGAGAGCCCCACTCCTAGAATTTAAGCCATGACCACCATATGTGGTCCAAGAACTTGTATCCCTAAGCTTCCTGAAGTCACGATCAAACCAATCTGTCATCTTCATAAGGAACGATACATGTGGGAAAATACCATGTAAGGGTGAGTATTAACATACTTAGTATGAGGCCCAAAAAAGAAGTGGGATTAGTAAGGGATAAAATATGAATGGAAAAAAATAGATGGAACAAAGTACAATAAAACAGTGAACCTTAACCTGACAAGAGATTGAAGTAAACTCATCCAAACACAAGGAGTTAAAGATGGTGAGAAGATGAAATTATCATTGAGTATTTTATACCTATAGTAAGAGAGTAGATTCATCCAACCATGAGAATATAGACATGGAAAGAATGTGGCATACCCCATGCGTCTTCACATATCCTAGAAGGATAGTAACCAAAACCCAAGGAGCGGGTACTAAAATAGGATATATAAATATGACCAGTCAAAGAAACCCAAACAAGGGAGTAATATGATCTCCATATCATAGCTTGACCCAAGAATAAGTGTTTACAATGGTTCTAGGAGTAAGCACCAATGATTCCCAACATCCCACACATCTGCCCTAAACACGCAAGTCAAAGGGTCTCAATCACCACACCTTGATACTATCAGCTTTGGGTGGCTCTTTCTCGCCCACACGGTTTTAGGTCACATCACAAGGATGCGTCTCGGTGGGGATAACATACCTCTTTCTTATCAATCCTAGAGTTACATCAAATCATGTCTCATCACTAATCCACATAGTCAAGAGGTCATGCCTCAAGGTTGAGGACCCATGCCCAACTCGGCTGGAGGGTTCCACTCTAGTGTCATCGAGTACCCATGCACAGCTTGACTAGAGGGTTCCACTCGAAATAGGTCGAGGAACCATTCCCAAACCAACTGGAGGGTTCTACTCAGAAAAGGTCGAGGACCCATGCCTATCCCAACTGGAGGTTTCCACTCTTATGTCATCGAGGACCCATGCCTAGCCCAGCTGAAGGGTTCCACTCAGAATAGGTCTGATTCATCACCTAACCACTATTGTCATCTAAAACTATTGGAAAGATCATCGTGTACATAAAACTTCAAATCATATCCCAAAATATGTGTCTGAGGTCACCATTTCATTGGACGTGGAAAAACATATAGGATAATCTATTCACTTGCCCAAAATGGATAACCGATGCAAAATGTGTTTATCACCACAACAAGCCCAAATGGGTCATCATGGGGCCCGTGTCTCGACCCCAAACTTTAAATTCTTAAATTTACCTCAACTGTCCATCTCGAAGAGAGGGTCACATTTTCGTAGACGACACATCAATTGGATTCACGGTTTATGAGATATGGGCATTTGAAGACACCTCAAAAAAAATAGTTGGGGATGGGTATGGATCGACCACCTTGGTTGGTCAAACTACCGTGGTGGTTGACCGGCCATGGTGTGGCTGCCCGTAGACCAACCACCATGGTCCTTCCATTAGCCATGCTAATCAGCCGGTGTGGTCGACCGCCACGATCGACCGTCTAGCCTGGTAGCAGCTGCAGGCCCCATGGAAGCTCCATATGCCGTGACATGGTAGTCACTTTAGTTGACCTGGGGTCTGACTTAGTCCACCTGGGTCTGACCCGCCGGGTGGGACCCAACCTATTATCCAAACCCATCCTAACATGGATGGTCCTGGCCCATCGTGGTCTAACCCGTTAGGTTTGGCCTGCCTATCGATAGAGGCCCTACCCACTGCCGACACGAGCCTATCCCATGGTCGGATTCTACCCCTCATCAACGCGGCCAACCGCTGACCACATTTTGTGGCGATGGTTTCCGCTATGATGTTGGTGGTGACGGATCACCGATAGTCCCTTCCAATGACCATCAAACCTCCTCTGGTTTTCCAATCACAAAACCGAAGACAGATCGGTGATCCTCACACCGAGATCTTCATATAACCAGCCTTCTCTCAATGATCCATCATTGATTTGTCATGTTCAAAAGTAGGTGACGATATTCACAAAGAAAAGACGAAAAATGAGAAAATTTATAGGCTACAGACATAGATCGATGGCCGTGTTAATGTGGCCATCGATGATTGATAATTAAAATGGTGAATTAAATGGAAACGAATGGATTTTGTAAGTAAAAACTTCAAAAAGATATTAGAGGAAAGAATATTACCTCAAAACAATCAGTTCTTTGTTGATGGTGCATTCTCCTTGCTCCTGTTGTGATCCGCTGACGATTCGTCGAAGGTTCCTCCTTGATCTGTCGAAGAATGAAGGAGAGAGAGATAGTTTCATGGAGTGAGGATTAGGGGATAACCCTAATCCAAAATTCATAAACTCATATTTATAGGAAAAAAAGAGATACCAACCAATGATCACGAAAATAGAATCTCCCACCCACTCTCATTTTATGTCATGATTAGGTAAAAAAACCCATTATAAACTCAACGGTGGTCTCATATTTCTAATCCGAGTCTCCATTCAAAAGTTATTTGATATAGTGCCTAATACAAAATAATTATAATTATTTTATTTATGATTTTCCCCTAGTTGAATTTTCCCAAAAAAGTCCCATGTCGACAAAAGTTATATCCTGCCTAGGGTAAACGTTAGGTTCCAGAATCAAACGTGGCCTCAAGTTTCTGATCTGAGCTACTATTTAAGAGTTATCTTATTTCCTTAATGTTCATAGTATGAAATATACTTAATTTTTTTTTATAAAATTAATTCTGAGAACACTGAGCCTTAGAATTACACAACGTCTTAGCACCTAGCTCTGAAAATATATATAGAAATATTTCAAATTCTTACAAGGAAAAATCAGGGTTTATAAATCATTACATTCGTTAATATTTTCATCCCTGAAAAGAAAAACTAGGAAAAAAAACTTAGGATAATAAGCTGGCATTTGGATCTCCCATTCCTAAGAACTCTCCTACATATTTCTATGCTGACACAACACACGAACTAAAGGGATAGTCCGTACACATAAGGTCCACTCCTATCGATCCTCAATTTCCATCGGGTGCTCTAGAAAGGTGGTCCCATATTCAATTTCCAGCTCACCCCATTCGATGAAATGTGTAGGATCATGCACGTATCTCCTCAACTGTGACATTTGGAAGACATCATGCACCCTCTCTTGTTGAGGGGGAAGAGAAAGGTGGTAGCCAACCTCTCCAACCCTCCACATGATCTCGAATGACGTGATGAATCTTGAGGATATCTTGTCTCATCAGCCAAAACTCTGCATTATGCATCATGGGGAGACTCTCAAGAAGACATGGTCTCCTTACTCGAACTCCAAAGGCCCATGATAGCAGACTGCATAGGATTTTTTTCGACTTTGGGCTATCTTTATCCATTCATGGATGATCTATACTTTCTCCTTAATCAAATTCACCAACTCTAGTCCCATGAGTGATGAATCACCAACCTCCATCCAATACAAATGTGACTTGAAGGGTCTCTCGTATAAGGACTTAAAAGGTGCCATAGAGATGTTCAAGTGGTAGCTATTGTTACACACAAACTCAACTAAAGGTAGGTGATCCTCCCAACTCCAGTCAAAATCCAACACGCAAGCCCTCATCATATCCTCCAACACCTAGATATTGAACTCAATCTACCCATTGATCTGGGGGTGAAAAGCTATACTCATCCACAGTTGGGTCTCAAATGCCTCCTGTACCCCTCTCCACAATTGTGATGTAAACTGCGCGTCATGATCAGAGATAATCATCGAGGGTACCCTATGAAGGTGGAGGATATACCGTATGTAAAACTATCCCAAACTTTCTACCTAACTCTAATCCCTAATATAAAGGATGTGTGATGAATTCACGAGTCAGTCAACTATCACCCAGATGGTGTTATGGCCCTTTGTTGTGCGCGGAATCCCTGTGACAAATTTCATGGATATTCCATCCCACTTCCACTCTGGGATCTTAAGAGGATACAATAACCCCTCCATAAAACCTTTAGTTGCTGACATATAAGGCATCGTGAGATGAACTTAGCTATGCTTCGTCTCATGATAGACCACAAAAACTACCATTGAAGATCCCTGTAAATCCTCCCCACACCAATATGTACAACTAAGGGAGAAGTGTAGAACTCCCACATCACCTCCTGTCACATCACGACTAGAACCACTGTTCGCCCCTAAAACAAGATATCGTGATTCCCTCCTTCAGAATATCTATCAGGTGAGTCACCTATGGATATTTGATCACACAGAACTTCACAGTTGATATCTCCCAGTTTGGACTCTCTCACATGCTCAAGGAGTGAAGGAGTCAGCACCATCGACTGTAGGAAGGTTGTGCCATCTTGTTCCACTAGGGAATATGCTGTGACATTACCCTTCCCTAGAGTATAGACTATCTCGAAGTTGTAGTCCCGTAATAACTCCAACCATCATTGATACCTCAGATTCAGATATCTCTTAGTAAATATGTAACTGAGGCTCTGGTGGACTGAGTAAACCACAATGTTCTCTCCCAATAAATAGTGTCTCTATATCCTCAGGGTGAATAATACCACTACGAGTTCTAATTCATTAGTCACATAGTTCTGCCCATGGGGTCTCAACTGCCTTGACTCATATGAAATGACTATCTGTCGTTGTATCAATACATAACCAATCCCATCTCCTGAGGCATCACAATACACTATGAACTCAACACCCTCCTTTGGTAGTATCAAAATGAAGTGATTTTCAGCCTCTAACTCAACTACTTGAAGGCCTTCTATCACTTCTCAGACCAGTTAAATAGTTTTCCCTTCTGTGTTAGAGTGGTCAAAGAGGCTGCGATCTAGGAGAAGTCTACCACAGATCTCTTGTAGTACCTAGCCAAACTGAGAAATATTCACACCTCTAAAAAATTATTGAGTAAATACCAAGCAAGCACTACTTTGATATTCACTGGATCCATGGATAAACCTTCTTTATATATGTCATTCCCCCAAAAGTAATCCTCATGTATCAAGAACTATCACTTTGATAGATTTCCATAAAGATGGTGCTCTCAAAGTAAATCAAGAACCATCCTCAAGTGCTCTGCATGCTCCTCCTTTGATGTAGAGTAAATGAGTATGGCGTTGATGAAGAAAATAACAAACAAGTCCAAGTATATTTAGAAGACATGTTTTATTAAATCCATGAAAATGGTGGGGTCATTTTTCACACCGAAATACATCACTAGGAACTTGTAATGCCCATAGAAACATTGAAAAGCTAACTTCAGAAAATCAGCCTTGTGAACCAATAAGATGGTGGTAGATGGATCTAAGATCGATCTAGGATAACCATCTCAATCCTTGCAAATGTTCAAAGAGGTTGTCGATCCTCGGTAAGGGGTACTTGTTTTTTATCATGGCCTAGTTTAGGTGATGATAATCCATGCAAAGTCGTAAGCTCCTATCTATCTTCTTCACGAACAGAACTGAAGCTACCCAGGGGAACACAGTAGGTATGATGAAGCCCTTCTCTCAAAGGCCCTCCAACTATAACTGTTGCTCTCAGAGCTCAGTGGGTACCATCCGATATGTCGCAGAAGATATTAGGGCAGTCACTGGTTGCAATTAAATGAAAAAAATCCAATTCCCGCCTTAGAGGTAGCCTTAGAATGTCTTTGAGGAAGACATCCATACAATCCTACACAAATAAAGGAACCCAAATGCCTGAAGAATCTATTGCACCAAGGGTTATGATCACCAACTGATGGGTAAAAAGATGTAGCCTCCTTCTCAAAACACCTTCTTTCCCTGCTATAAGGTCTCATTCACTAAGAAAGGAGAACCTCATCCCATCAACGTGCAAACATCTGACTATCCTGCAGTAACAGTCAATACAAGATTGAACCATGGAAAGACAATCCATGCCAAAGATAACATCATAAGGGTTTATTGTGATTACTAGTAGGTCTCACGTGAACCTTTATCCTCCTAGTGATAGCTCGCACTACTGCTAGATGACAGACATAGAATAAGCACTTCCCGTAAGAACCTCATTACAAAGTTGTTGTGATAGATACTCTACTGGGAGATCCAACTACCATACTAGGATTAATGAGATAAAAGAGTGACTGAAGCCTATGTCTAATAATACTGAAGCAACAGTAGAATAAACATATAGAATAACTCAGATCATCTCATGCACTAGAGGATTATGAGCATCCATAGTGTGTAGCTCTCTACAGGCCCAACCACCAGCTCCCTAAGCTTGATGTGGGCCACCCAATGGTGGTGGTGGAAGAACCTTGTAGCATCACCCCCACCCATAGCTCCTCATTCTCCTCTACTAGCATCACCTCCCTAGGGACCACCCTGTCCCCACCTAGGGGATACCTGGTCACGATGTTGTCTTTACCGTGGTGGTCCACCTGCTATCTTTCTGGTATGATTAGTATGCTTGGTTGGGCAGTTTTATGCCATGTAACCTCTCCCATAACTAGAATAAAATCATCCCTATCTGAACTGGACCAGTGCTCTGTGATGCCCTGTTGCTGCCTGACCACATGCTCGTGCCTAATCATAGAAATAAATCCTACATTGAGGCCCTTCCAACTAACATCTTCCAACTTACATAGACGTCTTAGATCTGTAGAGACCACTTCTAGTACTATCTGACTGGAACCCCTTCGAAAGAAAACTCTCTATCACTAGTGCTCGCTCTAGTACCCCGACATAGGTGGGGATGCACAGGGGTACTATGCTGGCACAAATATCTTTGTGGATACCCTAGTTGAACTTCTGTTCCAAGAAGTAGCTGTTGTGGATCATATCTAGAGAGTACTGAGTTAGGTCGGTGAACCTAGCTAAGTACTCTAATACTTTCATCTCTCCCTATCAAAGCTCTAGAACCTTTTGAATCTGACTAGAGGGTAAGAAGGAGGGTACATACTCCTCATGAAACAATTGCTAAAACCCATCCCACAAGAGTGACGTCTCATCGTGCATCTGGGTAACCAAGATCCACCAATGTACATCCATCCCATGGAAAAGACTGGTTTCCAAATCCACCATATGATCCGTCAGTGTCCACAAAATTCTGAAGAGGTAGGCCACCAAATCCAACCAGTCCACCACTACCTGAGGATCTGGCTCATCACGAAACCTCAGAGGTCTCTTTTATTAAGACTCACAAAGGGAACTCAACCTTAACTCTTCATCAGACTGTTCTGCTGGGACTATCTGCTTCTCAATAGGTGGAGGTGTTTCTACTAGACCACTTTGAGGAAGGGGATCACATGATGGACCTTGGACTAAGGCCTCATCAATCATGGGGTCATCATCATGAACCGGAGCTAATATCTTGGCTGGATGTCATCATGGAGGCATCCTGAAAGTTATCAAGGAGTACCATAGTCAGATGAGAATATATATATATATATATATCAACAATAATATAGAGATGACTTAAAAAGGAAAGTCAAAGACTCAATCCTATATAATGTATGTAACAAAGTTCCCTATAACAAATGTCTTATCATATCAAGTCGACAAGAGGGTAATCAGGATCCTAATGAATGGCTATGTCGGTCGCCACACCATCACTCGACTCCCTAGACTAAGAACCTCTCTTAAGACACATTGAAACAGTTTCCCTAAACCCAACCAATCCTTTGAAAGGGAAACATTCAAACAAAATACCAAGGAATGAACTTCCTCTGATACCACTTTGTCTCGACCCGACCCATGTAGGGGCTCGAGCCATAACTACCCCAATCCCACCTCCATAGGTAAGGGGGTGGTGACAAGATCCAAAGGCACAAAAAAACAATGGGAGGCATTCTCCTAAGTACTTGTACACACACAAAAAACCAACAAGATGAAAAAGTGCAGATGGAAATGAGTAAAAGATGCATCCTACTATAAATAAACCAAACATTCATGGACCAATAAATAGTACAAGTACAATAATTTAAACAGAAAGGGAAAAAGAGGAAAATAGATGCCCAACCAAAATAGTGTCCCAAACTGATAGAAAATAAAAAAAAATAAAAGAGATGAGAGATCCTCACTCTTGGAATCCAAGCCACAACCATCGTACGTAGTCCATGTATCTGTATCCTTAAGCTCCTTGAAGTCATGATCAAACCTGTCTGTCATTTGCATAAGTTATGATAGGTGTAGCCAAATCCCATGTAGGGGTGAGAATAAACATACTCAGTAGGACAACCCAAAAATAAGGGGCAATAGTAAGGGATCAAATAGTAGAGGAAAACAATATATGAAACAAATTATAGTAAAAGAGTACCGTTCAACCCGATAAGAGAGTGAAGTAAACTCATCCAAACACAAGGAGATAGAGATGGTGATAAGATGAAATTATCTTCGTGTATTCGATCCCTATAGTAGGGGAGTAGACTCATACAACCACAATAAGCTAGAAACAGAAAGCATGTGTTATACCCCACGCGTCTTCACCTCTCCTGAAAGGAGTGTAACCAAAACCCAAGGATTGGGTACTGAAAAAGGATATATAAATATGCCCAGTCAAAGAAACCCAAACAAGGTATTAATGAGATTTCCATCTCACGGCTCAGACCAAGAATAAGAGTTTCCAGTAGTTCCATGAGTAACCACCAATGATGCCCAACACCCCACACATCTTCCCTCAATATTCAAGTCAAAGGGGCTCAATTACCACACCTTGATACTATCCACTTTGGGCGTCTCTCTCTCACTCATACGGTTTTAGGTCATGTCACAAGGATGTGTCTCAGTGTGGAAAGGTTCCCTCTTTCTTATTGAGTCTTGGGTTATATCAAATCATGTCTGGTCACTAATCTGTATATTCAAGAGGTCATGCCTCAAGGTTGAGGACCCATGCCCAGCCCGGTTGGAGGGTTCAGATCTAGTGTCATTGAGAACCCATGCCCAGTCCGACCGAAGGTTTCCACTCAGAAGAGGTCGAGGACCTATTCCCATCCCAGATGGATGGTTCCACTCTATTTTCATCAAGGACTCATGCCCAACCCGACTGGAGGGTTCCATTCGGGATAGGTCTGAGTCATTGCCTAACCACTGTTGTCGTCGAGCACTGCCATAAAGAGCATCATGTTTGGAACATGTCACATCATATCCCAAAATTTGGATCTGTGGTCACCGTATCATTCTATGTATAAAAAAATAGGATGGAATATTCACTTTCCCGAAATGGATAACCGGCACCAAAGGTGATTTTCACCGCAATAAGCTCGAATGGGTCATCACGGGGCCCGCATCTCAACCCCAAACTTTAAATTATAAAATTAAACTCAAAAGGTATGTCTCGATGATAGGGTCATGTTACTGTATATGAAACATCAATTGGACATACATTTTAAAAGATATGGGCGTTTAAAGACACCTTACGAAAAACAGCCGGGGCCGGACGTGGACCGACCGCCACGGTCAGTACACCTACCACTGTAGTCGAACACCAAGGTTGGCTAGTCGTAGTGTGTATGCATGCATACCTTGGTCTGTTATCCATGAAGAATGGCTGTCATGGTTGACCACTATAGTTGATCATCTGGCCTGGTCGTGATCGCAGGCCCTGCGGTAGCTCCAGCTACTACGACATCATGATCGACTGCTGCAGTCACTTTGGATGACCCGGGGTCTGACGTGGTCCGATTAGGTCCGACCCATCAGTTTGGACTGGATTCCTTAGCTTGGCTCAGACCATAATGGGCCAACCCACTGCCCACACAAGCCTGAACCGTGGACGGTTTCCACCCAGCATCAATGTAGCTGACTGACGACTGCATTTTGCGGTGGTGGTCGCCACCTCATGGCATCACCATGACGCCACCGCTGGCTTCAACTACTAGCGGCTCTCCGGTGGTCTCTTTCGTAGACCACTAGACCTCTACTGTTTGTCTGATCATAAAACTAAAGACATATCAGTGATCCTCATGTCGAGGGATTCACAGAACAAGCCTCTTCTCAACAATCCATCATAGATTTGTTGTGTTCAAAAGTACGTGACAATATCCGCAAAGAATGGATGAAGGACGAGAAAATTTATAGGCTCTAAACACGGTTTGATGGCCGTGTTAGTGTTACCATTGATGATTGATAATTAAAATGACAAATTAAATATCAAATAATGGATTTTTCAAGTAAAAACTTCAAATAGAGATTAGAGGAAATAATCCTACCTCAAAATGATTCGTTCGTCGTTGACGGTGAGTTCACCTCGCTCCCGTTGTGATCCGCCGACGATTCGTTGAAGGTTCATCCTTGATCCTTCAAATAATGAAGGGGATAGAGAGAGTTGGGTGGAGGTAGGATTAGGGGATAACCCTAATATAGATTTCATAAACTCATATTTATAGGAAAAACATGAGACACCCGCCAACAGTCACAAAAATCGAACCTCCAACACCCTCTCATTTAATATCGTGCTTAGGTAAAACACTACATTATAAAGTCACTGGGGGTATCAAATTTCTAATCCGAGTATCTTTTTAAAAGTTATTTGATATGGAACTCAAGATAAAATAATTATAATTATTTTATTTATGATTTTTCTCATGGTTGAATTTTCCCACAGAAGCCCCGCATTAACAAAAGTTATATCCTACCTAGGGTAAACGCCATATTCTTGACTCAACTGTGGCCTCATGTTTCTGATCCTAGTTACTGTTTAATATTTATCTTTTTTCCTTCATGTGAATAGTATAAAATATAATTAATATTTTTATAAAATTAATTCTGGGCGCACTGTACCTCGAAATTTCATGTCGCCTCAGTGGCTAACTCTGAAAATATATATAGAAATATTTCAAAGTCTTACAAGGAAAAAACTGGGTCTCTACAACTTTTTCTAATTTTATAAAACTCTAAAACTAAAAGGTCCTTGGGTGTGAAATTGTTCCAATATTTTCTTTTGATGTTGTAAGTTTGTTATGGAATTTTTTTTGTCACATTTATAAAGTTTTTGGATTTAGCAATGGATCCAGAAGTTCAGATTCTGGGCTGTTACATTTGGTATCAGAGTAGGGTTTAGATAGATTTGGAGATTAGGATATTTTCTTAAGAGTTATGCATATCATCATGGGTTTATAATTTTAAGTTTTATCATAAGTTCTATGTATTATAAACCCCTTTTGAGGTTTTAAGTTATGAAATTTTAGGGTGACTAATGATATTTTTGAAGACATTTATTTTTTAGTAATTATGGGTTATTACATTTTGGGATTAAAAATGAAAGGTATGAGATAACTTTTGAGGTTAAAACATATTATGATTTTTTGAGTATTTTATTATATTATTGAGGAATGTTAGAATGATTATAAAGTTTTGGAAAAATTAAAAGCTGCATACGATGTGATAACCCATCGGATCAGGAAAGGCTGCGGGAATTGAACCCATAACCAAAGGTGGCAAGGGTTAATCACCTATCACTGGCCTACATGAAGTCCCTATTAGTATTTAATTTTCTTTTTAGTTAAAAGATTTTACAGGTAAAGGTTATGTTCATTTTGGGAATATAATATAGATAACCATGAAATTTTAAATTGATTTAGTGTTAAGTGATTAATATTATTTTGGAATACATCCACTATTTTGGAACCCTATATGATTACGGTAAAGAGAATATAATGTAATTTTATTCATGGAATTAAGGTTGTATTGTATTTTGGAGACAAATATGATTTTATTATGGCTTTATGTTGATTTATGAGATTATATAATTTAGGAAATACATTATGGAGTGATACTTTAATAGTAACTGATGTTATTTGAGATAAATTTTAAATTTTATCTCTGAAGACTAAGTGATAAAATCCTTCTAATTTTTGGGTTTGAATATTAGTTTAAAATATTTTTGGAAATTTTAAGGATATTTATTCTTTGAATGATTTATGCTGAACATTGGGTGTTACTTTTGAATTTTGGAGATTAATTCTTTTTGGGAATTATCTTATCCTATATTAACCATTTTAGTTTTGTTTAATGACTTAATATAGGAGGAATATATAGATATTATTTTGTGGTTTTTTTGATCCATATAAGTTTACTCTAGTGCTTCAATAATGAAAAAAAATCATACTCATCATTTTGGAGAAAATGATGATTTTTTGGTGGAAATGGATTAAAGGATGAAATTATTATTTTCAAGTAAGTATACCTCCCCATGTTCTTAGAATAGATAGTAAAAATAATCCCTCAACTCTAGGAAAATAATATTTAAAAAAAAGTTAAATAAAAATGTTATCCATTTAATTTTCTTACTTAGAAATCAATGGTCTTTTAACCCATTATAGATTTATAGTTTTTTTATGGTTAACCTTTTAATGACCATGTTTTCTATCACTCTCCATCAAAACTTTATATTTATAATTTTCTTCCATTTTCATGTTTCCTATATGGAATCCAAGTATGTTTTATCTTAGGTTACCTTCATACTTTTTGTTTCCGATGCTTTCTCCGGGGCGTGCGCGTCTGTCTGCTTGGGCACGACAGGCGCAGATTTTGTTGCCCCGTGTTCCCACTTTCCAAATGGAGGCGGAATTTGCTCCTTGTTTAGGGATGTCTGCTCCTTGATCGAAACGGGATGATTGGATGTCAGTTCTTCCTTCCGTGGATTCCTCCTCGGAACTCATCACTTAGTCCGGGTCTCCCTTATATATTTAATATGTTTTTCGTGAAACTCTTCCCAGTGCCATATCTTCATGGACACCAGTTAATTACACTGCTTCTGTCAGGACATTCCAAGGGGTCTGGTCAGGGCAGCAACCTGCGGTTGGCGGAGTAGTCACGTTGAGGCATCACTGGCGTGTCTGGACACTGGGGAATTGGTGTGTCTGTCTTTTTCCCTTATTATAGGGATTCTCGAGGGCGTGGAAGCCCGAGGAATCCTACACCAATCATGGGGAATCATATGCCATAGGCATGTATCTGAGATTTTCCTCAGCTTACCATGTTCGACACAGGGTATGCCGCGAGTTTAACGTCCAGTGGAGACAGATCGGACTGATCATAACACTAGACAAAGTGGATCAGATTGAAGAACCCCCTTGAGGGGACACCGATATTAGGGCAAGCACGTGGGCAGATTCCCTAATGCTATGGATGGTAATGAGGTGGCGGGATCTCACCAGGATGTGGCGGCCCGGGTAAGAATCAGGATGGACAATGGTTTTGGTCTTGAGCCCCGAAGAGACTTCCAACGTACCATGCCTTGACATGGATCAAAGCCCTCATAGTTCAGGTATGGATTCTGGTGAACCGACATGAATGAGGAACTTGGTCCGATGGGTTAGGGGCTTGAACCTCAGGGATGCTTCCTACGTACCATGCCTTGACATGGATCAAAGGATACATAGTTCAGGATGGTGTTGTCAGTGAACCGACATGAAGATAGATTAGGGGTCCGGGTGGATGATGGGCATGAACCTCGTGAGGCTTCCTACGTACCATGCCTTGACATGGATCAAAGCCCATGTAGTTCGGGTGGTGGGTGTCGGTGAACCGATGTGAAGATGGAACTTGGTCCGATGGATGTTAGGCTTGAACCTCGTGAGGCTTCCTACATACCATGCCTTGTCATGGATCAAAGTCCCTATAGTTGGGGTATACAGTTTAACGTCATGCAGGATGGGGGTGAAAAGACGTGAAGGGGGTCGGAACGACCAAGTGATGTGCTTGAACCTCGTGGAGGCTTCCTACGTACCATGCCTTAGCATGGATCAAAGTCCCCGTAGTTCGGGAGGTGGAAACATCAGAGAACCAATGTGAAGATGGACCTTGGTCCGATGGGTGTTGGGATTGAACCTCATGAGGCTTCCTATGTACCATGCCTTGACATGGATCAATGTCCCCGTAGTTTGGATAGGTGCTGATGAACCGACGTGAATATGGACCTTGGTCCAATGGATGTTGTCAGCGAACCGACGTGAAGGTGGACCTTAGTCCAGGTGGATAATGGGATTGAACCTCTAAGAGGCTTCCTACATACCATGAATTTACATGGATCAATGACCACATAGTTTAGGATGGTGTGGGGCTTACACTCTAGGCTGCTCAAGGTGGTGGGTGAACTGACGTGAATGCGGTTGGGACAACTGGGTAGTGGGCTTGAACCTCGTGGAGGCTTCCTACGTACCATGCCTTGACATGGATCAAAGTCCCCGTTGTTCGGTATGGATGTGTCGGAGGACCGACGTGAAGGTGGAACTTGGTTCGATGGGTGCTGGGCTTGAACCTCATAAGGATTCCTACATACCATGCCTTGACATGGATCAAAGTCCCCATAGTTCGGGTGATGGGTTTCAGGGTCGGTACTCACTCTAAGCTCACAGGAGTCATGCTCAGTGTGAGAAACAAAAGGTTGCAGAGACCTGACAATCACGTCGCGAAGGGTGCGTCTATGGGAAGAGAAGAGGGGCTTACACGTTGGGTGGACCATGGTGCCGGGACTTACTCCAGGAGGGAGGCCCAAGGGTGAAAAAGAACAGCGGGAGAGGGATTTTTCACCCGGGAGGAGAGAAGAAGTCCCACTTCCCATCATGCCCTCCACTGGCCCTGGCACTGAGGAAGTATGGAGGTGCATGGGTGCTACCTTTTTCAAGAAGGTCTAGGGGCTTACACCAAGGAGACTTCCCCTTCATCATGGAAAAACGCTACTCCGAGAAGGAGGATTTCATCCCATGTAGGGACTAGGGGGGAGGGGGCGTGCAGAATGTCCAAGGTGAGGGCACCCCGCGTGAGAGGCATAGGGCGATATCACAGTTTAACGTCGTGTGTTGAGGATGGGGGTGCTTATAAGTTTAACATCCTACATCTCGGATGAGGTGGGTTTACTCCACACCCCTAGGACATACATGATCGGTACCCTCTGTTCCTTGTGGGAGGGAAGGTACCAGCAATGCCATGCAGAAGGGGGGTCACAGAGAAAACCATCGAGGGGTCCACGTTAGCGTGGCTATGAGAATAAGCAATAGCCGTTAGCATGAATATGTGAATAAGAATTAGGAGAAACAAAGCTATGGGTGGTATTGTCCAGGGGAATTTGAAATCGCATCATGCAAACCTGGAGGGTTGCACGGGAAAAGGACTTGTCAAGAAGAGGGGTCCATAGGCAGGGGCCTTGTGGAGCTCGGTTACTCTGCATGGAGAAGGACACTTGCGAAGGGATGTGATTCGTGAAGTGCGGTGCCTTATCCTTAGCATGGGGCAGAGGTTCGAGTGGGAGGTGCTTCGTGAAGTGGAAAGGAATTCGTGGAGCACAGCCTCATGGAGCACAGGTGCTTCGCGAAGCAGAGCGTCGTGAAGCAAGGTGTTTCGCGAAGTATAGTGATCCTGCATTGGAATATAGTTCACGTGTACATAAGGGGTGCTTCACGAAGCATAAATTCTCAGCAATGACCCAGGTCCCCTTTGGGATCCCCTTCCTTCACGAAGGCCCTTGGGCTTCATGAAAGGCATCCCTCTCGGAAGAGGGGATCAAAATGAGACAATGCAGAGGCATCTCATGAAGCAAAAATAACTCATGTAGCTCATGATTCGTAGAGAAAAGGGTGATTTGTGATTTGGGAGCTAGGAAGGCGAAAGGTTGGATTGTCCGTCCGTTGGGCTCAGGGGGATCCTGGTATTTATAGGAAAGGGGCACCGCAAAGCAGAGCTCACGCGGCGTGAAGAGGGATTGGGTTGCTTCACGGCGGGCTCACGAACATCAGGGGCGCTCGCGGAAGGTACCAAATCCTGTTCTTCGCGGCGGGCTCACGAATGTCAGGGGCATTCGTGGAGGTTACCACCTCTTCTGCTTCGCGACGGATCGTGAATGTAAGGGGTGCTCACGGAGGGTACTGCCTCCTGTGCTTCGCAGCGGGCTCACGAACGTCAGGGGCATTCACGGAGGTTACCGCCTCCTTTGCTTCGTGACCAGCTCATGAACGTCAAAGGCGTTCGCGAAGGTTATCGCCTCCTTTGCTTTGTGGTGGCCACGTTTCTTGGGGGGAATACCTGACGTAGCTTCGTGAAGCCGGCCGTGGGGCCTCTTTCTCTTCTTTCTTTTCTTCCAACCTTTTGGCGCCAACACTTTCCTTTCTCTCTTTTCAAACGAAATTTTTATTGACCCTTTTTCCAATATGGTATTTCAATAATGGTATTTTGAAAAGTCAAACCCTGGTTATCGAGAACAAGTTAAAATTGTGAGGGTGAAATTTATTAAAGGGGGAGAATATAATATCCCAATATTTTAAAAGGAAATACTATGTTCAATAGTGTGTAAGAAACACCACATTGATCTTAAACAAATAACTAAATATTATTATTTATATGTGAGCATTATAACCTAGCCATTAAATTGGTAGGAATGAATAGTATTAATGGATTTCTAAAATATATAATGGTAATACCCATTGATAATTTATTAATCAATTCTTTGTAAAATAGTACTATATTTTTAGTAAATTCATTTTATTCATCAAAAACATATTTTATTCAAAAATAAATTTTATTGCTTGTTATGTAAAAAAATAATATAATTAATTTCTAGTGCTTCTTGAATATGTATTTTATACAATTAAATTAATTTTTAAATCAGCATATCAAAATTTTCCTATGGGGAAATTTTGATAATTTTTGGAAAAGTTTGATTTTTCAATGAATAGTGAAAATACCGATTTTTATTATATATTTTTAAGTATTTACAAGGAAAAATTATGTTTTCAATTAGTTTTAAATTTTAATTAGTTCAAATTGATTTATAATATTTCAATTATGGTTTTTGAAACGAATTTTATACTTGAATTTAGTATAAAAACATTTTTTCTAAAAATTATTTTTCGTCGCGTTTTACCAGTTTAATTTTAAATTAAATTCTACAACTTCCATGTTTTGAATTTTAAAAAATGGATTCCATATTTTTATTTATAAGATACAAATTTATTTAACATATCCATTTTATTTTTGTCCAAAATTAATAGTAACCATGGTAATTTTTGTTACCAAGGTAAATGGTAAATTTGGTAATTTATGTTAAAAATAAAATGATAAGGACAATAAAATAACCCTAGAAATTTCCCCAATTTTATTGGATAATTTATATTCGCAGAGGTTACTTCCTCCTTTGCTTCGTGGCGGGCTCGCGAACGTCAGGGGCTTTCGCGGAGGTTACCACCTCCTTTTCTTCGCGGCAGCCGCGTTGCTTGGTGGGACTCCGCGACATAGCTTCGTGAAGCCAGATGTGGGGCCTCTTTCTATTATTTCTTTTATTCCAACATTTTGGTGCCAAAAAATTCCCCCCCTCAGACTTGGAGTCGCAGAGGGATCAAGGGTCGAAGTCTGAGGGAAATCGCCAAAATCCTCGGCCATTCGTGGTGATCACTCACGAAGAGGGTGCGCGAGGTGGACAGGGGCCGCGCGGGCTTGGCGCGCCGTGAAGCTCTATGCGGGCCAGATGTACGGAAAAGATCTGAAGGCCGCCGCCTATAAATAGGGGGCCAGTCCTATATTTTTTCCTTTCCCTTCTCCACGATTTTGTCCATTTGCGCTCTCGATTCACGAAGCTCCGCATACTCCACACCTGCTCCCCGTGAATCGGGCTTCACGGCGAACTGCGAGTGTCGGACTCCGCGACCGCACCACGCGAATGTGCATTTGCAGGCCGAGGTTAGGCTTCACGATTCGTCTTCACGAACGATCTCCGTGAACAAGATCCATGACCCAAGATGAAATTTTTTCCGAGTTCTGAAACGCAATGACCCATCAAGAAACTGCGCTTGGGGTGCTCGCAGATTCTTCCCGGAGGGATGAGATGGAAAATTTTCTGGGCCTAGGAGAGTTGGTTCGTAGCCACTCGGACCACAATTCATTGACGGAGTTGCTATTGGAGATTCATAAGAACTATCAGCTATGCAGGAAGCTTCCCTTGTATGGCTTCAGGCTGAGGGATGACGTCTTCATTCTTGCGGCGAGTAGGGACGAACCAACTTACTGGTTCAGGAGCACACCGTGCCAGTGCCAATGGTTCAGGGCATCCGATGGTCATGTGCAGGAAGACTTCACACCTGTCACCACCGACTACCTGTACAATCACCTGAACAATGTTGATGGGAAGCCATTGCAGCCAGAGATGTTCCCTCCCATGTACCGCACAATACTGAAGGCAGTCTTGAGGGATTCGAAGAAGGGGTGGTCTGATGAGTGGGACCTACGCCAGGGCGGAAACTTCATAAATGACTAGGCATGGGCCTACTAGGTAGGTGCCTCATGCGAGGAGTTCAGATCTGAGTTGAGGAGAGTGGGCTTGTATGAGGCGGCATGGGCCTCCCAATTCCACATTTATCAACCGAAACAGCTGATGCCAGAGCTGTTGAGAATATGGTCGTCTAGGAACAACACTTTTCACCTACACCATGGGGAGGTTGGAATCAGTCTGTAGGATGTCCATTAGATTTCGGGGGTCCTGATCTTGGGGGAAATGTACAATGAGTTCCTCCCTATCATAAGTGCGTGGGAGGATCTGAAGCAGATGCCACGGCTGGCACTGGCACTGATGGGGCTGGTCCTAGGAGAAGATAAAGAAACGGTGAGGGACGTCCACTTTAAGAAGTGGTTCAAGCAGTTCCTGAACTTCCAAAGGATCGAGAGTTTCCCATGATACCTCGAACTTGCACAAAGGGGCCTCAACAGGGAAAGGATCATTCGTATTTGTGGATCTTGGAGGACATCCAATGGAAGACCTGGGGTTTCAGTGTCATTACCGAATAGAAACCTATAGTCAGACTGGCGGCATTTATCACGACCCTTATATGTGGTTGGATCCTACCAGTGGGGGATACCAACATGGGGGTGCGGCCCAGCTCGTTCATCATGGAATCCATGCTGGCCACAGGGGGCCGGGTCAATCTGGGGATTCCAATGCTCTCCAAATTGTACAAGATACTACGACATTTTTGTGAGGGAAAGAAGCCACTGAGAATATACGGGCCCTTCCATCTCCTGTATGGGTGGATCATGGCGTACATCAGGGGGGTTTATGAATACCTGAACCCCATATCTCCTCCGGGGTCAAACTTCCATCAATCCATCCTGAATGCTTCCGAGAGATTTCTAGTCAAATTGACCATACCCTTGGTGCTAAACCGGGTGTGGAAGGTGAACGATTTCAATTTCCACTTGTTTTCATTACCGACAGGGGTACTCACCGACGACGGTCGAGGGATATAAGAGAATTGGGCATATCTCCTGGCCTTTCAAGGTGGAGTATTGGTGGAAAGGGTGGGCTACGAGCCTCTCTGCGAGCCTTACACCCCTCACCGGTTTGCAAGGCAATTGAGGTGCCTACAATGGCTGAACCCATAGGTCTACTAGGAGGTGCGGCACGAGGAGAACCCATGTGTGATGAGGCAATTGTGGATCATGTTCACACGAGAAGACAGGAAAATGCGAAATGCATTACCTCCTCCTACCGCCACCTTTGGACTGGTGAAGGAGTATGTCATAAGCTGGGAGGCATCTTATCCGGGAGAAATGCTGAAGTAGCCATATATTTGAGTTGGTAATGGTGGGCCTCCCGTATCCCGAGGTCGAAGTCGGAGGGAGGAAAGGGCTTCTTGTGATGGCGGGGATGTCGTGGTGGAGAGACCTGCACCGGCTGAGGGTGAGGCAGTGGCGGGGGATCCAGTAGCGGCAGCAGATCCGATGGTCCCAGAAGAGAAAATCCATCCGGAGGGGCAGCCACCGAGGGGATTTCGCAGGATATCCACTCAGGCTCTGGGGAAACGGCTGTTCCATATTGACATGATAGAGGATACTGTTTTCCTAGCGGCCTGGGACATTTGGGATGTCAACTGGCAGTTTCTCGGCCTACCCGAGATGTGGAAACACCTGAACCGTCTCGGAATGGACCTATCGGGTATATTCCCTATCCGGGTCAGTTTCGCAGTGTCTCCGCCAGAGGTGGAGCAATATTTGGTTGAGCTGGAGGACTTCGTGCATTCCAGGGGTGCCACACATCCAATGATGGACCGAGTGAGGGTACTGTTGAACCATAAAATTCTCCCACAATTGTAGGCTGCTGAGCTGAGAGAGCATTTCCCCCTATCGGAAGAATCAGAAGAATCCTCTCAGGGGGACGAGGCCGATGGAGGGAGCCCATTGGAGGAAGGCGAAGTCGGTGATCTAAATGCAGATCTCGATGATTTTTTGGAGGCTCTCATGGTAATATTCTAAGTTTCTTTCTTCATGGTCTGCTATTAGGTCATTATGGGATTCTCACCAATATTTGAACCACACAGGAGGACCTTGTGCACAAACCTCGTTCTCTCCCCTCAGTGGTTGATGATGCAGGACCCTCAGAACCCACACCTGTGGCCACGTCCAGTTCTGTGTATGGCAGGGCTGGGATATCCGAGGTGGCTCCTCCAGAATCTCTGGACCTCCCGACAATATACGGAGGGCCATGCTTCAGGGCCCCATCAATATCAACTCAGGAGCGACACCAGGATTTCGATCTTAGTAAGTCCTCTCAACTGAGCTTATTACTACCATATGTTGATCATACCAACTAACATCAGTTCCCTACCTTGTTACGTATAGTTCTTTGACTGGCATGGGCCGCTGCGGCGAGGCTCGTCAGGATTTTTGGCGGTGCCCTTCCCAGGAGCATTCCAGTAATCATGGATATAGTTACCTAGCCCACCCGAGCTGCAGCTCCCCTTATCATTAGTGAGACCACTAGCGGGGTCGTGCCTGAGGTCATTGAGGTGGGGTCCGATGACGAGGATCGACCAGTCGACCCAAGTCCTGCCATGCCTGATTCGATGCCAAATGCCACGACTGATCCAACGCCAGATGTAGATCCCACTAATGATTTCCTGAGGGCGTATCCCATATATGAGCCTACTAACCGCACAGACTGGGATGCGATGACCTCTGACGAAGAGGGCATAGATATAGTCCACCGTCGATCATGGAATTTGATCATGCGCTTTATCGAAAATACCCCCAGGCATTATGGCTGGATGAAATGGACAGGCTTCGCTTGAGGATGCACGATCTATGTGCTGGGGGAGTGGATGCCCAACGTCCTCATCTACTCATCCGAGATCTTATGGTGGAGAAGATCTGAGAGTATGATTGCGGCCTTAGCGTGGGCTGGCAATGGAAGAAGGAGATGAACACAAAGAAACTCCAGGAGGATGAATATGAAGTTCAGTGGCTACAGATCCAGGCGGATGAGCACTCAACCTTTGTTAACGAACAATCAGAGATAATCTCACGATTGAAGGCCCAGCTGGCAGAGGCAGAAGAGCGTATGAGGCGAGCCTCCAAAGAAATGGTCGTCGTTCAGGATGACATAAAGCGGACCCAAACTGAGGCTGATGAAATGCGCCCCATCATTGTTAAGGAGGAGCGGGAGTTGATCTAGCGGAAGCAACTCCTAGATTCCACAAGTCTAAGGGTGGTATAATTGCAACTCTCTTTTTACGGGGTCAACCCGTACATGGAAGGGATAAACCCCTGAGTGCTGTAAGGATCACAAACTCTCAAATGTACTTTCATGTTTTTATTTATTCTCATGCATGAGTTTTGTTATCGAGGTTGGATTTATAAATGTCTGTTACATTCGTGAAATGTCCAGTGGTCAGTCCCTAAGCTCACGCGGGTTGATCCCAATGTGAGAAACAAGGGGTGATCACCATGATGTTCCATCTGAACATAATGCGTCGACCAAGCTTCGGGTATCCGGGGTTTAAGTAACCAATTCGGATCTTTCAAGAATACATGGGAGAGGTCCGATCAGAGGATTAGGACCTCATAACAATCGATGAGCCATTCTTCTGATGTGATTTGGTGCATGAGCGGGGTAACGCCAGGGGCGTTGGGATTAGTCCAAACATAGGGAAATATAACGTGTGAATCATGATACCCAAAAATCTAGAACACTATGGGTGGGTGGCGTGACAATGAAGGATAACTGTTGACCATGTTTGAAACACAGTATCCTTATTGTGTTAGCCTAAAATGGGGATAACAAATGAGGGCCGACCATTGACCATGTTCGAAACATGGGGACTAACTCAATATTCTCTCCATTAGTCTTCCGGAACGTTGGCCCAGGATAGTAGGCGGGCCATAGGTCGAGCATCCATACTGTTAAGGGGTTCCTCTAGACATGAAAGAGGAAGAGGGTCCGAATAAGGGTCACGCAAAGCGTGGAATGTGGAGTGAGGGTTTTTTCGAACAAAATCCAACACTCTTGAAATTGCGCCACTGTGGCCGAAGAACACTGGATAGACGCATCAGTTTGATCATTAATCATTCCTTGTTTTAGACAAGACCTCTCTGGAAAGGGAGCCATCACTTCCCAATGTCATCTTGGGGCATCCCGAACTTGTTCGGGGTGCAGTTGCAGTTACATGGTCCCTCACGAGGGGTCAGGCCATGGGCCGGAAATGGAGAGGAACATGATCTTAGGATTCCTAAGGCTGGACCCTAGGTGAAATACTGGGGTGTCTCTACGTATCCCATGAGGATGGGAATCAAGCCGTACGTAGTTCTGGAAGCACAGTGTAATCATAAACCAACACTAGCAGGTGAAGTTTTCTCTAGAAGAGGCTCTGGTGCATACCATGACTGACATGGGGCATCCTTAACTTGTTCAGGGTAGAACCATAGTTTAGTGTCATGCGTTGAGGACATATGGACTGATGTAGTTTAACATAATACGATAGGACGTGGAATGAAAGGGAAGAGCCCAGGGAGCATGTGGTGCGGTAGCTATGAAACCGACATGAATGAGGACTTGGAGTCCAAATCACACCACGTACCCCCAAAGGAAACTCTTCAGGTCGAGGTACCAAGAGTAAGAATCAGGCTGGGCCTGAGGCAGAGTGTTTGGACTTTCCTACATACCCCATGAGGATGGGAATCAATCCATATGTAGTTCTGAGAGCGCAGTTTAACATCATGCGGGACGATGAGAATTCTGTCCGCGTTGGTACACATCCTACCAAAACTACTAAGCCCACGTGAGTCGTGCTCGGTGTGGGAAACAAGAAGGAATGGTGAGGTTTTCCTGACATAGGAAGGGACATGTTATGAAGAAGGGATACTCAGTGAATACCAGCCCAATGATACTAACTCACCCATGAAGCACACCTAGACACGAGAAGAGATAGAGACGAGTATGTTGGAATTCCACTTAAACATGAGAGAGCGGAAATGTGTGAATCATGAAGCTCAAAATCTGTACCACAATGATGGTGGAATAACGATGGAGGATAATCGTTGACTGTGGCAAAAACGCAGCATCCACATCACATTAGCCTGGAATGGGGACAGACAAATGAGGGTCGACCATTGACCATGTTCGAAACACGGGACCTGTCACAAATGTTGTCAAAAATCCTTAGGGACGTTGGCCTGAAACGATGGGAGAGCCCTTAGACCTAGCATAAATGGAGATCCCTTAGGCCTAGAATCCATGTCGTCTGGGGGTCCTTTTGGATGTAGAAGAGGATGAGGATCCAAATAGTGAGCCTATGAAGCTTGGACATGGAACGAGAGGAATGTCTCCATGAAAATTAAACACTTCGGGCTCTTTATCAAAAGACATCCGAATATGATAATGAGACGTATTAGATAAAGGGATTCGAGTCCCTCCCCACAGGGAGATCTTAGTTTAGAGTTGTAGAATTTGGACCATGGATTGGAGGAAACACAGGAGACACGTGGTGGGGTAAATCAAATACCCGACATGAATGAGAACCAGGGGTTCCGACCACTACATGCTCCTTAGAGAGTTTTTTCAGGTCGAGGGACCAAAAATGAGAGTTGAGATGGGCCTGAGGCAAAATGAAAAGGCGTTCCTATATACCCCATGAGGATGAGGATCAAGCTACACGTAGTTCTTGAAAAGGGGTCATGGTGAGGTACCAATTCCAGGTATAAAAGAGGTGTGTGGGCATGGCCCACACACCAAAAGGAGCGGTATTTGATAAAGCTTGTTTTTCCTTTAAGGTAAGTGGTTCTTTTTTTTGTGAAGCGATAAGACTGGGGTAGCAGGCCCTGGCATCTCTACAAGAATCAAGACGTAGAAGGCGTTGAAAAATGGCATGGCGTACAACCAATACCCAACATGATGTCCCCTACGGTGAGGTCATCACAATGCAGTGACATTTTTCTCCGTCTGTCCAAGACGATAATGTCACAGTTTAGGGTCATGTGATAGGACCAAGCATGAATTTTAACGTCGCGCAACACAGAAATAACAGAGACAATTCTAGGCGGGGAATGTGTACTGTGCGATGAAACATAACTGATCTAAATGGGGACATGATCCCACATCACACTATATGAAATTCTGAGAGGGGGACCTCAGGCCAAGGGGCCTATATAGAGTTAAGAGTAAAAGGGGCCAGGGAAACTAGCTCCCAGCTGAGCTAGAACCGAAAATGAGATGTCCGGGTGGTCCTACGTATCCCATAAGGATGGGAATCCAGATATACGTAGTTCTAGAGGGTGCCTTTTAATGTCGCGCAGGACAGGCGGGATAGGAAATAAGAGGGCTAATTTTTTTAGGATGGGGTACGTGTGGTGCGATCATTGCTAACCCAACGTGAATATGGGAATAATCTCATACCACGCCACGTGGTCCCATAGTCAAATTCCAGAAGGCGGGACAGAAAAGAAAAATTAGCCAAACTCAGGCCGGACCCAAAGATAAGAGGTTTGGGCGTTCTTACGTATCCCTTAAGGATGGGACTGAAGGTCGCTCGTAGTTATGAGGAGATCTTAGTTTATGGTCTTAGAGCTCAGACCATGGGGGAATGGAAACCTTCCATGTAAGCGCAGACCTCGACCCGATCCCTAAGCCCACATGAGTTAAACTTGGTGTGGGAAATAAGGGAGGAAGATGTCTGTTTCAATACATGGGACGTACACCAAAGGGAAATCGGCGCGGAGCCTCGAATGACGGCTTTGGTCCTCCCAACACGTGGGTGCACACTGAGGAATTATACCAAGAGTTTCGAAGTTCTACTTGGACATGATGAGGTGGAGAAGGATGTGAATCATGAAACCGACATTTTTGGATTAATGTGGTTGGTGTGGAAATGGAGGATAACTATTGACCGTATTCGAAACACAGTATCCATATCGCGTTAGCCTGAAGTGGGACAAAAAATGAGCATCGACCGCTGACCATATTCGCAACACAGGATTTGTATCATTTTGTTGTCCATGACCCTCGGGGGCGTTGGCCCGTAATTGTAGGAGATCCCTTAAGCCTAGCATCCATGCCACTCGGGGATCGTAATGGTAGGAGATCCCTTAGGCCTAGCATCCATGCCACCCGGGGGTCCCTTCGGGTGTGAAAGGTAATGGAAGCCCTAATGAAGGGGAAAAAAAGCCTGAAAAGCGGGTGGAAGCATTTCTGAGAAGATTCCGAAATTCCAGGTAATAAATCAGAGTACCCTTAGGCACATTGGTGAACTGCCGAAGAGGGTCAACGAAGGTGTCCAAGAATGAGAGGGCAGGACAAGGGGCTTGAGGCTGGGCCTCGGTCAGGAAGGCCTGACCAGTTTGCAGTTTAACGTCTTGCAGTGAGGACGAGGAGGGGAGTAAGATACCCCAAACAAGGGAGGTGTACATCACAGATAATAACCCGACATGGATGAGGACATAATCTCGTACCACACCGCATAATCCCATGAGAGAGAACTTGGGCCAGGGGCCCGAAAAAGGCCAAGGGGCCTGCCAGTTGGCATCGCCCAGAGGGAGTTCGTCTCTTGGAGATACTGCGGGGCAGAATAAACCACTACACTCAACGTTTGGGACCCTTTGGGGTGGCCCTAACAATCCATGATAGCTGTTGACCATGTTCGAAACACAGTGTTAGGAGAAAAAAATGAGCATCTACTGTTGACCATATTCGAAACGTGGGATTTTTATCAATTTTTTGCTCGACATCCTTGAGGGCGTTGTCCCAAAGTGGTAATAGAGAGCCCTTAGGCCTATCATTTATACCATTCAAGGGCCCTTCTAGACGGGGAAGGTGACGGAATCCCAGTCAAGGAGTAGGTGAAGCATATTTGTACCCATCTCTCCAAGAGGTGAACGTCTCTAGGGAGTGGGACGTACGGCTGTATTGAGGTTAGCTCGACACGAATTGGGGAAAAATTGCACTCTCTCCATACATCTTAACCTGGGGGGAAGATTCTGGCATTTGGGGTTGGTCCAATAGACGAAATGTCTAGGCATTCCTACGTATCCCATAAGGATAGGAATCAAGCCATACGTAGTTCTTGAAGGCCATGCAGTTTAAAGTTGTGCCATAAAGACATGGGAGGATATAAGAACAGGAGTGGGAAAAAGGTGCAACCCTTATAATCATTGTATGAGTGGGGCTAAGGAAGCCTACCCCATATCATGTGAGTATAATCTGAGAGAACTATACCCAGGGGGATAGTTAAAAGAGAAGAGTTTGGGACTGAGCTCGAAACGAGACTTCCGAGCATTCATATGTATCCCACAAGGATGGGAATCAAGCCACACGTAGTTCTCAAGATGCAGTTTAATGTCATGCAGGATGATGCGTAGTTTAAAGTCATGTAGGACTGGACAGTTTAAAGTCATGCAAGACCGTTGCGTAGTTTAAGGTCATGCGGGACCGTCCATTTTAAGGTCGTGCAGGACCGTCGCACAGTTTAAGGTCATGCGGGACCATCTAGTTTAAGTTCATGTAGGACCATCGCATAGTTCAAGGTCATGCGGGACCATCCAGTTTAAGGTCGTGCAGGACCGTCACGCAGTTTAAGGTCATGCGGGACCGGTGCGTAGTTTAAGGTCATGCGGGACCATCATGCAGTTTAAGGTCATGCAGGACCATCCAGTTTAAGGTCATGCAGGACCATCCAGTTTAAGGTCATGTAGGACCATCTAGTTTAAGGTCATGCAGGACCGTCGCGCAGTTTAAGGTTATGCGGGACCGGCGCGCAGTTTAAGGTCATGCGGGACCGTCGCGCAATTTAAGGTCATACGGGAATGTCCAGTTTAAGGTCGTGTAGGACCGTCCAGTTTAAGGTTGTGCCGGACCGTCCAGTTTAAGGTTGTGTAGGACCGTCGTGCAGTTTAAGGTCATTCGGGACCAAACCATCTCAGGAAAAGTATTGCTTGAAGAATTTGGCATTGGTGGGAGGCTTTATGCGCTCACCATCCATGGTAGCCAAGGAATACGTTCCATTTGAGTAAACTTTGTGAATTATGTAAGGTCCTTCCCATTTGGGCTCTAACTTGGGTGGTTTCCTGCTGGGGATCATTGGCGCTCGGAGGGCCAATACCAGGTCTCCTTGTAGGAAAGAGCAGAGGCATACCTTCTTGTTGAAGTCTCTAGCTATCTTATTCTGATTCCTTTCCAGATTATGTAGGGAACATAGCCTACTCTCGTCGAGTGATTCCAATTCAGCTATACGGACTTAAGCCACCTTATATGGCTCCTGTTGGTCATATAATGTAGTGCGTAACGATGGCAGCTGGATCTCAATGGGCAGGACGACCTCATCCCCATACACTAGGGAATATGGGGTCACCTGGGTGGAATTACGAGTTGTCATCCAATAATCCTAGAGGGCATTGGGGAGCTTGTCTGGGGAACTCTTCTTGTTCTGCCCAACCATTTTCTGAAAAATATTAGAGAGGGTTTTGTTGAACACCTCGATCTGCTCGTTTGCTTGTGTGTGATAGCGGGAGGTATGGTTGGAGCGAATGTTTTACTTGGCGTACAATTTCTTCAGCTCAGCTGCTCGGATGTTGGTGTCGTTATCGGTTAGGACAGCGTGAGGGACCCCAAATCGGTAGATGATGCTGGACCTCACAAAATTGACAATGGATCGAGCCTTGACTTCCTTGAGTGGGACTGATTTTGCCCATTTGGAGAAAAACTCCATAGCAGTCAGGATAAACCTGCACTGACGATCTGTCACCGGTGGGTAGGGTCCCACAACATCTAGTCCCCATACCGCAAATGTCCAAGATTACTTGGTGGAGTGGAGGGGTTCTGGCGGTCGATGCAGGAAGTTAGCATGCACTTGGTACGCATGACATCTCTTGGAAAACTCAATAAAATCGTAGATCATAGAGGGCCAGAAGTACCCCAACCTCTGGATCTGATGGGACAGCTTCGGCCAGCCTGGTGGGCGCCGCAGGAATCGGCATGAACCTATTTCATGACTTGAGAAATCTTGACTTCTTGAATGCAACAGAGGAGAAAACCATCGAAACCACGCTTATAGAGGATCTGCTCAAGACTGGGACCACTCTGGAGGGTAAACTGCAGTGCGCGGTGTCGGATCCGCTCGCGCTCGGCCCGATCATCTGAGAGACAACCATTTTGGAGATACTCGACAAAAGGTGCTCTCCAGTCAGGAGTTGTTTCAATCACTGGATCTGACGAACCTGGGGCACCTAACGTGGAGGGTCCGACGGTAAGATGGATCACTCGCATGCCATCTTCATTCTCTGGGGCGATAGGGGAAATGAATCTTCTATGTTCCACATGTATAATCAGATCATTCTACTCAGGTTCTGCAAGTGATGCAGCTAAACCGGACAAAGCGTCCGCTCGACCATTCTGTGACTGAGGGACATGGGAAACCTCTGGTCGAGAAGAGAACTGGGCCATTAGATGGAGGGTGCACTCCAACAATGGCATGAGCTCTAGCTTCTTGACAACATAGTCACCATTGACTTGCTTGATGACTAACTCGGAATCCCCTTTCACATGAAAATGGGGTACATCGATCTTAAGGGCCAGCTCGAGGCTAGTGATGAGATCCTGATACTCTACTTCATTGTTGGTGCAACCTTCTAACAACAAGAATGAGTATGGAAGAACGGCTTGCGCCGAGGTAATGAAGATGATACCCATGCCCACTTTGTTGAGCCTAGGATCATTAAGCCTCCTACCGGTGGGACTCTGGGAGGCACCATCAAAGTACATTTTCCAACATGGGATGACATGGTCTAACAAGAGGATTGCCTCATCGGGAAAGTCTAGATCCACGGACTGGTCCGCGGAGGTTGGATGGGTAGATAAGAATTCTACCAATGCCTACCCCTTGATAGCCTTCTGAGGCACAAACTTGATGTCAAACTACTAGAGAATTACCACCCACCACACTAGTCGACCAGTCAACATGGGGCGGTTTAGGATGTACTTTAGAGGGTCTACTCGGGAGACCAACTGTACCTCATGGTGCTGTAGGTAATGTCACAACTTCTGTACACCAAATACGAGTGCAAGGTGTCTCTTCTCGATAGGGAGTATCTGGTCTCCATATCGAGGAGAATGCGGCTGAGGTTGTAGAGTCTATTCTCTGTCACCTCATTATTCTTCTAGGAAAGTAGGGCACCGAGAGATCGATCCAAAGCAGTGACATAGAGGATCAGCAGCTTTCCAGAGATGGGTGGCATCAGGACTGGAGGCTGGAGCAGATACTTCTTGACTTCTTCGAATGTGTTCTGACAATCTTCATCCCATTCATAGGTGGTTCCCTTCTTCATGAGCCGATAAAATGGCTTACACATGCCGGCCAGGTTCGTGATGAACCAACGTATGTAGGCTAAGTGGCCTTGAAAACCTTGATGCTCTCGAATATTTCTTGGGGGAGGAATCTGGATGATGGCCTTGATCATCTCGGGGTCAATCTCAATGCCTTGGTACCTAACAACAAATCCAGGATACTTCCTGGAAGTGACCCCGAAGTCACACTTCAACGGGTTCATCTTTAGGTGGCTGGAACGGAGGAAACCAAACACTTTCTCAAGGTCCTTGAGATGGTTCTGGAACTGGTGAGATTTGACCACCATATCATCCACATAGCATTCCACCAATGTTCCCAGGATCGACTTGAATATTCAATGCATGGCCTGCTGATAGGTGTCACCTGCATTTTTTAGGCCAAAGGGCATAACCTGGTAACAGAAAGTACCTTGGGGGGCCCTGAAAGTGGTGGAATCCTCATCTTTTGGGGCCATTCGAATATGATTGTATCCAGAGTACCCATCCATGAAGGAGAGGGATTAGAACCTGGCTGTATCATCAATCGACAACTCTATCACCGGAAGGGGAAAATCATCCTTCGAACAGTGGCGGTTGAGATCACGGAAGTCGATACAGACTATGATATGCACATTCTTCTTCCTGACTAGCACAATTTTGGCTAGACACTTGGGGTACTGGACTTCCCTGATGAAGTTGGCTCTGATGAGATTGTCAACTTTGGCCTCAAACATAGCACTGTGAGAAGGGTGCATCTTTCTGGGAGGCTGATTGAACCCACAATGGTTTGGCGGGAGACCAAGGTGGTGGATGACTACTTGGGGATCTAGTCCTGGAATCTCATCGTAACTCCAGGAGAACACATAACGACGCTGATTAAGGAAGTTCATGTATCGCTACTGCTCCTTGAGGGATATGGTGGCACTGATCAATGTGGGTCTTGGGTCTGCCTCACTACCAAGGTTCACCTGTACCAGTTCATCGACCGTGGTAGAGATTCCTTCTTCAAAGGTAGGGGGAACCTCTTCCAAATCCTCTTCTTCACTTGCAGAGGAGGTGTTCCCTGGGGGTGAGGCTTCCCCTTGATTAGAGAAACTTGACAGGAGGCTAGTACTAGCCTAGATAGCAGTGGATAGTGCATCAGGATATTCATGCGCCGCTGAAACCATGGTGATGAAGGCAGTTGATCCAATCCCATCTGGCCTTCGGCCCAGAGGGCCACGCTTGATGATATAAAAGCAGTAGTGGCACGTCGGCTTGAGCCGGTTAATTCCATCCCAGCGGAATAGACACGTATTACATACCTCCGTTTCCATAGGGTGGACATCCCGATACCGTACAGGGGTAGATGGTTTCGGGATCACCCAAACCTAGTTGGTGTAGGAGTACAAGGTGATTTTTCGCCGTCGCTTGGACCTAGAAATATGCCTTCCCCTCATACCTGAAACAACAAGGAATTTCCCCATGTCAGGGGTTGTGGCCTCCAATCGATGTATTGGGAAGACATAGGCATTATCCAGACCTGCTCAGGGGTTACTTGTGACTAGGGTGGGCTCAATCACACTTGCCAGAATATGCGTATCCTTGCTCTTGTAATAGTCAGCATCCAGGTAACGATCTTTACAAGAGGTGAAAGGAGAGTCATCACCTTGGAGTATGCCTACTTGACCATTAAGGGAGTATTTGAGGCATTGGTGATACGATGAAGGGACTACTGCATGCAGGTGGAGCCATGGCCTATCCATCAATGTGTTGTACGCGGTGTCCTGGGAGACAACCATGAATTCGGTACTGGAAACTAGACCACCGAACTGGTTCTTCAAATGAATCTTACCGACTAGGGTCTGCTTGGTCCTGTCGTATCCCTGGATTCTCAGGTCGGAGGGAGTTAAATCATCCTCAGACAAACCCAGCTTCTGCAGAGTCCGATTCAGGATTAGGTTAATACCAGAGCCTGTGTCAACAAGACAGCGACTGACTTCCACGCCATTGAACTGGCTAGTGATGTACAATGGACAAATGTGTCCCTATATGGGAGGGTCTTTGTCTTCACCAGAGAACGAGATAACTACCTGGAACTCAGAATTTTCAATTGTCTCAGCGTGGAAGGATTATACAGCTGATACCTCTGTCTCAAACTGAAGGGGACTCCTTAGGGCCTTGGAAAGCACCTCACGCATGTCTGACGACAAGATAAGAGCCTCAAGGATAGAGATCCTTTAAGGAATTCCGACAAGATTTTTGAGGACATCATACTTCCATGAAAAGCGTGAACTTATGCTTACAGGAGGCCGCTCTGCAATTGGAGGCACGAAGGGCTCTGCCGGCTGGACCGGAGGCTGGCTAGTGCTAGGCACGTCCGGTTGCTCACTAGTCGAGGCCTGAAGAGTAGCTGCCAGATGAGGACCGGATGAATAAAATTGTCCTATAGTAGGGCGAGACTGGTCATGGTGTGGACGAGGCAGCTCTGCCTGATATAGTAGCATGAATGGCAGTGGAGGTAGATCCAAGGACACTAGATGAGGAGGTTGCGCGTGCTGAGCTCTATGCTGGGCCTGCTAACTGGTTTTAGTGGCATGCACAACCTAGTTGAAAGCGTCATCTGACATTCCTTGACAATCCATATGGTCATAGCTCCACCAACGTTGGCATCAGCTGGGGACGTTGGGGAGGTTCGCCTGGCGTTCCCCTTCGTCGGGAGTCATATAGGGGTTTACCAACTCCACGGTATTAACTGAAGCCTACCCTTGACTGTCACTTGAAGAATCATCCACCACTGGGTGGATTCTGGGAGGGATCCCCATATCAGGGTTCATGAAGTCACCAAGAGTGCGGGATGACGACGACATTGGTGGGGCACGCTACTTCTTCTTGCGCCGCCGATGCTTGATCTTCTGGGAAGAGGCCGACTGAGATGATGATGCAGAGGCACTAGTCGCAGCTTCTGAAGGCTCTAGCTGATTCAGGTGTGCGCGAATAATACCATGGGCATGGGAGACTGTTCTACGAGCCATCAGGTCATCGTACTTCTAGGATCTGTGGCTGGGAACCTGCTGCCACTCACCTTCTTCATCGCTACCATTTTCTGACCTCACAAAGACACCCGCCACTTGTGCTGGGGTCGGGACCAACCTGACTATGTTGTTATGGAACTAGTCTTGGATCCAGTCTTTAAACACATAGCACTGCTTGAGGGTGTGCCCTAGAATCCGATGATAGGGGCAGTAGTTGGGGTGATCTGTGAGATTCACCTCTATTGGCCTTCTGCACTCAGGTAAGTGCATGATCCCCTGCTCTAGGGCACTATGGAAGTAACTGGGGACCTGATCCTCGTTGAACGAGTAAGTCTGATATCTTTTCTCTGGATAGGGGGCTCAGGGATCCTGGCCCTGACGAGGGACCGGATGAGCCTGCTGAGGAGGCGGATCCTGATTATCTCACCTAGGCGGCGATGGAGCATTGCGCGGGGAAACCTGTTGATTCTGAGGCGGTTGCTGCTGGGTAGGAGGTTGTGCCTGAGGTAGAGGGCCTCTATGAGGTTGTGGATCCGGTGATACTGGAAGCAATTCTAGCTACCTGGGGGCTTCTATTTGGGCCACTGTGGCGGGCTCAGCTCTAGCATCCCTCCTTGCGGGGATCACAGGGGGCAGCGGATGTGCTTGACCAGCCTATTGGATAGATTACTCAAGGCTCTGGGCCTTATCTGAGAAGTCTCAGAATCCTCCTGGGTAGTTCTGAGTGATGAGGTAAGGAACCAGTTCTGTTTTGACATTCCCCACGCACATCTTCAGTAATTTCTCTTGAGTCAGTGGCATGTCGAGGGAGTATGTGAGCCCCTTCCACCGGGCGATGAAGTCTGCGACTCGCTCATCGGGCCTTTGATTACACCTGAAGAGGTCTGCGATGCTGGTGTTTCACATGGTGGAGCTAAAATGGTATAGGAACTGCTAGCGAAGATCCTCCTAGACGATCACCGATCCAATGGGGAGCTGGCTGTACCATACGAACGCATGGCCTTCCAATGTCTGTACAAAGCATCGGAGTTTGGCAACTTCCTACTGTGCTGGAGTCCCCAACATGGGGCCACACCTGGAGGAAAAGTGGGTTAGGTGTTGCGGTGGGTCCCCTGTCTCGTTAAAGGGCGAGAAAGTGGGATTTCCAAAACCTGGGGGTGCAGGCATATCATCCACCCACGCTGGGTACGACTTACCATCTGGTGGGACTACCACCTGCCGCGTTTCCAATGCCTCAAGGCGGGCGATGAGTTCCACCATCAGATTGTCTGGGTGGGGGTCCCTCTCTTTACAGGGATCCCTAACCACGAGTGCATTTCCGGGCTCTTTGACACGGCATATGGGTTTAACAACTCGTGGAGTGGCTGGAGGAGTGGCCTGAGGGGCAACTGGGGGAACCCTGGATAGATTCCTCGGATTTCCACGCTATTCGGGAGGGTTTGGTGAGATGCATGGTTCCCTCTTGCCGTGAGTTCTGGCCTCAAATCTGTCTGCGGGAGCGGTATGATCAGGGTTGTCCGGAGGCATCTCGCCGGAGGGGAGTTGTCCCTGCCCCTACTGCCCCAGCCTAGGATTTCCATAGTCGGGTCATCACTCTATAGCGCGTTTGGTCAGGAGTTCATCGACCGGCCTCTTCTGCTTAGCAAGTTTCTAGCGCAACTCGGCCTTCTCGGGGTCTTCCTCCGTCTTCTACACTGAGGCGGATGGGTCGGAGTGCTTAACAGTTCTAACATGCTCTTTACCCTTGCCGACATTCCAGATGAGCACCAACTACTTGGTGGGTGCAGGGACACCTAAGAGGTTTCTCTGCTAAAGGGTAATCCTCTATGATGGGTCTAACAATGGTGGAACATCCTTAGGGGGTAAGTCTCCATCAAAAAATTCCAGGTCGTCCTCCTTGTCCACATCTTCGACCATGTGGATTGTGACCCTTCTCAGGGGCATGTCCTTGATATCGCATAACGAGTCGGGCTGCTGTCAAATAGGGATTAAGAGGAGGGTAGAGTACTTCCCCCAGCCATGGACTTGCACGTGGGGGGTATCCTCCCTGATGATTTTGTAGAGTACCCTGAAACTTTGAACACATTTTTTTTGGAGGGTCCTCTAGCGACTTGGTGACTCAGGGCGTTGGGCCATGGGGAGTGCGGCCAAATCGACCAGACGACATTGCTTGCCGATTTCCTCAAAGTGCACTTGGCTCCTAGGCTACACCACCTAATGATAACAAAGACGGAAGTGCATTTCCCATAGGGTTTGGTGGAAGCACTCGACTTCCTCTGGGGTGAGGGATTCCGGTGCACAGAAGTTTGATGCTGCCGTCAGCCAGAACTTCTCCATGAAGTGATCTGCTGCAAGAATGTTCCATAAGCTCTTGGGCTCAGATTCAGGGTCTGGCCCCATATTTCCCCACTTGTCAACCGAAGGCAGCTGAGGAAGCGGTAGCGGTACTGAGGCGGACCGCTGAGACAGTAAACTAGGTGGTGGAGAATACGGAGAATGAGCTGATTGGACGCCGAATTCTGGGCCATCTTCTAAGGAGTGTGGTGACCTAGCCACGACGTCACGATATGACGGGCTGACAACCACAGTTTTTGTTTTAGGGATCGCAGTTACCGGTGATGGGTCACATTGTTGCTCAACCTCCATCGGTCCCTAAAATATCTCTCTATGGTCCCTGGTCGAGGTGGATGGAATTTCTAGTGATGATGGTGGTGAATGCATGGTCGGAACCTTCGGGACTCCCAAAACTTCCTCTTCCTGGATGTACCTGCAAAGAGAGGTGGGAATCCAGTGGACTTCACACTCTGGAAGGATGAGGCTGATATGCCTTGTTCCTTCCCCAGTCCTCGACACTGAGGACTGAGGGGAGGGTGCTACCACTGAGTCATGCTCTGCTTCAGAATTCGAGAAACAGACCAGTTTGATCTCAGTCTAAAGCTTTTTGGTATTCTTCTTGCGGCAGCGACAGCTCGCCTTCCTGCCCCGAGATGACTCTTTGGGGAAGGGACAATTCTCGGCATGAGAAGGTCCTTCGACCGTACTAGTGTTGGGGTGGGGAGTACTTCCACATGAGTGGGCTGGGGTGCAAGGAGCACCGAGGCCAATGTCAAAGGGGACACGAGGAGGTCCTCCATGCTGGATGCTGGTGCGGGTAGGACCCCCGTTGGAGCTGACGGGAGCATGGGTAATACCTCCATGCCTAGTTCCCTTAGTGACGTCAGTGTGAGGCAGGTCCCCGTACTGGTTGGACCAAACACGGGTAGGACCTCCATGCTGGATGCTGGTGAAGTGAAGTTGATCTCCACCCCTCTGGTTACCAGGATGAGGAGGGCCTTTGTCTGTTTCTATGAGAATGTGATGAAGGTCCTTGCATCGTGGAGTGACTGGATATGTGACGTCCCCACCCCGGTGGTTTGTAGCAGAAGGGACGGCTCCGTATCCGGTGTAATGAGCGCAGGTGAGGCTCCCATATGAGGTGATGCTACCATGGAAAAGGCCCTCATTCGGGTCGAAGGTGGCACATGGCATACCTCCAAGCCGGGCCTAGGAGCAGGAAAGGCACGCATCCTCTGTGGTGGTTTCACAGGGAGGGCCCCCGTAGTGGGTGGCATTGATGTGGGTTAGTCCGTGGTGGCCACTAATTGTGCCTGCAACCAGGAGAGTCGACCCAACCTGCCCTGGGGTGGTTGGGGCCTCTATCCGAGTCGGGAATATAGCTGCCCCTACTCAGCGTATGCAGGGGGTGATGATGCAAGTCGGCAGTGGCTCAGGCCACAGTAGCTACTAGTGTTGACGCACCCTAATGGGCGTCCTCTTCAGCTTGCGCCCGATGCTGGCATCAGGTCAGCCGGGCCAGTACCAGTGGTACAGGTAGGTAGTCTACCTGCTCTTCAGCTCAGGGAACCGGGTGGTGGTGATGGCACGACCTAGTGGGGGCCCTCACTAGGAACCTTTGGGACATAAATCTGGTCGGGTGGGCCCAAACATCCCCTACCTCATCGGCGTAGGGCATAGAGTCATTGAGGCGTTCTTGGGACAGGCTCTCGAAATGATTGAAGGTTGGAGTGGGAAGAAGTGGCTCCCTGCGTGACCCTTGAGGGAGGCGTTGACGGCGAGGCGCAGATGCCTCTAAATCCAAGCAGGCCATGTCCATCGTAGGGATGACCCCTTACTCATCGTACCTACGTACAAGGTCATTTATTACCCTACGTTGGATAATATCTGATGGGGATAGGGGGCGTGGGCGCCCAGTAGCTGCGACAATTGAGACCGTAGTAGAAAAGGCAGAACCACGCGAGGTAGCCGTGTTGAGATTTCCCCTGCCCCCGTGTCAGTTGGCGGGAGGTGATCGGGTTCTAGATGCAGCAGCTGGGTTCCTGGAGGCAAGGAGATCAACTCATTAGTACTGACATAAAAAGAAATCGACACCCAGTGCCCCAGCGCCATTCCATCTTCCATGGTCGGTAAGAGGGATCCAGGCTGACAATGTCGCAGATCAAGATGCCCAAAATTTTGACTGCCCCAACTTCTGGCAAGTTTCATGCCAGGCCCACCATTTGCTTGGCGGGACCCAGCACTGGATATCTAGATCCGGTGACATGTCAATCTACTGATGTCTCAAGTACTACTAATTTCCACATGGAGGAGAAGAACTTCACGTCGGGTTCACTATTTCTGTTTCTGACGCTTTTTCTGGGGCGCGCGCGTCCATCCTCTTGGGAATGACAGGCGCGACTTTTGTTGCCTCATGTTCCCGCTTTCCAAAGGCGGGCAACATTTGCTCCTTGTTCAGGGACGTCTGCTCCTTGATCGAAACGGGATGATGGGATGTCGGTTCTTCCTTCCGTGGATTCCTCCTTGGAACTCATCACCTAGTCCGGGTCTCCCTTATAGATTTAATACTTTGTTCGTGAAAATCTTCCCAGCACTATATCTTCATGGACACCAGTTAATTACGCTTCTTCTGTCAGTACATTCCAAGGGGTTCGGTCAGGGAAGCAACCTGCAGTTGGGGGAGTAGTCACGTTGAGGCATCACTGGTGTGTCTGGACACTGGGGAATTGGCGTGTCTATATTTTGTATCTTATTATAGAGCTTCTCAAGGGCACAGAACCCCAAGGCATCCCACATCAACTATGGGGAATCATATGCCATAGGCATGTATCTGAGATTTTCCGCAGCTTCCCATGTTCGACACAGGGTATTCCGCGAGTTTAACGTCCGACGGAGATGGATCAGACTAATTAGAACACTAGCCAGAGTGGATCAGATTGAAGAACCCCCTTGAGGGGACACTGATATTGGGGCCAGCATGTGGAAGGCTTCCCGAATGCTATGGAGGGGAATGAGGTGGTAGGATCTCACCGGGATGTGGCAGTCCGGGTAAGAATCAGTATGGACAATGGTTTTGGTCTTGAGCCCCGAAGATACTTCCTACGTACCATGCCTTGACATGGATCAAATCCCTCATAGTTCAGGTATCGATTTCAGTGAACTGAGATGAATGAGGACCTTGGTCTAATGGGTGATGGGCTTGAACCTCAGGGAGGCTTCCTACGTACCATGCATTGACATGGATCAAAGGCCACATAGTTCAGGATGGTGTTGTCAGCAAACCAACGTGAAGATGGACCGGGGGTCCAGGTGGATGATGGGATTGAACCTCGTGAGTATTCCTACGTACCATTCCTTGACATGGATCAAAGTCCTCGTAGTTCGGGTGGTGGGTGCTGGTGAACCGACGTGAAGATAGACCTTGGTCCGATGGATGTTGGGCTTGAACCTCGTGAGGCTTCCTATGTACCATGCCTTGACAAGGATCAAAGTCCCTGTAGTTTGGGTTTATAGTTTAATGTCATGCGGGACGAGGGTGAACTGACGTGAAGGGGGTTGGAATGACCAAGTGGTGGGCTTGAACCTCATGGAAGATTCCTACGTACCATGCCTTAGCATGGATCAAAGTCCCTATAGTTCGGGAGGTGGCATCGTTGGAGAACCGACGTGAAGATGGACCTTTGTCTGATGGGTGTTGGGCTTGAACCTCGTGAGGCTTCCTACGTACCATGCCTTGACATGGATCAAAGTCCCTGTAGTTCGGGTAGGTTCCAGTGAACTGACGTGAAGATGGAACTTGGTCCGATGGATGTTGTCAGCGAACCGATGTGAAGGTGGACCTTGGTCCAGGTGGATAATGGGCTTGAACCTCAGGGAGGCTTTCTACGTACCATGCCTTGACATGGATCAAAGACCACGTAGTTCAGGATGGTATGGGGCTTACACTCTAGGATTCCCAAGGTGGTGGGTGAAATGACGTGAATGCGGTCGGGATGACCGGGTAGTGGGCTTAAACCTCATGGAGGCTTCCTACGTACCATGCCTTGACAAGGATCAAAGTCCCCGTAGTTCGGTATGGATGTGTCGGAGGACCGACGTGAAGGTGGACCTTGATCTGATGGATGTTGGGATTGAACCTGGTAAGGTTTCCTACGTACCATGTGTTGACATGGATCAAAGTCCCCGTAGTTTGGGTGATGGGTGATTGGTGCTCACTCTAAGCTCACGAGAGTCATGCTCAGTGTGAGAAACAAGAGGTTGCAGAGACCTGACAATCATGTCATGAAGGGTGCGTCCGTGGTAAGTGAATATGGGATTACACGTTGGGAGGCCCATGGTGCCAAGACTTACTTCAAGAGGGAGGCCCAAGGGTGACAAAGCGCAACGGGAGAGGGATTTGGCACCCGGGAAGAGAGGAGAAGTCCCACTTCCAATCATGCCCTCCGCTGGCCCTGGCGCTGAGGAAGTACGGAGGTGCATGGGTGATACCTTCTGCAAGAAGGGCTAGGGGATTACACCAAGGAGTCTTCCCCTTACCCATAGAAAAAATACACTCAGAGAAGGAGGATATAATCCCATGTGGGGACCAGGGGGGAGGGGGGTGTGCAGAATGTCCAAGGTGAGGGAACCTCGTGTGAGAGGCACAAGGCAATGTCACAATTTAACGTCGTGTGTTGAGGACGAGGGTTCTTGGAAGTTTAACGTCCTGCAGCTCGGATGAGGTGGGTTTACTCTGCACCCCTAGGACTTACATGACCGGTACCCTCTGTTCCTTGTGGGAGGGAAGGTACCGGCAATGCCATGCAGAAGGGGGGTCACAGAGCAAACCATCAAGGGGTCCACGTTAGCATGGCTATGCGAAGAAGAAATAGCTGTTAGCATGCCTATGTGAAGAAGCATTAGGCGAAGCAATGCTACGGGCGGTATCATCTAGGGGACTTTGAAATCACATCGCGCAAACCTGGAGGGTCGCACGGGAAAAGGATTTGTCAAGCAGAGGGGTCCATAGGCAGGGGCCTTGTGGAGCTCGGTTACTCTGTTTGGTGAAGGACACTTGCAAAGGGATGTGCTTCGCGAAGTGGGGTGCCTTAGCCTTATCATGGGGCGGAGGTGCAAGTGGGAGGTGCTTCACGAAGTGGAAACGTATTCACAGAGCACAACATCGTAGAGCACAGGCGCTTCGTGAAGCAGAGCGTCGTGAAGCAAGGTGCTTCGCGAAGTACAGTGATCCTGCCTTGGCATATGGTTCACGTGTACATGAGGGGTGCTTCGTGAAGCATAAATTCTATGTGATGACCTGGTTCCCCTTGGGTATCCCCTTCCTTCGCGAAGGCCCTTGGGCTTCGTGAAAGGCATCCCTCTCAGAAGAGGGGATCAAAACGAGACAATGCAGAGGCACCTCACGAAGAAAAAATACCTCGCGTAGCTCATGATTCACAGAGCAAAGGGTGATTTGCGATTTGGGAGCTAGAAAGGTGAAATTTCGGATTTTCCATCCATTGGGCTCAGGGGAGCCCAATATTTATAGGCAAGGGGCACTACGAAGCAAAGCTCACGTAGCGCGAAGAGGGATTGGGTTGCTTCGCGGCAGGATCGTGAATGTCAGGGGTGCTCATGGAGGGTACCACCTCCTGTGCTTCGCGGAGGGCTCATGAATGTCAAAGGCGTTCGCGGAGGTTACCGCCTACTTTGCTTCGCGGTGGCTTGCGAATGTCAGGGGCGCTCGCGGAGGGTACCACCTCCTGTTCTTCGTGGCGGGCTCACGAACGTCATTGGTGTTTACAGAGGTTGCCGCCTCCTTTGCTTCACGGAAGGCTCACGAAGGTCAGGGGCGTTCTTGGAGGTTACCGCCTCCTTTGCTTCGCGACGGGCTCGCGAATGTCAGGGGCATTCACAGAGGTTACCGCCTCCTTTGCTTTGCGTTGGGCTCGCGAACGTCAGGGGCGTTTGCAAAGGTTACCACCTCCTTTGCTTCATAGCGGCCACGTTTCTTGGGGGTACTCCACGACATAGCTTCGTGAAGCCGGCCGTGGGGCCTCTTTCTCTTCTTTATTTTCTTCCAACCTTTTGGCGCCAACACTTTCCTTTCTCTCTTTTCAAACAAAATTTTTTTGACCCTTTTTCCAATATGGTATTTCAATAATGGTATTTTGAAAAGTCAAACCCTGGTTATTGAGAACAAGTTAAAATTTTGAGGGTGAAATTTATTAAATGGGGAGAATATAATATCCCAATATTTTAAAAGGAAATACTATGTTCAATAGTGTGTAAGAAACACCACATTGAGCTTAAACAAATCACTAAATATTATTATTTATATGTGACCATTATAACCTAGCCATTAAATTGGCAGGAATTAATAGTATTAATGGATTTATGAAATATATAATGGTAATACCCATTGATAATTTATTAATCAAATCTTTGTAAAAAAGTACTATATTTTTAGTAAATTCATTTTATTCATCAAAAACATATTTTATTCAAAAATAAATTTTATTGCTTGTTATGTAAAAAAATAATATAATTAATTCTTGGAGCTTCTTGAATATAGATTTTATACAATTAAATTAATTTTTAAATCAGCATATCAAAATTTTCCTATGGTGAAATTTTGATAATTTTTGGAAAAGTTTAATTTTTCAATGAATAGTGAAAATACCGATTTTTATTATATGTTTTCAAGTATTTACAAGGACAAATTATATTTCCAATTAGATTTAAATTTTAATTAGTTCAAATTGATTTATAATATTACAATTATGTTTTTTGAAACGAATTTTATACTTGAAATTAGTATAAAAACATTTTTTCTAAAAAATATTTTTCGTTGCGTTTTACCAGTTTAATTTTAAATTAAATTCTACAACTTCCATGTTTTGAATTTTAAAAAATTGATTCCATATTTTGATTTATAAGATCTAAATTTAGTTAATAGAGCCATTTTATTTTTATCCAAAATGAATAGTAACCATGGTAATTTTTGTTACCACGGTAAATAGTAAATTTGGTAATTTATGTTAAAAATAAAATGATAAGGACTATAAAATAACCCTAGAAATTTCCCCAATTTTATTGGATAATTTATATTCAACCATAATCATTCAATGATTGAAATTTTAACTTTTTAAATCCACTTGGTTGAGAGTATTACATTCATAATATTTTATTTAAAGAAAATTTAAAGATATCATACAAATATTTTTAATAACTACAACATTTTTAATATAGGATTATCTAGAAGATATGTAATTATGGAACTGTTATAAATAAAATTCCTCGTTTTGATGTATTTAAATGTATTATTATGTAATATGGTTATAGAAATCACATGAACTTATTTTGTTTTATTATATACTTTTTAAAAGACCATTAAGAATCATTACCATCGTTAATATTACCGTTGAAAAGTGATCAAATGATTAGTATAAATATATAATTTTAACTAATCCAATTGAAAGATACAAAAGAAGTGATGACCTCAACCAATAGGATCATACCCTATGAAGCCCATTTTTTGAAGCTTCTGAGAGAGATAGCATCAATGGGATTTTCCCTTTACCAAGACCAAGATAAGATCCAAAAACTTAAGAATTAGAGAAATAATTTACGGGATAAGTGTAAACTCATTGATATTATGACCCAAACCATGTTCTTCGAACCACCCCATGAAATGAGGCTTTGGCCCCCACCTTTAAAAAAACTCAAATATTATTTTTGGGTAATATTTAAATTCAATTAAGGAATTAATTTTTATGAATTAATGTATTTTTAAAATAAAAAAATATTTTAATATAATATTATTATTAAATGTTTTTTAATAAATATAAATGATCATATAATTTTTTTGAAGTCAAATGTAATTTTTTTAAGGATTTGAAAACTATTATTGTAAAAAACCCATCATTTTTTTCAATAAATTTCGGTTATTATTTTAAAAGTAAAAATTCACCTATTTAAAAAATTATTTATATAAAATGAATATTATTTTTGGAATCATAATGTTTAAATTATACAATGGTGAATTTTTCATAATTTTCTAAGACAACCGAATTTTTGGGTAAAAATTAAATATTGTATAAATATACTTTGTGTATTATGACATCATAATGACCCAAAATTGACGTAATAAATACTATAAATGGGATCCATGACCAAATATATGTTTTAACTTTAAAATAATTTTATTTTAAGTTTATTTGATTAATTTTATAGATCTATTATGAATCCTCTAAAACCATTAATATATTTTAAGGTTTTAAAATCATTTATTTAAGAGTAAGACTAACCTCTACATAATAAAGAGTATTATTTATTAAGTTAATCCCCTATACTTATAAAATAATTATAACCATTCCCATTTGGTAGAAACGATGGGAAAAACTACTGGATGATTTTTGTTTTTTGTTATTTTATTATGCAGTGTCCAAAACCTAAATAATAAAGAAATCCCCATATGTTCCTATATAAATCCACCCAAAATTCCATTTCCCTTCACTAAAACTTCTTTTATCTTGTCCATACTATACCCTAATCTCTCTATAGTCCTCCCAAGGTTCCTTAAATCTCCCAATAATCCCCTACCAAGCATTTGAAGTCACACACTCAAGTAAGGGATCTTTTCCTTTCTCCTATTTATTCATGTATATTCTTTATCTTATGTCTTTTATCTTCATTTAATCTTGATGGTATATGTTATTACATTTCCCCATCACTATAAAATTTGTTTCAAAATTATTAGATACCCCTTTCTCTCTCATAAACCCATTTTATGAATTTTTATGTGACGTCGTTATGTTTCCGAAATTTCACTATGATTTTCCATGCCAAAACAATTATGTAGGGAATACCATACCCATTTCCTTTCAATGGTATTCCAATTTTTACACTTATACCTCTTTGACTTGGGAATTAAATGTATTTATTCCATAATCCTTGATCATGTAATAAAATATGATGATGAATGAATCCATGTTGTGTGATCTATGTGGCACACTTAAGCATGAGAATGGAATGAATGTGACAAGTGAACCTAGAATTATATATCTATCAAATGAATTAGGTAATGTTTAGTCTCATGAGACATCATGTTGGTACAAGGAGTGAACCCGATTCCTTTATGGTACTTTTTACACCATGATGTCTTGGCGGTTAGCCTTGACCTATTTTTATGACGCAGTGTTTTAAATTGTTTCCACATTTACCATGTTATGATTATCATACTATATCATGACTTATTATTCATGTTCCTTTTATGCCCCTTTGATATTCCTATTGACTAACATTTATTATTCACTTCATGTTATTCCAATTTTATTCCCATATTGGGATTTATATCTCAACCCTTTCTTATGTATGTCCCCAGGTTATCCCGTGAAGTTTTAAAAGCCATGGACTTTTAGAAGCATGTTAAAAAAGTTTTTAATAATGTTGTTGTATCTCATATTCAAGATGTTATGATATGTACCTAATTCCTAAAGACACTATACTTCTCAAACTTTCAAGTTTCATTATATGTAATAAATCAAGTATTAATGTGAAATAAAGAGAAGAGTTGTTATAATTAGTATCAAAGGAAAACTTCAGTTATTTTTGGGATTAGGATTAGAAAACTCTAGAGAAAGACTTAGGGATAATACTATGTATAAGAAAACATCCCTAAATTTTGTTTAGTATAGATTAAGTGGTTTATCAAGCAAATACATCCATGTATGGATAATACAAGTGGATGTGATTTTGGAATAGATGTACCTAGGGGTAAAAACCTTGATAAGGTGTAACCTGGTACATGATAACGGGCCTTAATACATACATTGTTTGACACTTCTAGTGGTATGATTTTATAAATTCATAAGCTCATTACGAACCATTCTTAAGGGAATAAAAAAATTACCATAAGAGTATATGTTTGGAAGTAGTTCATGGATAACATAGATTAAAGCCTAGAAATTCATAAGTTAAAAAAATAAATGTAATTTATAATTTATCCATTTATTGTCATTAGATTCCCCCTTTTTTATTTTTAATAGTTTAAAAATTATCATCCATAATTTTCCTTTTAATTTATCCAATGGAAAAAATAGGAGGAATTTAGTAGACAACCAATGTGAAAGGAAATGTGATGACTTCCCTAAGGAGATACCCAACCTGATGGGAGTGGGAATTAAAAAATTTATGATGATACTCTCTCAGATGACTCAATTTCTGAATAGAAACCTATATTAAGAGGAGTGTCCAATTCCCCCTAATAGATAACAAGTTTCGATTGAGAGTTTTATGTGACAAAGGCCTCCGACTTTTAAGGGATCATTCGATCCCTTAATCACAGAACAATGAATCAACTCTATTGAGAAGATATTCTCCATCCTTAAATGTTTCAAAAAAGAAAAGTTTCTACAGGCTATTTATCATATGGAGGGACAATTCAATCAGTGGTTGACATTGATCAAGAATATTAATCCTAAAGAAGAGAACAAAATGATGGGGTGGAAGGAGTTTAAAAAAATATTTTTTGATAAATATTGTCCTCACACTCTCCAACTTAAAATGGAAAGAGAGTTACTTTCCCTCAATCAAAAATATGATGAATCTATCAGTGCATATGGGGAAAACTTTACAATACTTGCATGATATTCCTCCAGCTTGGTCATTACCCATAAATATAAGGTTTAAAGCTTATTTGGTGGGATAAAACCTAGTATATCAAAATACATGGTGATATGTGACTTTGATAACTATGTGGAAATTGTCCGATGTTCCCTCAAATTATAAATGAAGGTTGGTGAATCTCAAGGGTATCACGGGGATAAGAAGAGGAAAGTGGAGTTTAATTTTGGCAGTCTGAAAGAGAAATATAACAGTGCCAATAAATTTTAGCACCCCGCTTTTCAATGGTGTGAAAAGAAGAACTCCAAAAATTTCCTAAGGGGGTGAGGAAATGCTTTAGGTGTGGAAAGAAAGGGAACCTAACTAACTATTTCCAATAGGATAAATACACTAATACGATGGAGTAAAGGAATACTCCAGTCAATCCTCATCACATTGTTTGTTTCTACAACTACAAGGAACCATAGAACTTTGAAAATCAACACACTAATCCAAGGGTTTTCAGAGACAACCAAAAACCTCCAAGGAAACAAGGGTGATCCTTTTCTATCACAACCACTGAGGTGGATCTCAACAATGAAGTGGTTATAGGTATGTTAGTTATTCATTCAATAATATCGAACACACTTTTTGATTCTAGTTCTATGTATTCTTTATTATCATGAAAGTTTATTAGAACTATTAAAACACCACCACAAATCATGGAAGTAGAGTTGTAGGTGAAAATGAAAAATGGGAAAATTATTTCATTCCAAGTATATATCTCCTTCCCTATCACAAATTGTGGGCTAAACTTCCCAATGAAACTTTTCATACTTCCTTTGATGGGATTTGATGCAATTTTGGGTATGGATTGGATTTCCCTATATAGAGCCAGCATAAATTTGCATAAGAAGGAAATCACTCGTTGTATTTTGAATCGACCCCCGATTCTATATAAGGATAAGGAGGAAGATGAATATTTTTTTAGCACTAACATCTAAAGAATGGATATTATTACCATAAAAGCAACCATATCTAGGTCAAATGATTGAGTATAAGGAAATAACCAACCTCAAAGACATGCCTATTATGATAGAATACACTAATGTGTTTCTCAAGGAATTTCCTAGTCTTCCTCTTAAATGAGAGGTTGAATTTTTAATCGATCTTATACTTGGGGTGTTACCATTATCCAAGACTCTATATAGAATGGATATTATGGAACTTAAGGATCTAAAGAAACAACTATAGGAGAATCTGGATAAAGGGTTCATATGCCCAAGTGCTTCACCACGGGGTGCACTAGTCCTCTTTATTAAGAATAATTATGGGTTAATGCACATTTTCATTGATTATTGTGATCTGAACAAGATCATGATAAAGAAAAAGTATCCTCTACCATAGATTGATGAATTTTTTGATTAGCTACATGTAGCATAATACTTGTCCAAGGTGAATCTGCGATTAGGATAATTTCAAGTTAGGGTGAAGAAGGAGGATATCCTCAAGGATTCTTTTCGTACAAGGTACGAGCACTATGAGTTCATAATAATGTTATTCAAACTCACCAATTATAAAACAATATTTATAGAATTGACGAATAAAGTCTTTAGATATTAGATCAATTTTTTTTGTAGTATTTTATTGAGGATATCATAATATACTTAAAAACCAAGGATGAGCATGAGGAGTATTTGATAACTATGTTAAAGACCTTGAGAAAGGATAATATTTATGTCAAGTACAAAAAATGTGAGTTCTGGTTAAAGGAAGTATCATTATTGGGGAATATCATCATAATCAATGGGATATATATAGACCCTTCAAAGACAGAATAAATTGAAGTATGGTTAAGGAAAACATCTATGATAGATATCTATAGTTTCTTTGGATTAGTTGGGTACTATCATCAATTTGTGAGAAATTTATTTTAATTTTCAATCCCTATAATCAAGATAACTTGGATGGGAGTAAGGTTTTCTTGGAATGATGAGTGTGGAAAGAGATTTGAGGAACTAAAATTGAAGCTTATCACTGAACCTATGCTCACACAACCCACAAGTGAAGATCTTTTCATGGTATTAAATGATGATTTGAAGAAGGTATTGGGTTGTAAGTTAATGAAAAATGAAAAAGTTATATGCTATGCTTAAAGGTAGTTGAAATTTCATGAACAAAACAACCCAACACATAATATAGAGTTGTATTTAGTGATATTCTATTTGAAATGGTGGCATTATCTATTTGTTGAGAAGTGTGAAATATATACTGATCACAAAATCCTAAAGTATATATTCACACAAAATGATCTGAATATGCACCAATGAAGATGGTAAGATCTGATCAAGGGATATGACTACTCAATCCACTACCATCCTGGTAAAGAGAATAAAGTGGTGGATGCTCTAAGTAGAAAGGATCCAGGAATTATATTATCAATGAGAATTGATATGGATCTGATCTTATTATATTTTGAAAGGATGGACATGAGAATCATAGAGGAAGGAAATAAATCAATACTTTCACAAATTATTTCTCAACCATACCTTATGTAGAGGTTAAAAGATTATAAAAGGGATTATGTGGAAATTCAAAAGAAAGTGGAAACTAAAAGAAAATGGAAATCCTTGGAGTTCAATCACTGGTGGAAATACCACCTATACCAACACAATATTCCCAATTGTATATAAAAACCATTGGGAAAAGTCTACTATACCAATGATTATGTAGAACAATTAGTATATTCATATGGTTTTTTCCCAATGGTTTAAGGAAACCATTGGGTATATTGTTTATTAAGAGGTTTTTCCCAACGGTTTTTTAAACCGTTGGGAAAGAAAATCCCCAAATATTGATGCCTTTAGGGATCTCGAACTCTAGAGATCTCAACAGTTTTTACCTAAACAAGATCTCGACACACCATCTCAATTTCCCCCCTAAACCTGAACTATATAGAAGATTTTTCCATATATCTTGACGCGAAGGATACTTTCAATCACAACAGGTCTGGTTTCCAAAGTTTTGTTCTTATTCTTTAAATCAGTACTTGTGAGTTCATTTATTTTAGATTTTTTCATTCCATTTTGCTGCAATGTAGTGTGTGTTATGATCCACTTATGAACAGAAGGAATATATCATTTTAGGTTGTGGTTCGAACCCTACTTCCCAACCTACTCTCAAGGGTTATAACTCTAATTTCCAACCAGGAATCTATCTTTGATTCAAGTAATTTTTGTTCTTACATTTGAAATCGGTACATGTGCCTTCATTTAATTTATATTTTTTAATTCCATTTCGCTGCAATGTACTGTGTATTATGATCCCCTTATGAACAAAAGAAATATATCATTTTAGGTTGCAGTTTTTTTGTGATTTATCTATATAGAATAATTTTGATTGATATTGAAGAGGTCAATATGATCCTGATTTATTTTATCCTTGGCTTATTTTAAATTTAAGGTCTATTGACATGATTTTATTGGTTAGAAATAAATACAGTTATATAATTTTTTATCCTAAGAGGAACAATAAGATACTCATGCATTATGAATGTACCCCTAAATGTTGTCTTTGAAATATCACACTCTAACTTTAAGATGATGATACCCACACTATAAGTCATTCAATGAAATGGCGCTTCCACCTGAACCACTAGAGTGGTTTTGGGGTCATTTTCATGTGTGAATGGTGATAGAACCAAAATTTACTCTATTACATGATCATTAATTCCTACTCCATCAAGCGGTTCGATTATACACTTGTAATATTTTTTGAAATTCAAAATGAGTTTTAGGAATTCATGTCACAATTTTCTTAGGTAGTTATAAAGCATTATTAAGGTATTTATATCATTTTTTATCCTAGGAAGGAACCCATAATAAAGAAGTATAACCATCATAGAACTAACCAATGATTTTCATGCCTACAAATTATTTACTATCTGATATGTATCTCACGAAACAAAATAGCATGGTCATGTGCACGTAATTATTCACTGCTATTTGATAGTATTGGAAGTCTGTGGAGGTAAACCTGAGATGTTTTTGTGTACTTTATTGGATTATATTGTTTTTATTTTATTCTGGGCATTAAGAATCAATATTAGAGTGTTTTATTTTTCTTAATATTTGTGGATAATTATATGGTGATAGGTTTGTGTTGGATAGGTGAGTCATGAACCCATATCCAGTGGTAATTATAGGTTAATAGGGTTATGAAATTGAGCTTCTTGATTCTCAATGTTACCTGAACACCCCCACCCCCTAGACACCCCTACCCCCTTGAACAACACCCCCAACTCCCTGAATAGCCCCCACCCCCTGGACAACTCCCAATCCCCTGGACACCCCCACCCTAGACAACCCCCACCCCCCTAGACACCCCCACCCCCTTGGACAGCCAACCCCACCCCCTGGACAGCCCCCCCCCCCAAGCCCCTGGACACCCCCACCCCCTGGACACCACCCCACCCTCGTGGACAGCCCCCAACCCCTTGGATTGCCCCCACCCCCTTGGAAACCACCCCATACCCTTGACACCCACAACCCCCTTGGACAGCCCCGCCACCCCCATGGATAGCCCGCCCACCCCCTAGACACCTTGTACCCCCTTGAATAGCCCCACTACCCCCGTTGACAGCCCACCCACACCCCCTAGACACCCCTGCCACCCTGGACAGCCCTGCCCACCCCTGTAGACACTCCCAACCCCCCCTGGATAGCTCTGCCACCCCCATGGAGCCCTCCCACCCCCTAAACACCCCTACCCCTTGGACAGCCTCCCCACCCCCGTGGACAGCCCGCCCACCTCCCTGGACACCCCGTACTCCCCTGGACAGCCCTACCACCCCCGTGGACAGCCCTCCCACCCCACTGGACACCCTGTACCCCCTGGATAGCCCCACCACCCCTATGGACAGCCTACCCATCCCTAGACACCTCGTACCCCCTGGACAGCCCCCACCCCCAGGAAAGCCCCCAACCCCCCTAGACAACCCCGCCACCCCCGTGGATAGCCCACCCACCACCCTGGACACCTCGTACCCCCATGAACAGCCCCCACCCCCATGGACAGCCTTCCCACCACCCTGGATACCCCACACCCCCATGGATAGCCCCGCCACCCCCGTGGACAGCCCGCCCACCCCCTGGACACCTCGTACCCCCGGGACCCCCACCCCCTAAAAAGACCCCCCCGACCCCCTTAGACAGACCTGCCACCCCTGTAGATATCCCGAACACCCCCCTAGACACCTCGTACCACCCAGGACAGCACCCCCCCCCCCCCCCCCCCCCGTGGACAACCCACCCACCCTCCTAGACGCCTCGTACCCCTTGGACAACCCTTCCACCCCTATGGACAACCCGCCCACCCCCTGGCCACCTCGTACCACCCCTGGATAGCCCCCACCCCTGGAATACCCCCCAACCCCCCTGGACAGCCCCACCACCCCCGTTGATAGCCCACCCACCCCCTAGACACCTCATACCACCTAGACAACCCCCACCACCGTGGATAGCCCTCCCACCCCCTGGACACCCCGTACCCCCCTTGGACAGCCCCGCCACCCCAGTGGACAACCCGCCCACCCCCTGGACACCCCGTAACGCCCTAGATAGACCCTCCCACCCCCTGGACACCCCATACCCACCTTTAAATCCCTCACCCCCATGGACAGCCCGCCCACCCCCATGGACAGCCCTCCCACCCCCTTAGACACCCCATACCCCTGGACAACCCCTTCACCCTCATGGATAGCCCAACCACCCCCATTGACACCCCGTACCCCTGTGGATAGCCCCCTCACCCCTGTGGATAGCCCTCCCACCCCCGTTGACAGCCCGCCCACCCCCTGGACACCCTCTACCCCCATCGACATCCCCGCCACACCCGTTTACAGCCCGCCCACCCCTCTAGACACCCCCTCCCCCCGTGGACAACCCCCACCCCCGTGGATAACCCGACCCCCTCCCCCTAGACACCCCTACCCCCTGGACAGCCCCTCCACCCCCGTGAACAACCCCCCCCCCCATGGATAGTCTACCCACAATAAAAATGTAATCCATTTCTTAATAACCAAATCCCCCCCTTCCCTTACCCATACACACCAAAAGCATTCATTTTTTCCTAAAGAAAACACATACTATTGAAATAAACACTATTACAAAACAATTTTAAAAATACCAATGATCTTAAAATTCATGAAATTCATTCCATTAAAACCATTACATCCCCCACCCCCTAGATACCCCCTACCCCCTTTACAGCCCCACCACCCCCGTGGACAACCCCTACCCCTATGGAAAGCCCCCCCACCCCCGTGAATAGTCTTACCTCCTCCAACCCCCTGTGGACACCCCCAACCCCCGTAAACACCCCCAACCCCCCGTGGATAGCCCGCCACCCCCGTTGATAGCCCACACACCCCCATGGACAGCCCGCCCACCCCCTGGACACCCCCTACCCCCTGGATAGCCCTGCCACCCCCGTGAACGGCCCACCCACCCCCTAGACACCCCATACCCCCTAGAAATACCCCCACCCTTGTGGATAGCCACCCACCCCCCTGGACCGCCCCCACCCCCCGAACACCCCCATCCCCCCGAACACCCCCCATCCCCCCAGGACACCCCCGACCTCCTTGGACAGACCCCAACCCCTGGAAAGCCTCCACCCCCTGGACACCCCTAGACACCCCCACCCTCGTGGACACCCCCACCCCTGTGAACAACCCGCTCACCCCCCTGGACACCCCTACCCCCCTAAACAGCCCCCAACCCCCTAGACGACCCCCACCCCCCTAGACACCACCCCACCACATGGAAACCCCCCACCCCCACTGAACACCCCCACCCCCGTGGATAGCCCCCCACCCCTGTGGACACCCCCCCATCCGAACACTCTCCACCCCCTGGACACCACCCCACCACCTGGACACCCCCACCCCCATGGATAACCCCCTCCCCCTAGACATCCCCCCAACCCCTAGATGACCCCACCCCTCCTAGAAACCACCCCACCCCATGGAAACCCCCACACCCATGGACAACCCCCACCCCCTCAACACCCCCACCCACATGGACATCCCCTACCCCCTAGAAAGTCCCCCACCCCCCTGGACGGTCCCCCACCCCTCCTAGACACCACTATACAACCTGGAAACCCCCACCCCATGGACACCCCCACCCCCATGGACAGAACCACCCCCCTGGAGAGCCCCCCACCCCCTTGGACAGCCCCCCAACCCCTGGACCGCCCCCACCCCCCTGGACACCACCCAACCCCCTAGACACCCCCACCCCCTGGATACCCCCACCCCCTGGACACCCCTACCCCCTTGGAAAGCGCCCCCAACCCCTTGGACACAACAACACCCCATTGGACACCCCCATGGACAACCCCCACCACCCTGGACAACCCCCCACCCCCCTGGACACCCCCATCCCCCCCAGACACCCCCACCCCCTTGGACACCCCCTACCCCATTGTACAACCACCCCAACCCCCTGAAAATCCCCCCAACCCCCTGAATTATGAATTTATTTTTTATGTATTTAATTAACTTACGAATTATGTGTTAATGGTGTATGGGTATACTTGTTGTATGGGTATACTTGTTGTATGGGTATACTTGTTGTATGTGTATACTTGATGTAATTATCTTATGAATTATGTGTTAATTATTTATGTGTGTAGAGGGTAATTAAATACAGAATTGGAGGTATTCAGAATTATATATGAATTATGTGTTTTATGAATTATGTGTGAATTCATATAGAATTCTATATGTATTCCACAGGTATTGAGGATTATGAAAGTATTCATAATTGTGTATGAATTGTGCAGGTATTCAGTGTGAAAGTATTCTGTATGGACTGCCCTGAACCCCCTCTATGTATTCTGCAGGTTTTAGAATTTTGTATGAATTCTGCAGGACTACTGGTGGAATCTGGTGGAATTGTTGCAGGTGAAAAGGGGGAGGCCGACTTGTTGCTGCAGGTACATAAAGGATATTCCAACGATTTACAACCATTGGAATATCTAAAAATAGAATATATTTACCAATGGTTTTTGGGAAATCATTGGTAAAAAAGGCTATACCAGCAGTGTGTAAACCGTTGGTATAGAGATGTTTTTTGATATTACCAATAGTTATAAACCATTGGTAAACATTTATATCAATGGTTTCAATGAACCGTTGATATATACTGAATTTTTTAGACATATCCCAACGGTTCTCATAGAATCGTTGGGATATGTCTATCCCCACGGCTCAAGACCCAATGGTTTGGACAATCGTTGGTATAGACCAATGGTTTTAAACCACTGGTAAAGATGAAATTTCTAGTAGTGAATGTTAATGAAGGAGTTGTGAGATTTGGTTCATAACCATGTATACCATTAAATCCCGAGTAAAAGAAGGAACTATTGGATGATGCACATAGTTAAACTTTATCCATACAACCAGGAAGCACAAATATGTATTGAGATCTACGAGAACACTATAGGTGGGATAATATTAAGAAGAAGATCACAGAATATATATTGATATGTCTTGTATTTCAGAAAGTGAAAGAAGAAATAAAAAATTCCAAGGGGATGATAAAACCATTACCCATACCTACATGGAAATGGGAAAACATCACCATGGACTATAAAAAAATCAAGAGGTAATAATGATATATAGGTTTTGGTGGATCATCTTATAAAGATTGTGCACTTCATTGCGATTCAATAGGATTTCTCACTAGATCAACTTCCATGAATCTAAATTAGAGAAGTGGTGTGGATATATGGAGTACCATTATCAATTATATCCGATCAAGATCCAAGATTCACCTATATGTTATGAAAGAGTCTCTAACATGCTCTTAATACTGAGTTAAAATTCAGCATAACTTATCACCCTCAAACTAATGGCCAATCTGAGAGGATTATGAAGACACTTGAGGACATGTTGAGATAATGCTCAATTAACTTAAAAAAAGGATCGAACCCACATCATCCTTTGGATGATTTCACTTAAAAAAAAAGTTTCCAATCGAGCATACAAATGGATCCCTATAAATCTCTTTATGGGAATAGGTACATAACTCCTTTATGCTGGGATGAATTTGGGGAATTCAAATTTCTAGGTCCTAAAATGGGTAAGGAAATGTTGGAAAATTTTAATATCATTCACCAGCACATCAAGAATGCTCAGAGTCAACAAAAGAGATACGTTTAAAATCATCGATGAGATATAGAGTTTGATATTGGAGACATTGTATTCATCCTCATATCTCCATGGAATAAAGTGATGAGATTTGGGAAAAGGAGAAATATCATTCCAAGATACATCAGCCTATTTGAGATCCTTTATTGCATCGGAGCAGTGGTCTATCGACTAGTACTCCCACCGAACCTATCTCAAGTACATGATGTATTACATTTATCCCCCTTGATAAATTAAATACTATACCCCTAATATGTACTCAATCTAGAGGAGGTACCATTGGATAATGATCTTTCTTATGAAGAGAATCCAGTGAAAATCTTAGATAGTAGAGATTTTTTTACAAAATAAGAAAACTCACCTACTAAAAGTGTTGTGGAGAAATCAAAAGTTTGAAGAAGAAACATGGGAATTGGAGGAGTTGATGAAGAAGAGTTACCCTCATCTATTTTAATATGGGAAAATAAAATTTTGAGGAAAAAATTCTTAAGGGGGGAAGATTGTAACGACCCAAACTGTTATAAATAAAATCCCCCTTTTTGATGTATTTTAAATGTATTATTATGTAATATGGTTACAGAAAACACATACACTTCTTTGGTTTTATTATATCTTATTTAAAATACCATTAATATTCATTGCCATTGATAATATATCCATTGAACAATGATCACATTATTAGTATAAATATAGGGTTTTAACAAATCTAATTGACTTAGAAAAAGGAAGTGGTGGTCTCAATCAGTAGGATCGTACCCTATGAACACCATCACACACCTTTACATTAGAAAGTTTTCTAGTGTATTAAATGGGTACGTATCAAGAACCTATCAATAAGAGTATTTACAACATTTTTTATAGATTGATGAATATATTTTCATCCTATTATTGTTACTTCATAAATTATTTTTATTTTGATTCAATAAAACACAAATAATATTTTTGGGTAATATTCAAATTCAATTAACTAATTCATTTTGATGAATTAATGTATTTTTAAAATAAATTATATTTTAATATAATATTATTATTCAATAATTTTCATAAAATATAAATGATCATATAATTTTTAGGAAGTCAAATTTAATTTTTATAAGGGTTTGAAAACTGTCATTATCAAAAAACCCAACATTTTTTTCAATAAATGGTTTTTATTATTTTAAAAGTAAAAAATTCCATATTTATAAAATTATTTAGATAAAATTAGTATTATTTTTGGAATAATAACATCAAAATTATCCAACAGTGAATTTTTCATAATTTTCTGAGACAATAGAATTTTTAGATAAAAATTAAATATCGTATAAATATACTTTGTGTATTTTGACATAATAATGACTAGAAAGTGATGCAATAAATACTATAAATGAGATACATGATCAAATATATGTTTTACCATTAAAATAATATGATTTTTAATTTTATTTGAATAATTTTATAAATCCATTATGAATCCTCCAAAACCATTAATATATTTTAAGGTTTTAAAATCATATCTTTAAGAGTATAACTCACCTCCACATAATCAAGTATATTATTTTATTAATTTAGGCCATTGGACTTATAAAATAATGATAAAAAATCCCATTTGGAAGAAACCATGGGAAAAAGATATGGTATAGTTTTTGTTTTTGGTTATTTCATTATGTAGAGTTTAAAACCTAAATAATAATGAAATCCCCCTATTTTCCTATATAAACCCAAATAGGATCCCATTTCTCTTAAATAAAACTCCTTGAATCATGTACATACTCTTATATCCACTCTTTATAGTCCTCAAAAGTTTTACTAAAGCTCTTAACAAGCCCCTCCTAAGAATTTTGAGTCACACACTCAAGTAAGGGATCTTTTTCTTTCTTCTCTTTATTCAAGTATCTTCTTTACCTTATGTATTTTATATTCATTTCCATATGATGAGATATGTTATTACATATCCCCATTACTATTCAATTTATTTCCAAATGATTATAAACCCCTTTATCTCTCATAAATCATTTTTATGATTTTTTATGTGATGTCGTTATGCTTCTAAAATTTCACTGTGATTTTCCATGCTAAACAATTGTGTAGTGAATTCCATACCCATTTCCTATCAATGGTGTTTAAATTTATACACTTATACCTATTTTAATTGGTACTTACATGTATATATTCCAAACTCCTTGATTGAGAAATAAAATATGATGATGAATGAATTCATGTGGTATGATCTATATGGCACACTTAAAGCATGAGAATGAAATGAATCTGACAGGTGCACCCAGAATTACATAGTCATCCAATGAACTGGATAATGTTTAGTCTTATGTGATTTAATGTTGGGATAGAGAGTTAATGTGATTCTTTTATGGGACTTTTTCCACTATGATGTCTTGGTGGTTAGGCTTGACCTATGTTTATGATGGAGTGTTTTAAGTTGTTTCCACATTTCCCATGTTATGATTATCATGCTATATCATGCCTTATTATTCATGTTAATTTTATACCCTGTTGATATTACTATTGTTTAACATGTATTATTCTATTCATTTTATGCAATTTTAATTCCCTTACTAGGCTTTATAACTCACCTCATTGTTATGTATGTCCCCAGGTTATCCCGTGCCTTTTTTAAAAGCCATAGAATTTTAGATGAATGTTAAGAAAGTTTTTAATAGTGTTTTTGTATCCTAGTTTCAAAATGTTATTATATATACTTAATTCCTAAAGACACTAGACTTCTCAAACTTCTATGCTGTATTAGGTGTAATCTTATGTGTAATAAATCAAGTATTAATGTGAAATAAAGAGTAGGGTTTTTATAAGATATATTTGAATATAAATAGTCATTTGAAATCTAATAGATTTATCTACATAATGGTAATTTAATTTTAATTTTTTATGAATAAATAATTTCCTTAAATTATCACACAATGCTAATGTAGTAATTATTTTATTAATGAAAATATCAAATAAATGATATTAAAAATATTAAAATAAATATAATTTGAGATAATTAATGTAATAAATGAGTTTTATATATGACTTTAACATTTTAGGTATATAATAATTTTTTTTGAATTATAAGTGTTATCTTGATATTATTAAAGTCAAAGTAATGAATAGTCCTTTAAATTGACATTATGAATATTTAATAGTAAATAATATTTTATTAAATGATATAAAATTACTAAAAATATTAAATTTAGTAAAATTATTAATATAAGTTTTAAAATATCATTAATGATCCATTTATAGGTTTTTTGGTATTTAATATTAACTATATGAACCCTCAAAGAGTAAAAATGCATGTTGTCATGATAAGACTTAAAGGGATTAAATAAAGGTTAAAACCAAACGATAAGGATATAACCATTACCTAAATATTTCTAAAAAATTATTAAATGAATTTAATTATACCCTTATCACCTTAGGATCAGATTTTAGTAGTTTAATGGACACTTATCCATGAGAATTAGTTATATATTACTTAAATTAAAGATAATTACAAAATGTCACTCTCTTTGTATTTAATACACTTTATGTATCCACATAGGGACAAAAAGAAGATATGAATGAAAATAAATGTCTATTTTCATATTAATAAAATTATTTTCATTATTTAATTTATTTTTAATTTTTATAAATTTTATAATTAACTTAAATGATTGTCAAATGCTAATACAGTATTTATTTAATTAACAAAAAAATAAAATAAATGACTTTGAAAATATTAATTTTGAGATATTTTGAGTGAGTTAATGAGTGAAATAGATTTTATATATCTATATGACATATTATAGAGGTATGAATTCATTATATTCCAAATTTTCCTTTGTTTTTATGTATTTTAAGTCAAAGTAAATGAATAGTGTCAAAATTGACATTAATAATAATTTTTCAAAATAATATATTATTAAATTATTTAAAAATAATAAAAATAATTAAAAAAATATAAATTAATTATTATAATGTATAAAATGTCACCATTTATGGAAGATTTACCCCATATAAGTAAAAAGTTTAACTATTTAATATTAAAAAAGTTGTTACCACAATTAAAATTTAAATATGTCAATAAAGGGTTAATCAAAATGATAAGCTTTAAAATTATACTAAAACATATATAAATTTTATTGTTTTATTATATTAAAACAATATATTATATTATATTATAATTCATGTACATTTGGTGGAATTTTTATAGAAAAATAATTTATTTTAAATTAATCTTTTGAGAAATTTCAAAAGTGATTCTCACCTCCATTATAAAAAGACACATCCTCCCTCAATTATTTACAACACATTGAGCCTTCTAGATCGACCATCCTATACCAAATTATATTCTACACTTACCTAGAAAAATTATATAGGTGATGGTATTCTTAATAGATCAACTCTAGAGCCCTTTAGAGGAGATCTAAAGGATATGTTTTGAAGAAGTGGTAATCGCTCTAACCAATCACTTTCTTTTCCTACTATTACTTACCTCATATAAATACATGATGTTTATCATAAAATAATAATTTAAATATCATAAATATTCTGAAATTTTATTATTATTATTAAAACACCATCATACACCCTCTTTCACATCATAAAAGCAGTGGAAGTATCACTCATGCGTACGTACAACTTAATATCTCCACATAGCGATACAATTCCTTTTTTATCACCATATTTTGTGGATGGGTATTATTAAGTCTTTAATGAATATATATGATATATATGATATAATAATTATTCAATAAATATGAATTACCTTTATTTTATTCCATCAATCGAAAAGTGAAAAAAACATTCATGCGTATGTATGACCTACCGTCTCTATGAACAATGTAATTTATTTTATATTTATACATTCAATGAATGAATAAAAATATGTATATAATTATTATATATTATTTTTATACCATTATTAACAATATGTAAATTATTATACCAAGATCAAAGTATAAGGACCAAGACTGCTAAATCAAAACAAGATTGGAAAACATATCAGTAATCACCCAAAACCGTGATTTTAATAAAAAATTATTAATAAACGAGTGCTGAGATGATATAAATAAATAATAAAAGGTATCATAAATATATGGTTATAGAATAAATGTATAATAAATCCATATTTATTATACATGAGGTTTCAACATGAACAAATAAAGGAAATACATGAGGTAATGGATTTATTAACTCAGTTTTCATTCATTGGGTTATACATCTACTTCATTGATTTTATTATACCAATAATATGTATAGAATAACTAGTTATTTCTTTATGTTTTATTTCTACTTATATGTTTTTATATAATTTTTTTACATATAATAACCCAATTGATTAATTCTCAACTCTACAAACTTTGTATGGGAATTCTTAACTCAATTTCAATTCATTGGGTTAAACTACTATTTCATTGATTGTGTCATGATACAATTATGTATGAAATGAATTTTTATTAACTTATGTTTTTGTATTTACACCTGTTTTATTTGAATTTACAGTGAATCCATAAAATTAATTCCTTTTATTGATGTTCAATTCAATGATATGATATTTGTAGAGGTTTATTCTACAATCTTATTATTATTCTAGATTGTTTATGTTTACATCTCTGTTGGAAAAAATTATCTTCCATGTCCATGTTTTCTAAAAAAAAATTAAATGTTTGTTTACAATTAAACTATAATTATTTAAAATCATTTTTTCAAAAGATTTACTTTTTTCTAAATGGCTTGAAATGAATATTTTTTTTCATTTTCTAAATGGGGTTATTTGTGATTTTTACAACAAAAATATAAAATGAATGTTTTTTAACTTATACAACATGAATAAAATTTTACGCTTTCATAACTTCATAATGTATTGATAAATAATTTACATATTTACAATGTTATTTTCAAAGAAATTTTTTTCATTTAAAATTGCACGTATTTTTAAAATAAATAAGTATTTTAAAAATGGAAAGGATATTTTCCTCAAGAATTATTTCAAGTGATATTTTAAAACCATTTTTTATATAAGATAATGTTATTTTTTGTTAATTACACTTTATTGAGGATATGGTTAAAGGATAATATACTTATTATTTATAAGGTTGGTTTAAGTTTATGATCAAATGATGTTTATAAAACACATTTCTTTTTATGGGTTCTAATAAGATGAATGATTTATATTCTTATGGAACATATATGCATGAACATTTTATGGCGGGTGGCACTAGATAGAGCTCTAATGCATTAGGTAATGTTTAGTCTCATGAGATGTCATGTTTATGATAGGGATTAAACCTAATTACTTTATGGGACTCTGTCCACCATTTAATATAGTATTGACAGTTAGTCTTACCTCATGTATATATCATGTTATATATTATTTTCACAATTCCACATTTTATGTTATGATCTCATTCCTTTGTTATTTGATTATTTTATGAATCATGCCTTATAAACATCCATTTTTTATTTCATTACTCAATATTTTGATATTTTATATATAGGGTACACTTTTTAAATGTTATACCCTTATTCTAATCTTATTCTTTCATATGATCATGGTTTGATTACTCATATGTTTACCCTTATGGAGCATCCGAGCTCACACTTTTTCTTATTTTTATTTTTCCTAGGTTATGAGGAAAGGTGTTAAATGAATTTTTTATATAATTTTTTCACATAGATGATGTTGATGACCGATTACAAAATAAGAAAAGCTAGGTATAGTGTGAGATATTGTTGATCTTTATGAACAAGTTGTTTATGAACCCAAGTTGTTAAGAGTATTTCCTAACTCTCTAAAACTATAAACCTAAAAGGTCCTTGAGTGTGAAATTGATCTAATATTTTCTTTTGATTTTGTAAGTTTGTGATGGAAAAAATTAGGTTACATTTTTAAAGTTTATATCTTTATAAGAGGATGCAAAAGTGCAGATTCTTGGCTATTATATCCTATATGGTGTTTTTACTCCCCAACCCTCTTCTTCATTTTTTTTAACTTTTGTGCTGAAATAATAATTTTATATTCCCACATAATAATGGAATTTATTGATAAATCATAATTAATTTCCCAATTTTATATAGTTTTAACATTTAAAGAAACAAAATTTCACTGATGGAATGTGAATTTGAGCATATAATTGACATTAAGGGGGTGATATTGAGTAAAAGTGGTTTTTTGTCAATGATGTAAATGTTTGTATATTTATAAATCCTTTAAGATATTTTTACCTTATGTATGGGGTATTATGGGTTAATTATGTCATTTAACATCTCTACACATCACTATACTCAACCATAAGGTGTGAATATTTATCAATTAATTGAATGTATATATATGTTAAAATTAATGTTAGTTACCTCTCTAAAATGTTTTTTTGATATGTTCATTCCTTATCCGATCAATTTCATTACTATTCTGGATTGACCTATAGTTGATATATACTGTTTTTGTTGAAAAAAAATTAAAAATATTTTTTAAAAAATAGAAAAAAAATATATATGAAAAAACCAAAAAGGTTTTACTTATGATAATATATAATTGAGTAGGTTTTGAAAATTTTATTTCAAATGGTGTAGTAAAGGTTTGGTAGAAAGAATTAGGTAAACTACAAAATGTAAGACTATTTATATTTATTAAATAAAATTTTTAAAGATAATAATAAAATGGTTTTCACACACACATATGGAGATTTAGTGAAATAATTGAATTATGAATTCCTTGATAATAATAGTATCATATAACTTTTTAACTTTTGTTCTGATACAATTTATGAGATAGTCATTTCCATTCTTACTAAGATTAACTTTTTAGTGAGATTATTCCTTTGTTCACTATTCTATTAGGAAATGAATTTACTATTAATGTTAAATAATTATGTTCTAGAAAATATCTTCATGTAGAATTTTTAAAAATGTGATTTTTTTGGGAGTGAAAAGATTTAGGTCTGAGTGTGCGATCGTATAACAATTTACTATTCATTTCCACCCTTATACAACTTTGTTAACTAATTTTTTATTGTAAATTCCTAATATAATAACATATTTCATTTCAAATTTGATTCAATTATTTAATTTATATCACTATTAAAATTGTAAATTTTACTTGTTTAAATTATTTTTCTATAGGAGTAGGTGATTTGGAGGGCCTAGGATGAATTAGAAGAAAATGGTCCAAATAGCACGAAATATGAAGAGAATATGTACACCATTTAAATTTTTTAGGAATCAATATATCCAATTAGCCTAATATTTTATGATATGATCCAAATATCCTTTGGATACAACTCTTCTGAATATACCCAAGAAAAAACCATTCATCTGGCGTTCCAACTTAACTGATCTATCTAAAAAACATAATCTTATTGAATTTAGGAGTTTGGTTCAATATTTTGACTATTTATCCCAATATATATGTCAAAAAGCTAAAAAATTTTATAGGGTGATATTTAATAGGATGGAAAAAAATCTTAAATTTTTTCAAAGTTGATATTAGGCCTTTTACCTATCTAAAATTGATACAAAAGTGGTATCTTGAAATCTGGGTTCCCAAAACCATCTTCCAATTTTCCTATAAAAGGGAACCTTGGGAAACACATTTGTAATCAAGGATAAGGAGTGAAGTTCATCCATTTTAGAGTTCTAAATAATTACTCTCATCACCTATTAGATTTTCTATCTCCACATCCTAGTAGGGAGAGCTGAAATGAAGAAGTAGATCCACCCAAGCCTCCTCCTTCTCTTGATGGGAAGATAAATAATGGGTGATTATTGGGAGGGAGATACACACATGGAAAGGGATTTACAAAACTTGTTTTTTATATTTGTTTTTTATAATTTGTAAATTAAAATATTTAATTTAGTTTTACCTTGATCTATTTTTAATTTTAATGCAATTTGTTGATTTGATTTAAGAGAAAAATTTTAATTTCAATACCGATTTACTTGATATTTCAATTGAGAATATTGTTTTGTTGAGATTAGACAATAAAAGGGTGATTTTTTTCTCTCTCACACATACTTGATATCTTAGTATTATTTAGCTACCCTTATTCCATATATTAGGCCCAAACCTTGACAAAGTGGTTACTGTTTCAAGGGTTGGTTCATGGTGCACCACTTTAAATGGAGAAGAGGGAAACCAATATCTAGGTTACCCTCAACCAAAGAAATTCATTAAAATGAATGTTATTTTTAGAACTACGAGAATAATGTTATGTGAAGTAATATTTGAACAATAAACTTATTATATTTGAGTTAAAAAATAATTTCTTCTTCCAACTATTAAACTCTTTAATTATTCTGATTTACTTAGAACTATTTTAAAAAACCCATAGTTTCTGTTTTTTTTAAAACATATTGAAAATTCACACTCTAAACTCATAAAAACTCATTGAAATATTACCTAGTATCTACCCTATACTAATTTTAATCATCTAAAACCTATTTAATTTTATGTGTCACGAAAACATAATTGGTAGTGCATCCCATTATCCTCACCTCTATATCCTTAACCCCATTATATTTGTGGTATATAGGGGTGGTTTCTTTATCAATTATGGTAAGTTTTCATCCCCTTACTCATTTCATTATCTCCTTTAATTTTATCTAATTTTTGGTGGGTAATAGATATGGTTTTAGTGTAAATTCCACTAGATCATGGTGAAATTATATTGTAATGATAGGGATTTAGCATGTCTTGGCTAGAGGAGGTTCTGATAATAAGAACACTCATGGTTTCATGTAGTTTCAGTGGAGGTAATCCACTATCCAAAATTTTTCTTAGTTTTAATTGAATTTTGATGAATTTTATTGATTAATTTATGTTTAATGTTTGGTATTTTTTTGGTATTGGTATTAAGGGTGTACTGGAAGTGATATGCACCTCATTTCTTGAGGTTTTGGAATCGTTTTTTCATCTGGAACCCATGGAGGTGATTGATGCCTGATATGGTCTTGGATGAGCCTAACCAAGGGTGGAGAAAGTATGATTAAGGGGATAACTCAAATCTTGAGGTGGGTGGTTCCTAATATTAACTTTTATATGGTTGTGTGTATATTGTGTGGAATGTAAGCATGGGTTAATGTGTATGGGGAACCTAATTAGATGGAACCGTGGGTGATTCCTCTTGTGTGAGGTGGGGATAGTGAGTTAGTAGGGATATTAATAAGTATTTTTGAGTAATAAAATGTATATATATTAACTAAGAGATATGTCACCTATGATTGAGGAATGGCTAGAGTGAATTTGATTTGTGGAGGGTTTCAATTATTGATCTATGGAATAATTAACCTAGGGAGGTCTCGTTTGTTATATGATTCACATTTGGATTGGTGTTGGGGGTTATCCAATGGATTGTCTTTGTAAGGGGCGCATGTTATGCATGTATAAGAGGGTATGCGAGGATAACCCAATGTGGAACCAAATATAGTTTCCCTTGATGTTTGATGACGAGTATGTACTATTTAGATAATGAAATTTCATCTAAATATTATGTATTGAATACACAACTGTTGAGGGTCATGTAATCTTGGGAAGTGACTGGATACTTAAGGTATGGAACTGTGAGGGGTTTCCTTATCCTTATCTATAGTTGTAATCCTATAATGGCATCCTCAAGTTCTCCTTAACACTGGGAACTCACATATTGGTAAGTCTGTTGGGGGTAACATAGCCTTTCTGTTGGAAGTCAACTTGATAAGTACTACCATGGATTAACCCTTGTATTATGGAAATATTATGGGATCCTAATTTTTATTAAGGGAGGTAAGTCTTGACATTCATGTTCTAGACATGTTATTCTTTGGGGCATGAGTAGTTGATAAGTGGATGGGGTTTGATAAACCAATACCTAGGGTGATAAACCATTTAGCATGGGTATGGTCATGTGTGGTGATGTCATGATTTGGTAATTGTGGATAACCAACCCAATGTGTGTACATTGTAGGGTATGGGTATAATATCAAGAATGATAGTTTACTTGCATGAATGACATATCAATAATATTCATGATGATTAATTATGAAAAGTCTTTTATATGATATGAAATTATGCTTGGGAGAATTTGATCACACAAGTTGAGACATTTGGGTGTAATTTTAAACACGAGTTATGTTTGATATATGGTTATGTGTAATGTCAATCATGGATACATATTGGATTGAAATTGGGTATAATTCCAATTGAGGATTATGTTTGGTATGCAGTTGGGTGTAATTCCAACCTAAATAAAAATTATCATGTGGTTGGGTGTAATATCAACCTAGAGCTGGTTATGATGTGGTTTGGACATGATACCTCTCAAGATGGATGTGATGCGGGTTGGATGTGATTCCTCTTTGGGTATTTGAGGCTTATAGGTGGTATTTATTAATCCCTAGGTGTTAATATTCTTCTTAGGATATATATACCACCACTTGGTTATTGATATGAGTTACTCAATATGTGGATTAGTATTTTTAGGTATCACCATTGATATTCGATAATCCAACACTATCTGAAGTAGGTTTGAGTTAACCAATAGGGTGGCATGATGAGTACCCTAGGTATGATAAGCTTCTTGCATGTGATTTTATGGTTTCCTTTTCATTCATTACATACATTTATATATATATTGGTTTTTTTGGGACACCATTGGTGGTGGCCTACTGAGTTTTATTATCACACATTTTATGATCACTTTAATGCATGTACAAATATCATGGTTAACATACAAGTTTAGGCAGTGACCATAGTATAAAAAAATGAGCTAGTGTAACTCTATGAGGCTATAGAGAAAATCCTAAGGTGATGCTGATGATAGTAGTTGAGTCCCCTTTACTTTTATTTTCAGTTATTCTTATACTGTATATGCCTGTCCTTTGGAAAAAAAATTATATATTGTATAACTGTATAACATAAATATACATATTTTTATATCATAAATATTTTATTGTTATAGTTTTATTTCCACTATAATTCTATATTCTACAACCTGATGTGATAACTATTACAAATGTTTTTGTTATTATCTATTATTGATTTCAATGATACTAAAGGGTATAGTCTTCCACATGATTTATTAGACCATCGATTCCAATCAGTAGCCTCTATTATATGGGGAGGCATGCTTGGGTTTACATGTTTCTCTCAGCCTAATTATTATTATATGAGTTAGGACAGGGATGTTTCATTAATATTTAGATACTCTTTTATGTTTCTATTATTCATCTTAAATATTTCATATGATGAAACAAATGATAGATTAATACACATACATGTTAAGTGCATTGATGAAGGTTATAAATCATTTATAATCTATTATAATTGTACCCATACATTACAAACATATGAGTAAATTCAGGAGGATCAAGGAGCATCCCTTAAGATTAGATAAAGAGGACGTATCCATTGAGATGGTAGTCCAATATTATTTTTTCAATTCTCTTATAAATCACTCTTCATCCTTTTTTTCCTTTAACACTCAATAGGTAATATCATGTCATGGTTATAGGGAGTTTCCTTCTCAATCTTCAGGTGATTCAGACCATCTTTTGGATATCATAGAGGAAGGACATCATTGGATTCTTCTCAATGATTTTCATCAAACTTGTTTTAAAGATAGTAGATTCATCCAACATTGGTGAAAGGTACACATGTTATTAATTACATATTATACATGATTTCTGTTTAATAACATTATGATCATGGGTTTGAGGTTTTTTTATTGAAGACCAATTACATTAAGATAAAACTTAAAAGGAAATAATGATCAATCCAAAGATGATATAAATTAAACTGATCAATTTATATAATTTATAATTGGTTTAGATTAGTTAAGAAAATGAGGACTAAGAGATTACATGATGTGTGTATGATTCATTAATAAAAGAAAAAATGATTTAAAAAACTTACAATAGGTCACACTAAAAAAAATATTAACACTTAGAAGTTTAAAAAATAATAAAATCCTTACAACCTATATGTTACAATAATTAGAAAAAATAACAGTACAAGCTTCACTAGTTCAAAAACCCTAACAATGTAATAATTCTCCTTAGCAAAAATTTTGACTTATAATGACTACAATTCCTATTTCCCTCCTTTAGATATATATCTATTAGGAAAATATGGGAAGAACTATCACTACAAAAAATATGCATTTAGCTGTGTTTTTATTTAATATTAACCACATTTATAAACACAACTAATTTAATTAGACATGTTTTATAAAAACATGATTAAATTAGGTGTTGGTAAATTAGATGATTTTATATTCACATTTACCCATGTTTTTGTGAAAATTTGGTATGCAGATTCACATTTACCCACATTTCAATAAAAGTGGGTAAATATAATCTTATTTTCAAATTGAATTTTTTTATTAACTCTTTCCCATGATTTCACTACCCCTCACCCTTTACACCCCCACATGCATGAATCCCACCACCCACCACCCACCCCACGTGCACGTCATCACACATCCCACCCCCTCTCAACAACCCTGATCCCTCCCCACCGATATCCCCATCCTAATTTTGTAAATTTTGTATGTCATGGGATTCAAACACATAGCATCATTGAACGAGGCGAACACTCAGACCACTCGATCCAGGCATTTTTTTTATTACATATGAAGGAATAATTACACACACACACAATATTTACATAAATATAAATTAATATACATATATCTATTATATATATACATATAAATTAATAAAAATATATATTATAAATTAATATAATTATAATTATAAATTTATATATTTATATAACTATATAAATTAATATATATATATATATATATTAATATATTTTAATATATTATTATATCAATACAAATAAATATATATATATATAAATATATATTAATAAAAATATACTTATACATTTTTTTATATATACACTAATTTGTAATATTACTATTCACATATTTAATCAATTATTATTAATGATCATTTATTTATTTCTAATTAATTAATTATGATCATGTTTTAACCTATATGAATGTGTGTTAGTATTTATGTATGTATGCATGTATCTATGTATGTATGACTGTGTGTGTGAATATTAACTCTATATGAATAATATTTATTTATAATGTTATTTAATATTATTATATGCACTATATTTATAAATTTTTTATTTCTATTATTTTTAATATTATATAATAACATGTGTGTGTGTGTTAAATGTAATCGGTGAATGATATATTATGTACACACACATATGCATATTATTTAAATTAAATTTTCAATTAAAATTTAAACTCGTTGTGATTTTACATAATTGAAATTACAATGTGACCAATATATATATATATATACAATAATAAATTTTAATTTATTATTTACTTTTTATGCGTTTAAAACACAGTTAAAATAAAACTGTCCATGTTTTAAAAAAACATATCTAAATTAAAAATTATCCATGTTTTGAAATGTGTTTAAAAAATGATGTTAAATTAGACATGTTTTAAAGAAAATGAGGATAAATTTAAAATTTTCCATGTTTTGAAATGAGGACAAAAAAACACAGCTAAATTAGCCGCATTTTAAGAAAATGTAGCTAAGAACACGGATAATTGTCTGTTATTTTATTAAATGTTGGAGGATTTCAAAGGATGCAGGTATTTTCTTCATAGAGACATAAACACTGGATAATTCCAATATAGAGGAGGTGTTTCTTGATTGGTCACCAAAATCCATGAATCTATATCCCAGAAGAAGAAGAGTAGCCTCAACCCTGATAATGGGTTCCTTCTATTATAAGTTATTTGAGTGAGGGAGAAAATGATCTATGTCATTGATGAATAGGTTCCTGTATCCACTAAAAATATGATTCCTACTTAGTGTTCTTATAGTTTAATTTTAAAGTAATCCATTTTGTTAATGGTGACAAAAATATCTTGGTAAACGAAGGAATGATAAACTCAATTCTATATCTTTGTAACTTTTTATATATTATCACAAGGAGTTACAATTCATATAATTTTACTGATCAAACAACTCATAAAGGAGAAATGGAAACTTTGACATTGACTACAATTTTTTTATAACACCCCTTTGTATTTTTTGATAAATCCTTCATTTAAAAAATCCTCTAAATTATCACTTCATCCAACCACTATCAACTACCATAATCATGAATTCCACTAGATAAAAATATAATTTATTATAATATCACTAAGTTATACTCTGTGTGAGAAATAAAAAGAAAAAAGTATTTGGCTAGTTATTTGAAAAGAAAACAATCAACTTACTTAATTCCTTCCATTAATCTCAACTTTGAGGTAACTAACACTCACTTGAAAACTCCCCCTAAAATCATTATTTTATACTCTTCTTAGTTTCTCACTATGTTTTTATGTACATTATATCCCCCCCTTTGAGTTCGTCATGCATAATAATTGATATTTTTTCTTACATTAGACACTTCTCTTCCCTTTTCAATGAACCCAAATTTAACATTTATAATAATAATTATAAATCAATCATCACACATCAGTAGACAAAAAAAAATTATTTTATTATAATATGGATGAAAATAAGTTAGTGTAGGCGGTTTCTCTCCATACCATCAAGTAGGAGATATCTAATCTCTAGGATTTATCATATTTTTTTCAATAATTTTCCTTGGAAGTGACTTTATCACCACATTAACTACTTAATATCATATAGAAAAATAATTCAAATTAAAAACTCTTTGTTCCACTTTCTGTTTGATAGATTGATACTTAATCTCAATTCACTATTGAATGTTTCAATATATTATCACTCAAATATATTACACTTATATTATTCACCAATCTAGATCAAGGATTAAAAAGCAATACCCTTTCTAAATTCTTTTAAAAATCACTGATAAAGAGTACATTTCTCATCACATTTACATATAATGTTGAGAAATAGTCATATCAATTTAAACCCCTAGGAAAACACCTCCATGTTTATTCTTCATCTTTGTGCATAGTTTCTTGATCGTCCCTACCAAATCATCATAAGTTTCTTAATTTTCTTCCTCAAACCAACCTAAAATTAAATTTATTTGAATATCATTTATTTTTTAATCCAAATTTATCATTTTTCATGTTTTATTATTTTTCATAAAATTTCATGTGTTTTCCCATTATATTGGTTCATACATATATTTTTTATTCTCACACACATACAGATGTGTAAATATATATATATATATATATATATATATATATATTTGTGGGTACACACTCATGCACACACACTTATATATATCTATATTTTATATTTCTATATATATATAGTCATATATATATATATATATTAAAAAATTATACATATATATATATATATAATATTTAATTTTTTATGTATGATATATATTAGGTTTATAATATACATTTGTATATGTTTTATACTATATATATATATAGATATAGATATTGATATATTTCTAATTATGTTAAAAAATATTATGTATAAAATTATCTATTTAATGTAATGACTTATGTTGTGTATGTGTGTGTGTTGTGTTTATATTATATGTATATATATGTATTGTAAATTTATGTTTATTGGTAATACAATATACACATATTCATATATATGTTTTTTAGTGTATGTATGTATATATGTTTTATATATTATATACATATATATATGTGTGTGTGTGTGTTATTATATATATGTATGTGGTGTTTGTGTGTGTGTGTGATCACAATGTACGTATATATATGTGTGTGTTTTCCTATGTTATATACATATATGATTCTATATTGTGTTTCTAATGTATATATATATGTGCACTGTATATCTAATTTTATATATGGGTGCATGTTTATATGTTTTATATAATATATATATATATACATTCATTACAAAAAATTATATATATATATATATATCATAATTTCCATATATATTTTTATGTGTTTATAGTGTTTTTATATATAATTATTTAATATTTTTATTCATGATATATTTTGTGCGCCAACGTTTGTATATATATGATTATGTGTAATTATATATAGAAATGGATGTTAGTTATATTATTTAGTTTTATAATTTATTAACTGAAATAGGATGAATATGAGACAAAAATGAATGGATGTTAATCATATAACCAGAGATTATAATTAATGTTTTAAAGAGTTCATACAATTTTAAATAGGTGCTATATTGTTGTTATTCAAAGAAAATTTGTCTAGATAAATTAGAAGAACATTTTATCTATTATGAAATTGACCGGAGTTATAAATATTAGACTAAACATAGATAATATGTAAATGTATCTAGTAAGTGTAATAAAAATACATTTTATGAACCATCAAATATTGGTACAACTGTATACGATGATGTATATTTTATTGAGTAAATGACAATGATGATTGAACATGAACTTAGAGATTGACTGAAAATGGTTGAGAAATTAAAAAGAAAGGTGTAGAGACTCCCATGTTTGATGGATATACATAATATACAACATTATCACCAATACTAAAACTATATAACCTGAAAGTGGGAAATGCATGGAGTGATGTAAGTTTTAACGAGTTACTTTCTCTATTGAAGTATATACTTCCAGATAAAAATGATCTTCCTTTTAGATCAAATGATGCTAAAATTTTTTTTTGTTAAATATGGATGATATATGAAAAAATACATGTTTTCCCTAAATAATACATATTATTATAAAAATATTATAAATCTCTATAGAAATTTCCAAAGTTTCATGAATCTCGATACAATAAAAAACCCAAAGTTTGTCAAAATTTATATAATATTTTCCAGTCATTTCTATATTTTGATGGTTGTATGGATGTTTGGAGACTACAAGTTTGTTACATGGTGTATGGATAAAAGAATTTAGGATGGTTAAAAATGACACCTAGTAGATTCACCTTAGTGGAAGAAAATTTATAATGAGCATCCTAAATTTCAGAATGATTCATGGAAATTTGTTCTTGAATAATCTATATATGGAATTAATTTTCATGGTTTACAGAGAATCACTTGCAACACTTAACTATTTATGTAGGTAAATTATAATTTACTATAGTGATTATACATTAATTACAAGTATATTATACTATTATTTCTTATTTCAAGACCAAAATACCCTAGAAATGATATTATTATTTATTTGTCTCCAATTATAGAAAATTTAAAATTTTTTGGATATAAGAGTTTCAATGTATATTGTTCACAAGAAATATTTTTTTGAGATGCATGTTGTTTGATATAATTAATGGCTTTCATTCCTAGTGTAAATTTTTAGGGTAAAAAATCAATGGAATTTTAGGGTGTCCTTTATGTAAAAAAGGTACACACTCACTTAGATTAAAATAGAGTATGATGACCGTGCACTATTGGAATTAAAGGTTTTAACCTCAATAACACTAATATTGATTATGGATGAAAAAATTTGATGGGAACTAAGAAAAATAATTTTCACCTTCTCTATTAATAATAAAAGAAGAATTTTTCAAGGAAAATGTTTTTAGCAATGTAATTGTTTAAAGTTTCTCTAAAAAAATTTCAACAGTGGGTCGGAAAAAGAGATCATTTTTTTTCGATTTCCATATTGGAGGAGTTTTTATATGATATTTATTTTATATGTCATGTATATTAAGAAAAATATTAGTGATAGTGTAATTAAAACATTACTAAATACACAAGGGAAGAACAAATAAAGATTCAATGCTAGGTTAGACATGATTAAAATGGGTATCAGGGAATAGTTAGTGCTAGTGAATGAGGGGAAATAAAATTTTCTTCCTCCAATGACTCACACACTTTCTAGGAAAGTGGAATTTATGTTTTGTAAATTTATAAAAGGTTTAAGATCATATAGGGGTATTCATAAAATATCAATAATGTTATATCATTGAATGACCTAAAGTTAAAATTATTAAAATAAAATGGAAATCATGTTTTCATTAAATATTTTATGCCCATGTGATCTCGATGTTTATTTATAAAAAATGTTCATCACACAATAAATATACTATGATTTTTTTTCAAATCAATATCCATAAAAATTATTGACTGAAAATGTTTTAAAAAATTAAGAAATTGATCGTTATCACTACATATAAATTAGATGTTTTATTCTCACCATTATTAGTTGATATCATGGTTCAATTGATGGTCATTTTGTAGGGGGGGTCCAACTTTGTATCCCTAAAAATTTAAGATGGATGTAACATGATGAACACTATATAAATATATTGAAAGTTTTCATCAAGAATAAAATATAAATATAAGGTTGAACTGTGAAGTGGTATATTATAGAATAATACATTGAATTTTGTGTCAAATACCTATTAGATATGAATAATAGTGTTCTTCTAAAATCTCACCACAATAAGCACATAGAAAGTAAAGTACTTTTAGGAAGATATATTATGAAAATATCCATCACATATTGTTAATAATATCACTTATATGTTTTTAATTATAGTGTGAAGGTTATAGAATATGTTCAAAATCATAAGGAAATTTTTAGGAATTTGAATCTAATAAGGCTTTGAGTTTTTATATCAAATACACATAATGAATACCGGTGCCAGTGGGATTTCTAGATAAGCATCATATTATGATCCGGTTTTGTTCAGAAGAGGTCCTCATCTACGCCTGGTCGAAGGCACCCCGATGTTGCAATGGTGATCATTTTTTCTTGTTCTGGTGGTCGTTCGATTTCCACATGAACCACGACTCGACGTCCGCAACAATTTGGGTTAGTTTCCCTAACCTTCCGTTGCCATTTCAAAACCCCTCGATTATCCGTATGCTCAGAAACCTCCTCGGTCAGTACCTTTGTTCGGATAGAAGAACAGAAGCAGTCTGTCACCCGGTTTTCCCGTGGATATGTGTAGATATGGATGAGTCTAGGGTCCCATTTGACTACGTTTGGATTACAATCGGAGAAGAATACCGGTGCCAGAATAAATTTATCTATGAAGGATGGACGGATTTCTATTTATCGTGTAAGCGGTTGGGGCACGCCGTTGAGTTCTGTCGCCGGAGACCTTCAGCGTTGGAGAGTAGGGACTTTGGCTTGCTTTTGAGGGATGGTGGTATTAGGGATGGGAAGGACACTTCTCGGTCGGCAGGCAGTGGTCAAGATCCACTGGTTTGTGATCAGGTTCGACTAGTGGAGGAGGCGCGAATGGGTAGAAGGAAGAGGTCATAATTGCAGCGGGTGTGGAGGAGGCGCGAATGGGTAGTGAGGTAGAGGGCATATTTTCAGCAGGTGTGGAGGAGGCGCGAATGGGTAGTGAGGTAGAGGGCATATTCGCAGTAGGTGTGGAGACCCTTGACGCGGTTGTGGCAGCTCAACAGGTCAATCCATTGGTGGTGGATGTGTTCAGTAGGCTGAAAAGTGATTTGGCCAGTCCCTCCATCCGGGGTGCTAAAGATGGTGGTGGAGGTTACCAGCCAGGAGTGATGCAGGCGGAAGACCAGAGGAATGGAAGTAAAACAGTTCTGGAGCAGACACTGGGTGAAGGGAAGTTGGACACCGCTGGTTTGGTGGCTGAGAGGGCATGGGTAGGCAGTGCGAAGATAAGAAAGGGGAGGTAGGGGCCTAAATTCAATGATGATATTCTAGAAAAAGGTAGGAAGGAAGGAGAACTGAGTTCACTTACCTTGAGGAACAGATTTGAAGGCCTTTTATAGGAGTGTTCTGAGCTTGTTATTGCAGGAGAGGAAGATGGATCTAATGGGATAGCTCTCAACGAGAGTACTCACCGACACTCTACTGATGAGGCTCTAAGCCCGAAGAGCACTAGGGGTCCCAGAAGAAGGAAGGGGAGGAAGGATTACTCCTCACTACCTCCTCCTATGAAGACTCGCTCGGTGAAGAATATGGACGACAAGAGAACTGCAGTATAACCTTTGAGTCATTTGAGACCGGGGGAATAGGATTATCATCCCTTGGTCTTGATTTTAAGCTATGAAGAAGAAGTGATTGAATAGGTACTATTGCTAAATGCTACTGAGGAGGAGGCTGCCAGGATGATGGGGAGATCTCTTGAGGTTCCCCTTACTGAGGATCAATATTCTTGGATTGACAAATAGGACTCAATTTTTGTAGGCGGATTCAATCATGGAAAGATCAGTGTTGAGGAATACATCCAGACTTGGGATCAACTTATGTCAGCTTTTGAGAAGCATCTATTGGAAGACACAGAATTAATCCTATCATCCTTAAAATGGAAGCTTTTTATGGAAACAGAGATGGGTAATATTAAATTTTTCATTAGAGACGTTGTTTAAGCTTGTGTTTTTGGTTGGCTCATGTAAGTGTTTGGTCTGTGTTAGCCATGGTTGCTTTGGGTTCCTTGTAGTTTAGTTTTTGCTTGTTGTTAGTACGCTTTTGGACTGCTCCGGATGAGGATTGGTGCACTAAGTCTTCATTGATGTAGGTCGCTTGGAATTGGATGCTTGAGAGGGTATGGCTTCGTCATCAGGAATGTGCCCTTGCTTCTGCATGGGACTGCTTGCCGAGGTGTCCTGTGTTGGTGAAGATTTTTTGTTGGCACACTTTCTGGGTTGGAGAGGTCCAATTGTTTGTTTTGGTTGTATGTGGTTTCTCACTTTCCCATTAAAAAGTGTTTTAAAAATAAAAAGTAATTTTTAGTCAAAAGACCCTTTATTTGGGACATAATAAGATTTTTTTAGAACTATTAGAGATGATATCTAATATATTAGATGTGACCATAAATAGGGAATTTGTATAATCAATAAAGTGAGAAAAACATATCAACCATTAAAGAAAAAATTAAATTATAAAATAATAGTATGTTATTACAAATATTTTTTATATATGATATGTGTTTTATTCATATGATTTTTATTCAATAAGAATCTTATATATTCTAGTTTAATTATATAACTTGAGATGTAGAATTTCCCTTGCCTCAAGATATTACTCACCCTAATAATAGTTGGTAGTTTTTTTTCCAAATATGACAACTTGACCAAGAAACTTGAGTTTATTTTTATATATATGAATCTATTTTCCATAGTAATTATCATTAATAAAAATAAATACATAAAATTGAATATGTTTCATTGAGGATAATTATTATCGCAAATAGATTTGTTTATAATTAAATTAATTCATGTTTCTTGTTTTGGGGTTTGGATTAAAAAAAACTATGAGTTAGTTATTTATAATCCAATACCAACATTATTGGTTAGGATACTTTACTATAAATTTATATATTAGGTATTTAGACAAATTTTTTTGTTTCTAATTATCTATGTATTATTACATTTATACATTTTAATGGTTTTATTTTTTATTCTAGATATTTATATTACAACTATAAATTCATTAGAAAATTTTATAATCTTATCAAATTTTTAATTCCCCATCTACATTTTTTTTATTTACATGCATTTAAAGTTAATTTTTTCAGTATAAAAATTATATTTTAGTTCAAAACATGTGTTATATGATCAAAACTAAGAAAATGACCTTGGATTATCATGAAATTAAAGTAAAATTATCTTTGATTCAATTTTGACCTATAGAAATAAACCATGCATCATTTCAATTCAATATGTATTAAGAACGACCTTAAATATATTTTTCCATTTTAAGAGTTAAATTACTTTAAAATTCACATTAAATCGAAAAAACTGAGAAAAAATTACTTTAATTGTCATGAAATTGTATAAAAATGATCATTTATTCATTTAGTATTTGTAGGAATTACTCTTACATCATTATAAATCCTGATGTAGTTATAATGACCAAAGTTTCATGTTTTAAATATTTAAATGATATTTTAGTTCAAAATATGCATCACATGCTCAAAACCAATAAAATAATCTTGAATTGTTATAAAACTCTAAGAAAATGATCTTTGATTCATTTTTAACCCTTATGAATGAACTAAACATCATTGAAATGCACTATGTTATTATAACGGATTAAAGTTTATTTTTTCATTTTAATAGTTTGATAGGGTCAAAAAGTGAATCATATACTAAAAAATGAGAAAACATGCTTGGATTTTGAAAAAAATATATGAAAACGACCTATGATAAATTTTAGGCATGTAATAATTAACCACATGCCCTTTTTATTCCTAATGCTGTTAGAATGATCAAAAGTAAGTGTTTTTAATATAAAAATAACATTTTCGTCCAAAACATGCATCACATACTCCAAATTGTTTAGATGATCTTTTATTATCATAAAACCTTATGAAAATTATATTTGATTCATTTTTGACTTATAAGAATGAATCACATTTCATTCCAATGTATAATTTTTCCAGAATGGCTAAAAATGTATTTTTCCATTTTAAGAGTTAAGTAAGTTAAAAATGTATGAAAAATAATAAAAATCAAGAAAATTGGCTTAGATTGTCATGAAACCCTGACAAATGGTTTTTGATTCATTTTATGAAATATATTAATTTAATTCATGTTATTATGATTCCTAATGTAGTAAAAATGATTGAAAGTGTGTTTTTTCAATATAAAAAAGATATTTTAGTTCGAAACATGTGCCACACACTCAAAACCAAGCAGATGATCTTGGATTGTCATAAAAATCTAGGAAAATGATCATTGATTCATTTGGTAAATTTAAAATAAAATATCAAATCATTCAAAAACATGGTGTACTCGAAAATGGCCTAAATAGAACTTATTTATATTTATAATTAAAGAAGTTAAAAATGAATATAAAATACTTAAAATGGATAAAATATTCTTAAATTGTAATGAAACTATATAAAAATTATTGTTAATTCATTTGAGACATTGAATAATTAGCATCATGTAATTCTAATGTTTGATGTATCTAGGATAGCTGAAAGTGCATGTTTTCAATATAAAAATAATATTTTAGTTTAAAACATGCATCACTTGCTCAAAACCAAGTAGGTAATTTAGAATTGTCATGAAACTCTAAGAAAATGATAATTGATTCATTTATAAAAAATAGGAATAAACCACACATAATTCCAATGCATAGTGTAGTAAAAATTTCCTAAATTGATTTTTCCCATTTTAAGTGTCAAATAAGTTTAAAATGTATGTCGCATACTTAAAACCAACAAAAAATGATTTCATTTCCATGAAAATATTAAAAAAGTGATAATTGATTCGTTTAGATTTTTTAGAAATTAACCTAACATCTTTATAATTCCCGATGTAGTTGAAATGTTTGAAAGTGCATGTTTTCAATATAAAAATGATATTTTAGTTCAAAACGTCTGTTACATGCTCAAAACCAAGAATATGATATCAAAATATCATAAAACTTTATGAAAATGATCATCGATTTATTTGTGAACTGTAGGAAGGAATTTATATTCATTCTGATTCATGGTGTATTCAGAACAGACTAAAGTATATTTTTCTATTTTAATAATTAAATAAGTTAAAAATGCCCATCATATACTTAAAATTGAGTAAATGTGCACATATTATCATTAAACTCTATGACAATTATCACTGATTTATTTGGGACATGTAGGAATTAATATCTCTTCATTCTGATGTCTGGTCTATTTGGGATGACTGAATTTGTATATTTCTATTTCTAAATAGTTTTAAATTTATTAAATACTATTAATAAAGCTATTATTTTTTATTATTACTTATATATATGGTACTTGTTTCAATTACACATAAATTTTGGAATTTAGTTAAAATTTTAAAGATTATTTATTCTTCGAATTTTTTTTGGAAATGTTCTTGTATATAAAAAAGTTATATCAATAACCACATGTACGAATATGTTGTGAAATAATGGAATTTATTTTATGTATCATTTGGTCGATTTTGGTATGGTTAATATTTATCATGAAAGTAATTGTAATGCATATTTTTTGTTTTTTGTTTTTTTTCCCATTGCATTACTAAATATTCTAACTGTAGTCAGGTGGACTCTTTCTTAGTGTTTAAAAAAAATGATAAAGGACCCTCAATGAAAAATTTCTCAGTAAAAAAGGCCATCCAAAATCATTTTTTAAGAATTGATAAAGATAATTTTTATTATAGTGATATAGCATGATAATAATATAAGAATGTACATTTTTAGTAATGACTTTAAGTTGTTTCTTCATTCACATGAATAGAGTACAAGCTTAAGTAAAAACTATATATTCAACCTCCATGGTGCTTAAAAAATGCAATCTTTCTTATTAATATTTAAAGAAATATACTTACCTCTAAGATAGAATGCATAACCAAACGTTTATTTTTGACCATCCATTGAACCAACGCAATCCGAATCCATTAAAGCTACTAACTCATTTTCTTTTATAATAGTTTAAACCTACCAAAATTTTGTCATGCCTTGAATAAAATGAAGTATTATTTTGACTTCCATCAAGTGTATCTCTTTTGGTAAAATTTGATACCCTACTAATTGAAATATGAAGAATAAAATATATTTCAGAGTAGTTATCAAATATAGTAGGCACCAAGTTATTTTTCTATACTTTATACACTATATAAATATGAATTATTAAAGGTTCTTTATTAGAAAAAGTATTATAAACCACTGAAAATACAAAAAAACAAAAAATACATTCCATTTAAAGGTGATTTTATTAAAATTCCACTAAATAAAATATTTTTATTTATAATTAGTGATATATTTTAAAAACTACCATTATTTTTAAAAAAATTGAAACACTCTTCCTCTCCTTTTTCATTCACATCATGAAAAAATACACCAGGTTTCCCCTCTCCCATCACAGTCTATGACTATTTCATTCCCATTGATTTCTATGTTTGGTCACCATCGGCCCACTCTTATTCCCATGTGACCCACCATATTCTCCATCCTACCACTCCTCCTCCACATAACAATCTATTGTGAATCAATTTATACTTCCATGGTTTGTTTTAGCTTATTTAATATATAGATTTTTTGTTATATTAAAACACCTCACTTTTCATTGATCTCATTTTTTATTAAGTATAGAGGATATTTTTTCAATATGAGATATTTACTTTCATTCATTATAACTTTTGAAAACTTGGTAGTTTTTAATTGAATAATGTGATTTTGGTAGTTTATTTTTGGATATGTTTGACATGAGGTGAGCCTTGGTTGTGGGAATGAAAAGGACAAAGGAGATATAATGCGAATGATATTTTAGATTCAATAGTTTTTTTGGTGTGTATATAATTTTTTACTATTTAAGGAAAAGTAGGGACAATTATGTTTATAAATTTTATTTCTAAGGAATGAATTATAATTTCACCCAAAAATACAAGGCATCTTAACTCCCATAAATGATAGAGTTTACAATCAACTAGACTCTCCCTATGTCTCATAAAAAATTTGACTTCCTCATATAACTCTTGTTAATTTTTTTTCTTTCCATTTTTTATTCCCACCAAACATAGCCTAAGTTGTTTTTATCTTTACCCATCAACCCCTTACTTTATTTTCAATAATAATAATAAATTGGTTAACAAGCTTATTTTTTATTTTATTTTTTCCTTTAATAAAATTTCAATATTTTTTATCACATACAAATGAAATCTCAATGCTTTCCTATACTCAACTATTATATAGACCTTTCTTCCTTGATGTGAGAAATAGTTTATTATTTTTACTATTTTTGACCACACCTTAGCATTTATCATATATAAAAAGTTCTTTTATTATATAAATCATTTGTTTTATTATAAAAAAATACACTTAAACTCTCAAAAAAAAATACTTACATTAGTATTTTATATTATTGAAATTGATATTGTTATGATGAATTGAGTTAATTTCTTTAAACATATTATAACAGGGAAGAGTGTAGCATGTATATTTTATTTTTTTGTGCTAAATTTGGTTATTACACATAAATGATTTAAGGGGGTTAATTTAATTATAAAGAAATTTTGTAGTTTTTAGATTCATTTCAAATATAAAAGTGTTTTTAAATAAACCATCTAAAATGAATTTATATTTTAGAATAAACAAATATTACTAAAAATTATTTTTTAATATTTTAAAAATATAAAAATTAAGTTTAATAATTTTGAACAAAAAATTATTATTTTATTCCTATATATTTTTATAATTTTTTTTTATCTTAATGTATTGGAAAATAGAAATGGATAAAATTTAGATTACATTACCTCATTACACATGACATTCTATAGAAAAATGAGTCACTAGTGGTGATTTAAACTACTGCTAAATCATTTCATGGTGGTTTGGTAACCACCTTTAAGTATAGTTCTAGGGGATATTTTATAGAAGTTATTATAATTTTATGGTGATTTTATGAAAATGTTTCCAAAAATAAATTTCAGATGGTTCTAATGTATTTAATGATGGTACTGCATTCTTCATTTTGTCTTTAAAATTAGTGGCGAATTCAACCATCATAAATTATTTTTTAATGGTTTAAACCATCATGAATTTGAAAAAAATCGTGGTGGTTTAAACTTACATGATTTACTATACTGTAAAAAAATCCAATTGTGATGGAAATTCCCAAGCACAAACAGAAAAAAAATACCGACATATTTATACATATAGATAAATTCAAAATATACATTATTAAATTCAAATATACACCCACATATTCATATATGTAAGAACCTCCATGAAATATCCTGGGCATAACAGTAACAATGTAAAAGGTGAGATACCCATGGTATATTATTTACAAAGTGTGTTTATGTAAGTAAATCATGGAAAAAACCTAATGAATATGTTTCTAACATAATTACATGGCATATCCAAATATTTGGTTCAGTAACCTCTTATCCTAAATTATTTATTGAGTTATAATAACAATTATTGACAAATTTATAGGTTTATCATAAATTATAAATTTTATACTCCATTTATAGTTAAAAAAACATCGAAGATAGTTTGAAACTTGGTTTCAATCATATCCCTTCATTTGAAACTAAATTAATCAACACTTTTGAATATGGGTATAAAATAAATAGGTGTGTTTGAAAAACATTTTAAATAAGGTAACAGTTTCCTAAAAAAATGTTTTAAAATTAAAAAGTATATTAAAAGAACTTTATTATCTAAAAATAAATTCAATTAGTGTATAAAAAATATAGGTCATGTAGAATTGAATACCAAACAAGTTAATTAATCCAAAACATTTATTCCCACTTGTTCAACCCAACCATTATTTCACCACTAATGCAATGTATTGATGAAAGGTTAAGTATGAATTGTTAACTTATAACCCATTCAATTTATAGTGCATTGATATGGTATCACTTTAAAAAGTATACTAAAGGATCATGATAGTATGTTTTAATCCAATATATATAAAATTTATATTATTAATTTCAATAACCAATTCCACATTAAAATAATTTTTATAAAAAATTATCATAATAGAATGAAATGACATAATTCAAACATGAAACAATCACAACCTATTCTATATATTGGAATCCCTGTAACAAGTTAAGAATTATTTTCTAATAAACTACAAATTTTGGAACATAATTACCACTAAACAATATACAATCATGATTCACATTAAAAAATAGTATCCAATGTAATAAAGAATACTTTATATGATTTTAAAAATGGAAACAATACAAGACCTTACATGTAAATAAGTTAGACATTTATATATAATAAAACCAATCCAAACAATAATTTGATAGACTTAAACATGATCAACCAATAAAAACACTAATTTAGGTGACCAGGACTTACAGAGGATTAATTTTGAACAAAATTATACATCAAGGTTTATCAAATATACACTAAATGATATTTACACCATTTTTCAATAAAAACCCATATCATTTTCAAATTACCTACCATAATTTATAAGTACTTAGTTTATTTATATAAATACATCACCAACATAGAACACAAAATCAATACTCATAATGACTAAATCCTAATGAGCATTTGGGAATGTATATATCTCCACTCCATAATTTTGATGTTTACATTGAAATTTATTTGAAAATTAAACTTAGTTATATATAAATATAAATAAACTTAACAAAATAAAAACAATTATTTAAAATGATTATGAAATTATAAAACTTACCTTCTAGAATTTTCCAACCTTTGAGGTAATCTCATTAGGTATATTTCTAGTCATATTTTTATATAATTCAACTAATTCACTTTGTATATCAATGGACTTTGCATCCTAATTTTTTATATGAATCCTTTATTCTGTGATTGTGTTCTCTTGAACCTGGATTATATTTTTAAAAATAAAAAATTTCCTCTGATATTATAGAGGTAGAGGATAACTACACCTTGTAATAGATTTGGTTATGGAAAATATCCTTGAAGACCTACTAAAGATATGATTTGGGGATGATCTAAAACCTATCCAACACGCATGGCCATGATACTTCTTCCCAAGGACCTAACCAACAATACCATAATGGGAGACCAAGTAGGGGTGTGCAAGGTTGGAATCCCATAATTCTCTAATTTTTACCTACAAATCAAATATAATTTAAATTTAAAGTAAAAAAAATAAAACAATTTTTTTACACCAATGTCTTTGGAAGGTTCATTTACTTAGCTTCCATCATATTTGGTATGGACATATAACCAAACTTCTACCTATGAAACATAATATCTTAGATCCTTTTTACATATAGAGAAGATAGAAATAAACATTTTAATATATGAAACACATGATATTTAATATATAAATATTTAATTTCATGAAAATACAACCATGGTCGATCTTTTTATAGAAAAAATCTTTGAACATGATGTGTGAGTGATGACCTATTTATCTTTTCTTACTACAATTTTCTTAAACACTTCCTAAAATAAATAAAAATTAATTTAATAAAAAATATATACTTATATATAAAATGATATTATTAGAATAATATATTATTCAAGACCATATGATTTTCATGATGATGTCAATCGAAAAAAACTTCTTTATTCACCCAAGTTACACCTTAATGTACCTTATTATACATCTACAGAGGAGTTAATGATTTATCATTAAACTTATGAAACAACATCTATTTAAAATCTTCCCATTTATTACTAAACATTTTAACATCTATTTACATGTGACAACATCAGGCATAGTAAAATGGAATAACATATCCAAAAAAACATTCATTAAAATTATTAGAATTTAATTACATAATTAATTTTAATTTAATTATAAATTATTAATGAATTGAAATTACCTTTATTTTTGAACCAAATTCTTCAAAGAAAAAAAACGTGTCTTATATGATTCCCTGTAGGACACATGTATGTTTTTTAATCCTTAAGTCAGTTAAAATTGGTTTTATAAGTTTTGAAGGTGTATGATGGCTTAAAAATAGTTTTGGTATTTCTATTTGAAACATGGGATAGACCACAATGTGGTAAAAACCATGTTGAGATTGGGGACCACCTATGTAAAATAAGAAAATCCAAAATGCCTATGGATGGGCATGTTATTTGGTGTGGGATGTAGGGTTTTCTTATAGCCCACAACCAGAGTGGCCACCACCACTCTGTGGTTGAAGGCGTGGTGGGTTCAAAATGAATAGATTTATTATACCACTCCATAGGGGTTTACATGTTAGTACACCTAGTATTGGTGTGTTCAAGGCCATCATGTTGTGGTGGGAAGAACCAAGTCGTGGTGGTGATTTTTTTAAATTTCAAATGGTTGATTCAGGTTATGATATTATAGGGAAAGTTTCACCACTTAATTATGGAGAATGCCACCATTAGGAGGGGTTTTTTAATGTGTTTTAGACCAATTTACTCTCTATTAATCCATTCTTAATCCACTTTCTAGAGTTCTAATATAGCTGATTCCATAAAGGGTTTTTAGAAATTCATCTTTTGTCAAGAAGCTACTTAGGATGACTCATTTCTTTTTAGGATTTCTATTTATAGATCTATAATCATAGGGACCAAATCTCTTCTTATCCTATCACCAAATTTGAATTCATCGATGTTCCCTCTGTTAGTGAGGCATGTGTCTCTATCTAATGGATTATTTTCAATGGCATGATTGAATGTTCTTATAAAATCCTTAGATCATGTTCTTATGAAAATGTTTAATTTGATATTGTCAAGGGATAAATTGAAATCCAGTATTTTTACTTGATCCTTGGTGGTGATGGAAAATGTTCTAAAGGGGTATTTATTTAAAAATACTTTTATTAACTTTAAGTGTTTGATGAAATGACACAAAGATAACATGAAAATATTGGGTTTGGATTATTTTTCATGAAATGGTAGACATTGGAAAATGGTAAAGACCTTGAGATTCATGGTTTATAGGGAAATATGATTCAATATGCTGACAAGAGTTCCTTGGATGTCCTAGTATCGTAGACCCTCCCTTACAACCCATTTGTGCATTATTAGTAGACATTAAATAGATGATTTTTCTTTAATTTACCACACATTTTATTATGCATAGATTGCTTTATTATTTACCTTTATTTAATCAAACATGTTTTATTTTCATTTTCTCAAGTCTTGGGATTTATATTGTTTTAAAAAGGAAAATAAAAGGTTTTTTTGTGAAAAAGTGTTTTAAAATGAAATAGCTTTATAAAACTAGTTTTTTTTAATACTATAACTTAATGGTCTCATGGTTAAATAATTTTTATTAATTCATAGTGGTATCCTACTGTTCATTTCCTCACACAATACATATGCCTTTGTGCATATGTTAACTTGGTTTTTCATGACTCGATTAAAGGGAATGGTGTCATGTAGATTGGAGTCTAATCTCAGTCGACTCCACCTTTAGGTGATTTAGGATAGTGGTGAATGAGGGTAACATGGAGATAGACTCTTGGATTGTGGTTTTTCATGTGTTATAGACCATTGGGAATTTTTTTACCAATTTTTACTTTGTTTTTTATAAATATATATTTTACATATTTCCTTTAGTACATGAGATATGTCTTGGTTATATTTAGGGACAAATTGTTCCTAGTTTTCATATATCGATACCCAAGTACTTGTTTCCAGCCCATAGATATTGGGAATGTGCTTCAAGACTTGTAGAGGTCTATATCAGGTGATTTGTCAGGTCGAATTGGGTTGTTTTGTTATTTCTAGGGTGGTTTATTTACTGTAGTAGGACCATCAAAACTTGGGTAGTAAGTGAAGAATGGTTCCTAACCAACTCACTTTTGTATCCAACTCTGAGTTACAATGGGTGGGTGGGAATTTATATCTTGTTCATGAGCTTGATTTTGTGTTTTTGATGAACCTTTTCAAGTTTATCTATTAGTTTCCATTCTAGTCTTAAAGGAACTTTTATAAGAGCTTTAATTAGGTCTTGTGAAGTTCTTGTTTTGATTTGGGATTCAATTTCTATCATAATCAGGTGTTATCTGTTATGTTTAATAGAAAATTCCTTATAATAGTGATCTTATAAATATAGGTAGGAAAATATGAGACAATTTACATATATTAATCCTCTAATATACCCTAAATTGATAGAATAAGCAATCCAAACAATCTTAGACTATGGGTTAGGTGGGTATTGGAAACTAGGAACAGACTATGGACCATAATTCAAATTTTACCAAGCGGAATAATCTTTTCTTTCATAGTGACAAAGGAACCCAAGAATCCAAGGAGTGGATTGAATATATTGAAATAATTTTCCACTAATAGATGAATTCATAGGAATCAAAGGTGGATTTTCCATGTATATTCTTGAAGGACCATGAAATAAATGGCGGGGTTCCATTATAAGAATTTAGTTTCATGAGGATCTTACCTAGAACACTTTAAATAAGGTCTTCAATCAGTAGTTTTATCTTTAAAAAAATTCAAGTTGTAAAGAATCATAAATTTTTTGACTTGGAGAAAGGATAATGTTTGTTTATCGATTATTTTACTCATTTATCCAAGTTAGTGAACTTATTTCTAATGAATAAATTAAAGCTTAGAGGTTTGAGATAGGCTTAATTGAGGGATAATATTCAGTTTATGCTGATTCTCTTGTACATACCAACCTTTTACAAGGAGGTCGATAAATTATATATGAAATAAGAATACATAGGTGGGAAGACTGGTTTCAATAGAGTTTTAATAACCATAAGGGGAATCCAGGATGTGTCCTCTGGCTAGAAGTGGAAGTGAGGAAAGCCATGATAGGGTAGTGGTGGTGGTCTGAAGAAGAAATCTGGATAGATCCATGTGTTCTATATATAGTGTGGTAGATACAACCACACATATCCTGATTATAGGATATAACCAAGAGTGTTCCAAATCTATGGTTAGTTTGGTCATCTCCATCACTTTTCTGGAAAGGTGCCTCAATGATTTATGGTTGGATCCATGATTATCATAGGATCTCTGTTCTAGTATAAGGATATGAAAGGAAGTGGATCTCTCTCTTATGATAAAGGGGATACTTAGGTAGTGAATAATGATCAAGGAGGATTTGAGGGTAGTTTTCAATATGTGGTGGAGTATGTACTAGAGAAATCTGAAGTAGGGCCATCTACTGTAAGAGGTATGTTTTTTATTTTAAATTCTATGGTTATTTCATTGTTTGATACTTGTAAATATCATTCCTTAATTTCATCTAAGTTGATTAATACATTAGGATTTATTGGTTCTTGATATCTATATATTTGAACTTATTATTAGAATAGATTATATGATCAGTTTTAAGGCACAAATTGACTATTATCATCATTAAGTTTAGTTTATTTCTTCTAATAGAGTCCCTCATATATTCTATGGTTAGTGGGATCCTTATGTTGAAAAAATATCATACTAATTATTGGATATGTTTCTTTATGTCATTGACAATCATTTAAGTGGTTTGATCCTTGCAGTGGTGATTGAGAACCCTAAGGTCTTTCCTAAGGTCTTTCTAGGTTACCACACTTGAGGGAGGTTGGATTTACTATTAACATGATCCTTGGGATGAGACCCATTTCTATACCATCTTATCATATGGAAATTACTAAGTTAAAGGAGATAAAAGTTCATCTTGTGGATCTTATGGACAAGATATTTATTCATCCTAGCATGTCACCTCAAGATTCACCGGTTCTCTTTGAAAATAGGAAGATGAAAGCCTCCAGATTTGTGTTAATTAACAAAAGATTAATCAGGTGATAGTTTAGAAAAAATACCCCTTTCCAAGGATTGAATATATATTTGATCAACTCAGAGGAACCTGATGGTTTTCTAAGATTGACCAATGATCGGGGTACCATCAGTTAAGAGTCCAATAAGAAGATATACCTAATACAGTGTTTAAGAGTTGTTATGGGAATTTTGGGATCCTAGTTATTCCATTCAGCATTAATAAATCTCCTATGGTATTTATGGAATTTGATGAAATATATTTTTCATTGGTTATTGGACTCATTCATATTTGTCTTTATGGATGATATTTTTGGCATACTCTAAGTTATAGGAGTAATACAAGGATCATTTGTATTTTATCCGTATAATCTTTAGAGAACACTATCCTTATGGGAAGTTATCTACATGTGAGTTTTGGATCCAAGAAGTAAAGTTTATAGGGAATGTAATATATGAGAGGGGAATATTAGTGGATCTTGATAATATCCAAGAAGTTATGAATTCATTTGACCAACTTTATTAAGGACCATGAATTCCTTAGAATAGTTATGATGTTTTATACTTTAAGAAAAAACAACGCAATGCCTGATTTTACTCTCTTTTGAAAAAATTGTTCTTCTTCCAAAATCAATATTAGAATCATAGACATAATGAAACCAGTTAAACATTTGTTTCCACCTATCATCCAATCAAATTATTCTATTCACATTAGTCTGATGTCCCTATGAACATAATTGGAAAATCATTTTTTTATAGACTTTGTTTGATCACTACCTTGGTCTGTTCGAAACTCAATCTAATAGACTCATTCCATTTAACTTCATCTATTCGAATCTATCCACTAAAACTTTAATTTATTAAATTTTATTCACCTCAGTTCATTCAAACTTCATAATGTTGGTAAAAAATGTGCTTCTCTAAACATCAGAGAACATTTTTTCAAGAATTAAGACCATCTCAAAAAACATACTAAGTATCTAAATTATTTAAATAATATTTTTACTTTAAGTAGTTAATATATAAAGTTTGAATATACTCAATGTCTTCCAGAAGTAAGAACGCTTCTTATCTTCTTCCAAGAAAACAAGACTTGAGAACTTCCTTTTATTCTACAACAAACGTGGATACATCAACCAAAATTCCATAAAACTTATTATTTATAACCTCCTCTCCATAATGACATAAATGAAATCCTTATAGTTCATTTAAAACCACCTAAAACAATTTACAACAAATAAAATCACATAAAAAGTGGCCTCTTCAATCTCTCTCTTTTCATTTGTTGGAAATACCTTCAAATAATAAAGAATATGTCACTATGTGAATTTTTCTCTCCTATTTTATTTTCTATCATTAATTTCAATTTCTACCCCCCTATTGATAGGAAATAAAAAGTTCTTGGTAAAAGGGTATCAAATCTATCTTGTTGGTCATAGTGGATACTCAAGAGGGGACTGAATTGAGTTCCAATTAAAATTTATGTAAAAATATTTCTCTTAAAATCCCCCAATTAAAAACAAAGTTAAACTGTAGTGAATTTGTAAAACTGTAAGGGTTCGATTAGGTTCTGAAAAGATTGATTAGATCTCAGTTAATTTAATCAGAAGATTAAATTAACTTTTGAAACTAACCTACTAATTTACAATAGTTATAAACACTTGCTAGATTAACTATCAAAGTAACTTTAAAACAAATTGTATTTCAAATTAATTAGCAGCGGAAAATAAAGTATGTAATATAATTTAGACTTAATCTAAGATGCACAGATGATATAACCAAGAGGTTCAGTCTCAAGTTGAGACTTAGTCCTCTTAAAAAATTTATATAAATTTGATCCACACCCTGGATCGGGGTAAACAATAGTGAAAATTCTGTTCAAGTACTAAGACCTCTACCACAGTTCTACATGGGAAAACAAAACAATATCACACTGGGTTTCTAGGTCTTACTTGACCTCTACCACTATCCACAGTGGGATAAAAAAGAGTTATGGAAGGTTTGTGTGAGGATTTAGAGGTCCTCCAGTTTAACACAGGAGACAGTGTGTGTATAAAATATACAGAGTACACACACTACTCTAAATGTAAATAAAAGAATTACTAAAAGAGTAGATATGAGTTTAGAATGATATAGTGATTTGAAGTGCAGCTCTAGACTCCTTTTGATTTGTCAGAAATGCTTCTGAGTCCTTCACTGGTTTTTGTTTGGAAAACAGAGTGTTCGTTTGCTTCCTTGGTTTTCAGGTTCATCTTTATTAGCTTGAGTGTATGAGCAGCTCATTGTAGTTCTTCACTCCTTGACTGAAGTTCAGTTTGTGTTCTCTTCTTGTATGAATCGCTTCGTGTATGTCCAGTTTTCTTCGAGTATGGATGTAGTGTTTCTATATGTACCACTTTACAACATTCTTTTTCCCTTTTTATGCTCATTCTTATGAAACTTCTTGTTGTTGTCTTGCCTAGTCTTTGTTCTTCCTTTTATATCTTTCAACTCGGGAAATTGGAATGATTACCTTTTTATAGGTACGAGGTACGGTTCCCTGATATGACAACAACTATCATTAAATAACATTAACTGAATTAAAATCATCAAATATGATCGTTTCTTAATAAATAAATAATGTTGAAAAAATTATAGTTTAGGAACCAGTGGCTGGTAATTCTTTCATCAATAGCTTTCTGTTGGTAGATGTGTAACGGTGGACTTGTATAGCAATGAGCTCCTATCGGTATCTCTTTGTCCTTGTACCGGTAGCTCCTTGTATCGGTAGCTATTACTCTGTGTATCAGTAGCTCTATGTACCAGTGACTCCTTCTATCGGTAGCTCTTGGTCTATCAGTAGATCACTTGTATCGATGGCTCTTTTTGTATTCGTGATTGTTTGTCTCAGTAAACATTGTATATGTAGCTTGTGTATATCGGTAGCTTCGTTCTATACCAGTGATCAAGTGTATATCGGTAGACTTTTTCTATCGGTAGCTCAGCTTTTATCGATAGCTGTCTATATTGGTGGACTTGATCTATCAGTGTCATGTGCTTACCGGTGGACTTATACATACCAGTAGATCTATGTATTGGTGAACTTTTCTTATCAGTGACTATGTATATTGGTAGACTAAGTACAGGTAGATCTGTATCAGTAGCTATAAGCATATCAGCGACTTAACACTAATCTGCTATATGAAAAACATATCTGATTGAGTTAGAATTATTTCAATATTCATATAAACATAGATAAACATTGATTATCATATTTCAAAGATTATTTTAATATTATTATCAGCTTGATAATAGAATTTCATAGATTGAAAGAATTAATATATAGATAAACATTTTTTGGGATTATCAAAGTATGTGAAAGCATAATTGGGATTATCAAAATAGGTGAGGTCAACAATCTCCCCCTTTTTGATAATCACAACTTATGATATTGTAATCCCAAAATAATTAGTAATGTATCAGAGGATATTGCATTAGATCAAATTGTATCATAAAAAACAATGTATTATAAAACATATATAGCAAAGATAAAATATAAAACAAATGTACCAGAGGAAAATTAATTAAGCTCATAAAAGATAGTATTACTCACCCTTTGTCATAAAAGATATTAGTTCCCCCGCAGATATGTTTCCCTTAGATAGTATTTCTCCCCCTTTGTGATTAGAAAAAAGTGGGAGAAAAAGAAAATATAGGAGAATAGAAGTAACAAAGAGTAAAAGAAAGTAAGATCATATATATTCCTTTGAGAAAACCGATACAAAGAATTACATAAATGAAACAAAAATAAATATAGGTGATTCCTATAAAAAATCCTAGCTACTGATCAATCCAAATCCTCAGAATGATATTTCCCCTTAGGATCAGAAGAGGATTCAGGTGTGGTGGATGCAGGTGGAGTCTTAGGAACACCAGAGATGATCATAGGTGGCTGAGCTACTGAAACTATTCCTAGCCTGTACTATGTAGCTCTCTGAGTGATCATAGGAGTGAGGCTTCAGATAGCTTGAGATGGAGTCATCTGGGTAGGATAATTAGCAGAGTCAGATGCAGGTAAAGCTAGAGGTACAATCACTGGTCGAGTATCAACATGCAGGAAGGGTAACAAGAGGTTTCTGAAATCCATAATGATTCATCCCCCTCTTTCCATGGAAGAAATGAAATCGTCCTTGTTTTCCATGAATTTATCCAGTGCATGTGTCAACTCTCTGAGCTTGCTAACTTTTTCTCTGAAGGCTTGATTGACTAGTGGTAGCTTCATGTTTCCTAACAGAATCTTGAAATGGTTGTTGAGATGATGCTTGGTGTAAAACCTTTGGAAATTATAATCTACCTTGTCTTTCACCTCTTTTTTAGAAACATTAGCTTCTCTCATATAGTCTTGAACAATCTTCATGATATCTCTAGTGGTATCTCTAGTAGAATTCACCACTTTGGTCAGATCTGACGAGTCCACAGAGCCACTGGTTGATGCTGAACCAAGCTACTCCTTCATCAAAGCTCTAATCTAATCCAAATCCACTGAAGGTTTGGAATCAAGATAACCAAGAGATAAGGTTACAGTTTCCTTGAAACTCTTAGTTAGCCCACTAATAAGATTTTTCACTGCAGAATCTTGGGTGCTAACATGCTTTGTTATGGAATGCTTAAATTCCTAAAAAACTGAGACCATTTGGCTGACTACACTCTTCACATAAGACAAATCCTTGTCTGCTTGAGATTTTGAACTCATATAGGATTTCAGAGAGACAACTGATTTCTTTAGAACTTCAATATCCTTTACCAATCTAGACATCTGATTCTAGAAATCTATGACTTCATCTACTATCTCTGCCACAAAGGTTGATATATTACAACCAAGAGAGAGTTCAAAATACTTTTCCAAATTGCTCATGTCTTCAACAAAGTGAATCTTTAACTCAACAACAGAAGCACTCAAATACTCTTTCAACTCATCATTTAAGGATGCTAAGTCATCCATGGTGATCATATTAGCAGGTGAAACCACAACAGGTGCTCTTTTAGACACTATACTGGCCACAGAGTCATTCATAATCGATTGAATAGATGAAACATGTGAAGCTTCCATTTTACTTATTTCTTCCACAAAACTAATTTTGAGATTAGGCTTGAGCTTATCCAGATCATGTGTTTTGACCACATATTCAGGTAATATCTCCGACTAAATATCATAATTGATTTTTGGTCTCTAAAAGGATGTCTCATTATCAGAATCTGGATAATCTAATCCACAAACTACAAACCCTTGGTCCTCTTCCCAGTCTTCAAACTCAACAACCACTGAAACACTGCCAAACCTGGTTGGATGCTCCCCCTCAACTAGTGCATTCTCTTGTACAACAACAGTATCTTCAACAACTCTTTCTTCCTTAGAAGAATATTGCACAACCGTCTCCATTTCTGCAACAGCAGGAGGTTCCTCAGGAATAGTTAAAGTGTATCAACTTCATCAAATTCCTTAGCAAGAATTTGGGAATGTCTAATTAGTGGACTAAGGCTCAAGCTGACAGAAACAGATACTTCAATTGCATGAACTTCTTCTCCATCTTCCCGAGCAACCTCTTACTGATCTGATTTCTGTTGGTCTTCCTCATCCACAAGTGCCTCTTTATTTCTTATACCCAAAATAGTTTCTGTACTAGGTAGGTTCAAAGAAGCACTCTCCTTTTCTTGTGATACAATTTCAGGAGTTGGGCTAGGAGGCAAGTCTGGATCTCCTCCATCTTCTGCAAAGGAATCTTCCTCTTCTAAATCATCACTATACTGTGGATCTTCTTCATTAGGTCTCAGACCAAGATCCCTCACATCCTTAGGTCTTGAAGGATGATCCACATGATTGAACTTATCATACCACTTTTTATCATCAGCAACCCACTCTCCTTTCCATGGGTTCCAGTTTATCATCATGTATTTACATACAATGCTTGTGATACAAAAGTTGTTTCTTACCACTACTGTCTCATCCTGAGACTCAGCTACTCCTTTTACCTTAATCATTACTGAGATCAACTTGGGAAAGAATAAGAAAATAGTCTTTGATTTTTTCATGGTCATATCCTTTATTTGAATCATTAGAAACCTGCACAGATTTACTTTCACACCATGTCTCAAGAGATGTAACAGATAGATATCTTGATATCTCAAATTTTCAAAGTCCCCCCTCCTTGGAATTAAAACATGTTGAACAAACTTGAACAACAATCTGTTCTCTCCTTCCATTTCAGCAGCCACCACCTGTCTTTGCTTTCCACTACCAGTGAGCTTCTCTAAGATAGTCTCATAATCAAATATGTCACTTGTAGATGGTACTGATTTCGAGAAATATTCAGAAATATATTCATGTGTAACCTTTAGGCATTCATCCCACTCAGTAGAAGAAAAGGCTATCTCCTTTCCATTCATGACAGATACCATCCTATTCTCAACTTCTGATTTCTCAAACCGAACATACTCTTAGAACTATTTTACTAGCTTCGGATAGTAGGGGCCATTGTTGTTCGAAAATCATTCTACCCACTTTTGATCTTCCAGCACCTCTAGAACTAGAGATTTACTAGACAACAGTCATTCCACGCATAGCTTTTTCGATCACAATAACACTATTTTGTAAATGTGGGTTCACTGGTCACCTCCCTGACCTTGTTCTACTAACACTGCTACTTCCTTCTTGGTATGTCTTCTGCTTCTTCGCATTCAGATCATCAATGTCATCTCTGAAAATAGTCATTTTGGTTTTTTCCATTTCTGGTTTGAGGAAATTAGGTTTTTCACTAGATTCAGGAGCTAAGTCTTGAGGGAAAAGGGCTTGAGTTGGATCAAGAAGTAATTAAGACTTAGTTTTATCATTTAAGAATCAAAAAATAAATAATTAAAATATAATAAGTAAATTATAAACAATACAGATTCTAGCAGCAGACAGAAGTTTAAAACAACATATACTTAATGGTAGGGTATACCGGTGAGAATTCCTAACGGTGAGATCCACTAATCAGTGAGGTTTCATATTGGTGAGGTATATCAGTGAGGTTTCATACCGGTGAGGTATATCAGTGAGGTTTCATACTGGTGAGGTATATCGGTGAGGTTTCATACCGGTGGGGTATATCGGTGAGGTATATCGGTGAGGTTTCATACCGGTGAGGTATATCGGTGAGGTTTCATATCGTTGAGGTATATCAGTGAGGTATATCGGTGAGGTTTCATACCAGTGAGGTATATCGGTGAGGTTTCATACTGATGAGGTATATCGGTGAGTTTTCATACCAGTGATCTATCATTCCTAACTCATGTCTAATGTAACTTAACCTATCCGAACTTAATGGATTAGTGAAAATGTCAGCTAATTGATGTTCAGTACCTATAAATTCAAGAGTAATATCACCTTTTTGGTAATGATATCTCAATAAATGGTGCCTTACATCAATATGTTTGGTCCTAGAGTGTGACCTAGTATTCTTAGAGATATTAATTGCACTAGTGTTATCACAGTTAATTGAAACATGCTTAAAATCATATCCATAGTCCAAAATAGTGTTTTTCATCCACAGAATTTGTGCACAACAACTACCAGTAGCTATGTACTCTGCTTTAGCAGTGGACAAAGAAACATAATTCTGTTTCTCACTACACCAAGATACTAAGGATTTTCCCAATAAATGACATGTTCTAGAAGTTCTTTTTCTATCCAACTTGCAACCAGAAAAGTCAACATCTGAATAACTCATTAAATCAAATGATTGTCCTTTTGAATAAAACAAAACTAAATTTGTAGTATGTTTTAGATACTTAAAAATTCTTTTAATAGCAAGAAAATGTGATTCTTTAGAATTAGCTTGAAATCTTTCACACATGCACACACTAAACATAATATCTGGTTGACTAGAAGTAAGGTAAAGTAAGCTTCCAATCATACCTCTCTAACTTGTTTGATCCACTGGTTTCCCAGTTTCATCAATGTCCATTTTACAAACAGTACTCATAGGTGTATCACTTTCCTTAATACAATCCAAACCAAAACGTTTTAAAATATCCTTTGTATATTTACTTTAATTCAAAATAATACCATTTTCATTTTGAAAAACTTGAAATCCAAGAAAATATTTGAGTTCTCCCATTAAACTCATTTCAAATTCATTTTGCATACTCTTTGAAAAATAAGTACATAAAGAATGTTTAGAAGATCCAAAAATAATATCATCAACATAGATTTGTACTATCAAAACATCTATAGAAATTTTTTTAATAAAAAGATTTGGATCAGCAATCCCTTTAGTAAAACCTTTTTAACTAAGAAAATTGCTAAGTCTATCATACCAAGCTCATGGAGCTTGTTTCAGACCATATAAATCTTTATAAAGTTTAAAAACATGATTTTGGAAATGGGGGTTTGTAAATCCAGGTGGCTGTTCAACAAAAACATCTTCAATTATAAAACCATTTCGAAAATCACTTTTGACATCCATTTGATATAACTTGAAATTCAGATGAGTAGCATAGGCAAGTAGAATCCTAATAGTTTCTAATCTAGCTATAGGGGAAAAAGTTTCCTCATAGTATATTCCCTCCTCTTGACTATATCCTTGTAAAACTAACCTATATTTGTTTCTAACTATATTTCCCGATTCATCAACTTTGTTTCTGAAAACCCATTTAGTGCCTATGGTCAAAGTTTCCTTAGGTATGTCAACCAATTCCCAGACTTTGGTTCTTTCAAATTGATTTAGTTCTTCTTGCATAGCCATTACCCAAAATTCATCATTAATTGCATCATTGATATATTTAGGTTTTAACTGTCAAATAAAGGCTTGATGTTCAACCTGATTTCTTAGAGAAGCTCTAGTCTGTGTCCCTCTATCAAGATTACCAACAACAACATCCAAATGATGATTCTTTAGAATCCTAGTTGATCTAGTAAATGTAGGACTAGAAATTTCAGGTTCATTTGTAGGTTCGGGTTCAACAAAAGCAAGTTCTGTAAACATTCTAGAACTGGTTGTCTTTACAGCAGGTTCTTTGGTTTTATCATTAAGGTCCAGAATAGATAGATCTTCTTCAAGATTTTCAAGAGAGGACTTTGGTTTATGTGGATCATTTTCATCAAACTTGATGTGAACAGATTCTTCCACACATTTGGTACTTTTATTGAAAACTCTAAAGGCTTTTCTAGTTAAATAATAACCAAGAAAAATTCATTCATCACTTTTAGAAGCAAACTTGTCAACATTATCCTTTGTATTAAGAATAAAAACTTTTCAACCAAAAACTCGGAAGTAATTAACCTTAGGTTTCCTATTGTTCCACAACTTATAAGGGGGATTTTTGAGAACAGGTCTAATAAAGACTCTATTGATAATATAACAAGCTGTATTTACAGCTTCAACCCAAAAGTAAATTGGCAGGTCATATTCATTAAGCACAGTTCTTGTAATTTCTTGAAGGGTTCTATTTCTTCTTTCTACTACACCATTCTGCAGAGGTCTTCTAGGGGTAGAGAAATTGTGACTATATCCATTGTGTGAGAAATAAGATTCAAAAGCATGATTTTCAAACTCACAACCATGGTCACTTCTCAGGGTCTTAATCTTAAGTCCACTAAGGTTCTCTACAGACTTGGAGTACTTAATAAAGTAAGAACGAGCTTCACTTTTGTGAGCTAAGAAGTATACCCAAGTGTGCCTAGAAAATTCATCTACTAAGACATAGACATAGTGCTTACCATTTAAACTAGAAACTCTAGAAGGTCCACACAAGTCCATGTGAACCAACTCGAGAGGTTGAGAAGTTGAAACTTCTTTATTTGATTTAAAATAAACTTTATGTTGCTTTTCATTTTGATAGGGATTAAAAAATTTGTCAGGTGGGAATTCAAGTTTAGGTAGGTCTCTAACTAAGTTTTTCCTAGTCAGTTTTCTAAGTGAATGAACATTGCAATGTCCTAATCTTCTGTGCCATAGCCAAGACTCTTTATGAAAAGCATTTAAGCAAGTAATGTTTTTTTATCTAAAGAATTCAAATCAACAACATAAACATTTTCATTTCTCAAAGCAGAAAATACTAAAACATTTTTAGAGTTAAAAACATTACAAGAATCATTTTCAAATTTAACATTGAAACCATCATCACACAACTAAGATATAATTAACAAATTATATTTAAGTCCATCAACAAATAAAACTTTGGAAATTAAAACTGAATTAGTATTACCAATCTGGCCTAGGACGATGATCTTTCCTTTAGAGTTATCACCAAAGGTGACATAGCCTCCATCAACTTTGATTAAACTCTTGAAGCATGGGTAATATCTAGTCATATGCCTTGAACATTCACTGTCCAAGTACCATACCTTATTATGAGAAATCTTCAAGCAGGTTTCCTACAAAACAGGTTTAAACAAAAAATGATTTTGGTACCCAGATTTTCTTGGGTCTAGATAGGTTAGAAAGCAAAGCCTCAGGTACCCAGATTTGTCTCATGGGTCTCATATAATTTACAGAATCGATATTCTTTGAAAGATAAACTTTATTTGATCTATAACCATGTGAGTAACTAGTTGAAGCATATGAATTCCTAGAACTGGAACTAGCAACATTCTGTCCAGGTTTTGGAATAAATCTAGTTTTAGTAATCTATCTCTTTCCAGGATGATAGCCTATACTAGTGGTATATTTTTGTGCCACTTGTTTTCCTAACATTTTTGTAAAAGTATCTTTTCCATTTGTGAATTTTTCTAAGTCCTTCCTTAATTTCTCATTAGACAATTTCAGTTCAGTATTTTCCTTAAGTAATTAAGAATTCTTTTCCTTTTCTATATCAAGGGAGGATTTAACAGAACTGGTTAGAGCATGTTGTTTCTTCAAGGTCTTATATTTTTCCTTAAGCTCATTAAAGGTTTCTTCCAGAATATTAAAATATCCAAATAATTCCTCACTAGACATGTTTTCGGATTCAGAATCAGAATCAATTTTAAAATAATATGAATTTAAATCAGGAGTGTCCAATGTTACCTTAGATGCATTTGTCATAAAACACATATTATCTTTTTGAGATTTTTCATCCTGAGTAGAATCAGAATCAGTTTAACTATCCTCTAAAGCACTCCAAGTTGCTTTCATAGCTTTCTTATATTTATTGTCCTTGTAGTCATGTTTCTTTTTGAACTTCAATTTTGGATAGTCTGCTTTTACATGTCCTTTCCTTTTGCATTCATAGCAGACAATTTCATCACTTTTATCTGGCTTCTTCCATTCCTTCTTACAATGGCCTTTATTATCATATTTTCCTTTGTAACTTTATTTTTTGAATAATTTCTTCTTCCTGTAGAACTTCTTGAATCTTCTGGATATCTGATCCATCTCAACATCACTATCAAATGCACTCTCATTACTGCTTGAAATATCACTTTCACTTTGAATTTTTCCTTTGTCTTTACTCTTTAAAGCAGATGTCTTTAAGGCTACTAACTTCTTCCTTGGTTCATCATCCTCTTCTTTTTTTACCTTTAGCTCTTCCTCATACATCATTAGATTACCAATTAATTCTTTAACAGGAAGTTTTCTAATGTCGCACAATTCTATAATGGAAATAGATGTGCCTCTCCATCTTTCTGGAAGACATCTTAATATCCTCATGATCTGTTCTTTTGCAGGAACAACTTTACCAAGAGATACCATAGTGTTGAAAATATCATTGAACCTGAGATACATGTTAGAAATGGGTTCATCGGGCTTCATTTTAAAATTATCATACTTAATAGTGTATGTGTTTAGTCTCATTTCTTTAACATTGGTTGTTCCCTCATGGGAAATAGCCAAAGTGTCCCAAATTTCATAACTAGTTTTACAAGAAGATATTCTGTTAAATTCCTCATCACCTAAATCACAGTACAAATCATTCATTGCTTTACAGTTATTATTATAATATGTCTTAGTAGGTTCATCCCAAGTAGTTCGTTCAGATTATGGAATCTTATATTGAGTTTTTATAGCAGTCCAGATATTAAATCTCATACTCTCTAAATGAATTTTTATTTTAATCTTCCACTGGGCATAATTTGTACCATTAAAGAAAGGTTTCTGGTTGGTAGCATCACCCTCAAGTCTTTGATTTTAGAAAGTGTATTTAAATAGATAAAATTTAGAACTAACAGAAATTTAAGATCTTTGGGATACAAATAAAATCATAGTTGAAAAATAGAGTGTTTCGAAAACCTTTAATAATAAAAAACCTTTGATACCAAATGTTGGTCTAAGTGGATACTCAAGAGGGGGTTGAATTGATTTCCAATTAAAATTTATGTTAAAATATTTCTCTTAAAATTCCCCAATTAAAAACAAAGTTAAACTGTAGTGAATTTGTAAAACTGTAAGGGTTCGATTAGGTTCTCAAAAGATTGATTAGATCTCAGTTAATTTGATCAGAAGATTAAATTAGATTTTGAAACTAACCTACTGATTTACAATAGTTACAAAAACTTACTATATTAACTATCAAAGTAACTTTAAAACAAATTGTATTTCAAAGTAATTAGCAGCGGAAAATAAAGTATGTAATATACTTTAGACTTAATCTAAGATGCACAAATGATATAACCAAGAGGTTAAGTCTCAAGCCAAAACTTAGTATTATCAATCAATTTATATAAATTTGATCCACACCCTGGATCTGGGTAAACAACAGTGCAAAGACTTTACAAGTACTAAGACCTCTACCACAGTTCTACGTGGGAAAACAAAACAACAACACACTGGCTGTCCAGGTCTTAATTGACCTCTACCACTATCCACAATGGGATAAAAAAGAGTTATGGAAGGTTTGTGTGAGGATTTAGAGATCCCCCATTTTAGCATAGGAGACAGTGTGTGTATAAAATATACAGAGTACACACACTGCTCAAAATGTAAATAGAAGAATCACTAAGAGAGTAGATATGAGTTTAAAATTCTCTAGTGATTTGATGTGCAGCTCTGGACTTCTTTTGATTTGTCAGAAATTCTTCTGAGTCCTTCTCTGGTTTTTGTTTGGAAAACAGAGTGTTCATTTGCTTCCTTGGGTTTCAGGTTCAGCTTGATCAACTTGAGTGTATGAGTAGCTCATTGTTGTTCTTCACTCCTTGACTGAAGTTCAGTTTCTGTTCTCTTCTTATATGAATCGCTTCGTGTATGTCCAGTGTTCTTTGAGTATGGATGTAGTGTTTATGTATGCACCACTTTACAACATTTTTTCCCTTTTTTTGCTCATTCTTATGCAAATTCTTGTTGTTGTCTTGCCCGATATTTGTTCTTCCTTTTATATCTTTCAGATCAGGCAATGGGAATGATTACCTTTTTACAGGTATGAGGTACGATTCCCTGACATGCCAACAACTATCATTAAATAACATTAATTGCATTAAAATCATCAAATATGACCATTTCTAAATAAATAAAGAATGTTGAAAAAAGTAGAGTTTAGGAATCAGTGACTGGTAAGTCTTTCATCAGTAGCTTTCTATTGGTAGATGTGTAACAGTGGACTTTGTATAGCAGTGAGCTCCTATCGGTAGCTCGTTGTCCTTGTACCGGTAGCTCCTTGTATCGGTAGTTGTTACTGTGTGTATCAGTAGCTCTATGTACTGGTGACTCCCTCTATCGATAGCTCTTGGTATATCGGTAGCTCACTTGTATCGATGGATCTTTTTGTATTCATGACTGTTTGTATTGGTAAACTTTATATCGGTAGCTTGTGCATATCAGTAGCTTCATTCTGTAACAGTGATCAAGTGTATATCGATAGACTTGTTCTATCGGTAGCTCAGCTTCTATTGGTAGCTGTCTTTATCGGTGGACTTGATCTATCAGTGGAATGTGTTTACCGGTGGACTTATACATACTGGTAGCTCTGGATATCAGTGACCTTTTCTTATCGGTGACTATGTCTATCGGTAGACTAAGTACCGGTAGATCTGTATCAGTAGCTATAAGCATATCAGTGACTTAACACTTATCTGATTTATGAAAAACATATCTGATTGAGTTAGAATTATTTCAAGATTCATATAAACATAGATAAACATTGATTATCATATTTTGATGATTGTTTTAATATTATTGTCATCTTGATAATATAATGTCATAGATTGAAAGAATTAATATATAGATAAACATTTTTTGGGATTATAAAAGTCTGTGAAAGCATAATTGGGATTATCAAAACAGGTGAGGTCAACACTTCTTATTAAATTTACGATCAATCATCTCACTCTAAGTCTATGTGATCCATGATTAGTTTAAAAAACAAGATTATTTGATTTAGACAACCAAATTTTCCTTTACTAATTGTTCTTAATTATATGTGAGACAAGAAATATTTATCTTATATTCAAGGGTTGTCTACTTGTACTACATTTTGAAGATACCAATTGTGATATAAAATATTTGTAGAATAAATCAACCTGAAACTTCTATACTTAATTTAACAAATAAATTAAAAACATTAAAGTATAATTAACAAGATAAGTAGACTTTGTTATCCATCATTATTCTAAACCAAGTATAATATATTAAGAAATGTGTACCTCTACAAATACATGATCATCAATCACTTTACTGAGTAATCAAAATTTTATGAGATAATGATTCTAGAATCTTATTCAATATTCTCCAATTGTATCCATATAAAAAATTATTATGATATTAATAATGATAAAACTCTTCAATAAATATTCTCTAGGATTTCCATGTTGAGAATACACAAAAATTGATCTTCTTCGTGTGGATGTCTAAATTTGATAATTTCCACAACTTTACCAAGAAAGATCTTCTTTAATAAATTACTTCAAAATTCCAAGAGTAAGATCAAACCAATATGGTATTTTCTTTCACCTTTTTATCATGTGTTAAAAAAACCACTTTAATTTTATTATAGATGATCCTATTATAATTTTTATACTATACTAACTTAGTAATCATTCAAGGATGAAAATTTCTTTAAATATTTTGTTCAATATTGATATCCCATCCTATATCTTATGTTCTCACCCAGAGATTGTGATTCACCTTTAATTCCAAGTATTAAAAGTAAAAATAAAATAAATAGGGTTAAGGGAATAATTCAGATTTTCCTTTTTCCCAATATGAATAGAAAGGTCTGGATGATTTTCTCAACTATGTTACTCTATATCCTCTAGTTTTCATGCTCCTGCATTTGTTTTAAAAAAAATTATCTTGGGGTAGAATGGATCTTATCAAATTTTCTTTTGATATGTGTGGATAAATTTTCTTCTCAATGGAATTCATATATAATTCAATATTAAATATTTTAAGGACCACTTATTATTCAATAAGAATAGTTAAACAACCTTTTGTATTGTGTACATATTTCTTGCACCAATCACAAAACTTCTTTACTACAAGAGTTGTTTTATGTTGAAAACCTATCATGGAACTCACACTCTTCATGTGAAATATTTTATTTTCCTTTTTCAATATCCTTTTCATATGATTTTTCAATTTTCCTCATTATATATAAACATTCTTACTATATTAATAAAATATCATTGGTTCCATTGGCATCAAGTTTGGTTTATCTCCATGGTTTCTTTTGAGTTCCATTCTTATCATTAGTTCTTTCAGATAATGAAATTTTATTTAAATTATTGGATTTAGAATCTAACGACTTCTGATATTTCCTTCTTGATATCTTATTGGGATAATTTTTGTTTTTAATATTCTTTTTCTTAATTATAAATGATGCTTATTCTTTCTTAACCAAATTATGTGATCTTATTTTATTATCCTATTTTGATACATGTAGAGGTGAGTATGTACTAATATTTTGACCACTATTATTGCATACATCATATATGGTTTCAATATTTTAAAATCTATTTGAATTATATATAAAATTAGATATTTTGATGTTTCATATATATGTTTGAATTACCACCCCTTTGAACAATTTTTTTATAGCGAAAAGTTTAGGGCAGAGCCCTATTTATTAAAAAGAAAAAATAAAAGCCCCTTTTGATTAGGAGGGAACCCATTACATGGCATAGAGTCCCAAACCAAACAACAACCACATGACATGGAGTCAAAGAAAAAAAATTAGTAGCTCAAATTCCCAGTGGTACAAACAACCATTACATAACCCAAGGTCCATCGGGGGACCAAATAGGCCCAACCCTAGACCAACACCCGAGTTCGACAATCGCCACAGCATCCCGCCATCCATCGCGACTTTGAACAGCTTTAATCTTCAACCAGATCTGGGTAGGAGGATCAGTCCCAAAGTGCTTCCACCTCGCAAGCCATGACCGCAGAATTGCCTCCGTTGCAAAGTCCAAGCAGCCGGTCCTCCACCAGGTGCTGTCACCGAACCTGGTACCATCGTATGCCGGAGCCCGCTGAGCGCTCGAGGAAGGGAGCTGCGACCGAAGCCACGACCCCCCAGAACCCAATCCACAAAGAAGATCTGCAACTTGGCTTGATTCTGAAAGATCAGACCCACACCGCCATGATTGATGCTGAAATCCATCCGCAAAGATGGATCTGCAACGCCACTAAGAAAAGATGTTACTTGAAGATGGATCAGACCCACGCCACCGCTTGAAGAAAAACATCAGGATCTGACCCCACTCCGCCGAGACTGAATCCGAGATATCTGACCTTGTCGAAGGTGCTACACGAAGAACCCTAGCCAAATGATAACTCCCAAGACGTCCGAAGAACACCGCCCGAACAAGATTCCTTTGTGATTAAGTATTTGTAGGATTGTGCCAATAATCTAATTCAAATTATTTGAATCTATTGTAGCACCAATACTGACCCCAAAAATTTGATCTTCTTATATCTATTGTAAGTTATTTTTAGTTTTTGTTCACAACTTGTTGGGATATGCATGGGGAACCATCTTCCAAACTTCATTTCTTATCCAATATAGTTAAGGTGGTAGACTCCTTTTCATTTTTATCCGTCTATACTTGCATAGATTTTTTCCAACCTATACTATTCATGAAAATAGGTTAAGAAACATTATTAAAAGAAAGTATATATGGTATATATTTCTTCACAGTTTCATTATATATATCATTAAATTATTCTATGTGATTCACGCTCAAATTTACCCAAAAGAAGAAGGCAGGACGGTCCTTGTAGTCTAGCTTGGGTTGTCGAATCCTCATAGACCTAAGAAGTAACCTATAGAAACGTACATTATATGGATTCTTTTTGGATATGAAGTGGACAACTTGGATTGATTTTATATGGGTTTAAGTGAACTCTAAGAGACTTAGGTGAATTCAATTTAAAAGAGTGAGTTGATCCCAGGTTATCACTTGGGGTGGATTGGACGTATTTCCTTTTCAATTATTTCAATTTCTTATATTTAAGATGGGTTAATTTAAGAAGATAAAACAAAATCATCACTTACTGTTTTAATGCCTAAAACTTTAATACTAATCACCTATACACTTGAAGGATCAATGTTTTGAGCACTTCAAGGTAAAGGTTCATATTAGAACATGAAGTGCGTGGCCTTAAATTCAACAAGGATGATGGAGTTTAAAAATCATCAAATAAAAATATCAATTAAAGAAGTGATTATACATTAATGGGGTGATAAATAACATCCAATCCAGACCCTTGATACTCCCTTGGATCAAACCATAAGTGGGTTATCCCTCCATTTATCCCATGGTTTCAATGGAAGCGGAAAGTAGACTCATGAGGGAGGAAATGTAGAAGTAAATAAAACAATAAAATTTAAATGATCACTCCACCGTTGTGTGAATAATTTCACAAGATTTGATGTGAATAAATTCGCACCTTGAGGCAATGGCATCAAAGTGAGATTGATAAAAATAGAATAATAGGAAAAGAAGATATTTTATTAAGAAACTAAAGTTAATTGAACAACTTACATGTGAAAGACAAACTTGAGACAACAAAATTGCAGCATAACATTAAAATTGAACAAAGCACCAAAGATAATAAAACTACTCCACCACCACTGCCTTAAATAGGAATTTTGGAAGCCTTGTGTCAAGCCTCAAATAGTACAAATCATCCCACTTGATTATGGTAGGCCTAGGGTGGTGAAAAGCTTGTGGAACTTGGACTTTTCCAAATTTGACCCGAGGTGGCAGCCAGATTTCATCCACCGAACAGATGCGCTTGTAAAACCTTTTAGATGGCCTAATCAGAGTGTACCATAGAAGAATAAAATGGATCCCCGGATTTCTCCTAACCTCATGTAAAATTTGGGCCCATTTGGACTTTTATATTAGGAGATATGATTAGACTAGTGGGATGTTTTTATGGGCCTTAGAATCTGGAACAGAATTTTATCTCTAACTTGGGCCTCCTAAATGACCACAATGGAGGCTGAATTATCACTGGATACTGAAGAATTATTTGTTAATATATATTTATTCTATCCTACCACCAAATTTGGGCTTCATTGGGTTCAAAATGTGGCTCCCACATTCTCATCAGTGGGTTGGTGTCCAATCTGACTTCTTTAGAATTGTTTCTTTTCATCACAAAATATCCCCATCTTATTCCATGAATTCTCCATTGATCCCTAAATCAAAAATGTTCATATTGAAGTGTAGATAAATTTAAAAAAATATAAAATTAAAATATGTATAATTATATTCCTTAAAATCATATGAATCATTGGTTACTTTAAATGATGTTCAAAAATGTACCACATAATAGTGCATTTTAAGTAAGAATTACAATCATAATGTGAAATGATGTTTAAAGTGTAAAATGAGCTAAAATGGTGATTATGAATAATAAATCACATGAATATTATATATATTAATAGTGAATATTATCTTCATTTAGTTTCTAATCACTATTATATTCTAATCACATGTTAGAGGTATTTTATCATCAGAATCCTTCATTGAACATTACGTAGTAGTAAAAACTTTATCCTTATTTTGATAAGACTCAATATGTGTATTTTCTAGATTTTCTAGTTTAATTTAAAATTATAGTAATTTCATATTGATGGTGATTTTATTATCTTTAATCACAATCACCTTCCCTTCATAATAATCTTTCATTATTTCAATATCTTAATCATGAAAATTAACTTTTTTTTAACAATGATTAAATTTACTTTATAATATTGGATTTCACCTCCAATTGAAAGTCCTTGAAATCAATGGAATTTTTCAACTTATCTTGAAGTGAATGGATCTTTTATTTAAGAGTATTATAGAATCTATCTTTACCTTAAACTTCTTTGAGACGTTTTTTTCAATTTTTGAGGAACTTATTTTAAGCTACACATTTCTTATCTCAAAGGATCCAACCTTCTTGGAGATATTTACAAATTCTATTTTTTCCTTAAAATCCTTTTATATGTTATCTTTATCTTTTTTAAGTTGGGTGATTTCTTCTTGCATGATTTAAAAGACTCAAAAAGCAAGGGAGACTATTTCTCTTGGAATATTATGCATAATATTTCTTAATCTACTAACTAATATATCTTGATAATTTGTAGATAAATCATCATCACCACTTATTATAGGTTTTTATTCTTGATTATAGTTTGTTTAACAATTATCACATACCTTAAGATCACTTGATATTGATTCTAATATGGTAGTATTTTTATCCTTCTCCTAGGTGGTAACTTGAACCATGAGTTCTGTACTTCCCAGATCTATCTATCTTCTTTGTAATAATTACATGGAGAAATCAAACTTCCTTCCTACTCTTGGATTAATAGGGATAATTTCTTTAGATTTATTTTCAATTTCTATCTTATGTTCATCATGGTCATATTAGAAATATAATTCTACTCATAGATAATTGAATCTTCACCAAAACTTCACTTCATTGTAAATACAGGAAAGAAACTCAAATATTCAAAATAGAATAGCTGCTAAGTAGATAATCCATTAAAGTTAAACCCCCTTTGAGAACACTTTAAAGAACTAATTTGATATTTTATGAGCACTGGGGGGGGTGAATCAGTGTTAGAGAATTTTAAACCAATTATAAATTTTTATCCCTTTACCTCTTAGACCTATTAGGAACTTGATTCTCTCATTCTTTATTTCTTATCATATGAAAGTATATGAAAGTAAGTAAAGGAAATAACTCAATGTTTTTATAAGGTTCACTACACAATAAGAGTAGCTAGTCCTTATCATGTATAGTGATAACCAGTACACAGATTCTCTACTATGATGAGATATCCAGTCATAGTGGTTTGGAAAAAAAATAATCTTTTCCCCATGTATAGTTACCTATACTTTAGAAGGGGGATAAGAAAATATCCTAAATACATAGACTGGTGAATGAATAGACCAACTTATAGCTCCTCACTGGTTCTTTATACTACCTTTATAGAGAGTCTTCAATTTCTTCATGTTTATTTGTTATAAAAATTAGGTACTCCATATGTTGAAACATCTATTGGATATCATAGTGATTATTTTTCTTGTTCCTATTATTTTACTCTCATAATAGATATAAGAAACTCTATTTCTTCACAGCAGTAAATAGAAAGATACTTTTCTTACAATAGTTTCAATAATCCTTCACCTCTTTTTTCTTTCTATTATTATTACATATAAAAAATATATATCTAATACTTACATATGATACTATACACCTAATTCAAGTTCATATGGTGGTAGTTCATCTGATCTCTTATTATGCTCCTTGTTTATTTGATACCAAATGATCTAAAAGATCTTCCTGGTATCAATTTTTCTGGTATCCTCCATCCACTACCTATACATTCATTATCATCTCATTTGATCACTTTTTATATTCTTCATCCACTTATTGATTTCTATGTCTGTTAATTATTCATTCAATACTTTAAACTAAATGAGAATTTCTCTCAAGATTTATGATTGGAACTTCTTTATGACACTTCAATTCTTTTATAATGAGATCATACACAATCACTTGAACACTAATAGCTCAATCAAAATTTCATAATTCACCATCTCCCATTTATATAGGCATAGTTTCTCTAAATAATTATGGAAAAGTGTTAACTAAAATTGGATTTTTCACTTTCCAAATTTGAATATATCACTCAATTCTTTCTTCATTTGACCACCTTCAAACTTCCTAAAATATAGGAGTAAACTATCATCATAGGAATTTTCCTTAGATCTTTGTGTCAAATATATTATTTAATATTACTTTAATCTTATCTAGAATCATTATATTCTCTTATTTATTGTTAAATCATTGAACAAACAGCATAGGATTTCTATATAGATGAATTTACAAAAATTTGGTAAATATATTTGATTATCCACTATAATAGGCTAATATTCATTGCTAATATATGTAGTTTTCATGTGCCTTGCTATTCATAAATACCATTTTAGTGCATTTTACATTTTGAACACCCATTCTCATCATTTGTGCACTTCATGCTTAATGTGCACCAATTTAGGCCCAATGTTTCATCTGATTTTAAAGAATGTAACTTTCCATTTTTTAATTTTATATTTTTGAAAATGGATATTCACTTAATTATGAACATTTTTTATTCAGGGATCAATGGATTATTAATAAATTATGATGGAGATATTTGGCGATTAAAGGAAACAATTCTGGAGAAGGCATATTGTATATCATCCCCCTGATTGGACTATGGGGTCCACAATACAATCCCAATGAATCCCAAACTTTATTTAAGGATAGAAGACATATAGGGGAACAAATCATTATTCTTGATCCAGTGCTAATTCGTCTTCAATGGTGGTGATTGAGGCGGCCCAAGTTGAATATTTAATTTTGGGCCAGAGTCTGAGGCCCAGAAAAACAGCCCACCATTTCAATAATATCTCCCGAACCACAAAGTATTGTGGGCGGAAATTTTACATTATGTTAGGGGACATCCGTGGATTCATTTAAGTCTTCTATGTCCCACTCCAATTCGGCTTTCTAGAAGGTCCTTTAGGCGCGTCTTTACGGTGGATGCAAGCTGTCTGCAACTTCGGGGCTAGAAGTGGAAAAGTCTCTCATCATTAATGTTCCACCCACCTTTCCCCAACATAATTAATTAAAGGATCATGGGATGTTGGGGGCTCGGCCAAGGCTTCATTTTTTCCTATTTAAGGCAGTAGTGGTGGTGGATTTAGGGAGGTTGGGTGCTTTCTTTTCATTGTAATGTTATTATGCCAATTTTCCTTTGTAATGTTCTTCCTTCTCATGTAAGTTGTTCGAATCACCTTAGTCTTCAATAAAAGTTCTTCTTCTTATCTTGTTCTGTTCTTCTACTTATCACCTTGAAACCGTTGCCTCAAGGTGTGAATTTATTCACACCAAACCTTGTGATTTTGTTCACACAACGGTGGAGTGATCGTTATTTTTGTTGTTTTTACTTCTCCAATCCCGCTTCTTTAAGTCGACTTCCCGCTTCCATTTATTGAATAGCATAAATGGAGGGCTAAACCCTTATGGGTTGGTCCTAGGGATTTTCATGGGGAATATTGGATGTTATTTTATGATCCTAAATTCTGTAATAATTTCATTATTTTAAGATTTCCATTTGATGATTTATTTTATTCTTCATCTTTGCCAACATTAACAATGACACATTTCGAGTGCTAGTGCGATCCAATTCCTTGGAGTGATCATTAAATTGATCCTACAAGTGCATTGTTTATTAGCCTTGGAATTTTGTAGGGATTAAATTGGTGAATGATTTTGAGGAATTATATCATTTCGTGGATACATCTTGAATTAGTGAAATGAATGTTATAAGAAAATAAATGCATCCAATCTAACCCTAGTAACAACTTAGGATCAACTCATCTCCATTAATTGTTTTAGACTAAGTAATTGAATGTTTTAATTTATTTTCCTTAAATTAAATCAGTAGTTATTCAAATCAATTCAATCTGAATAGTTGGCCACTTCATAGCCAAATCCTACCAAGATCTGAGTGTCTTTAGGTTCCTTCTTCGGTCCCTGTGGATTCGACCCCTACCTGTACTACAACGACCGCATACATGTATGGTAAATTTGGGCGCAACCAAATTTTGGCGCCGTTTCTGGGGACCCAAGTAAGTTACTTTAGACAAACATCTTCTTTTCTCACCCCACATTCTCTATTCTCACCCCCATCTCTCTTATATTTACCCCTTTCTGTTTGTGTGTGTCCTGAGAATCTAGAATCCAAATTTCCATCTTCCCCAATGGAGTATCTTCAAAATTATCATGTTACAAACTCATGCTATAATGAAATGGAAAATTAATATTTGGAAACCCCTAAATTAGAAAATTTATTTGATCAACCCTTGAATAATTACCACACACCCGATGAGATGTACAATCAATGGGATGATGATTGTTTAAAGGATGAATTTCTAGCCCTCTTGAGGATGATTGAAGAGATGAAACTTAATGAAGTTCATGATTTACAAACTCCTATCCAGCCTAATCCTCAAAAACTCTTTGAACAATTGTGTAATCAAATGGAGATAATGAGTTCTGAGGTATCATCATTGTGATTAGAACTACAATGCAATAATACTTGTCAGGAACTCATCCATACACCAATTGTACCTTCTGAAACCTTATGTGGAGTGTCTAGTTTCCCAAAAAACTCTCATGAACTTATTGAAGAACCAAACTTTGGAATTAGGGTAGGGTAATTGAATCAAGAAATTGTTGAAGGGTCTTTAAATCAGGAGGAAATTGATTTTTTGAATTCAAAAGATAATAACTTGACATCATGGATTGATCTTCCTGAACATGGCTCCATTGGTGAATTTTTAGGGCCACCGATCACTGAAAAATTAGGAGAAATCCCAAACATTGAGCCCATACCTACTCCTAGAATTCAAATGGACACTTTTGGGGATGAATCATATTTTTACAAGGAACCAATTCATTCTAATGTCTTTGGAGAAGAAACTAATTTTCGTTCAAATTGCCAATATTCTTTAGAAAATTTCAACCAACCCGAACTCAAAATCATTGTCCTTCCTTCCCCACTTGAGTATCCCATCATTTTTTATAAACAAGAGCTTGGGGTTTTCATTAATTCATCTCATGAAACCCACAAAGGGGTGTTGATCTTTGATTTATTAGGGAAGACTATAGAAGAAAAAAGATCAACCATTTCTGATATTCCTTTTATTTTTGCATTCATTTTAGAAAATAGGATTGTTCATGAATTAAATTCCAAAACTTCTTACCAACCACAAGGGATACATATTCTCAATCATGTTGAAGTAGAGAAAGATAAGGTCATTAAAATTTTTAAAGTTGGAATTGGATAAGTTGGAGGGGTTCAAGTCAAGCTAAAGACTTTAAATTAAGCGCTGCACGGGAGGCAACCCACAGTTTTAATGTTTTATTTCATTTATTTAGTATCTCGGACTATTGACCTGTTCTTCTTTTATGAGTAAGGATGAGTATGAAAGGGGATCACCGTATTCATCCGTGTTACACGGTGTGATCCCTGAGTAATACCTTACCCAGAAAATATAAAGAAGACAATGTATCATCAGTTTTTTTTTTGTAGGTATTTAAAAAAAATAGATTGTTGACCTGTTCTTATTTTATGAGTAAGGATGGGTATGAAAGGGGAGCACTGTATTCATCCGTTTCACGCAGTGTGATCCTTGAGTAATACCTTACCCAGAAATTTAAGAGAAGACAATGTATCATCAGTTTATGTTATTTATACTTTTTTTAGGTTAAAAAAAATACAAAAAATATATATATTAAAAAAAAATTAAGGCATGTCATAGGTCATTGGGAAAAGCTGGTCACAACCGTCCAAGCCATTGGGAGACAAACCAGAATTGAAGGGAGACATGGGAATGCATTTTCAACATCAACCACCAGGTGACTTCATTCCATAATTTTCATTTTCAATGTCTTCGTTGAACTTCTATCATACCCCTTCTATATTTCAATTCTTTAAACACTAGGGACAGTGTTATTCTAAGTTGGGGGGTGGAGATGAAAATCTGTGGAAGGAAAAATGTCATTAACCTTGAACATGATAACACACATTCCAAACCCTGAAATTGGATATCAAATAATTTTGCATTCCTTGATTCTGATTTTGATGCAAGTTTATGTTCATGTGCATAGTTATTGGAAAGTGCGGTTTTCCGATGTGATTTTTCACTGTTATATTTTCATCCATTTAATAAAAAAACACAATGCACGTCCTCTAGATTGTGGGGTCTTAGTTTGAGTTCTTGGGGACCCATAATAAATAGCATAGGATTGACGATCATTTTAATTTTAACATGAGTATTCAAAAAAAAAAATTGCGCGTAGAGCAATGAATTGACCTAATGTGTGGCTTTTGGCACTTGGGGATCACGACTCCATAGTTTTTTGGCCTAGATTTGGGCATTTTATCTCTATTTTTGGTAATTTGAATTTGTTTTTGATTGAGTTAACTCGAGATGATGCCCGAGTATGTGAGCTTCACTTGGTGCCCTAAGGTCTTTGAGCCTGGGAGTCATCGGCAAAATCTTGCTACATGGGTTGACTCGATTGAGTTCAATTTCAATTACCATGGAAAAATTGCAAAAAAAAAAACCAAAAAAAAAAGAAAATAAAAAATGTGTACTCGTCTTATTATTAAAATTTGATTGGTCGTAGCGCTTCCATCTTTTCTCCCTCGAATGAAAATGAACCCCCATGTCTATTGTGACACACAACACTTCATCATGCTTAATTGAATTTGGATGAAATATGGAAATGAATTTGAACAAAGGAATGGGCTTGGGCTTGAGATATGCTTATGGACATAGCTTTTTTTAAATGATTTTTATGGGTTTCATAATTGTTTGGTATGTGATCTTTGGGTGAGAAATGTGTATTAAAATGTTTTTGGAAAAGGTCATTTGAATTTCATTTTTGTGAGATATATTTTGCTCGGGACTAGCAAAACTCAAGTTGGGGGGTGTGATTAGACACTGTAAGAGGCTAATATTCATTGATAATATATGTAGTTTTCATGTGCCTTTCTATTCATAAATACCATTTTAGTGCATTTTACATTTTGAACACCCATTCTCATCATTTGTGCACTTCATGCTTAATGTGCACCAATTTAGGCCCAATGTTTCATCTGATTTTAATAAATGTAACTATCCATGTTTTAATTTTATATTTTTGGAAATGGATATTAACTTAATTATGAACATTATTTTATTCAGGTATCAATGGATTATTAATAAATTATGATGGAGATATTTGGCGATTAAAGGAAACAATTCTGGAGAAGGCAGATTGTATATCATCCCACTGATCGGACTATGGGGCCCACAATACAAGCCCAATGAATCCCAAACTTTATTTAAGGATAGAATACATATAGGGTAACAAATAATTATTCTGGAGCCTGTGCTAATTCGTCCTCAATGGTGGTGATTAAGGCGTCCCAAGTTGAATATTTAATTTTGGGCCAGAGTCTGCGGCCCAGAAACACATCCCACCATTTCAATAATATCTCCCGAACCACAAATTATTGTGGGCTGAAATTTTACATGATGTTAGGGGACATTCTGGGCTTAATTTACGTATTCTATGGCCCACTCCAATTCGGCCTTATAGAAGGTCCTTTAGGCACGTCTTTCCGGTGGATGCAAGCTATCTGCAACTTCAGGGCATGAAGTGGAAAAGTCTCTCATCATTAATGTTCCACCCACCTTTCCCCAACATAATTAATTAAAGGCACATGGGATGTTGGGGGCTCGGCCAAGGCTTCATTTTTTCCTATTTAAGGCAGTAGTGGTGGTGGATTTAGGGAGGTTGGGTGCTTTCTTTTCATTGTAATGTTATTATGCCAATTTGCCTTTGTAATGTTCTTCCTTCTCATGTAAGTTGTTCGAATCACCTTAGTCTTCAATAAAAGTTCTTCTTCTTCTCTTGTTCTGTTCTTCTCCTTATCACCTTGAAACCGTTGCCTCAAGGTGTGAATTTATTCACACCAAACCTTGTGATTTTGTTCACACAACGGTGGAGTGATCGTTATTTTTGTTGTTTTTACTTCTCCAATCCCGCTTCTTTAAGTCGACTTCCCGCTTCCATTTATTGAATAGCATAAATGGAGGGCTAAACCCTTATGGGTTGGTCCTAGGGAGTTTCATGGGGAATATTGGATGTTATTTTATGATCCTAAATTCTGTAATAATTTCATTATTTTAATATTTCCATTTGATGATTTATTTTCTTCTTCATCTTTGCCAACTTTAACAATGACACATTTTGAGTGCTAGTGCGATCCAATTCCTTGGAGTGATCATTAAATTGATCCTACAAGTGCATTGGTTATTAGCCTTGGAATTGTGTAGGGATTAAATTGGTGAATGATTTTGAGGAATTATATCATTTCATGGATACATCTTGAATTAGTGAAATGAATGTTATAAGAAAATAAATGCATCCAATCTAACCCTAGTAACAACTTAGGATCAACTCATCTCCATTAATTGTTTTAGAATAAGTAATTGAATGTTTTAATTTATTTTATTTAAATTAAATCAGTAGTTATTCAAATCAATTCAATCTGAATAGTTGGCCACTTCATAGCCAAATCCTTCCAAGATCTGAGTGTCTTTAGGTTCCTTCTTCGGTCCCTGTGGATTCGACCCCTACCTGTACTACAACGATCGCATAAATGTAGGGTAAATTTGGGCGCAACAAATATTCAAACTCTCCATTAGGTAAATCTTAATAATAACTTTTTTTATATCTTATTCTTTGTAAGTACTACTTCATTTGATAGTAATAAACCCTGTATTACTTAAAAATATTATTACTCATCAATCACTTCTTTGTTCAAAGAATTTGTTTGATCTACCCTATAAATTGTATCTAGAATACTTTTGTAAGGCTCTTCCTCCATCCAATGGGTTCCCAAATGTTTGTCTATTTTTCTCCATCCACTGAACTCTCAAAGATATATTCTTATTATTATGTATAATGACTTCATAAAACTATATATAATTAATTTTTAATAAATTTTCCTATTTATTTATAAATTTATGAATGATGACTTCATTTGAAGATTTATGTCCAATTCCTTTGATCAGAAACTTCTGTCTGATGAACTCCACTTAGAGTCCTCTGTTTAATGAATTCATATAAATACTTTATTCAAAAACTTATATCTAATGATATTTCTCAAAAAACTTTGTCTATAAAATCTTCTTAGAAAATTATATCTGATATCCTTCTTTGAAATCTCTTTTCATCTAGAGTTTCCATAATAACTTCTCTGTCTAATGATCTTAACATGTTTCCTCTATTTTTTGACTCTGTTAGGAAAGTTTTTTCCGATTGTTCAGAAACATTTGTCTACTAATCTTGGAAACCTCATTCTGATAAACATGCTTCATTCATTCACAGAAACATATTCACTTTACATTTTTATTTTTATTACAATTCCTTCTAACAGACTTTGTACAACTCTTTATCTAACATAACTTTAACAACACTTTATATTTCTTTTGGGAATAATTCTTCCAACAAGTTTCACCAACTTATTCCATAAAAAACATTATCAACGATCATGAATTTCTTATAATATACACGATTTTTAATACTTTAAGATAAAATGAAACCCCTGATTTTACTCTCTTTTATAGAGGCTTTTATTCTTCTAAACTCTAGCTTAGAATCACATCCACAATGAAATGAGTCAAAAATTTGGAACCAACTCTCATTTGATTGACTCATGCTATTCTCATTTGTACAATGTCCCTATGAGCATAATCAAACACTCTATCATGTATAATTTATTCAATCACCGCCTCATTCTATTAAAACCTTAGTCTGGTAGCCTCTATCTAGTTGTCCATGTATTCTAAAGAAAGAACACCACTTATCTTCTTCCAAATAACAAGACTTGGGAACTTCATTTTCTTCTACAACAAGCATGGATACATCAACCAAAATTTCATGATGGTTCTTCAATATAACCTCTTTGTAATATTAACCTAAATTAAATCCTTATAGTTTATTAAAAACCATGGAAAACCATTAAAAAATAAAATCATACAAAAATTGGGACCTTAACCTTTAGAACAACCTAGAATTGTGTTTGAGATCTATAGATTCATGGGTTTAGTTGGATACTACTGATATTTTTTTCAGGACTTCTCCAATATTTCATTTCCTAGAATAGAGATTACCTATATAGGTGTTAATTTCAAATGGAATGATAAGTTTCAAATATCATTTGAGGAACTGAAGGTGAGATTTAATTTGGATCCATTTATGATTCTTCCTGATTTGGGTTTAAACTATTCTATTTATTATGATGCTTTAGGTATGGTGTTGGGGTGTTCCTTGATGTAGGGAAAGAAAGTGGTGGTTGATGGATCTCACCAATTATGCCCTCATGAGAATAACTATCATACCAATGAACTTGAGTTGTAATCCATGATGCATGATCTAAATACTTGGTTCCATCATATCTTTGGTGAGTGGTTTATTATGTATTCAGATAAAAAGATCTTGAAGTATATTTTCTCCCAGAGAGACTTACACTTATGTTAGAGATGTTGGGTTTAATATCTTCAAACATTTGATTTTCATATTCATATACATCTAAAAAAGGAAATGTGTTCGTTGATGTGCTGAGAAGGAAGTTACCAACTCAATCGTTGAAGGAATTAGTGGAGGAGTGGTCTTTTTTGAGTCTATTGGTTGAGATATTCATGGATTCAAAATAAGTTGGTGGAAAAGTGTTCTTAGCTTGTGCTAAAGATGATTATTCGTTTTTTTATCAAACCCATCTTGGAAAAGTAGTAGATACCGATTGTTAATGTTTTGTTGAAATCCTTAATGATGGGGATATCTCAGGTGACTGGTCACAATCTCCTAAAGGGTTTTTGTGTTTTTGAGGCACATGGGCATTCATGTAGCTTAGAGATAAGAGTTGATATATATTGGACATCAGTCTAGTTGCTCTGTGCACCCCAGGACTACTAAAATGTATTATGATTTGAGAATTTGATATTGGTGGCCTAGGATGAGGCATTCGATTGTAGTCTTAATGTCATGATGCCTTACTTTATAGATTATTAAGGTAGTTCACAAGTGACCTGCCAATTTTTGGAAACCCTTACCCATTTTGGATTGAAAATACAATTAGATATCCCTGTACTTCATGATTTTACTATATTATACACTTGGTGGAAAATATACTATTGGGGTTTTCATTGATCGACTCACTAAATTTTCTCATTTCCTTCCTATTAAGGAGTCAACAAAGGTAGAATATCTTATGTTATTGTATGTTTTATAGATCATAAATCTCTATGGAGTACCTTTTGTGGTTTTTTTCAATAAAGACTCGTAATTTACATCCTAGTTTTTGAGAGGATTGTGAGAGGTGATGGGTTGTTAGTCAAATTTAATGATGATGTATCATCCTCAGATAAATAGTCAGACTAGTCAATCCATTAAAATTCTACAAGATATTCTTTAGGAATTCATTATCAACATCAATGGTTCATGGGATAAGAATATAAATTGACTTAATTTCCCTATAAAAATAGTTACTAGGCTTCGATTAATATGGTGCCCTTTGTATCATTTTATGAGAGTCTATATAGATATCTCTTATATTGAGAGGATTTGAGAGAATGGTCTTTATTTATACCAAGCCTTGTTCAATAGATGATAAAAAATATACAATTTATCTGAAAGATGTTATAGATAGCTTAGAGTCTCTAAAAATCCTATGTAGACCACCATCGTCAACTTTTGGAATTTGGGGTTAGTGATCGGTTTTTTCTCATAGTTTCTCCCTAGATGGGACATCATTGCTTGGGAAAGTAGAATAAGTTGTCTCCACACTATATTGGACCTTTTGATATTTTTTAATGGATTATAAAGGTAACATATTGGTTGGAATTATGATACCACTTATCATAGATTCACAACATGTTTTATGTTTCCAAAATATATAAGTATCAACCAAATCCTTCTCATGTGATATAATGGAGGGATATTGATCTTGATCTAGATAACTCAGTGGTTGAAAATCCATTTCAAAATATGGATCACTGGGATAAGGTGTTTCATGATAAAATTATCCCTTTGGTTTGTGTTTTTTTGCATAATAGATGAGATAGCTACAAGACATGGGAGCGAGAAATGTTGATGAGATAGTAGTGAACTTATCTTTTTGTGAGTCCATAATCTTGAGTGTTTTAGGGGTATAAATTTCCATGGTGGGGAGAATTGTGGTACCATTTAGGTTATAAGTATGTTTTTTTAGAATTATGTTAGTTAAATTCCATTTTGGAAGTGTTGTAGGTTCATGATGGCTTAAAAATAGATTTTTACCTTTCTCTATGCAACACATGCTAAACCACTCCATGGACCGAGCCAAGTTGAGCTTAGAAACTACCTCTATGAAATGGGAAGTTCCAAAATTCCCATGGATGGGTGTAGTCTCGGGCATGGGATATTTGGGGTCTTCCTATTGACCATGATAAGAGTGTCCATCACCATTCCATTTTGTAATACATGGTGGGTTCAAAATATCTAGGTTTCTTACACCATTTTATAGGGGTCATCATTTCAGAATATTTGGTATTGGTGGGGTCGAGACCAACATGCCATAGTGGGGATCACTAGGTCATGGTGGTGGTTGTTTTGTAATTTTATATGGATTATTCAACCATTGATATTCAGGGTTAATGAAGTCATGTTATTCCATTAAGGGGTTGTTTAATGTATCATAAAATCATTTTCCTCTCAATTAAGTTATTTATTCCCCTCTCCTTAATAGGGTTCTGATCCATCTTATTCTAGGAAGGGTTTTTTGGTGTTCATCTTTCACCAAATAGTGGATTAGGGTGACACCTTTATTCTAGGAATTTCTCTTTATAGATCTAGGATTATAGAGATCAGATATTTTTTTTCTCCAATAATCAAATTAAAAGGCATCTATGTTTCCTCCATTGGTAAGGAAAGTGTATCTATCCAATAGAATCTTTCCCAAGGAATACTTGAATTTTATTATAATTTCCTATGATCATGTTCTTTTGAAAATGTTGGATTTGATGTTGTTAAGGGATAGATTGAAATATATTATTTTTAATTGATCCTTGGTGGTGATAAAAAATGTTATAAAGGGGGTTTTATTTAAAAATGGTTTTGTAAACATTAAGTGTTTGATGAAATTCTACAAAGATAATTTGAAAATTTTGGGCACAGATTCTATTTCATGTAATGGTAGACTTTTTCACTTGGGGTACACCTTGGGATATGTGGTTTATAGGAACCTAGGATTCACTATGAATACTAGAGTTCCTTGGATGTCTTGGTATCATAGACCCTCTCTTATGACCCATTAGTGCGTTGTTAGTATACATTGCATATATTATTATTCTTTAATTACCCCCTTATTTTATTATGAATAGATTTATTGATTATATCCCTTTATTTAATCAAATAAATTTAATTTCATCGTTCTTAATTTTTGGGATATGGATTATTTTAAAAAGGAAAAAGGATATTTTTTGGAAAAGTGTTTTAAAATGAAATAGCTATATGAAACTAGTTATGTATTTAAAACTAGAACTAATAGTTTCATAGTGAAATTATTTTTATAGATCTATGGTTTTATCCCACAAGGAATTTCCTCTCACCCTACATATACATTTTAGAATATATAGACTTGGGTTTTTAGGACTTTGGTATAGGGAATAGAATCATGTAGTTTATTGGATCCTCATATTTGATGTCACTTTAAGGTGGTTTGGGATGCAGGTGAATAAGGGTCACACAGAGATAAACTCTTGGCTTGTGGTTTTTCATGTGTTCTAGACTATTGATATTTTTTCTAATTATTTATCATTTTTATATTTTGAATCCTTCTTTATACTCTATTTTGGATTTATATTTTTTCATATTTTATTTGGTACAAGATACATGTCTTGGTGATGTTTAGGGTTACATCATTCCCATTATTTCCTATATTGATACCTATGTGTTTTTCACCAACTTTTAGTGATTGGGTATGCACTTTGGGTTTTATGGTAGGCCATCTTGGGTGATGTGTCAGGTCGACCTGGGTTGATTAATTACATCTCCAATCTGAATATATAGTAGTAAGGGTCACTGGTACAAAAGCTAATTGGCCCAAAATTTGACCAAATAATCCTTCATCATCCTCTACCGGGACCCTAAAAATATCAAATGGTACCACTATCTTCATAAAATTTATATTACACACTTATAAATCGTTAATATTTTTCTCTATAATATTATTATTGGTACCCTCTTGGGAAAAAACTAATAAATTAGTATAAAAAATGTAATAAGTTTTTTTATATTAAAATTTATACCTATAATCATGGTTCTACAATATCCTTATGAGATAACTGGAGTGAACAAATTCTCACTCGACACTTGAACATCACTTGTAAAACCTATCATACTATTTTGTGATGATTGGGGTAGTTGTATCCATAGGGAGTGTTCCAAATGCTATCTTGAGGGAGTTAGAGGGTATGTCATATTTCATTGTGAGTGAGATAGAGGGTGTTTTAGAAGATGTCAGGAGGGAGACAAAGGGAATGCCAGATTCAATTAGGTAGGATCCAAATGGAATTATAGATATAGTATATTAAGAATCAGTGGTAAAAGTGAATGATGTCTAGAAAGAAGGAAGACCATCCGTGTTCGGTCAACTACTATCATGGAAATGAATTATAATGAGTAAAAACATTATCATAACATAAATAATAAAACAATTGAATCATTTAAATTTTCAAAATTTAATCATTAATTAATAAAAAATAAATATAAACCTAGTAATAGATCCATAGTGTTGAAAATAAATAGTATAATGCATGAGTTAGTTGATAAGTTAATGAATGATTATACATACAATCCTTTTACCCGAAGAGACCCAAGCTAAACATATATAAACAATACATTGATACTGTAGTTTAATAAATTAATATCATAAATAGTATCAAAACCTAATAACCTAAAGTTTTAGTGTCGTGGAGAATATAAACTCAAAAACACATATTTTACATGTTGTGAAAATTTCTCCAAAAACTAAACCCCCTCTTATACATTCCATGATACATAATCATCTTAAAATCTTAGGGAAAGGAAAATATAAGAATGGGTGATATCAAATTATCATTAAGGAATAATATATCAAAGTCCATAATGGATAGATCATAAACATGTTTGGAATCAAGAATAAGAAAAAACATCACATTTAAATGAACATAAATTAGTAAGTGTTAATCGTAAGAATGAAAAATGGAAATATCATCTCAAATGATAACACTTTTTTAAATGGAATGAGAAAATAAAACACGAATAATATAACATGATCTATGGAATGTAGGAAATAAATAATCATAATAATAAATATTTTATTTCTTATCACTTTGAACCTGGCTACCCACCAACCTGTTCACACATAAAATTGTGAGTAAAGCTAACCATCATCACACTCACCCTTTGTGAACCAAGATAATCTTGAAAATATTCATAGAAAATTTATATAACATGAGATATAATCCTTTAACCAATGAATTATAGGGATATATAGGTCTTAACCATATCATAATCCATGCATTTTTGTGCCACTTGAAAAACAATCATTACATTATAAAATAACCCTTAAAAAGGGTTTAATGACATTATCAAATAGTATATCATAAAATGGATTCAAAAATAAAATAGAATGAAAAAAATGTATTCACACAAATTAAATACATTATAAGTTAAAATAAAAGGTGTATTAAGAAAAAAATCCATTGGAGTTAAATATTTTATATTCCGATAATAAATAAAAAGTAAAACTTTTAAAAAAAGTATTTATTTAAAAGCCTTATAAATTATTTATAAAATGGAGTTTAAAATCATTTCCAAAATATTTTTCATAAAGTTTCAAATATAGTTTTAAAACATTATTTTTTGGAAATAAATAATATTTAAAGAATAATTTTTCTTTATAATAAAATCTAAGTCAGATGATAAAATATAAGATATTGAAATTCAAATCATTTTATATAAAAAAAGTGTACTTTTGATGAAATATCCATTGTTTTAAGAGTTAATAAAACAACATTTAAAAGAAATTGTAATGAGAAATATAAGGATTATAAAAGATAAAACATTATATATTTCCAAATAATAATGTAACATTTTGTGAAAAGAAAAAATATGGACATCATAAAGAAATGTTCATAAAAAAATACAGGAATTATTCTTTATAATCCCACATTTTATAAATGAAATCATCTTGGAAAAATACCTGGATATAAAACATAATTACCTAGAAAATAATGATGGTGTATAATATAATATCCTCATAGGGATAATTAAAACCAAAATTTAATTATAAGGTTCATTAAAGTGGAGTATAAATCAACGAAAGGTAATTGAGTTACCAAAACACTTACTGTCAGTTTCCACTAACTCAACCTTGATCTAACATACAATATAAAAAAATAATTATCTTAGTAATGTATTTAAGAACATATTTAATATCTATAACCCTTTATAAAATTCAATTATATGGATATTTTTTAATGATATTATATTTGAGTATTCACAACCTAAAGACAGAAAACCAAGGAATGATTTTGGAAGCATGATGACTATAAAAAAGAGATTATAAAATGGGTTTAATGAGTGGGAAAATAGTATATAATTAATAAAAAATCATTTTTATAGTAAAGGATTTGTTATGAACATTTTTATTCATAATCACATGGAAACCTAAAATCATATAATAAAGTAAGTTCTTAAATTGAAAGAGAGCAAGGGAGAATCAAGGAGTTATTTTAGCTACATAAAAGATATAAAAAAAGTTTTAAAAGAATGTTCTTGATGAGAGTAAAGGGTAGTATCTCATACATAGGAAATAATTTAAAAATTAAAGGGTTTATTTTGAACACATGAAAGAATAATCAATTGAAACTCAAAGGTATTATCATAATAGAAGTACTTAATCAAAAAGAGGGATAAAATTATTACCTTTCTAAGTAGAGTATTAAATCCTATGAGGAGTCCTTATAAAATTAATAACTCATTGGGAGGGATTTAGAGAGGGATAGGGTAGTTAACTTTGTGTTAAAGGACTTTTAGTTGGATTAGTATGAGATAAAGGGTGTGAGTGATCTCCATTTATAGGTGAAAGAGATAGGGTTTTCATGGAAAACTAGAGTTAGGTAAGGGGTAAGAATGGAATCACATGGGGTGTTTGGTGGTATTGGTGTGTTAGGTGAATTAGGTGGAGAAATTGTAGGTTATAAATGTTAGTATTATTTTAATACCTAAAAATTATTTTTACAAGGTGTAAGTGACCTTTTAATTGTTAAAAATTCGAGATAATTTACTTACCCTTTTTTACCCTTATTAATATTGATTAAAAAATATTCATGGTAATTATTTTATTACTAAAAATATAATATGATCCTTATTACTCAATTTCAATGTGATAAATCTAAATTTGGGATCCATCTAACCAAATTAAATTTATATGTATGAGAAAATTATCTTTTAAATTAAAACATATAATATGTTGAAAAACTATATTTATAGAAAAATTTCATTTTTATCATTAAATGTTATTAATTTAAAATTGATTCATTTAATTTTTTAAAAATAAAAAATATTTAGAATATTATGATTATTTAAAAAATAACTATTTTACTTTGGTAACTAATAGTTACCTTGGTAACTTATTTTTATGGTTAAAAATAGATTAACAGTATTAAATAATTTGAACATTCTCATTAAAAATATAAAAATAATTGTATATGATTCAATTTATAAAAGTGTTAAAATTAATTTTAATATAAAAATTAATAAAACAATTTTAATAAAAATATATTTTCTATGAATAAAATGGGTTTTTTTATTGTACCCTTTTATATGGTTTTTATAAATTAGTTACTTCTGGTGATACCCATCAAATTAATGGATATAATATAAGGGTTATAATTTTATTAAGGTAATGTGGTTTTTAATTTTAGTTTAGAGTTAATTTTAGTTCATTTTTATAATAAAGATAAGATACTAACATGATATTTAATTAAAGAAAATTAATTATTGAAATCATGGGTCGTTATATTTGACCCCCCTAAAAAAATTAAACTCAAAATTTTATTACACAGAGGAAAAGAAGTGAGGGTAATTCCATCTCATCAAATCCTCAAGTTCCCATGTATCCTTCTCAAATTTATGATTCCCCTATAAATACTTGACTATATGGGTGATATTATTCATCATAACCTTGTCTCTATGGTTTAATATTTCTATAGGTTGTTCTTCATATGAAAGGTTATGATTCAGTTGTCTAACTTCTGAGCTAGGTACATGTGATGTATCTGGTATGTACTTCCTAAAAAGAGATACATGGAACAAATTATGGACTAGAGAGTGGTGTGTAGGGAGAAATATGTGATTTTATACAACCCCAACATGATCAAGGATCTTATAGTGACCAATGTATCTAAGGATTAGTTTCCCTTTCTTCCCAAATATCAAAACCTACTTCCAAGGAGATATTCAAAGAAACACTTCATCACTAACTTCAAGCCATGGATTTCACTGATAGTTATCTGTGTAAATCTTATATTGAATTTGTTCCACCTTTATATGTTATCAAATAGATTGAACATTATCGGTCATTTCTTATAAAAGGTCAAGACCTATCAACTTTATCTCTCCAACTTCAACCCAACATGTTGCAGTCCTGCATCTGTTTTTATATAGATCATAATATGGTTCCATCTGAATGATATAATGGAATTTTTTATTATATAATAACTCTATGAGGGATAGGTATTGATAACAATAGAATTTTAAATCCATTTAACAAGATATAAAAATATCCTTTAGAATTTTAATTTTCTTCTTAGATAGACAATATATCTGAGGATGATAAAAAGCATTAAAACATAGTTATATCTCTCATTATTTCTGAATACTTCTCTATAAACTTGAGGTAAAACTCATATCTTGATCAAATATAATTTATAATGGTACTCCATGAATCCTCACTACTTACCTTATGCATATATTCATGAGTTGGTGAAGGGATAAATCTTCTTTAATAGAAATAAAATGTGCTGACTTTATATGGTGATCAACTATAACCCAAATAGAATTATGGCCTTTAAATAGTTTAATGAGTCCTATGACGAAATCCATGGTGAATTTTTCCCATTTACATACTGATACAAGAAATGGATTCAACATACCCTTTGTATTTTTTCATTTATCCTAAATTGTTTTCATACCATGCATAGAGATATATAATCTATGATTTCCCTCTTCATGTTATCCCACCAAAATTTTTACTTTAGATCTCTATAAATCCTTGATCTTACAGGATGTATAGATAAGGATGAGCTATGTACATTATCCAAAATTTTATTCTTCAAATAAAAATTTGATGGGACACATATCTAGGTTATAATTCTTAAAACTTCATTCTTATCAAAGTTAACCCAAAAATATTCACTACCTTATTTTGTAGATCCATGTCATATTTATGAGTTTCTTTTATATTTACATGAATTAAAGGTTGATAATTCAGTTGGTAATGATAATATTTTTCTCCTTCCAATATGAATTAAATATTAATCCTCTAAAAAACCATGAGTATTGGGTATTTTTCAATCCTCATCATAGATAATATAGAATGGTCTTTCCTACTCAGAGTATCATCCACCTTATTTACCTTCCCTAGGTGGTAATGTATAGACCAGACATAATCCTTTATCAATTATAACAATCTTATTTTCCATATATTCAATTTATTATGTGTGATTATATATTTAAAGCTCTCATGATCAGTATATATATAACAATTTTCTCTATAGAGATAATGTCAACAAATCTTTAATGAAAAGATCAATGTTGCCAATTATAAATCATGTGTTGGGTAATTTTTCTCATGAGTCTTTAATTGGAATGAAGAATAATAAATTACTTTATCATTATACATGATGAAACAACCGAAATCCTTTTTTGAATCATCACTATATATTATAAACTCTTCCTTGATATAGGGTAATATAAGTACAAGATTAGTGTCCAACATTTCTTCAGTTTCTTAAAAATTCCTTCACATTACTAAGTCTAAAGGAACATTACTCTATGTTTTGTCAAATTGGTTAGTGGTTTTTATAATCATGATAAATTTATCATAAATCATCAATAATATCATGCCAACCCAAGAAAAATATAGATCTCAGTTACATTGTTTGGTCTGGTCGATTTATTGATAACCTCTATCTTTGATGGAAATTTTGATATTCCCTTATTGTGATTTCATGACCTTAGAATGATACTTTATATGGACATAATTCACACTTACTAAATTTATCATAGAGTCTCAATTTTATCAAGGTCTTTAACACTATTATCCAATGATCTTTATTCTCTTCCTTTCTCTTTGAATATATTAGAATATCATCTATTAAGAAAAACACAAATTGATAATGGTATTCTCTAAGGAATATTAATTATATCCTTTAAGATAATAGGAGTATTATTAAGTCCAAAGGGAATTATAATAAACTCTGAGTGTCCATACCTTGTCTTAAATGCTTTATTTTGAATATCCTCCCTTTTAACCTTAGTCGATAATATTCAGATTAGAGGTAATTTTTAAGAAGAATTGAGATCTTTTGAGTTGATCAAATAAGTCATCAATACGGGGAAGATGATAATTTTTTTATCATGATTTTTTTGAGCACATAAAAATTGATGAAAATATGCATCGATCTATACATACTCATTACAAAGAGGATTGATGCACTATATGGTGAAGAGCTAGGAAATATAAAAACCTTATTAATATTATCATGTAATTAATTATTAAATTCCTATAATTAAATGGAATCCATTCTATATGGAGTATTTTAGATACGAAAATATCTAAGGATAAGTTTTATTAAGAACTCAACCTCACATTCTAGTGGAAGACTATGAAATTTTCTAGGAAAGACATCATAATTTTCCCACGCAATAGGCATGTTATCAATATTAACTTCCTCCTAAATAATATGAGATGGTAACCCCTTGTTATTAGATATCAAGACTCATATTATATAATTTTCTACTAAATAAGGTGAAAGATCATCCTTGCATTGATACTTGATAACTAGATGATGAGGGATATGAAATGATATTTCCCTTTCTCATCTATAGATATTATATTTATATAAGGAAATAAAGTCCATACCCAAAATTATTTTAAATTCAACTTTGAGAAGAAGAATGAATTTTTTTGGAAGTATCTCCCTATAAATATAAATTGGTGAATAGTTTTACACCTTAGTTATAATCATAATGCCATCAGGTGTTTTCAAAGATAGCTTGATATTTAAAGTTTGAGGTGGTGAATCCATATCCATAGAAAATTTATAAGATATAAAATAACATGAATAAATAGAATCAAATAAGTAATTAATGGTTCTATGGTGGATAATGAGTGTACCTCTCATCACTTCATTACTTTGGTCTACCTCTGTAGTAGTGATAAAAAAAGACTACCCTTGTTCCCTTAGTTTAAGAGTCTACTTCTACCTATTCCCTTTTTTAACTATAGGTTTAGGGCATTGATTATAATAATCCTATACTCCTATATTTTTAATCATTAAAGATCGAGTGGAGCATAAGTTGGGACCTTCTTCATCTCATTGGTTTTATTCAGCCTCTTTCTATTGCTTCATTAGTCACGAGTTAGGTGGCCTATTTTACCATACTTGTAACACTTTCTAAAACCTCTAAGTAAATTACCTGGGTGTTTCCTCTAATATATTTTACAGGTGGGTGGTTGAAATTTCTTACCCCCATGATACTTTTTATTTGGTATTTCATGATAATCCATATTTTTACTCCTTTCTCCAAAACCACATGGGTCTCCATATTTAATTTCAACCTTAAGTCCACATAAAATAAATTCCTCATAGCTTACAAATTATCATACATATAATTCCTTCGAAAGACCGGATTTTAATCAACAAAATAATTGGTCAGTCCTCCATTGGGGTCTAAATATATACTATAAGGCATACCTTGAGAGTCTCATAATGTTTTCCTCATAATATCCAACTTACTCATCCTATTTTGTTTCAATTTAAGGAATTATCTTTCTATCTTAGCATGGAAATTATGAGGAAAATATTTAGTGAATAATATTATCTTGGAATCCTCCCACCATATAGAATCAAATTACTCCCTTGTCATTGTATTACTAATGATATTCTTGCATTTTTCAGCCCCACCTTCCAGATAATACATATCCAAAACGTCCTTCTCATTCTTCGAGTATTGAAGGAAAAAAAATATATTTTCCATTGCATTAATCCATTACACAATGATAAATGGTTTGTAAGGACCATTAAAGGATGGTATACATTAAAACATAAAGGATTCAATAAAAATTTTATCCATTCTCATTATGTTCGGCAGCTCCACATTATTCATGTTATTATTTATACCATGAGAGAGTTGAGTGAGAATTTCTATCATATTTTTAACTCTAGTTCCCAACACATTTGGATAATCACCAAATTGAATATTGTATCTCTCATTATCTAGGTTTCGTCTGGTTCCCACCATATCCTTGATAAAGAAAATTTCATGGAGAGGATACTTAAATTAGTAAACATATAGAGAATAAAACTACAATCATAAAAGAAAAAAATTAAAAAGTAACGAGTATATTATTCCTTAATAAATCTCTAAGTTTCAATCTAGGTTATCCTTGGTTATTTAACTATTATGTTTTTATTAACCATTACAGTTAACATAATAAATAAATCCTTCATAATTTTTCATTAAAGATAATTTGAATTAATCAAAGAATATCCCTTAACAATGTCTAGCCAAGTGTGCAGTTTGGCCTCTTTGTCATGCATTGTGCGATGATTGATTTAATAACTAACATGCCCTATTTAGGGTTATTACCCCTAGGTAAAACTATGATAGATCCTATATCAACTTTCCAATATCCAGAAAGGGATGTATATTCTAGGAAAACCACATAATATATATTTTAACAAAATATAGGGATATTATCTTAAACTTATCCATAGGGGCTTCACAAATTGTTTCTCATACTAATCTCAAAAAGTAACTAAACCTTGCTCTGATACCAACTGAAGTGACCCGAGATAGACATACATAAGTAGTACATTGATACTGTGGTTTAATTAATATATCTCACAAATAGTTTTACAACCCAATGACCTAAATTCTTACTATCTTATAGACTCAAAACATAAAAACACTTATTTTACAAGTTGTGAACATCTCTCCATAAAATAAACCACCTCTTAGAAATTCCATGAGACATAATAATATTAAAATACTAGGGAAGGGAAACATAAGAATGGTAAATATAAAAAACTTAGTAAGTGATAACATATCAAAGGCCATAATGGTTAGATCAAAAAGATGTTGGAAATAATGAATAAGGAAAATATATTATTTAAAAGAACATGAATCAATAAGTGTTAACCATAAGAATAAAAGATAGAAATATCATGTCAAATGTAAAACTTTTTACTATGGAATGAGAAAATAAAACATTAAGCATATAACATGATCCATGGAATTCCAAAAATAAAGTGTCACAATTATAATCATATAATTTCTTATCATTATGAACATGGCTACCCGTAAACCTATTCACACATAAAATTGTGAGTAGTGCTAAACTCCATCACAATCAGTCTTTGTGAACCTAGTTACTTACTATCCTTTTTTGGATGGAATTTACATTTCATAAGATATGATCCTTTAAAAAAATTATTGTAGGGAAATATTTTTCTCACCTATTCCATAATCTATACATTTGTGTGGCTCCTAAAAAAATAGTTACATCATAAAATAACCCATAAAAAAGAAAAATGGGTTTCATGACCTTATCAAATGGTAACTCATAAAATAGAATAAAAAATAAAATCAAATGATACCAAAACTTTTTTACCCAAATTAAATACATTAAAAGAGAACATATAAGGTTAATCATGAAAAAAACTCCTTTGGAGGTAAATATTTTAGAGACTGAGAAGAAATTTGAAGTAAAACTTTTAATAAAATTATTTCTTTAAAACCCTTTTAAATTTTATTTTTCATAAATTTTAAAATATAATTTTAAAAAACTATTTATGGAAACAAATAATCTTGAAAGAATAAATTTTTTATAAGAATATTTGGGTTATAAGATAAAATATAAGAGATTGAAATTAAAATTATTTTATATTAAAACTATTATAATTTTTTTAAAACCAATATAATTTTAAGAGTTGATAAAACTTCCTTTTAAAAAATGGTAATGAGAAATATGAGGTTCAAAAGATATAAAAATTAATATATTTCAAAATAAGAAGGAAAAATTTGGTAGAAAGGGAAAATATAGACATGAAAAATAAAGGTTCAATAGAAAATACATAAATTATTCTTTGTAATTTCACATTTTATAAATGAAATCATCATGGAAGAATAAATGAATATAAAACATAATTATCCAAAAAATAAGGATATTTTATAACATAATATCATCATATTTATTATTAAAACCAACTTTTAATGATAACATACAATAAAGAGGAGTATAAATCAATGAAATTTAATTGAGTTATCAAAAACATTATATTTATTAAGAACATTTTTGATATTTATAATCCTTTATAAAATTTATTTATATGGATACACCTGAATGATATAAGAGTTGAGTATTCATAATATAAATATGGAAAATCAATGAATGTTTTTGGCGGCATGATGACTATGAAAAATGGATATTGAAATGGGTTTAATGATTGAGAAAGTTAGTATCTCATTAATAAAAAATCATTTGGATAGTAAAGGATTTATTATGAACATGTGGATGAATAATCACATGGAAACCTAAAAGAATATAACAAAGGAAGTTCTCAAATTGAAAAGAGTATAGAGATAATCAAGGAGTGATTTCAAAAGCATAAAGGCTATATAATTTTTTTATATAATGGGTTTAATTAGAAACAAGGGTGTTATCTCATTAATAGGGAATCATTTGAAAATTAAAGGGTTGATTATGAACAAATGAAATAATAATAAATTTAAACTAAAAGGGCCTATCACAAAATAAGTACTTGAATAAAAAATTGATGAGGAGAACCCTTACCTTTCTAAGTAGCTTATTAAATATTGGGATTCCTACTTAGAACCTTTGTAAATCATTGGGAGTAATTTATAGATATATGCAGAAGGGAAATTTGTGATCAAGTCCTTTTTGGTGGATTGGTATGAGAGAAAGGTTTGGAGTTATCTCCTTTTATAGATGAAAAACATGGCATTTTTTATGGAAAACTAGATTTAAGTAGTGTCTAAGAATGAAATCACATGGGGTGTTAGGTGGGTTAGGTGAGTTGGGTGAATTAAGTGAACAAATGGTAGGTGGGGAATGTGAGTGTGACTTTATTACCTAAAAATACTTTTTATAAGGTTCAAGTGAACTTTTAATTATTAAAAATTTGTGATACTTTACTTACCCATTTTTACCCTTATTAATATTGATTGAAAATTAATCATGGTAATTATTTTACTAATAAAAATATAAGATATGACTTATTACCCAATTTTGACATGATGAATAATAATTTGGGAACCAATTAACCTAATTAAAGTTATAAGTATGAAAAAATTATCTTTAAAATTAAAATATATAATGTGTTGAAATGTATTTTATGTTAAGAAATTTTGTTTTAATCATTAAGTGTTCTTAATTTAAAATATATTCAATTAGTATATTTTAAATAAATTTTTTATAAAAGTATTATTATTTTAAAAATAACCATTTTAACATGGTAACTAATATTTAACTTGGTAACTTAATTTTACACCTAAAAATAGATTGATCACATTACTTAATTTGATCATACTGATTAAAAATATGCTAATCATTTTATCTGACTTAATTTCTAAAAGTGATAAATTAATTTTAATATATACACACATAAAATAATTTTTAATAAAAATATATTTTCTAAGCATAAAATAACCTTTGTTTTATTATACCCTTTTATGTAGTTTTTATAAAGTGGTTACTTCTAGTGATACCTGCCAAATCAATGGTTATAATATAATGGTACTAATTATATTAAAATTACAAATTTTTTCATTTTAGTTTAATCTTGCATGCAAGACAAGAAAATAAAATGGTATTTAATTAAAGAAAATAATTACTAAAATCCCAAGTCATTACATTATCCTTCAATATTTATATTGTTATGGTCAAGTTTTTAAATAAATTTGGAGGTTAAAATATCTACAAATTACTTTATTGTTTTATTTCAATACATTATTGGAAGACTCTATAAGATATAGTTTCTAAAAAATTGATAGAAAATAATAAGAAATGACATGTTTTAAGTATATTACAAAGTAAATATTATGTATTATTTAAAAAATTTGATACTTCCATAGTATTTTTTTTGAAATATAATCCAATGGTATATATGAATTATGAATAATATATGATTTTTTTGGAAGTTATTTGAAAATGAATATAACTTAAGGTATATTGAGATGCATAAAGTATCATTTTTTATACATATCACAAGCACTAAACATATATTATTTCTTACAAAACATGTTTATTTATGCCTATTTAGAAAACACATAACATAATTCTTTTAAAAAATATTATTTACGATAGTTTTAGAAAGAATACGGGTTGAATAGTTATGGTAGTGATAGAGTGTTGAAGAAATTTAAAGAAACAAAAATTAAAAATTAACTCACACAAAACATTTGACATAAATATACATAAAATTTTATCATTTACTTAAAATATAAGTGTATAATATATGAAAAAAGTGTTTAATTAAAGGAATGGTAATATATGATGTGCACCTCAATAATATAATAACTATAGAACACTTAATACATGAAAAAAATATATGGATAACATGTATATAACTCAATTTTTAATCCCATATAACATTTTTTTGTGTTTTGGTTAGTGGAAGGTACAAAACATACAATTCATATTATACATGAAGGTCTTGAATTAAGATCTCTAAAAAAAGACATAAAATACATTATTTTTATCATAAAATATATTTTGTAAAGTAAATAACATATCTTTTTTGTGTATATAAAATTTATCTAATGGAAATTATTTTAAGGTGTTATTACTAAATACTTTGTTTTGAACGTTTTATGAGATGATCATGATGTTTATTGAAGATACCAGTTATTATTGAAAAGTTTTGAGCACTTTCAAGTTCATAGAACATTTGATGAAGGTTCACATAACATTTTTTTATAATATTTGGTCAAACATGGTGAATACCAATGAAAATCATAAAACATAACTAAAATTTTATGTTTAATCACATTTCATGATTTTTATATAAATAATTATATCTTATAAAAATTTAATATAGAAAAAATTTATCTCATAATATTTTTTGTTACAATATATTTCAAAATTTCAATCTGAATAGTTAAATTGCTAATATGAAAAGGTATTAGATACTTCCACCAAACACAAGTCATTAATAAATAATAAATATTCATAACTAATGGAAATTTGGATAAAACATTTTTCTAGATTTAATGTTTTAGGTACATAAAAAACATTTTTATTAAATGGAATATATTTATTATTTGAGTTTAGAGAAATTGTATGTACTATCAAAGATTAATTTAAAAAATATTGAACACTATTGAATAGTTGGAAAAAATATTTCAATTAGTAAGAACATTTACCAAGTAGTATCTATGTACTTGGATTCTACTTTCTAGATAGTAATCTTGGACTTTAGGCAATACCACCTAATACTAATGAGAAATAATCCAAGAGGGTCACACACTAAGTGTTTCCATTGATATTGATTAAATTATATTTCAATTTAATTAACATAACAAATATTATTCTTAAGATCAAGGAATAATTTTATTTGAGTTTTATTAATATAAAATATTTATTGATGAATGAAATATTTTATTAAATATTTATTTAGGTATTCAATAAATACCAAGGAGTTCAAATGGACCAAGACCATGTCCGGTGATAAATATCAGTTTATAATTCAGTAAAATAATATTTATTATTTTGAAAGTTAGCATACACATCATAAATTATTTTTATTTTTATTTTTATTTTTATTATTATTATTATTATATGGAATAGAGTTTGCTAAAGATTATAATATTTTTTTAGGGTTGGTATGCAATTAAATAATATTTTAACTTAAACCCTAGCTCTATAAATAGATGGTTATGTCTATTGTGTAGGGTTAATTGAAAATTTAGAATAGAGAATCATAACACAAAATGGACTTCTCTCCTGATTGAATTATTCCTCTCATCTTCTCAAGAATGGGAACAACTCCTTTAATATTTAAGGATCTTGAAGTGATCAATACAAACAACACAAAAAAAATGATTCCCTATGGTAGAACCTAGAAATCAATTAGCATCATTCAAAGATCCAAGGAGCATGTGTGGATCATCGCTAGAGGGATTCTATACTTAGATTATCCTAAAGTAATGAATGTAATCTGAGAAGGGTTTTCAGAAGATCAACATCATCATTGAAGAAATTTCCTAGGATGAGGTAACCATTTCTCCCAATCTTAAATAAATAAATTTTAAATTTAATGTGAAAAAATCCTCACTAGGTTTTGAGATTTCCTTATGTAAATAGTTGGTGGAAATATTTCATTGGTCATGGAATTCATATCATGTACAACATTGTGAATGATTCATTGAATTGAAAAAATTTATTTGTTTTACACCCACCAAGGTGATTTTTCTTTTTCTAGAACCATCAAATGTTATTAGAGAGGTCATGTTAAAATTTATAATTTTTTATTTGATTATTGATCATTGTGAATTTAAAAGTTAATATTCATTTCATATTTTAATTTTTTCTTGATCTATCATCAAAATCTATTCTTCCACGTCTTTGTTTCTCCCAAATATTACCAAAATTGATTAATTATTAAGAAATTTTACATATGAATATCCCATTCAGAATTGAAAAGGATCCTAGATATATAATAAAATAATACATGCCATATACTCCTTTGTTACACACCATATATACTTGTTCATTATACACGGAAAACCGCATGGATTTCGAATCTTCATGTAATTAATACACACCACGTGAGATAAATTCACTTCATATAGACCATCCAGGGTGGCACACATCCTTTTCAAAAGACACGTTGTGTAGTCCACATGATTTCAAAACCAAAAACATGTGGTCAAACCACATCATGTATTTAATACACTATGTGTATTTATTACATGATGATTAAATACTAGAATCCATGTAACAAGAAGTACACATCATGTATCCTATATACATATCGTGTACTTTATAAATATATACAATAAGTACATGTTGGGTCCCTAGGCATGTACTGCTGATATCTGGTGAAGATAAGTATACATTGTGTGGCTTGATTTTACATGTCATGTACTATACTTGTTTATACAGAAATACTAAATTTAATTATTACTCTATTAAATTTTGTTGAACTAAGTTCTTTTTTGTTCATTAATTTGATAGTACATACCAGTATTTAGGTTTTATATTATATTAAATTCTTAATTAATTCCACATAATATTCGATGCTATGAATCATGCATGGTTATTGTGAAATAAAGACTCAATTCATTAAATTATACAGGCTATGTAATTTTCATGTGTTCTATGTGGAATTAAATTATCTATTAATTTCATGTAAACACCAAGTCATATGAGTGAATTGTTTACAATTTAGACCATACTGAGTTGTTTGGATAGGTAATCTTTGGGTTATTCTAATTACAAATATGCATACTATTTTATTGAGTTTTAAATAAAATAAAATAATTTATTTTAAAGTCTTAGTAGATGGGATTTTAAGGATGATTGGAAGAAATATTATAAAATTAATTGATTGATTAATAAGAAAATTAATTAGATTAATTTGTGCACATTTTATATTATCAAAGAATGAATTGAAATGAATGATACCTATTTATTTTAATTTCATAATCATTGCAATTTTATGACTAATCATGATATTGACCAAGACCTACATATGTGTTATCATTTTTAAAAAAAATTATTTTATGGTTTTGTAACTAATATTTTTTAAATTAAATAAGATGTCCTATGATTCATCCCACCCTCCATTATTATGTAGGTCCTTCATGTCCAAGGTTATTTATATAATCTCTCTTACCCAATCTTTTGGTTCCCCTTATGTATGTGTGAGTTATAAATACATGTAATAAATGGAGTATCCTAAGGTACATGTAGATGGTTCAAGACGAAACCATGATGATGCCAACTCAAGTGATACACATGTGGATATGTGGAAGGTTGTAACTCATGATGAGACCAACAAAAGGATTTTTCCCTTGGCTAAAAGTTTTATTTATTATCCACTCAATAAAATAATTGTTAGATAAACTCAAGATCAGTTCATTTATTTATTTATCTCTTATGAATTATTTATTTTATGGATGAAAAATTGTGATCAAATAACTAAATGAATTTATGTAAAAATATGGAATATAAATAAATGGATTATATATAAATGTTTTATCAATACATGATTAATAACTTAAGTAAAATCCACTTAATATTAACAATAAATGTAAAAGATAAAATAATATAATTTTATGCATAATAAACAAAATCCCTTAACTATATATTAAGTTAGACTTGGCCTTCCATTACTTGATTAGGAATTAAAGCCATAGAACTAAGTGTTTGACAAGGACTCTTTGGGGAACTTACTTTTATCATGGATTTCTTATGATGGTAATGGGTATACTTAACCATCTTCCATCAAGATATGTATCCCTCACTAGACTTGTTGTAACTTGGAGGTAAGTGTTTTGGAAATCCATTTCTGGATTTTAGAATCAGGGAGTCTTCTCAATGAATCAAGGAATTGAAATCTCATAGTCGGTAAAGATTTTCCTACCTAAATACCTAAAATTATATTGACCAAACATCATTTAGTTTATGTTAAGGGGCTATACAAGGTTGGCACATGGTTTTCCCAAACTATGTTCCCAGCCTAGCAAACCGTATACCCTTGAGACAGTGAACTTTGCATGTTTGGCATATGGTTTTTCAAAATATGTTCCCTATTAAGAGTAACCATGCACCCCCACCCCCTAGAAAAGATTCACGATTTAGGTGTACATTTTGGTAAACTGTGTGCCCCATCCCAAGGAACTGTGCGTGTGAGTTTTAATATTCTAAAAATTAGTTTTTAAAATTTCGACCCCCAAAAAAAACTTCATCAAAATCGACCCAACTCAACTTTAAATGAATTATATCATTTTTAGAGGCTCTTTAATGGATTCCTAGAGATATTGACCTCTATTATTGAAAATTAAAATCCTGGATTAAAGATATGCACCTCTCCCGGTAAGAGAATCTCACCCAGTTTGGTTTCCCATCATTCTCCCATATTTCTATCATCCTGTAAAGGGAAATTTTCCTCTATTTATGTGGATATAGATCTAGTTTTTGGTAGATATAATCTATTTGATCTTAGATCTAGATCTTGATCTTTGTTTTTCAGTTGAATGTTCTACTTCAATTTGGGGTTTATCATTGGTGATTGTTCATCATAAATATTTAGGTAGGTGGTCTAAATTGAAAATCTCATTGTCTTGAATTATAATTTAATGTATTTATTTTTAAATTTCAATTTCTAGGATTGGAAATTGAATATTTAATTGTATTAATTAATTTTATTCATTAATTAATGGAACTATGTAATTGATTAATTTATTTTCCATGTGATAATGAAATGGGTTGAACTTAGGTAATTGAAATTGTTTAATTGATTGAATTATGAAGTTGGTGAGTTGAATGGAGTGTTTATTTGATTGATAAATGTGAATTTTGTAAATTGGATTAATTAATGGAATATTTGGGCTGTGGAATTGGATTAATTAATTAGTAAATTAATTATTAAGATATTGGGATTGTAAATATGGATTAATTAATTGATTAATTAATTAATAGTTTAAAGGGTTATAAGATTAAATGTTTATAAATGGTTTAATAGTTATTATTCATATTATTCCACGTGATTAAATTGAAAAATCATGTTGATGTGATAAATTGTGATGATACAATTATTGTTAAATGTTGGTAAAATAATTAATTTTTATTAATCTTGATTGATGTGATTTTTTGATAAAAAGGTTGTGGGATATAGAGTGACGATTCAAATACCCATGGGGTTCTATAAATAGAGTTCTAGACCCAAATGCATACATTTTATAATGAGTGTGGGACACAAACTACTGCTTCAAAATCCCACATGTATGATTATTTGATAAAAGGGTTGTGGGACACATACTGATGCTTCAAATACCCATGGGGTCCTAACCATGGTGTTATAGGCCCAAAATTTTGGCATTAGACTATGGTTCCAATTATACATGATGTTAATTGAATTAAAATGATAATCGATAACCTTTGTTTTGTGATAATAGTTCAGAATCTGTCATGAGGTTGAAGTAGGTATTGAGAGTTTAGGTGTCCTCGATAACCTGGGGTTTTATGTAGTTAATTAAAGAATAATTTAAAATTTGGTAGCTATTTAATTATGCATTGTAATTTATTCTTTATACAACTAAATACACTGATGTTAACTAGATATCGTTTTAGATGTCATTGGTGGTGGCCTATTGATTCGTACTCACACCCTACTTGGGCTTCCAGATCGGTACTCGAATATATTTTATAGTTGCAGGATAGGTTAATGGAAAGGGCCCTATGTTAGATGGCTAATACGGGTTAGAGCATGTATGAGGGAACCATGCATGATTTGGGACACTCTTATGAGTTTTTCGTGTCTTTATTTATTATATATTTTTCATATTGTCACTTGAAACATATTTTTCATGGAATATCTACTATTTAGGTTTGGATACTATATTTCTTGTTTTGGTCATCATGTGATACTAGTTTGGTTCGGTTATTGGTTATACATTTTTTTTCTATTTTTTATTTATTTCTATTATTGTGATACTTTTATAAAGAAGGTATAGTCTTACCATGATCGATATTAGACCCTCACTATTAGTCGGTAGCCTCTGAAAAATAGGGAGGTGTGATTGAGGTCATGTAACCCACTAGATTAAGGAACCAATGTGTGGCACTCAGGTCGGTATGTTACAAGGTGGTATCAAAGGTTGATTTTCTTTTCTTTTATTTTGCCTTAATATTTAGGAAAGGTAGACAAGAGAAAGGGATGAGTTAGGCCTTGGATAAGAGCTCATGCATGAGAGTTTTTAACTCATGTATGAGGGTAAAATCCAACTACCCAGGGTGGGATTATTGTTATTGATATGTGTCATTATAGTTGGATTTTATCTCACCTATATTGATTCATTGTGTGATGTGATTATTTTTTACATATTCTCTAAGATTTGACTTGTGGCCTGATATGGTATGGGATTTGAGTATGAAGGCATCATTACAGGCACTTAGGATTATATTACGACATGCATCATTTTTAGGAACACATGGAAAAGAGGGTTTATGGTAAGTTTTTTAATTAAAATTCTTTTCTTTTCTTGTGTGAATTAAATGTAAAAACGTGCATAATGTGAATTTGATATTTTTTTTAAATGATGAATTTTTTTGAAAATGGGTGTCTAATTGACAAACTTGATTGATGTGAATATGTTTACCATAGTTAACCATGACCTAAAGGTATTATGGTTAAGGGTAGTGATAACACATCAGTTTTGAACATGTGTAGGGGTTTGGGGGAATGACTTGTTATAGCTATTTTGAATGACTCTTACATTAAATGTGTTAAAGTTTTGATATATGTCCAAAGATGTGTGTTTGGAATTGTAGAGATATGCCTCCATGATGATTCTTGTTGATAAGATGGAAGGATGGCATGGATGGAAACGTACCTCTAGTGGTGGAATCTAAGGCACTGATAGTGCCAAGTGAAGGGGTTGGAAAGTGGTTTCATGAGAACTTTTCTATCTTCATGAAGTTTTTAGATAGATACCCAAAGAAACTTGTGAAAATCATGTCTAATCTGACATGGTAGTTTGATTTATAGAACCCTTCAAATTTTACCATAGAGGGTGGACTTGAGGCAACTGAGTTATGGATTGAGTCTATTTAGATAGTACTTGAGCATCTAGAGACTCCAGCTGAGAAGAGAGTTAAGTTGGTTGTTTATATGTTATGTGGTAAAGTGAAGCATTGGTGGGACATCTAGACTAGAGATGGATAACTGGAAAGTATAGAATGTAATGAATTTCAGGAGAACTTCTTAAACCACTTTTATTTGGAGACGCTTAGAAAATAGATAGAAGATGAGTTAATGAGATTGAATTAGGGAAGTATATCCATGATAGACTATGCTGAATGCTTCATAGATTTTCAATTCTTTGTTCTAGTGTTGTAAGGAGATGATGCTACTGTGGAAAAGTGGTTTCAAAATGGGATTATATGTGAAATTAATTCCCATGTGAATATCTTTCGGCTAAATAAGTTTTCATAAATAGTGAACTAGGTTCTCATTTCTAAGGGAAACTAGAAGGGGGCTTCCAGTGGTGGATAGTTGGTTCCTATTAGACAATTAGGAGGTAAATCTTCTAAGAGTAGGAAGAGTCTCTATGATAATTTTAGCTAGGGAGTTAGCAAGAAGAGTGGTTTTAGGGAGGGGTCATTTATTGAGTACCATATCTAATTGACCTATCACCAATGTAGTAGGCCATTTTACATTCATAAACATTGTCCAAGAACACCTGTGGAGTGCTGAGCATATGGTATATGGGACATCTAAAAAGATTCTATAGAAAACCATGATAGATTGTTAATGATGGAGAATCTAAACAGAACCAGAATATGGGGATGGGGTCTTCTACACCATATCAGTTTGGCAGTTATAGTTTTACTATCCATGGTAAAAGCAGCAGTGGATGTGGTTCTTCTAGGAAAGATCACCCATATCAGCAGAGTGGTGCAGCATAGGGGACTCAAACTGCATCATAGGGAAGAGGGGTAGTACACTTACATTCCATTAATCCTACACTAGTGGATAGTGAGGTTGATTCAATGATAGTTAGAGGTATTATTCTTGTAGCTTCTACACCTGATAGTACCTTATTTAATATTGGCTTCTCCCATTCCTTTATATCTTTAAAACTTGTTAATGGGTTGATCCTGATTATGGATTTCATGAGTGGAGTTATGATGATATATACACATTTGGGATTATAATCGATAGACATATTTTTGTTCAAGGGGTGTTATCTCAAAGTGGGAGAGTATCGTTTTCTTTGGTATATTTACATCCATATCATGTCAGGTTTTGACCAAATTATGGGTATGGATTGGTTAGTAGTGTATTGATCCCATATTTATTGTTACCAAAGTAGAGGGAATTTTATGTCTCTAGAGGGTGACAATTATACTCACCATGGAGAATAGGATATCTAGTCGGGCCGAGCGGGGTCAATTCATCACCAATATGGGGATCTCACTACATATGTTTCTAATCTTTTGATGGATGATGGGAATGTGAAGTAGGATGTATTTAAATCCATAGTGGATAGGTTTTAGGATGTGTTTCATGAAGGATTTTTAGGGTACCACTTGATAGAGTTTTGGAATTTACAATTGAGCTCAGGCTGTAGGCTGAGTCAATTTCTATTTTTCTTTATATAATAGAACCAACAGAGCTTCAAGAGATCAAGACTCAACTGGAAGAGTTAATGGATAAGGGGTTTATCCATCTGATCATGTTTCTTGGGGTTCTTTAGTTTTATTTGCAAATAAGGTTGGTGGGAGTTTATGATTGTATACCGATTACCAAAAGTTGAACCGGATGATAGTGAAAAATCAATATCCTCTTTCATGTATGAGTGATTTATTTGACTATTTGAGAGGATCTTGTGTTTTCTCCAAGATTTAATTGAGATTAGGGTATCATCATTTGAGATTTTGACCTTCTGATATACTAAGGACTACTTTCAGAAGTAGGTATGTCCTTTATGATTTCTTCATGACACCGTTCAAGTTGATGAATTGACCAACAGTGTTTATGGCCTTGATGAACGAAATCTTCCATCCATAACTAGATCATTTTTTGGTAGTGTTTTTGGATGAAATTTTGGTTTACTCCAAGACTCATGATGATCATTCCCAATAACTTGACATTTTCTTGAGTACACTGGGATAAAATCAGCTATATAATAATCTATCTAAGTGTCAGTTTTGGATTGATAAGGTACACTTATAGGGTCATATAATTTCATTGGAAGGTTTTTCATTGGACCCATAGAAGTTTTAGGAAGTCGTATCTTGGTAGAAACCCAATTACATTGTTTATATCTGCATTTTTCTAGGAATAATAATATATTATATAAGGCTCATCCAGGTTTTTTCCTAATTTTCATCACCACTTTCAAGATAAAACAAGAAGGGGATAATTTTTAATGGTCTCGATCATGTGATAATGATTTCTAGGATTTGAATAAGTACTTGACTATGACACCAATCTTGATCCTACCTGAGATGGGTGAGGAGTATATGGTGTTATTTGATGCTTTTGAGATTGGTCTCGGGGCATTGTTGATGTAGGGAGATTGAGTTTTGGCATATGGGTCTTAGTAGTTAAGGCCACATGAATGAAACTACCCTATGAATGAACTCAAATTAGCTGATGTGGTTTATTATTTGAAGTTTTGGTGGAATTATCTGTTGGGAAAATTTCTTACTGTATATACAGATCATAAGACCTTGAAGTAAATCATTTCACATTGAGATTTAAATATCTGACAGCAAAGGTGGGTTGAGTTGTGTAGTCCTTTTACATTGATCTAGATTATATTATTTGGAAGGGAAATAATGTTTCTAAATATTTAAGTAGGAAAACACAAACTTAGGTAGTTTAGGTGTCTAGTTCTGAGTGGAAGATGATGACCTTACTGGATGGGATGCATGTTGTGGTTCTGAAGAGTCAAGAATAGATGAATCTCATACCAGTTTCAGTGGAGTATACTATTTTGAGTCAGATTAGAGATATAACATATGAGGATCTATAGTGTTTTTATTTAAGGTAAAGCCTTGAAGGTAGAGAGTCACCTTCGGTTTGGACCATAGGTGAGGATGAGATCATTTATGTCATGAATCGGGTTGTTGTTTCTATGAGTATGTAGGAGGAGATGATGCATGAATTTCATACCTCAAAGTGGGTAGTTCATCCAGTTGGGACTAAAATGTATCGTGATCTTTGTCGACAATTTTGGTGGTCAGGCATGAAAAAGGAAATAGCAAGGTTTATGAGATGATGTTACACCTATCAATAGGTGAAGGCTAAGAACCAACGACCTGGTGGTTTACTATAGCCATTTACCATTCTGGAATGGAAGTGAGACAAAATTTCCATACACTTCATTGTGGGTCTCTTGAGGAAACCTTGGAATAATGACACTATTTGGGTGATTGTGGACCTGTTGAATAAGGTAGCATATTTCTTATTGATATGAGAGACTTTATCAATGGAGCAGTTGGGAAACCTATATGTCTGAGAGATAGTCTGTCTGTACGGGGTGCCTTGGAATATTGTTTTAGACTATGAATCAAGATTTAATTTAGGTTTTTTGTAGGTTTTATAAAAGGCATTGGGTACATAGGTTTTACTGAGTATGGAATTCCACCCACAGATAGATGGATAGTTGGAACGTAATATAAAGGTGCTTGAGGATATGTTATGGGTGTGTCTCCTAGAATTTGGTGGGTCTTGGGAGAAGCAACTAGATTTGGTGAAGTTCACCTATAATAATAGTTAATAGGAAACAATATAGATGGCACCATATAAGGATCTTTATGGAAATCCATGTAGATCACCTCTATACTAGTTGGAGATGGGTGAGTCAAAACTATTGGGACTAAGTCTCATGCAGGAGATGTCAGATAAGATTAAAATGATTCATTTGTTTATGTCTAAGTCATAGAGTATACATAATTCATATTCTAATATATTTCGATAACCCCTATAGTTTTTAGAGGGTGATCATGTATTCCTTCTGGTGTCACCTAGATTGGGTCACCACAGGATATGAAGATAGGGAAAGTTGGCTCCCAAGTTTGTTAGACCATTTGAGGTTGTGGATAGAATCTGACAGGTGACATACCAATTGGATATTTCATAGAGTTATAGTGATATCCATGATGTTTTTCATGTGTCACAGCTTCAACCGTATCACCCCAACTATTCTCATGTGATTGATGTGGATGATATTGATCTTGAGATAGATGTGTCCTTTCTAGAGAATCTGATATGTCTGTTGGATCATAATGATAAAGTGTTTCGTGGAAAGACCATACTGATGGTTCTTGTGTTGTGGAAACATGGTCAATATCAGAAGGAAATATGGGAGAGAGAATCGAATATACGGGCTCAATGGCCTGATCTTTTTTAATTTAGAATCTTAGAGATTCTTAGGAGTACATCTCGAGGATGAGATGTTATAATGTGGGGTGATTGTAAGAACCCAACCTTTGTGGGAGATGTATCAATATCATTTATATGTATTATTTTTCCTTATTTTAAGTATGTTTTTTCCAGTTTTATCTTGGGAGTGTTTGCATGAAATTTGGAAGTTTTTTGAAGGAGTAGGGGCTATGCACGGTTAGCACACAGTTTTCCCAAACCGTGCACCCATCCCAAAAAACCATTCACACTTGAGACAATAGAGTTTTCATGATTGTTGAAAAATTTATCAAACTATGTGCCCTCATAGGAGTAACCATGACCCCCCTATAAGAGGCACACGGTTTAGGTTCATGGTTTGGAAAACCATGCACCCCTGCCCAAAAAACCATGTGTGTGGGTTTTAATATTCCAAAAATTTGTATTTAAAATCTCAAACCCACCGGAATTCACCCAAAATTAACCCAAATCAACCTTAAATGAATTATCTCATTTTTTAGGCTCCCATATAGATTACTAAGGATCTTGACCTCTATTCTTGATGATTTGAATCCTGTATTGAATATCAACACCTCTCCCTGTAAGATAATATCATCCTGTTTGGTTTCCCATCTTTATCCTATTTTATCTCATCCTTTAAAGGGAAATTTTATTCTATTTATGTGGATCTAGATCTTGGTTTTGGTATATCTAATCTAATTGATATTGGATCTAGGTTTTTTAATCTAGATCTCTATCTTTATTGTGCAATTGGATGCTTCACTTCAATTTGGTGTTTTACATTGGTGAGTGTTCATCATCAATCTTGAGATCGGTAGTATAAATTGAAAATAGCATAGTCCTGAATTATAATTGCATGTATTTATTATTGAATTTAAATTTCCATTCTTATAAATTTATTCTTTAATGGGATTAATTAATTGTTTAATTAATTAATGGAACCATGTAATGGATTAATTGATTTTCCATGTGATAATGAAATGTGTTGAACTTGGACAATTGAAATTAGTCAATTTATTGAATTATGAAATTAGTGAGTTGAATGGATTGTTTATTTTATTGATAAATGTGAATTGAGAAAATTGGATTAATTAATTTATGAATTAATTAATGGAATATTTGGGTGGTTTAATTGGATTAATTAATTGGTGAATTAATTAATGAGATATTGGGATTGTGAATTTGGATTAATTAAATGATGAATTAATTAATGGGTTAAAGGGTTATATGATTAAATGTTAATAAATGGTTTAATACTGATTAGTTAGTTTATTCCATGTGATTAAATTGAAAAACCTTATTTTTGTAATAAATTGTGATGGTACCATTATTATCAAATGTTGGTAAAATTATTAATGTTTATTAATCTTGATTGATGTGATTTTTTGATAAATGTGTTATGGGACACAAAATAATGATTAAAATATTTACAAGGTGCTAGACATGGAATTTTAGACCAAAATTCATACACATTATAATGGGTGTCAGACATAGACTGATTCAAAATACCACTTGTGTGATTATTTGATAAATGGGTTGTGGGACATGGACTATTGATTTAAATACCCATGGGGTACTATCCATGGTGTTTTAGGCCCAAAATGTTGGCATTGGACAATAGTTCCAATTTTTCATGATGTGAATTGAATTAAAATGATAATTGATAACCTTGGTTTTGTGATAATAGTTCATACTATAGTATGGGGATGAAGATGGTATTGAGAGATTAGGTGTCATCGAGAACCCGGGGGTTTATATGGTTAATTAAAAAATAATTACGAATGTTGTAAATATTTACCTATGAATTGTACTTTATTCTTTATACAACTTCATGCACTGAAATTGATAGGATATTGTTTTAGACACCGTTGGTGGTGGCCAACTGAGTTGTACTCACTAACTAATCGGGATACCTAATAGGTACCCGAATAGATTTCATGGTTGCATGACATGTTAAAGGGAAAGTTCCAATGTTAGATGGATGATATGGGTTGGAGCATAGATAAGGGAACCAGATGTGATTTGGGACCTTCTTGGGAGTTTTATGTGTCTCTTTTTTTGTGATTTTTAGTTTGACACTTGACATGTATTTATCATGGAATAACTACTATTTAGTTTTGGATATTGTATTTCATGTTTTGGTCATCATGTGATACTAGTTTGGTTTGGTTATTTGTTATAAATTTTAAAATATTGTTTATTTATTTCCATTATTGTGAAACTTTGATAAAGAGGTTATAGTATCCCCATGATCGATATTAGGCCCTCACTACTAGTCGGAAGCCTCTGGCGTATAAAGAGGCATGCTTGAGGTTACATAACCCATCGGCTTGGGGCACCAATGTGTGGCACTTGAGTCAGGATGTTACATGTTGGGACTTGATAAAATAGTGATAGATTTAATAAAATTTAATTATTATTATTTCTCACATAATTTTTAATCAAGAAAAGTACTGATAATCTACACACTTAAATTGTAGAATAAATGGAATGTTCATCATCCAAAATATCCATGAAATGTTTTTTTTTTGAGAAATACCATCTCCTCATTGGAAATAACTTCTAGGAGCAGTTCATACACCTTCAGGTTGTGTTTTACTATGAATAAAAATATTACATTCTTGAATTTTCATTATATCATCTAACTGTGAAGGAGGTGAGTGATGAAGAGTTCCTTTTCTATGAAAAAAATTGAATGAAATGATCAACATTCAATTTTTTATTATTTATTTTATGTGTAGTGAAATCATGATGTATCATGAAAACATGTATTCTTATATCATGATTGAGCATCTCTATTGTATATACTAGGAGAGAAAAAGATAAGATCAATTTTATATCTCCAACTATCTTTTTTAGAGCACGCTTGGAGAGGGTGCACCATTTGGGCCTTAAATAGTCAAGATCATTGGCTACATTAAGTTACTAGATGTTATAATGTTTAAACCCATTGAGGAATTATAAAATTATCTAATTATTTTATCACACCCTTAGAGCTTCTCCAAGTTCACTACTAATTTTAATTTGAACAACATTGAGAATTCACTCCTAGATTTTCTTACTCTTATTCACCAGGTAGATAAAGAGAGGAATCATGAGAATATTTCCATCCTTATGGTGAAAAAAAGGAAAGGAAAATACTAGAGATGTATGCCCAAATAATTTCCACAATTCCCTTCCAAGAAGATAAATATCAAGGGGAAATTAATGGAATATGAGGTTATTTATTTCGCATGTGGTAAGAAGGGACACTAGAAGAAAAACTACACCTAGCCAAAGAATAAAGGTGAAGATTTAGGTTCATTTTTTATCAAGTGAAATTTATCCATTTCTACAAATTAAATATTAGATAAAAATTTTGGTTATAAAAAATGTATTCAAATATAGGAACTAAGTATATTTAAAAAGATTTATTGAGGGGAGGTGAATCTACGAGCATCCAATAGAGCTAAACTAGCTATTGTAGCTATTAAAGACTACCACATCATGTTGCTGATGGGAATGATCTTAGTTTTAAAGGATTTTTATTTTTATTCCATATGTTACCAAAAACATTACTTTTATATCTATTCTTGATATGGATAGATTTATTTTCAAGTTTTAGAATAAATGTTTCTTATTTTATAATGATATAATTTGTTATGGTAAGACACATTTAAATAATGGTCATTATGTGTTAGATTACACAAACCAGGTAATGGAAATTGATAACAAAACTTCTTCACAAAAATCATACCACAATCAACTATTTAATCACCAACTAGGTCATGTAAATGATAAATGTTTTAAAATTTTACAAAAAGATGGATATTTAGATTCTTTTGAACTAAAACCACTTTGTGTATATCACACATGTTTATAAGGAAAAATTACGAAAGCTTTATTTATTGGAAAAATTGAAAGGGACAAAGATATTCTTGAGTTAGTTCATACCTATGTGTGTAGATCATTTCTAGTTTAATCAAGATTCTGGTACTCATACTTAATAGATTTAACTGATGATTTAAGTAGATAGGGATATGTCTACTTGAGGAAGTATAAGTCAGATTCCATTGATAGATTCAAATAATACAAGAATGAGATTTAGAACCAGCTTGGTAATAATATTAAGAAACTCTACTCAAACTATAGTGTAGAATATCTTAATCAAGACATCATTGATTATTTATTGGAATTTGGGATAAAATATCAACTCACGCCTCCTTATACACCTCATTGGAATGGTGTAAGTGAAAGTATGATCCACACCTTGTTAGACATAGTGAGATCAATGATGAAGCATGTGATTATTCTATTATCCTTTTTGTTATATGTATTAGAAATAATAGAACAAATACTAAACCAAGTTCCAACTAAATTGGTAGTCGGTATACCATACCAATTTTGAAATGGAAAGAAACTCATGTTGTCATATTTATAAGTGTGTGAATGAGAATTTTTTGTTAAGTCCTATTCAGGTAACAAACTTGCACCCAGAGGAAAAAATTGTTCCTTTATAGGATACCCTAAGGAAAAAAGAGATATTACCTATATGAACCCTCATAGAAAAAGTTAATATTGGTAAGATACACCATATTCCTTGAGAGGGAGCGTATATCTAACATCAATAATGGGGGTGAGATAGACTTCAATGAATTTGAGAATCATGGTACACAAGAGTTGTCACATGAAAAAATTCCACAAATCCCCATGGAATAATATGTTCCAAAGACACAAGTACTATGTAAGAGTGAAAATTTGGTTAGAAATCCATAATGGTAGGTTTTCTAGTCACTGGGGTTGGTGTCTCATTATTAGTTGATAATAATTATCCTCTAACCTATAAGGAAGTATTAAGTGGAATATATTTTCCCAAATAGTAAGAATACATGAATTTTTAAATTGATTTCATGTACCAAAAAATTTAGGATTTTGGAAGATCCTCTAGTGAATGTAAATCTCGTTGGTTACAAATGGGTATTCAAGAAGAAACTGGACATGGATGGGAAAGTCGGTACCCATAAGGCATGGATAATTGTATAATGTTTCAAACAACATCAAGGAATTGATTATGATGAAACCTTTTAACAATTAAATGGTAAAATCCATTAAAATTATATTTTCCATTGAGGCCTTACATGATTATGTGATTTGGAAAGTGGATTTCAAAACAACATCCCTTAATTAGATCCTTTAAGATGATTTCTATATGAAACAGTCTAAAGGGTTTGTAATAAAAAAGAATGAAAATAAGATTATCTAATTGACAAATTCCATTTATAGATTAAATCAAGAATCTAGGTCATGGAGAATTTGGTTTTAGGAGGATATAATGGAATTTGGATTCATAAATAATTAATGTGAGCCTTGTGTTTATAAACGGTTTAGTGGGAGTGTAATAAATTTATTAATAGTATATATTAATGAAAATTTTCTAATTGGAAATAAAATACTCATTTTATAGTCTATTAAGGCATGGTTGAATAAATGATTATCCATGAAGGATTTATCGAAAGTATCATATATTCCTATGTTCAAGATCCATTGTGATAGATCCAATAGGTTGGTCAGCATAAGTCAAGGTACATATATTGAAAATATACTAAAGAGATTCATTATAGAATAATTCAATAGGGAATTGTTTCCAGTGTAACATGTCATTCATCTTTCCAGGAAAATGTTTCCTTATACACATAAGGAAAGAAAAAGGATGACAAGTATCCCATATACATTAATGATAAGTCTAGTAATATATGTTATTCTATTTACTAGGCAAGATGTTGACTATTCCTTGAGTGTGGTAGGAAAATGTAAAACTGACCCAGGTGACCACTATTGGATGGAAATAAATATTATCCTTAAGTATATGAGGTGTACTAAGGATATGTTCCTTATATATGTAGGAAATGAGGAGCTAGTTATCAGAGGATATGTAGATATAAGCTTTTAAATAGATCCAGATGATATGAAATTAAAAATGAGATACATATTCACTTTTAATAGAGGTTTTGTGAGCTAAAATAGCTTAAAGTAGTCTATGATCACAAATTATATAGTAGATTATGAGTATATTGTGGCTATTGAGTCACCTAAAAAATTAGTACATATATGAAACTTTGTCCAAGAGCTTGATGTGTTACCAAGTAGTAAGAATACCATCACACTCTATTGTGATAATAATGTAGTGTTTGACCTAAAAAATTGATCTTAAAATACCATGAATAAAGATATTTCATGATATAACATCTCAAATAGGTAGTATATACACCACATAAAGTAATTTATGTCCATAATACAAAACATGCATCAAAGAGAGGAATTTGATATATAAAACCATTACCTATTGTACTAACTTCCAAGAATGTACTTAAAAATATTGTATAATAGAAATTGATATCTTAATAACTTAATTAATAACCTTAATCATATCCATTTTCATTCATACTCTTCATAAATAGTCATTCTCAACATTAATTCTTTTGATTTTCCACATCAATTGTTTATAGTTTTGATCATTTGTACTAGTTTCATAATAGTGCTATTCGTATTAATTATTATTAAAAAGTTAATAATTAATAGGAAATTAAATTTAATATAAGGTATGATTTATAATTATTTATGATGTTTAAAATTCCATTCATAGGTATTTTGGACTTTATCCTTGAAGATGAAATCGATAACAAGCATGTTCTAGTGATTCTTGTCGATCGATGGATGTTTTCTTAATTGATAAATTAAATACTAATATAACATCCCCAAAATCAAATGAAATTAATTATTTACACATTTATATTAAATTATACTATTACTAATGTTCCTATAGTCATTCATGATATAAATATATAGTATTGTTCATATAGGTGGTTAAACCGAGCCAAACATGAACATACTCAGATTTAATGAATGATTAAAAGGTTGTTTTTTTTTGAAATGTCATTATACCAATATAATAATGATATTATTAATATATTTCTAGTATGATATATTATAATTTTAATGAATTATAATAATAAGTGATGGATATGAAAATATTACACAATTTGAATAAAACATTACCTTCTTAGTACGCCTATTTTAAATGATTAAATTAACGATGACTGTTTAGTGATCATATCATTAATAGGTTATAAATTTTATCACAATATAACCTTAATGAAATCCTAAAAATAATATTACCTCAGTAAATAAATTATAGGAACCATTAATTATGGTTGATGATGAAAAATGAATTTATTTTCTTGTGGTAGTGGTAGTCTGTACGTACGCATGAACAACATTTTTGATGTTTATTAATGAATAGGATAGATGGGTATATAATAATAATATAATTAATATAGTAACATTAAAGTATATAAATTATACTAATATAATTATATTAGTGTGGGTAGAATAAATTTTAATGCTGAAAAATAAGAAGAAAAGAAAAGTAGTTGATAATACTCACATCAGGGACTTGAATTTTCCTTGGAAGTCTCCTTGAAAGTGAAGGCCTTATTATAAATAATGGTTAACAGAAGATTTTGGAAATGGTAGAGGTTTATAGGAGGATAAAAGTGGTAGATTTTCAAGGATAAATTCAAAGGGAAGGCGAGTCTTTAAGTAGTGAAGATGTTACTCTTTTATAAGTTAGAAGAATGGTAGTTTTGGGAGTAACCCTTATATTTTCAATAATGTAAGGTTACTATTCAAGTATCAAAGGCTACAAAATGGAAAAATAGGTGAGATAGTAATTTTTGGGGTTAAATTAACCTCAAAACTCCTTTTTTTAGAAATATTTGAGTGTTTTATGTATTTTTTAAAACTTCTAACTTCTACCCTAATTTACTTTTACGTTGGTAATTAATTTCTTACCTTAGTAATTAATTTTAATTATAAATATTAAGATTAAAACTTTTAAGTAACTTAATAAATATGATTTAAAATTTGAAAATAATTTTATTAAATATTATTCTTAAAGGTTTAAAAAGTTAATTTTAAAATAAACACACTTAATCGTGTAAAAACAGTTTTTAGAAAAATAATTTTTATAAGATTTAAATTTATATATAAGATAATATTATATTGTATACCAATTTTAATGAAATAAATTTATTTATTATAAAATTGGTTTTGAGGATTTCAAGGAAATAAAAAACTAATTCTCCCTTGAAAATACTAATTCAAATAAAATAACGAAAATAGTTTTTTTATTAAAGTGATGTATTAATTAGTTCTAAAAATGTTAGACATAGGATTTAAAAATTAAAATAATGTTTCAAAATTAATATTTCTATTCATTAAATTCATATTTTATTACTTATAAGGTTTTTTAAACTTTTAGGTCATTCTAATATAATGATAAAGTCATAAAAATTACAAGTTTAATATAAACCATATTTTTCAACTGAAAACTAAACTTTTCAAAAAAAATACCAAAAATTTATACTAAGATAATTTTAATATTATGAATTAAAAAATAAAGTTAATTTAGTCAATTTAAAATTATAAAATTAATATTTTAAATAAATTTATGAACGAAGGCTCTTTTAAGGGCACATTTCTTGATAATTCAGGATATAGTGTTTACAAGATACAATAGGGTCTTGGGTGTTATATCCCCCATAAATAATTTCATACTTAGAATTAGGGTATATATCGTATATTGAAAAAATGTTAGTATTTATTCCTCATAGATTCTTCAGGCTCCCAGGTTTCCTCTAAGGTGACTTTTGAGTAACATACATAAATATTGCATCATTTTAGATGAATATAAAAAACAGAACATAATTATAAACACCCCCAAACCATAAAAGTTTTGTGTATTTAGAGACTAGATACATAAACATCTTATTTCATAAAGTATCTTTAATATATCTCATAAATTTCTTCTTATTAATACCCTTATAGACATATCACTCTTATAACCTTCCATAAAAACTTAGAGAATGAAAATATATGAAAGGGTGAGCTCAGATTCATAGTATGTGTGAACATAGGAGAAATCAATCAATGATAATATACGAGAATAAGGGTATGAGAAAAAAATCATAATATACAAAAGTCATATCCATTCAATTAAATATCATTAATCATGAGTCATGGAATAAATCTTTGTGATAAAAAAATAAAAAATTCAAAATAGTGTGGAATAATGAATAATTGATCATGATCCATTTCATTATATCATAAACATAGTAATGTGGAAAAATATAATCTTATAACATTGTGAACATGTATAAATAGTAATCGGTTCACTCATTAAGTTAAGGACATGAAACCAGGCCCACCCATTAACATATGGATGTAATACTAGGTCTAGTCATTAATTTATGGACATGAGATAAGGTACAAGAGTAATATTGGGAATATTAAATCAGGTTCACACATAACATAGTTATCTCATGAGTTATTCATCTTTACCCAATGCATTGGAGGGATATATAATTCTAGGCCCACCTATCACATGACATTAGATAATAAATATACCACAATATCTTATAAACATTTATAAATTCATCATATCATAATCCATGTAAAGGAAAGTGATTTCATTCCATAATTTTATTATATTATAAACCATGGAAAATAAATAGGTTTCATAAATATTTTTTCATAACATAGTTAACCGATTGAAAAGAAATAGGTTTCAGAGAATTATCCTTGAATCATAATGATTATAATACATCCAAAGAAAGAAATTGGATGGTATCATAAGATCATATATCTAGTGAAGCATAAAAATTCTAAAATAATGATTAAATAGTTGAAAATACCTATAAAATATCATATGAACCTTTCTTTGAAAACATAAGGAAAATATCATTTTCTTTTGACAAAATTTTAACTAAAAATTCCCAGAATATTTAGAAAATCATTTTCTTTGAAAATAATATTGGAAATTTTAAATTATTATTCAAATAAAATATTAGTCTTGGTGGTGTGAAAATGATTTCATGTCATATACACTAAAAGAAAACATTCATTTTACACTTTTTTCAAAATTCAAAAAAAAATTATCTGGAAAATATTTCTTTTAAAATATTCCTTTTAAATTTTTTAAAAGAAAGTAAAATTTAATGAAAATATAACTTTTAATCCATTTAAATTTTAGATAAAAACTTTCATAAAGTAGTTTTGAGGAGCATGGAAATAGAAGAAAAAGTTCATCGGCCAAAGAGGAAATAAGGTCATCTTTTCTTTAAAAACATTTTATCGATAATTCATATGTACTGAAGAGATAATTTTTTTAATATTACTTGAAAATTATATGAATAACCACAATATAATAAAATTAGTTGGTTTTTCATACAATAATCGTATAATTTCCCTTAATGTAAATTCAAGAATAAAAAATCAAAATTAAAATGATATTGAAACAAAAATACCTTACCTAAAGTCACATATTTCTTTGTATACAATAAATTATAATATATAATAAATATAGGTTTGTTATAAATATATTATAGAACCATATTCATATATAATATACTATATATTATTCCATTATAAATCCCAATTATCCTTTTATTAGCAATTTCTTCATTAAAATGAACATTCAGGTGAAAATTGTTCTCTTTTCTGTGCATGTTTCAGTTTAATTGTTACGATACTTTCTTTTATCATCTATAGAATATTATTAATAAAATAATTATCATTTTTATTCACAATATAAAATTTTATAATCATTAACATAAAGAGGTGATAAAAAATGAATTGCATCACTTCATGGAGATGGTAGTCTGTACGTACGCATGAGTAATGTTTACAATTTTTGATGGATGGAATGAAAGAAAGTCAAATGATAATTATAATTTACAGGATCATTATTATATAATAATTATAATATATATTCTTTAAATATATCTTTATTACCATCTATTTAAATCATAAATGAAAAATTAATCATATCTCTTCGTGGATGTGGTAGTCCACAAGTACACACAAGCGATGTTATCATTTTCCAAAAGATGTAAAGGTAAGAAGGTAGTTGAGATATTATAATTCCAACAAAATTTATTCCATAGATATCATATATAAAAATTAAATCTATCATAATAACCAACCATTAATTAAGTTGGTGAAAAAAAATACATCATTTCGTGAGGTGGTAGTTTGCACGTACCCATGAACGATGTTTTTGTTTCCCATTTGAGGGAGAAGGACAAGAATAATGGTTGTTCCATTAAAAAAATAAAATATTAGTATAATAGTGATAATAGATTCATCATGTTATTATGGATAAATTTTTTATATATAATGTGTAATTAGAAATAAAATAGAAATTACTCGGTTAAGAGTTACACCTCTTTATTAGGAAACCTCCTTTGGCTTACACCTTATGCCTTAAGAGAGTGGTATTATGACAAAAAAAGACATCTAATACTTGAGAAGCGATGTTAGAAAGATATTTGGGTAGGTATTGGCTAATGTATAAGTATAATTAAGTGTGATAAATATAGTATAGGAGGTATCCTTTTGTAATGGAGGGAGAGGACACACTTGGAATTTCTCAAAAGATTAAAATATATTAATGTCTTACTCAAGTAAAGTGGCTCAAAATTTGAAAATTTTTAATGATAAGTGTAACACCCCAACCCAAAAGGCCACTAAACTGGTGCACCAGGTTGGGTCACTACATGACCTTAGGTGTGCCTCCCCATATACCAAAGGCTACTGACTAGCAGTGAGAGTCTAATAAATCACATAGGGATACAATACCCTCTTTGCCAGAGTAATCCAAAATATATAACAAAATAAATAATGAAAACAAAATAAACAAATATAAACAAACATTAATTTCCAAATACTTCCAAAAATTGGGTACAACCCACAACCAACAGTAAAAAATTTATGCCATGTCATACAGTTCCAAGTGTAAGGAAAACCCAAAAATAAAGGCAAACCGAAGAATCCCCAAAATGGGTCCTCATGCCAAGTCTGGTACTATAACTCTATGCACATCCCATTCCCAAGTCAACCGTGTAGCATAGGGACCTTTCCATTATTCTGACCTGCAAATATGAAGTCTGATTGGGTGCCCAATGGCGGCCCGAGCAAGGTGCGATTACAACTCAGTAGGCCACCACCCATGGAGTTTACAAAATATCCAATCTAAAAAGATAGTGTATATAGGTGCTAAAAGAGTAATAAAATAAACATAATATAATCCAAGTATTATTAGTTAATAATATTTACTTAAATCATTCACATCATTTAATCTATGGGTTGGTCAATTCATTTATCACACAACGACCTATACTGGTCAACCACTGTGCATAAGGGGACAAGTCAAATTCTCTATCTCACTAGGGATAACCAATTCACAGAAAATTAAATCACACTTACCTTTGAGACTCAGTCTGGGTAGTCTCATTTAATGCATTTTTTAGGGGAATAGAGCCTCAGTCCGACTCCCTAACCCATGCATTATAGGGGTGGGGTTTAGAGCCTCAGTCCAAACTGAACCATGGGCATAGAACCTCAGGTCAATACCCAACAAACCACAAAACCATGTGCACATGCTTCTTTGTCCATTTAACACATATACAAAATCAAAAACCATAAATAATAAAAACACATAACATTCAATATAAGAATCATCATTAAGCCTTAAACCATTAGCACATTTAACATTTACATTGTATATCCCATTAAACCCATTTATCATTCCATCCTTTAACCAATTTATGCATTTCAATTACACCTCAAAAGTAAGTTGACACATCCACTTTATTACATTTAACCCTTAATATACCAAAAAATACCTTATGCCATTGCCAACGACTAGACACAAGTAATATTAGTGCCTATTTATAATTTAACTAACATGTCAACATATTTATCAAGGGCTCTATTCCGAAAAAAATCAACTCCATGCTTAACATTAAAATTTCCAAGTTTAAGAATATTGGCACACTGCATGTGTGGCCCTAAATCGATCTAATCCACATGAATGAATCCCACGAGGATTATGAGGGGTTTAATTAATCATTTAGCCAACTAATTTACCAAATCTAACTAAATTCATCAATTACAAAACAGGAGAGAATAAATAGAACAACCACATATACATAAATCAACTTTAAGACTATGAGATATAACTTTTGGACCACCTACCTCAATTTTGAAGATGAACGGTCAATTAACCTTAGCCTTTGAGTCGGATACGAACACCACTCGAATCCCCAACCTAAAATCCGATAGAAAAAGTGGGTTTTAGGGATTCCGAAGTAGAAAAAAAATATACAATCCCTAATCCAAAAAAGATAAGGAATATGATCATTAGACTTATCCAGAGCTTTTAACTGCACCCAATAGTACTCCAAAAAACCTAGAATCAAAGGAGATTGATCCTTGGGGATCTTGGGGAATTTTGGTTCATCACTAGGGTAGGAGGAAGAATAACGAGGAAGAAAATTGGGTGAGAAGTCATAAATATTGAGGTGTAAAAATATAAATTCCCAATTTTTAATGAGGTGCAAGTTTTGGATACACATTTTTCCAAACTATGTGCCAACCATGCGCCAACATCTATCCAAGAGTGGTCCAAGTCACCGGGTTTCCTAGGGAGCCCACACGGTTTTATAAACTGTGTGACAACCCTGTAAAATGGATCTATCCAAGAATACATGGTTTGGTCTCCTCCCTTTCATGGTTTACTTAATTGTGCACCCCTCCCCCTTGTTGGCATAGTTTGGGAACACGGTTACCACTAACCATGCACCAACCATAAAACATGCACAGGACGGCATGATTCCCCCTTCTCTCATGTCCTGAACCCCCAGGATACCCCTTATCCTACTCATACACCTAATAAACATTTAATTAACCAAATTTAAGGAAATTTAACCAAAATTTATATGATAACATACCTCCATGAAGTCTGGTATCTTACAACCTCCCCAACTTATAACCGTTCATCCTCGAGCCTCACCCTCATGCATCAATAAACTTCCCAAGTAAATTTATTGGAACAATGAGACCACATATATAAATCTCTCTCCCAAGTTTCTTCCTAAACATTATTATGTTTCCTAAAAACTCAAACCAAAGGCATGGTCTTTCCTCACAATACATTCTCACTATAGTCCACAATATGAGTTGGATTCTCCTAAAAAGAAACATCAGCCTCAAGCGCAACATCCTCAACATCAATCACCTGGGATGGGTTAGGGTGATACTGTCAAAGATATGACACATGAAATACATTGCTCATACCACTGAACCACTATGGAAGGTCCAATTGGTACACCAACGGTCTAATCCTCACCACAATCTCAAATGGTCCCACCTAAATGGGTGCTAACTTACCATGTTTCCAAATTTGAGGGTGACCCAACCTTGGAGACACACGAAGAAAAACATGATCACCCACTATAAAATCAAGAGGCTGACAACACTGTTCCGCATATGACTAATTCCTACTCTGATTCATAGCCATATTTTTTTTCAAATCAACTGTATCTATTCAAACATCTCATACATGAGAATCATTCCCAACAACTCTGATTACCCAACCTCCATCCATCATAGTGGATATCTACATGGTCTTACATAGAATAGCTCAAATGGTGACATCTGAATCATATCTTGGTAAGTATTATTGTAGGAAAACTAAAAAATCATCAAATTATACCACCAAAATCCATAAAAATCTAATAAAAATCCTTATACATGTCCTCTACCACCTGAATAGTATGCTCCTACTGCCCATCCATCTATGGGTGGAAATTTGTACTAAAAACACCTAGGTAAAAAGTACTCTCTACAAAACCTTCAAAAAGCATGAATTAAACCATAAATATTGATTTTAAACTATCGTTCACAGTACCCCATGTAACTATACTATATTCTAAACATACAACTCTCCCATTGATCAATGATGAAGGTCTCTCGAATTGTTAATAAATGTTCCACCTTGATCAACCAATCTATAACTACCCAGATCACATCATTATTCGGAGGCATCCTCAAAATTAATTCCACAAAATCCATCATTACGTCATCCCATTTCCATTACATAATGGGTAAATGCTACAAAAAATCACCTGATCACTGATGCTTGGACTTCACCTGCTGACATGTATAACATTATACCATGAAACCCAAAACCTCTTTCTTCAACCCTAAGAAAAAATACTACCTATTAAGATCACAATACATTTTGGTAAACCCAAGATTCAACTCCCAAATCAATACATGAAACTCGTGCATCAGATATTTCCACATACATATAGGTACTACAATACAAACACAAACATAAAAAATCCCATCATCCCCAACAATCTATCCTAAAGGTGAATCCCCACATTTAAGATATTCACTCAAATCCAAACATTATGGGTCCCTATATTTCTTCTCTTTGATCTGACTCAGAGATGTATAATCAACTGGTAAGGATGCAAGGTTCATCTTCCATTATCCATAATAAAGCTCTAAATGCATCTCAACACATAAATACATCATCCTCCATTGATTCTTGGACCACCTAATTTTTAATCTTTTGACTCAATGAATCTACAACACCATTTCCTTTTCCTAGTGTGCATTCCAGTTCAAAATCAAAGGACTTCATATACTAAACCCATCTTCACTACTGAAGATTCAAATCATGTTGAGAGAAAATATAGTTAAGGTTCTTATGATCAGTATACATGATAAAAATCTCTCCTAAAAATTAATGTCGCAAAAACTTTAAGGCATAAACCACAGTGTCCAGCTCAAGATCATGCATAGTGTAATTTTTTTCATGAGTCCTAAACTATCGAGACCCATACACCACAAACCGATCATTCTGCATCAACACTTCCCCAATACCAACATTGTATGCATCAAAAACCAAGGTATACTCCTAATTGGACTTAGGTAGGATCAAAATTGGCATAATAGTTAGCCTCCTCCTTAAATCCTTAAGATCATCCTCACTTGCTTCCGAACATTCAAACTTGACTCCCTTCTTGGTTAAGCCTGAGAGTGGTTTAGCTAAATGGGAGAATTACTTGATGAACCTTTGGTAATATCCAGCCAAACCTAGAAAATTTTGAACATAAAACATATTTTTTGGCTACTCCCAAGACACAACCACCTGCACTTTATTTTTTCCCAATGACACACCTTCTTCAGAGATGATGTGACCCAAGAAATGTACCCCGTCAATCCAGAAATGACACTTGGATATCTTGGCGTATAGACTATGGTCTCTTAGTGTACTTAGAATGATGTCAAGGTGTTTTTCTTGGTTTTAATGAGTCTTAGAGTACACCAAGATATAATCAACAAAGAAAACTACAAACTAATCTAGGTATGGGTGAAAGATTTGGTTCATTAAGTCCATAAACACTATCCGTGCATTGGTTAACCCGAACTACATCACCAAAAACTCATATAAACAATACCTACTCAAAAATGTAGTATATAGAACATCATAAGGTATCATCCTCAGCTGATGATATCATGATCTTAAATAAATCTTATAGAACATAGAAGCACCCTTCAACTGGTCAAAAAGATCTCCAATTCAAGGAAAAAGGTACATGTTCTTAACTGTAATATGATTCATCTTCCTATAATCGACACAAAACTACAAGGATCTATCATCCTTCTTGGAAAACAACACTAAGAGATCCCCAAGGTGATGTACTTGGATGAATGAACCCCTTTTTCTCCAGTTCCTCCAACTAAGTTTTAGTTCCTGGAGTTTTTCCAATGTCATTATATACGGAGGAATAGATACCGATTCTGATCCTAGCATCAACTATATTGTGAACTCAATCTCCCTCTCGGGTGGTTTCCCAGAGAATTCCTTAGAAAACACATCTTGAAACTGATCCACCATAGGAGGGAATAAAAGTTTCTCTAATCCAACATCATTAATCACAATACAATCCACTTTGGCTGTAAGTTTGACCAAATATTGAAAATTTGGCCATGCTCAGCCTGCTTGGATATCTCCTTCCCCGTGGTGAACATATGTGTCCCCTTAGGAGATGTAAACATCACCCTACAGTGGTAACAAACAATATAATCCTGGTACACTTCCATCCAATCCGTGCCAAAAATAGGATCAAATCCCAACATCTCTTGCACAAATAAGTCCCAAAGAAAACAATACCCACCAACCTTGAGGAAACACACCAAACATTGTCAGATATTTTCTACCTTAACCCCCAATGGTGTATTAATAGACATAAACCCGTATATACTTTCCACCTCTAGGCCCAACACACTCACAAAATTAGTATATATAAAATAATGTGATACATTTTTATCAAATAAATCACTAGAAAGAATGGAAGATACAAGAACCATACCACAAACTTTCGATGGTCCGGCTTCACCACCTCCTAGTGCAGGATGAACTGCATAAAGATGACATGCCCCTCCACCCTAATCTTTAGCATAAACTCCTTGTTATGCACTATCCTACTGATAAGATCACCCTTTTCTTGGATCACCACTACCACTAACCCAACAAGAATTCCAATAGATCTCCAACTGCCTACCTGATATGGGGAAAATGACCCCCTACCCGCACTCTAAATTAGACTTGGTCCTCCATTATCACCCTATTGGCATGGGTTCCTACAAAACCATTGCACATGACCCAAACTACATCATGCTCAACACTGAACTAGTGGTCATTGAAACTGACCCCTCATGTGTCTCATAATACCACACTGATAAAATAAAACACGGTCACTACCTTGAGAGGCCGGTTCTCTTTTATGAAAACTCTTTACAATACTACCCTAGTGGAAACTCTCAAAGTGACGCTTCCTACCATCAGAAGTTGCACCACTAGACCACCCAAATGGAACTGCATGTCCACCACCCAAAGCCTCCTTGAGGTTCCCTTCTAAAATATGGGTTAGGTATATAATTTTAGTAAACCTATTTAAGTGAAATATATTCACTTGGGATATGATCTCATGTCTAAGTCCATCCTAGAATGCCTCATCATAGCCTACTCATCCCCTTCCAACATTGGAATGAAGTGATGTAGGTCAGTGAAGCAGCCAACATAATCCATCACTATCATAGCTCCCTGAGTCAAACTCGTAAACTCCACCACCTTCCACTACCCCAAGGTCTATGGATAGAAATGTTCTAGAAAATCTTCCTAGAAACCCTTCCATAACATACCCTCTACCTATTTAGTGTGAACAAAGATATCCCACTAGCATTTTTCCTGACCTCACAACATGTAAGCCAACAACTTGACTCTCTTATCAAGAGGAGTCTCTAAGTGATCCACGATCATCTAGATGGACTCTATCTAGAACTCAACTGCCTCAAGTCCACCCTCTCCAGCAAAATTCAATGGGTGTTGTAGCTAAAACTCCTTATCCAGTTCAAATATTCTCAGAACAACCCACCACGAGTCCCATTCTATCATTTTCATAAAAAGATAAAAGTTTTCATTTAACTTCTACTCTCACCTATTACCATAGACCACTGAGTTTTCTTTCTCCACTTCTGGAGGAACATTCTCAAAAACATATTCTTGTCGCTTAATTGGCACATGATGTCATGGTGGAATATTCCTACAATTCCAAACACACACCTCAGAACACATAACACAAAACATCCAAAGTTTTCACAAAATAAGGCTCTCCACTAGCCATAAAAAACCCTCTCCACGTACACTAGCCTAAAGGATATCATTAAATCTCTATCACTTCCCTAAGCCACTAACTATGGGTCATGGTCACCCTAGGAAAATCAGCTCACCCAACCATAATACTTTTTCATAAAATAACCTTCTTTTAACCATTATCACTTTCACAAAGAAAGTATTTATCTTTTAGAAACCCTTCCATATTTATAACTTAATACCACCAAAGTTTTAACTCATTTATCACATTTCATTAAGAATTATTATTTAACAGTTCATTCACATTCTTTCCATTTACTAATTTGCATAATATTTACTAGATACCACTTTTAAACTTTTAAGGAAATTAAAATACAGTCTATCCTTGATGCCCCACACACCCTCCCCATGCATTCCTACCATGATGCTTGTCATATATATCCCTAGGTTCCTAAAATTATGCATGAATTCACAACCTCATACCATTTTGGTCATAAGAAAAATATCATAAAATAGTCAAATCACACAACAAGTGTGTCACCCAATGGTGAAATACCATTCAATTATAACAACACACTTCAAGAACAATAATCAAACCCTAAGCACTTGGGTTTTCCTATATACATGAGTTGGATACTCCTAATCATGAGCTCATTTTCAAGAACTGACGCATCCTAATATTATTTCTACCATCCCCAAATAATAAGACCATAGAAAAGAACTGCTATGATACCACTTTGTAACTTCCCCAACCTGAAGTACACTAAACTGGTGCCCCGGGTTGGGTCTTGACATGACCTCAGGCGTGCCTCCCCACATTCTAGTGGTTGCCGAATAGTAACGAGGTTCTAATAAATCATGTGGGGAGACTATACCCTCTTTTTTAGAGTAACAAATAGTAGATAATATAAGAAATAATGAAAACAGAGTAAACAATAACAAAAAACATGCATTTCAAAACACTTACCAAAACATGGTACAACCCACAACCAATAGTACAATTCCTTGTAATGACATACAGTGCCAAGTGTAAGGAAAACCCTAAAATAAAATAAAAACTAAAGAATACCCAAAATGGGTCATGATGCTAAGTCTGGTCTCCTTATCCATGCACATCCCATTCCCAAGTCAACCCTCTAGCATAGGGCCTATGCCCTTGTTCTGACCTACAACCATGAAGTTTACCTGAGTACCCAATGGAGTCTCAATAAGGGTGTGCGTAAAAATAAGTAGGACACCACCCATGTTTTCTATAAAATATCCACTCTAAATAGATAGTGTGTGCAGATTCTAAAATAGTAACAAGATAAATATAAGATAATTCAGGCACCATTCGTTAACAATATTTACTTAAATCATTCACATCGTTTAATCCATGGGTTGGGAAATTCATTTATCACACAACAATCTACACTGTTCAACCACAATGCATAAGGGGATAAGTCAAATTCCCTATCTCACTAGGGATAACCAATTCACAAAAAATTACATCAAACTTACCTTGGATCCTTAGTTCAGTTAGTCTCAACCAATGCATCCATTAGGGGCATAGAGCCTTAGTCTGATTCCCTAACCCATGAATTATAGTGGTGGGGTTTAGAGCCTTAGTTCAAGCTGAATTGTGGGCATATAACCTCAGGTCAACACCCGCAAAACCACTTATCTATTTCCACGTGCTTCTTTATCCATTTACCACATATACTAAATCACAGACCATACATAATCAAAACACATAACATTCATGTTTCATGTTTAATTCCACATATGTATCCCCATAAATCCTTAACCCATTAGAAAATTTACCATTTACATTGTATATCCCATCTAACCCATTTACCATTCCATGCTTTAACCCATTTACACGTTTCAATTAAAACTCAAAATTCTTTTGAAATGACCACTTTATTCCATTTAACCCATTTTACAATATACCAAACAATCCTTTATGCCATTTCCAATGACTATAAAAACTAATATTAGTGAATTTTTATAATTCAACTAACATTTTAACATATTTATCATGGGATATATTCAAACCCAACTCAACTCTATTCTTAATATTATAATTTCTAAGTTCGAGAATGTTGGAACACCCCATGGGTGGCCCTAAACCGGTCTAATCCACCTTAATGAATCCCATGGGGATTATGAGGGGTTTAATTCATCATTTTTTCAACCAATTTACCAAGTCTAAATAATGGAATCAATTACACAACATGAGAGAAGAAATAACACAACCACATATGCATAAATCATCCTCAAGACTATGGTATATAACTTTTTGACCACCTACCTTGATTCTGAAGATGAACGCTTGCTTAACCTTAGCCTTTTAGTCAGGTCTGAACACCACTCAAATCCCTAACCTAAGATACACTTAGAAAAGAGGTTTTTAGGGATTTAGAAGGATAAGAAAAAATATACAATCCATAATCCAGAAAAGAGAAGGAAGAAGAGCGTTAAACTTACCTGGAGGTTCGATATGCACCCAACAACACTCCAAATAGCCTATAATCAAAAGAGATTGATCCTTGGGGAGGTTGGGGCATTTTGGTTTGTCAATAGGGTTAGAGGAGGAAGAATGAGGAAAAAATCAGCTGATAACTCATAAATCCCAATAGGTGAAAAGGTAAATTACTACTTTTTAATGAGACGCATGTTTCAGATGCATAGTTTTCTAAACCATGCGTTAACCTTGTGCTAGAAACTTTCCAAGAGGGGTCAAAGTCGCACGGTTACATGAGTAACCCTCACAGTTTGAAAAACCATGTGCCAAATGTGAAAAATGGATCTATCTCAGCTTGCATGGTTTTTCCTCATACCTTGCATGGTTTACTTAATCGTGCACCCCTCGTCCTGGCTAGCACAATTTGGGCACACAATTAACATTAACCACATTACAACCATGAAACATGCATATGATTCCCTGATTCCCCCTTCTCTCATGTCCCAAACCCCTATAACACCCCCAAGCCTCCTCATACACCTAGGAAACAATTCATTAACCAAATTTAAGGTGCTATAACCATAATTTAAATAAGAAAGTACCTACACAAAGTCCAAGATATCACAATAATATTTATATGGTTGAAATAATATCAAAAAATAAAATAAAATTAATTTTTTAAAAAAACTTTAAACCTTATATATTAGGTTAATCTTTCAATAAACCCGGTTTAACATTAATCATGGTAACAAATTTTTACTATTTTTAATATTCATTAGGAACAAAAATTAAGTTGAGATTATTACATAATATTAATTGTGATGATTACAAATATGGAATAAATTTTAAAATATTAAATTTCTATAAGTGGTACAAATTCATTTTAAAATAATTTTTCAAAACAAAACAAAACTATTTTAAGAAGAATTAATTTTTTATCATAAAATTGAGTTTAACTTCATTCCTTGCCATGTAAAAATTATTAAATGAATGGTAAAATATTTTATTAAATATTTAATATATAAATTTAATTAATATCATCCATAAATACTAATAATTTAATTTATTAAAATAATAAAACATTATACGCAGGAAAATGGTTTTTTTAGAAAACAAACCTCAATTTTACTTTCAAGTGATTTTATTTAATTTTCAAACAAATTAAATACCAATGAATTAATTTTATACCTATATAAAAAATATTTTTTAAAGTTTAGTTATTCATATTTATACTCTCTTATCCAATGGATATAATATAACTATCTAATTAAATAATAATAATTAAATAGTATATCATCGTCTGTTTAAACTCGGTGTTGAGTGTAAAGAAAGATATCAAAAAAATTAAATTTGTTTAAATATAAAGATATCATAAAATCTCAGGGTATTACATGCTCCCCCATTATAATAATTTCTTCCTTAAAATACCATCACTCTGATATAAAAAATAGAAGATAATTATACCTCATCATATCTTCTGGTTCCCATGTTGCTTCCTCAAATTTATGGTTTCACCATAAAACGTTGACCAGGTTAATGATCTTGTTTCGTAGAAATTTCTCTCTTATATCCAAAATCACAATGGGATATTCTTAATATGATAGATCATTCTCTAGTGTTATGACCTATGAGTTTAGTACAAGTGAAGGATTAGGTATGTACTTCCACATGAGAGATAAATGGAACACATCATGAACTTAAGAGAGATTTGGTGGAAGCACCAAACGATAAGCAATTGTCCTGATATGATAAATAATTTCAAAGGGACAGATATATCTAGGGATCAATTAACCCCTATTTCCAAATCTTATAACCATTTTCCAAGGACATATTCATAGGAATACCTTATCACCATATTTGAACTCTATATCTTATAGATGATTATTAGTATAACTTTTCTATCAAATCTAAGATTCCCTAACGTGATGTTGAATATTTATAACCTTATCTTCCATTTCCTTAGATAGCTCATATCTTAATATATTTCATTATTCAACTTCATCACAGTACATTAGAGTTCCATAATTCATTCCATATAGGGATTCATAAGGATCCATCTAAATTCTTAAGTAAAATCTATTATTGTGAAAAAATTATACCAAATGAAGGTGTTGATACCAACCACATTTTAAATTCATAGAAAAATATCTCCGCATATCCTCTAGGGTTTTCATGCTCCTCTTATAATGACCATTTTTATGTGAAGATATACAATGATAAAGTTGAACTCCATATTCAAATCATTTTGAAGACTTCTCCAGAAATTTGAGGTAAACCTCAGATCTCAATCAGATATAATATAATGCAGTACTCCATAAAAACTTACCACTTATTTAATGTATATCCTATAAAATTGATCAAGTACAAAATATTCTTTGATGGTAATGAAATGCACTGATTTCATAAGGTAATTAGTCATAACCCAAACATTATTATACCCTTTAGATGTTTTGGGGAGTCTAATGAAAAAATACAGAGTTATTTTTTCCTGCTTCCATTTTGATATGGGTAATAGTTTTAACATCCCCTTAGAATTATATCTCTCAACCTTAACTTGATGACATACCAAGAATCAAGATACATACTCAACAATATCTATTTTTATGTTATCCCACTGAAAATAATCTTTTATATCTCAAAACAACTTCATACATATGGGATGAATAGAGAATGATGAACTATGAGCTTCATCCAACAAGTCCTTCAATTTTATATTTATGGGACACATACTCAATTGTTGAAACTTATTATTCCATCAAAATCATGGGTAATCTCAAGAACATTTCTCACCTTATTCTATAGTTCCACATCCTCTTCTTTCGCCTCTTTAATCCTGACATGGATGGATGGTTAAATATTTATCTTAGAAATATATGACATATCCCCTTTTCTCATGATTTCAAGGTATATCTTATGAAAATCCATAATAATTAGATCTATTTCAATCCTCATCATAGGAAAACTAGCATGGTCTTTCTGACTCATAGAATCAGCCACCTTATTCACCTTCCCAGGGTGGTAGTGTATTGAGAAGTCATAATCTTTAATCAACTCCAACCATATCCTTTGGCACATATTCAAATCTTTCTAATTGAATATATACTTTAAGATTTTATGATTAGTATATATATCACACTGTTCACCATAAAGATAATGTCTCCATATTTTCAATGTAAAAATTACTCTTGCCAACTTCAAATCATGGGTTGGGTAACTATTCTCGTGAATTTTTAACTATCATGAGGCATAACCTATTACTATATCATTCTTCATGAGGAAACATCATAGAACCTTCTTCGATGCATCACTAAAGTTCACAATCCTTCTACACAACAGAGTAGTGTAAGCATAGGTTCACTGAAAAAACTTCTTTTCAGCCAACTTTGAGTCATAAAGAATCTCTCAAAATGTGTAACAACCCAGGTACTTATAGAATAATTAGTTTTAATTTTGGAAATAAATAGTTAAATTCATTATAAATGTATAGTGGAATAAGTGGTATTTATAGAAATTAAGGAATCTATATTAATGGAAAAGTAACCCTAACTATGAAAGTATAAATAAAATTTAGGTATATCAAAAGTGAAAATATGATTTGTTTATATCATAGATTAAGTAAATAAATGATTTAAAATGATAAATTAAGTGTTGGTATTTTTGTGAAATGTAAATGTTTATTTACAATTTTATAATTAATAAAATGATTTAAAGGAAAATTTATTTTCATAAAATATATTCATAAATTAATATTTTGTGGTCTCAAAATTATAAGACAATTTTGTGATAACTTAATTAATTTTTCAATGTGTCATAAAAATCAGTTAAAATATTAAAATCAGTATTTTTAGAATAAATGATGATTTTATTTAAAAATTAAATTTATCATATTTTGAAAATTATTTTAAAAAAATAAAATCCATTTTTTAAATAAAAAAATAAAAAAAATAGGTTAATTTTTTGTTATTTTTCTGAAATTATTGATTTTTTATGAATAGTGAAATATGCTAATTTACAGTATAAGTAAATAATTGAATTTTTGAGTCCTAAATGATGTATAGATGATGTAAGCACAAATTATTTTGAACTCACATGATCTAGTTACTGTAATTAGTCATAATAATTAATAATATTAGAAGTCTTTATCCAAAATAATAAACAAATGAATAAAATAATAAAAAACACTCTTCTCTTCTCCCTATAAATACCACCTCTCACCACATATTCTAATCACACATAAAAAGCCTTGAATATTGTATGATTTCTACCCAATTACATTTAAAATTATCTTAAAAACATCCAAGACCTTATTTTCTCACCAAGATACCAAAACCAAGTTCCTTAAGAAGGTTCTCAAGGAGTATATATACAAGAGGTAAATTCCTATTTCTTTCTCTTTTAAATTCTTGTTTTCTTTATTTCTTTCTACCTTATCCTCACCCCCCATATAAAAAATGGAATGATAACTCCAGTATCATATATATACTATAATTTTATTGTTTTAATGTAATTTTCATCATCAAACCTCTTCTCTTCTCCTCTTATTCTAAAAAATGAAAACATCTTCGGTGATGTGTCGATTCACTACCTTTGTGGATGATGATTTTTCATTTTATTTTACCTCCTTCAAGGATAGTAATAAAACCATTATTATGGTTGAATAATATTTTAATATACATATTATCCCTTGTATAATATTCTGGAACCAATTTATATATATAATATTATATAAAATGAATCTAGTTTATGATGGTCGGAAAAACCACAAAAAACAAGCCAAACATTTATCATTAATGTTTTATCTAATGAATCTTCCGTATATCAGAAAAAAATTATTTAAGGGATAATTTAAAATTATATAATCGTATTAATAAAACTTCTTTCCACTTGTAGAGTTTTTCTTTTATTTGAAAAGAACTCTCATTATTATACTCAAGGGAACTGACCACAAATCCATGAAACAAACACTCTTGGAACGATAATTCTGATATTTATAACTCATCAAAATGAAAAAAAATAAACTTAATAAAATGGTAATAATTAATATAGATATATATATAAGGTTATGAATTAATAAATTAATTAATATAATTTTATTATTTGAGACATTAATTATAGTTGGAGAATGCTTTTGAACATAAGGTAAGGGATTTTCTTTTAAAAAATCATTTTTTGGTTACAAACACTTTTATTAAAGATATGTTTTTTACTTATACTACATAAGATAATTTTTCTAATTTGATGATTTATAATTGATTTTATGTTTCCTTTACAATTTTACATGTTTATTTTCAAATAATTTTTTTATTTATAAATGTGCAGCTTCTTAAGAATAAAAAGTGATTTCAAAATTGAAAATTTATTTTCCTCAAGAATGTTTATTTTATGAAATATTTATGTGTTAAGATAATGTTATTGTTATTAGAAATTTTTATAATGATGGGTGGTTCCATGATAAATTGAGGTTGGGTGAGCTCATTATATCTCTCCAATGCATTGGGTAAAGATACAGAGTTGACCGGTTAGGTTTCTCCTAAGATATTATGGGAATGTACTGCGATGGTTATTCCAAGTGTAACCAAAATGGTTACTCCCTATGTAGCTATGAGATCGAATTTATATGTAAGAGTGATATGAAAATGATGCCTCAACTTACCTTTTATGAGTTATGTATTAAATCTATGGTTTTACTGGAAACATATGATTTCATAAGGTAAACTAAAGAGTTTATGTTTTATATAACTTTGTGAAAATGTTTTAATTCATGGAATAATGACTTATTTCTTCCTTTTTTATGTACCTTATTTCACTTTTTGTGATAATATAAAGTTTTTTAAAAAATAATATGGTTTATGGATGTTTAAAGGAAAAGAATAATTCAAGTTTAATGTCGTGAATTTTTTTTATGGAAATAAATCATGTTTTATTTTAAAATTTTCATATTGTGAAAAAATCAATATTGAGTAGAAGTATCTAATTTATAATATATTAGTTTCTATGTATGATTTTATGAACTAATTATCTAAAAATATAAAACTAATAGATCTTTATGAACTTATGAAGATGAATTCTAGTTTAATTTACTAGATTATGTAATATTTAAGGTCGAATCCTTACAGTTGGTATCATTGAAAGGTTTGGAAAACTTTAGGGGTTAAGATAATGTTAATAGAATAATAATAAATAATTTTTTACTTTATGGTTAAGTTTAAAGGACATATTATTTAAATATTACCACATTTATTCATCTAAGATATGTCTGTTTAGAATATTTTTTTATAGAATAAACAGGGAAGCTAAAGTCAGAAGGCACTGGGAGGATAATATCCTTCTGAATATGAAACTTCGAATGGTGGGAATTAGAACAGAGTAGTTTGTGACATTAATGGATCATTTTATTTAGGATATATATGGTGATGACATCTATGCATGAGATCATCTAGATCATCCTTAGATAAATATGTCAGTGGTGGAATATTTTATGAGGCAACACCCTCTAGATTTTAGTAGATCTTTTGATCCAATGGTACCTGAATTATAGATCGAATATATAGAAAATATGTTCGATGTCATGGGGTGATCAGACATTTAAAATTTTGTTCTTTATATTTATCATGTTTAAGGTGAATCCAACAAATGGTGGTCAATAGTCAAGAATGTTAGGGATAGTGAGGAGATTGATTCTTTGAAATGGGATGAATTCAAAAATATTTTCTTTGAGAAATATTTTCCTAAGGCAACTCTACTTAGGATAGAAAAAATTTCTTACAATTGAAATAAGAGTATCATTCAGTGGTTGCATAGGAAGCATAATTCACTAAATTGGCTAGGTACGATTAAAATTTTATCTGAGATATTGATAGTAAAATCAATCATTTTCACTCAGGATTAAAGCCAAAATATTGAAGGGTTTTGGGTTCTTATGAATTCACAGGTTATGAAAAACATGTTCAATGTGTAGAGAAGGTGGAAATAGAGTTTTCTAATGGTCACGTGTTCTTTGATAATTAGTAAGAAAAGAGGTGGAGGTGTAAGGAAAAAGGAAAGAATGCATCAAATAATTTTGATGTTAATAAAATTAAGTTTTCAGTTTGTGAGAATTATGGTAAAAAAACATACTGGGGAATGTCTTTTGAAGTCAGGTAAGTGTTTCTATTGTGGTAAGTTTGAGCATATGTCTTGTAATTGGAATTAAAAATATCATGTTAGTGGTAAGAATAGTTTTGATACAAAAACTTGTTTTTTAAATATAATGATATGGATAATTATAAAAATAAGTATCCAAATAGAAACCTGAATGATGGGAAGAAACTAGACTATAAGAAGAAAGGTGTGGTGAAATACTTTGCAACTACTTCAGCTGATGTTAGTACATCTAATAAAATAGTATCAGCTCTAGGGAGATAAATATTTTTTCAAGATTGAATTGAGATTCGGATATCATCAACTAAAGGTGAAGGAGGATGAAATTATGAAAACAACATTCCGTACTAGATATGAGCATTATGAGTTTGTTGTTATGCCCTTTGTTTTGAAAAAATCCCCTACTATATTTATGGATATTATTAATATAATCTTCCATGAATATTTGGATAAGTTTTTTTTATTTTATTGATTATATTTTTTTATTCAAAAAGTTATGAGGATCATAAGAAACATATAAGGATTATTTTTCAAACCCTAAAATAAAATAAGTTATATAGGAAATTTTTTAAATTTGATTTTTTATGACAACAAATTTATTTTCTTGGGCACATTGTAAATAAAAATGATATAATAGTTTATCTCTAAAAAAATTGGTTAAATAATAGAAAATACCTAATAATGTTACTAAGATTCATAGTTTCCTTGGATTAACAGGATATTACCAATGGTTTGTTAAAAACTTTACACTATTATCTAGCCCTCTAACTAAGTTAACATGAAAAGGGGTTGAATTTATTTTGAAAAAAAAATGTGATGTTTTTTTAGAAACTAAAAATAATATTAGTGAATGATCCATTTTTGACATTGAATTCCAAAAATTGAGAATTATTCATCTATTGTGATGCTTCTTTAAAGGGACTTGGTTGTGTTATGATGCAGAATCCATAGGTAATTACTTATGATTCACGGAAACTAAAACCTCATGCGTTAAATTATTCCAAACATGATTTAGAATTAGTCGTTATGGTTTTCACTTTACAAAACTAGAGACATCATATATATGGAGAAAATTGTGAAATATATAATGATTATAAAAGTTTTAATTATATATTCACTTAGAAGGAATTGAACAGGAGGTAGAGAATATGGAAAAAATTAATAAAATATTATAATTGCACGATCAATTATCATCCTGGGAAGGAAAAAAAGTGGTGGATACCTTGATTTGAAAACATTATACTACATTAACTATGTTACATTTAGAACATGATCCCTTGGTTAATGATTTTATGAATTTTGGCATGGAATTTTTTGGTGAATGGAATTACTTTATTTTGTTTTAGGTGTCAGTGCAATCCTCTCTATCAAACAGAATTAAGAAAGCACAAAAGGAAGATTTTGAGTTAGATAAAAAGGTAGAATTGGTAAAAAAGGGTAATTCTTTATAATTTAACATTGATAAAGATTGTTTTTTGAGATTTGAGAAGACATTATGTGTGCCTTGTGATTCACAGTTGAAGAAAGAGTTATTAAGTGAAGCATATAGTTCTCTATTTTTAGTTCATTCTAGAAGCACTATGATTTACAAAGACATTCAGAAGTATTACTGTTGGGATGGAATGAAAAAATATATTTTTGACTTTACCATGATATTTTTGACTTTTCAAAAGGTAAAAGTAGAATGACAATTACTAAAGGGTATGCTTCAGCCTTTTCTAGTGCCAGAGTAGAAATGGGAAAATATATCTGTGGATTTCGTAGTGGGATTACCAAAAACTTATTGAGGTAACAATATGTTTTGGGTTATTGTTGACTGACTGACTAAATATGTATATTTCATTTCTATTAGAGATATTATGTATTTAGATCAACTTTCATAACTATACCTCAAATAGATAATCAGGTTACATGGAGTTCCTCTCTCTATTATATCTGATCGTGATCATATGTTCACTTATAACTTTTGGAAGGGCCTTCAGAATTCATTAAGAACTAAATTAAATTTAATCACTTCTTTTAATCCCCAATCCAATGTACAATTAGAGTGAAAAAACATAAATTAGAGTATATTCTTGGATATTGTTCAATGGATTACTAGGGAATTTGGGATCAACATATTTATTTGGTTGAGTTTTATTATAATAACATTTTTCATTCTAGTATAAATATGGCACCTTTCGAAGAATTATATGAAAGGTGGTTTCAAACTCCATAATTGTTTAATTAAGTGGGTTAAATAAAGTTGATGAGACCATACTTGTTATAGGAAACGACAAATAAAGTTCATTTGATCCAGTGACACTTGAGAACGGCTCATAGCAGGTACAAAATTTAGGTGGATAGTTGGAGGAAGGATCTTTATTTAGTGGTAGATGATCTTTCATTTCTCAAAGCTTCTAGAAGGAAAATTGTGATGCATTTTGGTAAGAAGGGTAATATGAGCCCATGGTTCATTGGAACCTATGAAATCCTAGAGAAAGTTGGATCAATTGCCTATTGACTGGATTTTCCGCTGAGTTTTTTCCAGGTACACAATATTTTTCATGCTTCAATGACAAGAAACTATGTTCCGGATAAATCTCATTTTATAATACCTAAGATTGTTTAATTATAATATAACCATTCATATGAGGAAAATCCTGTTTAGATTTTGGATCATAGAGAGAAAGTATTTCATAATAAGGTAATTCACCAGGTTATGGTTTTGTGGGGAAACTACATAGATGAAGAAAGAACTTGGGAATATGAAAATTCTTTGAGGGAAAGGTACCCTTACTTGTTTAATAAGGGAATAAAATTGAGAGGACTAAATTTCCAAAATGGGGGAGAATGTAACAACCCAGTTACTAATAGAATAATTTGTTTTCATTCTGGAATTAAATAGTTAAATTCATTATAAAAGTATAATGAAATAAGTGGTATTTATAGAAATTAAGGAATATATACTAATAGAATTGTAACCTCACCTATGAAAGTATAAATAAAATTTTGGTATCTCATAAGTGAAATGTGATATATTTATATAATGGAATAAGTAAATAAATGTTTTAAAAATGATAAATTAAGTGTTGGTATTTTTGTAAAATTTAAATGTTTATTTACAATTTTATAATTAATATAATGATTTAAAGGAAGTTTTATTTTTATAAAATAGATTCATAAATTAATATTTTTTTCTCATAATTGTAATATAATTTTGTGGGATATTAATTAATTTTTCAAAAGTGTCATCAAATTGATTATAATATTAAAATCATTATTTTTGAAATAAATTATGATTTTATTTTAAAATTAAATTTCTCATATTTAGAAAACTATTTTAAAAAAATGGGGACCATTTTAAAAATCTAAACATCTAAAAAGGGTTAGGGTGAATTTTTGGGATTTTTATGAAATTGTTGAATTTTTTGTGAATATTAAAATATGGTAATTTACAGTATAAGTATATAAATGAATTTTTGAGTCATGGATGATGTATGGATAAGGTAAGAACCCATTATTTATAAATCACATAATCAATTAATTTTACTTATTCACAATAATCAATACTATTTATAGTCTTGAGCAAAAATAATGAACAAATGAATAAAATAATAAAAAACACTCCTCTCATATCCTTATAAATAACACCCCTCACCACCTCCTATTCTCACAAATCCAAAGCCTTAAAGATTTTATGAAATATAACCAATTACCTGAACAAGCCTCTTACCTATGTCTAAAACCTATTATTCTCACCAAAATACCAAAACCAAATTCCTTAAGGAGGTTCTCAAGAAGTTTATATTGTAGAGGTAAATTCCTCTTTCTTTCTCTTTTAAATTATTTCTTTATTTATTTAATTTTACCTTATCTTCAACTTACATATACAAACTGAAATTATAGATCTAATATAATATATATACTATAATTTTATTGTGTTAATGTAATATCCATCATCAAACCTCTTCTCTTCTCCTCTTATTTAAAAAAATGAAAACATCGTTTGTGGTGTGTTGATTCACTACCTTCGTGTATGGTGATTTTCCATTTTATTTTAACACCTTTAAATCTGGTCATAAAACCATTATTATGGTTAAATAATATTTTCATATACATATTATAACTTTTATCACATTCTAGAACCAATTTTTATAAATAATATTAAATAAAAAGAATCTAGTTTGTGATGGTTGGAAAAACCACCAAAAACAAACCAAACATTTATCATTAATGATTTATCTAATGAATCATCCTTATATCAGAAAAAATGATATATGGGATAATTTAAAAAATTTAAATCATATTAATAAAATTAATTTCCACTTATGTATTTTTTTCTTCCACTTGACAAGAACTGTCATAATTATACTCAAGGGAACCAACCATAAATTCATGAAATGAACGCTCGTGGAACAACTACTATAATATTTATAACTCATTGAAATGACTATAAATAAACTTAGTAAAATTTTAATAAATAAAATATATGTATAAATTTTTTTGAGTTAAGAAATTAATGAATCTAATTTGATTATCCAAGACATTAAGTTTAAGTACATAATGCTTTTGAACAAATGGTAAGGAAATTTATTTTAAAAAATCCTCTTTTCATGTTACAACTATTTTTATTAAAGAAATGGATTTTTTTAACTTATACAACGTAAGAATATTTTCAAGATTTTATAATTCCTTATTGATTTTATGTTTCCTTAAAAATTTTACAAGTTTAGTTTCAAATTGTTTTTTCATTTATAAGTATGAAACTTCTTAAAAATGAAAAGTAATTTAAAAATAGAAAATTTATTTTCCTCAAGAATGTTTCTTTTATGAAAGATTTATGTGTTAGGATCGTGTTATGGTTCTTAGGAATAATTATAATTATGGGTGGTTCCATGATAAATCAAGGGTGAGTGATCCTATTATATCTATCCAATTCATTTGGTAAAGATATGGAGTTAACTTGTCCGGTTTCTCCTAAGAGAATATAGGAATATACTTTGATGGTTATTACTAGTGTAACCATAATGGTTACAACATATATAATAGTGATAACTAACTTATATGTAATTGTGGTATGAAAATGATGCCTCAATTTAACTTTTATTATTTATAAATTCATTCTATGGTTTTATAGGAAACATATGATTTCATAAGGTAATATAAAGAGATTATGTTTTATATAAATTTGTGAAAATATTTTCATTCATGGACTAATGATTTATTTATTCATTTTTATGTCCCTTACTGTTCTTTTTGTTCTCATACCAGGTTTTAAAATGTTTTTCACAAAGTTTATGGATGGTTAAAGGAAAGGAAGAATTTAATTTTAACGTTATGAATTTTTTTATATAAATAAGTCATGTTTTATTCTAAAAGTTTCATATTGTGAAAAAATGGATATTGAGTAGAAGTGTATACTTTGTAATATATGAGTTTATATGCATGATTTTAGGATCTAATTCTCTAAAAATATTAAACTAAAAGATATTTGGGAATGTATGAAAATAAATTCTAATTGAAATAAATAAATTATGTATTGTTTAAGGTTGTTTTCTTACACAAAGTGCCATTAGTATCCTATCAAACCAATAAAACCACAGATCTTGGTTACAATGGTTAGTCTGGTAAATTTTTCAATAACTTTTTTCCTTGGAGGATCCACCAATATACACTCACTTGAGATTATATGGCCAATAATGTGACTTTATATAGTTTAAATTCATACTTGGTAAATTTGGAATACAACTTATCCTTCCTCAAGGTATTCAACAAAATCCCCAAATGTTCTTCACGCTATTTCTTAATATTTGAATATATAATAATATATTTGATAAAGACTACTAGAAAATGATTAAGGTAATATCTAAAGAATCTATTCATTAAATACATAAAGATATTATGAGAAATGGTAAGTCTAAATGGAATTACTATAAATTAATAATGATCATACCTCATACAAAAGTTTTTTTTGGTATATAATTCTTCTTGAACATTATATAATGGTATCTAGATCAAAGATAAATCATGAAAAAAATATTATTCTCCTTGTAATTTTTTAAAAATATTATTGATAAGGGTTATAAGATAATTTTTCTTAATAGTGATCTTATTGAGTTCATGATAATCAATGAAAAGACGCATTGAACAATATTTTTTATTAATAAAAAATAATAGGTTCACTCCATGTTGAAGCACTACATTCAATGAATCCTTCATCAAGATTCACTTGGAGTTTCTTGTTAAATTCTTGTAACACAATTAGGGATATTCTATATATATTCTTTGATATAGGTGTGGTGTGAATTATGATCTCTATTGAAAACTCAACATTATGTTTTAAGGGAATAGAAGGAAAATATTTAGAAAATAAATCATCATAATCATGATCAATACTCATATCTTCAATGTTGAGTTTCTCCCAAACCATTTGAGATAAATACCCCTCATGAGTTGGCATTAAGATCTGTATAATGGAAGTCACTTCCATTGGAATTTCATATTCATCCTCACACTTAAAGGAAATCAATGGTTGATTCATAATATCAACCAAGAAATCCCTTATTCAGAAATTAATATGGGATCTATATATAGAGAGAGATATAGAGAGAGAGAGAGAGACAATACATTCCAAAAAACACATCAAATTCAACTATAGGTAAAATAAAAAAAATATAGAGGATACACATTCCTACACAATTCTATCAGAGAGGAGCTATAGACGTGACATGAAATCATCATACCATTAGGAATTTTTACTTCTAACTCAAAATCTAGTTATTGAAGTGGTAATGTGATATCCTTAGAAAATTCCTTTGAAATAAAAGAGTTGGTAGATCTTAAATAAAATGAAACATTAGCTATTATAGAGAGGATGGTAAGTGTATATTTCTCATGGTCTAAGTATTATACATTTGAATCATAGGTACCAATAGATTTATCATCCTGCTGCTTCAACTCTATAAATTACCTCTCCATTTTATGAAGAGTTTAGGGAAAGTACTTATTGAGTAATTCCATCTTAAACTCCTCCTATTCCATGGATTTTATTTCTTCTTCTTGTCTTGTATTCTTAACAAGATTCAACGATTGATCAACTTCATCGTCCAAGTGATAGAATGATAAGATAAATTTCTCATGGTATAATCACTAAATAATATAAAATATATTTTAAATCACATTGATAAATTTCTTCAAAACTAATGGACAAAAATACCCACAGAAAGAGGGTGGACATTGTCAAATAAAATATTCAATGGAATATTTCTCCTTCTTTGGTGTATTTAGATGTGCAACACGATCCATGTTATTGCTCATATAATGAGATAATTGAGTGATAATTGTCACAATATATTTTAACCTAGATCCTAATCTATTGGGTTTCTCATGAGGATGTTCATTTCATTGGCCATCACATTCATTATTCACATGATTCATTTTGGTTCCATCTATCGACTAAAACCAAAAACATAGTGTAAGCATCAAGATATAAAAATCAGAGTGAAAAATCATATATTCATGAAAATAATTATTGAGATGACCTAAATTATTACACCTTCTTATCAATATATGACACCTTAGGTTTAACATAGGTTATTCATGGTCATCATTTATTCATCAGCATCATATTTATTTTTATTGTATAAAAAAGAAACCATAGGCTGAGGTATAATAAAAAAAGGGGGATCTATGGGGGTCTAAAATAATGAAGTCTAATGGAATCCCCATAAACAATATCCATCCATTACAAGGTAAAATAACCCAAAATAGAGAATAAAGTAATTTACATAGAAGTTTATATCTAAGTGCATAGTTTTAAGCCCACTCATCATGTATTGGTGATGATCAAGTTAATACCCAATCTTCCCCTTTCAGAGTAGTTACCCCTAGGTGAATTTGTGCCACACCAGTATCAACTTACCAATATCTAGAAATGTATGTATTTTCTAGGAAAACCACAAAATACCTACTCTAAAAAAGCTTTAGGACATTATATTATACTTAGACTTATCCCTAGAGTTTTCAAAAAAAACTCTAATCTTAATCTCCAAAACTAACTAAACCCTACTCTGATACCAACTAAGGTGACCTAAGCACAATATATATAAATATTGGATCATTTTAGATAAATATATAATATATAACACAATTATACACTCTATATAAGCATTAAGGTTTATTATATTTGGAAAATAGATACATTAACATCTTATTTCTTAAATTATATTCAACATATCACTCAAATTTCTCTATATTAATACCCTTCTAGACAGTATCATACTAAGAACCTTCCATCAAAGCCTATGGAAGGAAAACATAAGAAATAGTGAGCTCATATTTCAGTAAGGTAAAACATATGAGATATAAATCAATGATCATGCGTGAGCATAAGGGTATGAGAACATAATCATAACATAATAAAGTAATACCCAGTCAATTAAATATATTTAATCATGAGTCAGGGAATAAGACTTTTTTATAAAAAATTCAAAGTCATAATAGTTTGGAATCATAAATAATTAATCATGAGTCATGAGAAAATATCATAAATACAGCAATATTGTCAAAACATACTCTTATAACATTTTTAATATGTATAAATAGTAATTGGTTCAATCATTAAGTTAATGACATGAAATCAGGTCCTCATATAAACTTATAGAATCGAAACCAAGTCCACACATTAACCTATAAAATTGAAACCAGGTCCACACATCAACTTATGGAAATTAGACTAGGTACAAACATAATATTGTGAACAAGAAATCAGGTTCACATATAACGTAGTTATCTCATGAGTTATTCATCTTTACCCAATGCATTAAAGGGATATATAATTCCAGTCTCACTCATCATATAACATTAAATAGTAAATATTAAATTAGATCATAAAAACTTTCATTTGTTCATCATATCATAACCCATGTAAAGAAAATGTTCTTCATTCCATCATTTCATCATATCATAACTCATGGAAAAGAAACAAGTTTCATACAGATTTCATTATAACATAGTTAACCCATAGAAAAGAAATGGGGTTCATAGAATAATCCTTGAATCATCATCATCATCATCATCAGTCATCCATAAAAATAAATAGGATAGTATCATAAGATTATATCCCTAGTTAATAATATAAATCCTTAAAGTATGATGACATAGATGAAAAATACGTTTAAAAATAATTTAAACCATTCTTTGAAAATATGAGGAAAATATCATTTTCTTTTGAAAAAATTTTAACTAAAAATTACTAGAATATTGAGAAAATAATTTTATTTGAAAATAATAATAGAAATTTATAAATTAATCATCAAATAAAATAATTATCATGATGGTAGGAAAATTTTCTCATTTCATATACGTTAAAAGAAAACATTCCTTTTACAATTTTTTCAAAAGATAAAAACAACTTGTTCAAAAAATATCTTAAAAATATTATTTTTAAACCATTATAAATAAAATAAAAGGTAATTTAAATGAAAATTTTAACACATTTAAAGTATATGTAAATCTTTAATAAAATAATATTTAAGAGCATGGACATGGAAAATAATTCAACGACCAAGGAGGAAATAAGGTTGACGTTTCTTTAAAAACATTTTCTTGGTCATTTTAAGTACTAAAAAGAGGAAAATGGTTCTATTAATTTAAAATTACATGATTAAACATAGAAAAATAAAATTAATGGGATGTATAAAATAAGGATCATATAATTTCCCTCAATATAAGCTCAAGCATAAACTATCCTGATTTAAATGATATTGAAACATAAATCCCTTACCTCAAGTCCCATCATGATTCATACACATTAAAATATAATTTATAATAAATATAGATTTATTATAAATATATTATAAAACCATATTCATATATAAATTACTATTTATCAATACTTTATAAATTCTAATTATTATTTTATTAACAATTTATTCATTAAAATGAACATTTAGGGGGAAAGTGGTCATTTTTCCACACATGTTTCAGTTCGATGGTTCCCATACTTTCACATTGATTATGGTTTAATAATATATAGAGTATTAGTTAATAAATAAGTACCATATTTATTAATTATATAAACTTTTATATTCTTTGATATAAAACAGTGATGAAAAACAAATTACATCACTTAATGGAGACGATAGTCCGTGCATACACACGAGCGATGTTTCTACTTTTTGATGGATAGAACAAAAGAAAGGTAAATAGTAATTCACCATTAAAATATCATTATTACATCATAAATATAATATATATTCTTAAAGTATATCCTTATTAGCATCTATTAAAAGTGGAAGTGGAAAATGAATCGCATCACTTCATGGATGTGGTAGTCCACACACATGCATGAGTGACGTTATCATTTTCAAACAAATGGAAAAGTAAGAAAGTATAAAATATATTATAATTAAAGAAAAATAATTATTTCATTAATATAAAATATTATCATTAAATCCATTATAATAACTAATCATGAATGTCGGTGGTGAAAAACAGAATACATCGCTTTGTGAGGTGGTAGTTCACGTGTATGCACAAATGATACTTTCTTTTCCCATTTGAGGAAAAAGGATATGAATAAAAATTATAAAATTGATATAATAACATATTAGTATATTTATGATGTTATATTAATCATTTTATTATGGATATAGAATGTTTAGATAATTTTTAAGAAGAAATAAAATTGAAAGTACTTGGTTAAGAGTTATATATATTCATTGAGAAAACACCTTTAGCTTAAGCCTTAAGCCTTAAAAGGATGGTATTCTAACCAAACCAGGACCTATAGGATGTGAGTGGGTATGTCATAAATGGATTAGGGTAGGTATTGGATGAGATATAAGGCCCATGAATTGTCAGTAAGAGAGGATCATAGGTATCCTTTTATAAGGGATGGAAGGATTCACTTTGATTTTTTCAAAATATTAAAATATATTATTGTATTACTCAAGTAAATTCACTCCAAAATAGTAAATATTCAAATATAAGAAGGATATAGTCAAAATAAAAACAAAAAATCAAATTAAATAACGTTTTTAAAATATTTTAAACCTTATCTCTTACGCTAACCCCTAGTAAACTCATTTTAACCTTAACTATGGTAATTTTTTTACAGTTTTTACTATTCATTATAAAAATATTAATAAAAGATTAAAAATATTAAAAATATTAATTATGATGATAAAATATTAATTATGATGATAAAATATAAATTATGATGATTAAAAATATGTATTCTATTTTGAAATATTAAATTTATATAATTGGTAAAAAATGATTTTAAAATAAGTGTTCTAAACACAACAAAACTATTTTTATAAAAATGCATTTTTAAGCATAAAATTGTGTTTAACTTTATTATTTTACTTGTATAAACTATTAGAAGAATGTTAAAATATTTGATCAAATATATAATCTATAAATTTTATTAATAATGATTAATTTAATTTATTGAAATAAAAACACATTACATGCATGAAAATGGTTTTTTTGAAAAACATATATTTTTTTACTTCCAAATTATTTTATTTTATTTTCTAACCAATCAAATATTAATGAATTCATAATGTAACTATGTAAATAATAAATTTTTACAATTTAGTTAATCATATTTATACCTAAAAATCCAACAACTATAAGATAACTATTAGATAAAATAATAATAATAATTTAATAGTATATCATGGTTTGTTTAAACTTGGTGTTGTATGTAAAGTAAGCTATGAAAAAATTGGATTTATTTTAATATAAATATATCATAAAATATCAGGGTGTTGCAACTTATTCTAGTTTATGATTTCTTTATATGGATTTCACAAATTAAATTATATGATTCTTTAATATGTGCCTTCTAGTATAAGAATTCGTATATGCTCCTTAGTATATGAAAAGTCTAGTTCCAACTCTATTCTCTCAAATATGAGCACATATGTTGGATCTAGAATGTATTTCATAAGTAATGGCACATGGAAGATATAGAGACCTAGAATTTTAAAACATAAATATTATATATTTTTAGATGAATAATCAATACATTACACAAACACACACCTTTGGACTGTAATAGTTTAGTCTCTTTGGAGACTAGGTACATAATATTTTAACTTGGTGAAAGATCCTAAACATCTCCCATAAGGATCTTCGCCTTTAATAATCTTCACAAACATACCCTACTTAAAACCTTTCTTTATAACCTAGGTAAATGAAACATAATATAAGTTTGATCTCAGATACTCAGTAAGGTTAAGAAAGTGAGTTATCAATGATCACATAAGTATGACATGAGAATAAGGGTATGAAAACATAATCTTAACATTTGAAAAACATACCCTACAAAACAGAGATCATAATCTTGAGGAATTTCATAAAAATTAGAAATTCATAATACATGAATCATAAATAAATAAATCAATGGGAGATATGAGAGTACAAAATTGGCATAAGACATAGATTTATGGCATACACATCATCTTGTAACATTATGAACATGTATAAATATAAACAGGTTCACTCATTAAGTTAAGGATATGAAATCAATTTCTCACATTAACTTATGTACATACAACTAGGTCCACAAATATAATTATGGACATGAAATCTAGGTCTGTTCATAACATTTTGAACATGTAGTCATTTTCATGCTTAACATTGTGAACATGTAATTAGGTTCACACATAACATTATGGACATGGAATATCGGTCCATATAAAACATTGTGAACATGTAATCAGGTTCATGCATAAAATTTTTAACATATAATCAAGTTCAAACATAACATTATAATATTCAAGGTTCACTCCCAAGACCATCATAGCATAAAATGTCCCTTACTAAATCAGTTTTACTCTCTATTCCATTCTTGTATATCTTATGAGATATAAATCTTTACCCAATGTATTGTAGGGAGATATAGGTCTCACCCATATTTTGTTATAATGTAACCACTGTCCTTAGTTATAACATAACCATTTTACTTGTTTATAACTTAACCACTATCATATAATGAAAATAATACATATGTGTGCCAAAATATCATAAAACATTCATCATATCATAACCCATGAAATGAAATGGGTTTCATAAACATTTCATTATATCATAACCTATAGAAAATATGAAGGTTTCATAATCATTTCATTATTTCATAATATCATAACCCATGAAAAGAAGTGTGTTTAAAAATATTTCTATCATGGTATAACCTATGAAATAGAAACAAGTTTCATAAACATCTTTTCATTATAAATATAAACCATTCATAGAAAGAATAAGAATGATATAATTGGTTCATATCCCTAATAAATCATAATTTATATCAAATGATGTCATCTTAAGTGGAGAAGGATTTTGAAATATCACTTGGAACTTTTATTAAGGAAATTAACATTTCTTGGAATATTAATTTTGGAAACATAAAATATTTTCAAAATACTTTTCTTTGAAAATAACATTAAAAACTTGTAAATGAAGCTTTAAAAAGTTATTCAAAATGTTTCTTGAAGAAAATATCCTTTCCGATTTAAATAATAAATTTAAAACTAAAAAATATTAAAATATTTTTCTTTGAAACTAACTCTGAAAACTTATAAAGGAAACTTCAAAGAAAATAATTATCATGATGATGAGAATTTTTTTCATGTTGTACATCTTAAAACAAATATTATTTTCACATTTTTGGTAAAAGACAAATGGAAATTGTTTGGAAAAAAACATGAATATTACTTTAAAAATATTTTTTTAAAAAATAAAAACATGGTAAAATGTCTTTTAAAAATAATAGGAGAATAATAAAAAAATTTATAACATTTTTAGAAATCATGGTTTTGGAAAATAATAGATTTCTGACCGAAGAGATAAATAAATTTGGGTTTTCTTAAAAAAAATTTCTCAATTATTTTAAGTACCAAAGAATAAAAATGGTAATATTAAATTAAAATATCATGAATGACCATATGAAAAAAATATTAATGAGTTTCTTGAGATAAAGATCATAATACTTTATCATCACAAACATAATCATAAATAATCCTAATAAATGATGAGATTGTAACATAAAATATTTACCACTTTGGTAATTATGAATCATAAGACCCATGAAAGAATAAAATAAAATAAAACATAAAATATAATGAGGATAAATAAATTTAGGATATTATAGTCAAAGGTACTATTTATATTCCTCATAAAGGAATATAGGTATATAACATCACATATGTCTCAAAGAGAGAAAATTGAGATAAAAATCCTTTATCAATTTGGTAAATTTTGAACCGTAAACCCCATGAAATAGGGATAATAAAATAGATATTTAAATCTCAATAATTTTCAAGATAATTATCATAATATACATTCATGGAATGTATACACACCATGTAAAAGAAATAGGTGGTGAATTTTTATATGCCTCCCATAAATAAAAGAGAGGTTATAAATTCCTTACAAAGATCATATAATTGAAGTGGGGATTAATGAATGAATTTATTATGTGTATAAAATGTAAATCCAGATAAAATAAATAATCAAATAATCAAATAATCAAATTTCATTACACACATAATATTTTTATGACATAATCAGTTAAGTATAAGTTTAACCCATAAAATTTAAATTGAGTTAAGAAATCCCTTATTGATTTAATAGTATTTTAAATAATAATCTCCAATATATAATAACATATAATGAATAATTAAATATTATTAAAATAATTTAATTGGTGATATAAAATTTCAAAGGGTCAGTATATACACCATACAAAATAAATGAGTGGTGAATTTTTATATGTCACCCAAAAATAAAAGAGAGACTAGAAATACCTTACATTAAGTCTTGAATTTCATAAAACACATTAAAAACTCATGTATAATAAATATAAGTTTATTATAAATATATTAAATATCCATATTAATATATATAACATAATATATGATTTTATTATGACATTTTATTAACTATTTATTAACAATTCCATGTTAAAGTCACGATTTCGGTAACAATTACTTTGTGTTTCCTGTATGTTTTGGCTTGTTATATTTGGACCTCTTACTCAAAACATGATTTAATAATTTAAAGGATGATAAAAATGATACAAATATTATATATATTCATTTTATATTTATTTAGATTAATACATAGAGTTTATTGATAAAAAATTAAATACACTATTCATAAGGATGGTATGTTGTACATACGCATGAACGTTGTTTCCATTTTATTATCATATTGAAAGAAAGAAAAGTAAATTATATATATATTATAATTAAATAACAATATTTATGACATATATATCACATACTTTTAATAAACCCAACCTTTTTACATTCCATGTAATGTGTGCACAAATCACATCACTTTGTGAGGCGGTAGTTCGCCATAAACATAAGTGACATTATCATATTCCCAAAAAATAGTGAGTATTAAGGTATGTGTGATATAATAATTCAATAATAATAAAATCATAATAATCATAAATAATTAATAAATACACCATTATGACTAGACTTGAGATGTGGTAACGGAAAAATGAATGACATCGGTTTGTGAGGCGGTAGTCCGTCGCACACAGGAATGATGATTTCACAACCTATTTGATGGAAGTGGAGATGTTTTTTGGTCATGCACTTTAAATAAAAACATATAAATATATACAAGATACTAATTTTATTATATCATCATGGTATAATAATAATTTAATGTGGTGGAGGAAGAAATAAAAAAACACTTGTTGATGAATGTTACCTCTTATTCAGGTATCCACCTTAGGTTTGCACAAAAATCCTTTCTAGGATGGATTCATGTCCAAACTAAATATTACAGAATTATAGGATGGAATTTGAGAAGTTATTTGGGTAGTTATTTTCTGATCTAAAAGGGGGTTTTAGGGTGTGCAGAATAGTGGAGAGAGTGGGTGGCCTTTAATAAGTGGGGGAGAGGACACACTTGGTATTTTTAAAAATAATTAAGTGCTACCATGTTTTTACTATGTCACAAAGGTCCATAGTGATCCATTATATAAATATAGAGGTTTAATGGTCGAAATATGGCTAGAAAATAGTTTTTAGACAAGTTTATATGTCATTTTTACTCTTATCATTTTAGTTTAATCCCCAAGTAAATGCATTTTTACCTTAACCGTGGTAATTAATTTTTACTGCATTCACTATTAATTTTGGTAAAAAATAAATTTAACCTTATTATATAATATAAATTACTTATTCTAAATATGAAATCAATTTTTCCAAATTCTATTTAAATAAGTAGAAAATTTAATTTAAAATTAGTCTCACAGATGTGACGAGAAAGTGGGGTTTTAAAGAGAAAATATTCAAAATATTACAAAGTTTTTATATCCAAATTCAATATGAAATTTATTCCAATAACCTAAATTGGATTAATGGATGTATAATTTAAATAATTTAACATTAAAATTAATTTAAATTGTAATTAAATTTTATAAATAAATTAAATGAAAAGGAAGATTTCAATTATAATTCAATATTTTTCTTTATTCATAAAAAAATAAAACTTTTTAGAAAAAAAATCAAAAAAATTACCCTAAGATAATTTTGAAATGAATATTTAAAAATTTAATTTTGTTTTATAAAATTAATTTTTTATAAAAATTAAAAAAAATTATTATTTTTCATAAAAATAAATAAAAACCATTTTTTTTAGAAAATATTATTTTCAAATTATATAAAGACTTTATCAAAAATTATGTATTCTTATCAATATGTTTCTTTGTATAAAACCATTATACATAATATTTAAAAATTATTTATTAATATTCATACCATAAGGTTTAATAGCTAGGTTATAATGGTCACATTTGAATAATATTAATAATATATCGTGGTTTTCTTAAGACTTGGTATCGTGTGTAACACAAGCTAACCCAGCGTTGCATGTAGCACAATCTTAACTTTGTGTTTCATATAGAACAATACAAAATTAGTGTTTTATGTAACACAAGATAAAATTTATATTTCATGTGAATAAAAATATATAAAATATTTAATTTATTTGGAAAAAAATCACAAAATCTTGGGTTGTTATATTCTACCCCACTTAAAATGAATTTCTCCATCGAAATTCATCACCTTGGTGCCAAAAAATGAGGATACTTTCACACCATTATGTCATCAGGATCTCATGTAGCTTTATAAATATATTGGTTTTTATTAAAAATATTTACTAAGTGAGTGTTCTTATTTCATAGAACTTTATTTATTCAATCCAAAATCCCTCCTGGTTGTTCCTCATAGGAAATATCATGCTCCGTTGGTACAACATACGAGTTCAGTACATGTGATGGATCAGGTATGTACTTCCTCAGGAGTGATACATGGAACACATCATGAACCTAAGATAGGTCTGGTGGAAGCTCCAAATGATAGTATATTTTCTTGATATGATCAATAATTTTAATGGGACCGATATGCTTAGAGATTTATTTTCCCTTCATTCGTCCATGGAGAAATTCGTAGAACGACATGCTTACTAACTTAAAATTATATATCACATTGATGATTATCATCACAACATTTTTATCAAATTTTTCTAGTTCTTACATGTTACTAAATGTCTCTATATTTTCATATCATATCATCAGCATGATCAGGTCCCAATAGCTTTCTTTCTGCAACTTCATTCTAGTATGCTAGAGTTATACACTTCTTCCCATAAGGGGTTTCATAAGTAGACAAATGAATTCTTGATTGAAAGATATTATTTCAAGTAAACTCAATTATAGGAAGGTGTGATCCCAACCACCTTTAAAAACCAATGAACAATATCTTAACCTATTTTATAGGGTTTGAATTGTTCTCACTGCGCTAAAAATCAACTCTATATCATGATATTTCTGAAGACATTGCCAAAAATTCAATGTAAACTCCGTGTCCTGATTAGATAAAATTTAATGTGTTGCCCCATGTGACCTTACCACTCACTTAACATGTATTATATAAATAGAATCTAGTAAAATAAATCTTCTCTGAAAATACTAAAGTGTGTCGTCTTCATAAGGTGATCGACTACAAACCATAATTATCTAAAAATAAAAGATAAAATAAACCTTAAAGGTACTAATACCTTTAATATTATATCCACAAAGTGTAAAGAAATTCCTCCTAAAATATATTTTTCACTATATACAAAACCAAAGGTTTTAATTTCCATAAATGTTTGTTAAAATATCCTTAATCTTAATAAAATTTCAAAACATAAAACCACAAAAGGGGGTGTTAATCACTCAGAACTTATGATCAACCTTAAACTCATAAACTCGTGATGGTATTCATAACTCTAAATTTAATCATACCTAGAGACATATATGATTCCAAAATATAATTCACCCTTTATTCCATAAATAAGATCATATCTTATACAAAAACATTTTAATTGGAATCTTGGGTTGATCCCTACAAAGATAGAATATCAAATGTGATTTTATTATTCCAGAATCCATATACATGGAAATAATCGCATGAAGTTTCACTAAATTATAAAAATAATATTTTAATTGGGCTGATTCATATAAAATCAAATATAAAATTTCCAAAAAAAGAGGGGAGGATAAGTATACCCTAATCATCTTGATTTACTTCATCCATGTAACGACCCAAAAATTTTATCAATAGAATTTCTCCCTTGTTATATAAATGTAATATAGTATAATCAGACAAAATCATATTATGAACACAATAAAAACTTTGTAAATGATGAATGAATGAAATAAATGGAATTTCTAGAATTTAAGGAACCAATACCAATGAAATAGTAACTTGAGCATAGGAATAGTAATATGAACCTTATGAATAGTAAGTTGACCAAATGAATAGAAAACTCACCAATTAAAGTAGAAATAAAATTTATCCATATTATAACTGAAAATATGATATAATTATATCATGGTCTAAGTAAATAAATGTTTTGAAAATTATTAATTAATTGTTGCAATTTTTATAAGTCATAAATATTTAATTACAATTTTATAATTAATGTAATAATTTAAAAAAATAATTTTCAAAAAAATTATCCATAAATTATTATTTTAATGTCTTATGATTTTAAGATAATTTTAGGAGAGCTTAATTAATTTTTCAACGTGTTACAAAATCAGTTATAATTTTAAAATATATATTTTCTAAATAAATGATGATTTTAATTAAAAATAAATTAATCATATTTTGAAAATTATTTTCATAAAATGGAGTTCATTTTTTAATTATACACATTTAAAAATGTTTAGGGTTAATTTTTTGTATTTTTGTGAAATACTTGAATTTTTTATGAATAGTAAAATACTATAATTTACAATAAAAGCTAAATACATGATGATGTAAGGCTGATGTAAGCCCAAAATATCAAACTATTCTTAATTATTTTTATATATTTTTATATAATTCTCAAAATATTCATAGTCTTGATCCAAAATAATAAACTATTGAATATAATAATGAGAAGACACCCCTCTCCTATATTATAAATATCACTTCTCACCCCATCTTATCCTCACACTTCTAAAGCTTTGAGACTTGACTAAATTTTACCTGATACTATTCCCTATCCCCTTAACCACATCCAGGATCTCTTGGTATCATCAAAATACGAAGCCTATGAGCCTTAAAGAGGATCTCAAGAGGATAATTCAAGAGGTAAATCCTCTCTCTTTTTCTTTTATTTTTCTTTCAATTTCATTTCTTTTCTTCTATTCTCATCAAATTATCTTATCCAAATGGAATGATAAATCTAGTATGTTTGATATAATGTAATTATATCATGTTAATGTAATATTGATTATTAAAATCTTCCTTATCACTCTTGTATTATAAAAATGAAATCATCACCTATGATGTGTCAATTTACCGACATCATGGGCGATACACTTTCATTTTTCTTAAACTCCTTAAAGGTTGTTAATAAAACCATTAAATGGTTTAAAAAATAATTTAATGTGTATTATACAGTCCTATTTATCTTATGAAACTAACATTTATATATAATACCAAATGAAAAAACAAAATGAGTTCATTGTGATAGAAAAACCTCCAAATTTAACATAAACGATCATCATTAACTTTTATTTAAATATTCATCCTCATAATATATAAATTAATTATTTATAAGATCATTTTAAATTATATAATATCATTAATAAAATATAATAACAATTCATTATATTTACCCACATTTTACATGAACATCCATTCATGTATACAAATGAACTGATCATGAAAACTATGAAAATGAACACTACCAAACAATGAAATTAAAATCTATAACTCATAAAAAGGACCATAAGAGAACTTAATAAAACCATAATGAATCATTTTCATGTAAAAAAGGTTCTCTAATTTTTAATTAATGAATCTAATTTTATTATATAAGACGTTAAAGTGAATAAGGCATTCATACACAAGGTAAGGGGAATTCATGAACACAACTCTCTTTCTTTGGGTTTCCCTCTTTCACCCCATTTTCAGTATGTATATTCCTTAAATATAATTTATTAATAAGTATCTTAAATTTTATGGGATATACATTTTTTCTACTTGATTTTATGACAAACACAATTTTTTCCAAAAGAAGTCTTCTTAAAAAAATAACACCTTTTCTCGAGAATGTTTCTTCTTCACTCAAGGTTGATGATTCTTATGTTATTCCCTATTTTATTTGGGAACCCAATTTTTATGAAAGTATTATTTAATAAATTAATTCCATTAATTTATATGTTTTATTTAATTTCTAATATTGATATATTTTCTATGTGGAATTCATGATAATGTAAATTTTATAATGTGACGGGTGCACCTAGAATTATATAGCACAGTGTAAATATTATGATGTGAAGAGTGAACCTGAAATTATATAGAACTCTAATTCATTGTGTAATGTGATTTATCTAATTAGAAAATTGAAATATTCATGAACATGATGCTATCTTTGTTCACAACTATGTGTGGTAATAGACCACTGTGACATGATGTTTCTTTTTTATGCATTACCACATTCCAAACCTTTTTTTAATGCTTACTCTCGTGATTATGATCCTATGCCTATGTAATGATGATAATTATTATGCTAACCCCATGTTATATTGTTTCATGTTATTATCTATCCTCTTACTGGGATTTTATATCACCCTTTTTGATGTATATCCTCAGGTGATTACATGTACTAAGAAGAATTCAAGGGCCAATTGAAAACTAGAGAAAAAACAATTAAATAAATGTTTATGTTATATTTTTAAATGTTATGTATGGTCCTACTTTTCCTAATACACTAAAACTTTGTATCCTCATTGTGTAATGATTTTTTGTTGTTTGTTTTTAAAATGATGAAATAAGATATGTAATAAAAAATAGGGTCTCTATAATCCATCGTGATTCCATAAAATTTCACTTTGTCATTGGTCTCTAGAGGTTGTGGTGTAATATCCTCCACATTAGCCCTTGGATTAGTAAATTTATTTTCATAATTCACAAACTCCTTAAACATGAAAAATTAAAGTTCGGGTGGTTCATTTTATTGAGATTTCTCTCCATTAATTCCATTGATTAGCTTCTTCATATCACTTCTACATTCTTTTTCTCGATGGACATGCTTCCCACAAATGAAACACCCCTAGTTCCTTTCAATAGCTCACATAATTTCTCTTTCCCGTAGTTTTTTAAAGTAGGAGTTTGAAAATTTTTCTTCCCTCAATGTGACATATCATTTGATTTTCCATAGAACCCAATTTTTATTTTATTATTACCAGAATCAAGAGTGTTTATACCTTCCATTTCCACTTTTAGTTCACATAAAACGGTATCTTTGTGTCATCCAAAGTCCCTTATGTCTAATTAACTATGAATATTTTGTTTCAATCCACTGAAGCATCAACCAACCTTATTTTAAAGTTGAATTATAATACCTAAAAAGTACATCACATGTATCATAAAATTTTCTTCATAGGTATCAGCAGATTCATCATCCTTCTACTTGATATTTTGGAATTCCTTCTCCATTTTTGTATAAAGAGTAAGGGGAAAGTAATTATTGAAAAAATAGGCATTTAAACTTCTCCCCCTCCAAGGATTCAATTTCTTCTAATTACCTTGTATTCTTAGTAAGTGTCCACCATCGATCTGCCTCACCTTTTAAATGATAGACAACCAAATTTCCCTTTTCATGGTCATAACAGTGGAGAATGGAAAATATATTTTCATTGATACTAATCCATTTATTAGAAACTATAGGATCAATATAACTATTTAAAGAAGTTTTTTGTCGCCTCATGAAGCACTCAATATAACGTTTTTCCCTCATTTTCTCATTTGGAAGTCTGTCATGAGTCATATCTTGAGAAAGTTGTTTGATCATAACAATGAGGTTTTTAATTTCATATCCCATAACTTTAGGTTTCTCAGGAGGAAAATAATTTCATTGTCTATTTCATTCAGTGTTAACATAATTCATTTGGGGTCTAACCATTGAAAAAAACCAAAAAAATAGTGAAAGAAAAAATATAAGAAAAAATAATCAAAGCAGGTAACCACATAATTCTTATGAATCACTTATAGGGTTTCTAAATCATGAAACCTTCTTTTTAATATATGATACATTAGGTTTATCATAGGTTATTCATGGTCATCATATATTTAAATCCTTCATGGTGGTTTGTAAAGAGTTTGCGAATTTCTAAAGAACACCCCCTATGAGTGTCAAAACAGTTGTGTAGCAAGGCTCATTTTCATACACCAGGCAATGATTGAGTCCATATTAATGCACACTTTTTTGGATTTATTTACCCTAAGTACATTTGTTTCAGAGACACATCCACTTGTAATATCCAGATAGGGATTTAATTTCTTAGAAACCACTCTCTCTTTCCTTTACCAAAATTATAGGACATTTTCCTATACTTTGACTTATATATAGACTTATCATTAGACATATCCCTAGAAATGTCCTTAGAAATATCTCTACAGATCTCACTAAGTTTTTCTCATCCTTGTTTCCAAATGTTAACCAAATCTCTTCTAAGATTCCAACTATATCTTCCCAGGCTTTTCAAATATAAATATTACATATTTATAAATGAATAATCAGTACATTACACAAACACAAATATGAAGACTGTAATATTTTACAATCTTTGGAGACTAGGTACACAATATTATAACTTGGTGAAGGATCTCCAACAACTCCCATAAAGATATTCCCCTTTAGTAATCTTCACAAACATGCCCCACTTAAAACATTTCTTCATAACCTAAGGAAATGAAACATAAAAAAGGTTAAGCTCAGATACTCAGTAAGGGTAAGAAAGTCAGATATCAATGATCACATAAGTATGAAATAGTCATAAGGGTATGAGAACATGAGCATAACATTTGAAAACCATTTTTTTTGAAACAAATATCATAATATTGATGCATGGTATAAAACTTGGTTGTTCATAAGACACAAATCATAAAGAAACCAAATAACATGAGCCACGAGAGTAAAAAATTGGCATAAGTCATAGAGTTGTGACATACACATTAGTTTACAACATTGTAAACATATATAAATAGAAACAGGTTCACTCATTAAGTTAAGGACATGAAATCAAGCCCTCATATAAACTTATGTAAATGTAACCAGGTCTACACATAACATTATGGACATGAAATAAAGTTCCATGCATAACATTGTGAACATGTAACCAGTTTCAGGCATAACATTTTGAACATATAATCTAGATCACACATAACATTATATACATGAAATAAAATTCCACACATAACATTTTGGACATGTAATCAGGATCACACATACAATTATGAACATGTAATTAGGTTCATGTATAACATTGTAGTATTCATGGTTCACTCCCAAGACATTCATTGTTGATAAATTCTCTAACTGAACTGGTTTTACTCTCCATTACAGTCATATCTATCTCATGAGATATAAATCTTTACCCAATGCATTGAAGGTAGATATAGGTCCCAAACATATTAGTTTATAATGTAATCATTATCCTTGGTTATAACGTAACCACCTTCCTTGGTTATAACATAACCACCATCGCATAATGAAAATCAAACATATGTGTTCCACAAGATCCTAAAACATTCTTCATATTATATCCCATAAAATGAAAAGGGCTTCATAAACATTTCATTATACCATAACCTGTGTAAAAGAGGCAGTTTTCATAATAATTTCATCATTTCATCATAGCATAAAGTGTGAAAATAAGTGGGTCTCATAAGATTTCTATTATGGTATAACTTGTGGAATAGAAATGGGTTTCACAAACATCTTATCATTATAAAAAAATTATCCATAGAAATAATAAGAATGGTATCCTTGGTTCATATCCCCAGTAAATGATAAATTATATCAAATGACATTATCTTAGATAGAGAAGGATTTTTTATGATCACTTGGAACTTTTCTTAAAGAAAATAACCTTTATTTGAATATCAATTTTTGAAATATAAAATATGTTCAAAATCCTTTTCTTTGAAAATAACATAGAAAACTTATAATGGAAGATTTAAAAATCATTTAAAATATTTCTTGAAGAAAATAACCTTTTCTATATGATTTTTTTTTTAAAAATAAAACATTTTAAAAGGAAAACTATGTGCCAACCATGAACCATTCACTACTTCTAAGGGGCATATTGTACAGTTAGAGCATGGTTTGACTAATTGTGTGAAAACCATGAAAAAAGGATCTTTATAAAACCACTAAAATCTTTCATGATCATGTGCTTTGGGTTTCATGATTTAAAATAAACTATGCGGCCCCCATGTGCCCACTATCTGCAGTCACATGGTTTCATAGAAACCATACGGGCTGGTCTACACGGTTTTCCCTAATTGTGTGGCCTAGTTTGCCTTCAAGATTTTTAGGGATCGAGGATTTGAATAAGACCTGGACACACCTTAATCATCCAAGAAATTATTAGACATCAAAATTTGGAGAGCTAAAAGGAATTAAAACCAAAAAATAAATAGTACTTACAGTTAGGAAAAACCAAGACATTATAACCTCCCCTCTTTAAGACAACGCATCCCCGAGTTTCCATTATGTGGGTAGTAAGACATCATCTGAGAATAGTTCCATCCATTTTTCACGTACATTGACCTCCCATTTCCAGGTGTCATCATATGCACGTCCATGCTTCCATTTCACTCAAACTAGAGGAATCGACCTACCACATAGGTCCTTCATGCTTCGATCAAAGATATGCATCAGATCCTACTTGAAGGATGCATCTTCTTCTAGCTCGATATCCTTAGGATCAAATGAATGAGATGACTATTCATGATATTGTCGAAGCTAAAATACATGGAAGATTTCGTGCATATCATGGTACCTCTGAGGTAACAACAACTGAAAGGATACTGACCTAACTCTCTCCACTATCTTGAAAGCCCTTATATATTTATGTGATAACTTTCCCTATCTCCGGATTCATTTATGACCCAACTTAGGCGATACATGTAAAAAGACCCAATATCCCACCTTGAACTTAAGCGGTCTATGGAGACAATTAGAATAAAACTTCTGCCTATACTAGGTTGTATCCATATGATTTTGAATCTTCTAGACTTTCTCGGAAGTTTGATGAATAAGACCAGGACCCAGTAGAGTTTCCTCACATACCTCAAGCCAGTATAAAGGTGAATAGAATAGTCTAAAATAGAGGGCCTCATATAGAGCCATCTGAATCATTTCCTAGAAACTATTGTTGTAGTCAAACTCAACCATAGGAATATGATTCTCCCAAAAACCTCCAAAATCAAGTATATAATACTGTAGCATATCCTATAACACCTGAATCATCTGTTTGGATTGCCCATTGATCTGAGGATGATATGCAGTACTTAAGAGTACATGTATACCCAATTCCTTTTGCAACCCTTTCCAAAACTGTTAAGTGAAACAGACATCTCTGTATGAAATGATAGAATGGAAAACACCATAGAGTCACCCAATCTACCAGATATATATCCTTCTTAGCTTATCATCAGAGAATAAATATTGAATTGGTAGGAAGTGCATGACCTTGGTAAGCCTATTTAAAATCACCCATATTGCATCGCTACCTTGATGGGATCTCAGAAAGCCTATAAAAATACATGGTGACATAATTATATTTCCATTAAGGAATGGATAGATGATGTGGAAGTATATCAGGTCATTGGTGCTATGTCTTCACCTACTGATAGGTGGATCATTGAGTGATAAAACCTACTGTCTTCCTCTTAATACCTAGCCACCAGTACTGATGATGCATCTCTCTATACATCTTCGTAAGCCCATAATGAACTTCCCAAATAGAGGCATGTGATTTCCTCGTCAACTATTTCTCTATATCAAAAGGCACTCATAATCATCCATGAAAGAGTAAGGTCTCACTACCATAAAAAACATAACCAGGAGGTGGGTTCTCTCCAGCAACACTCTTCCTCAAGACGATAATCTCAGAATCAAATAATTATCTCATCCGGACCCACACCACAAGAGGGGACTTCATTGCTAGAGCTGCTAGAACTGGCTACCTATATTTTTCCTGAACCTCCAAAAGCATATCATAAAATGGATCCATCAACTTTCACTAAATACTATACTGTTTAATGGCTTGTATCTGAGTCTTCTAGATCAAGGTATCATCCACTACATTAACCTTCATGGGTGTTTAAGCAAACTCAAAGTCGAATGAAAGCAGGTATTCAACCATACTTCACTACCTCAGATTCATGTACCACTGAGTGGAGATGTATTTGATACTTTTATGGTATGTGTAAACGAATAACCACTCAACCAACATGTAGTGTCTCCAACAACGAAGATCATGAACCATGGATGCAATCTTGAGTCCATGCATAGAATAGTTCCACTAAAGAGGCCTCAGCTGGCGAGATCCATATGCCACAACTCGACCACCCTACGTCATAATTTCACCTAGTTTGATTACTAAAGCATCACAGTAAACTATAGACCTTCTTCCTAGCTTAGGTAGAATCAGGATCAGAGCTAAAGTGAGTCTTTACTTTAACTCTTGAAAATATATCTCACAAGATTCAATCCAGTCAAACTTCATACCCTTCTTGGTCAAGCGTGTAAGAGGTACTTCCATGCATGAGAATTGTGGGATGAAATTCCTATAACAGATATCCATCCATCCTTAATAATATTCTTCTATTAAACACATTCTTGGGCTGTTCCTAGGAAACCACAATGCTCACCTTCTCTGGTTGAATAGATACGCTTGCCTCTGATATGATATTCCCTATGAAGTGAACCTTTATAATCCTAAAGTGGCATTTATTGATCCTTTCATATAGATGATTCTCTCTCAGAGTATTTAGAATGATATCAAAATGATTATCATGGCCATTTCTAGTGTGATAATACCCTAAGATGTTGTCTACGAAGATTAAAACAAAGGAATCGGAATACAAGTGGAAAACCCAATTCATCAAAGCCATTAAAACTTTCAGCACGTTCATGAGGCTAAATGGCATAACCAAATACTCATACAAGTCATACATTCACAAAAATGATGTACATGATATGTCTGATGGCCTCACACAACCCTGATGGTAGCCCGACCTCAAATCGATCTTAGAGAAAGTAGTTGATCCCAGGTCGAAGAGGTCGTCTATATGAGGTAGTGGATACCTGTTCTTCACCGTAAGCTGGTCCAGATATCAGAAATCACCACACAATTTAATAATACCATCTTCCTTATTGGATAAAAGGATAGGTGAACCCCATTGAAATGTGCAGGGTCAAATGAAACACCTAGCCTATAAGTCTTCAAGATGTTCTTGAGTTCCTATAGCTCTGTAGGTTCCATCCTATATAAAGGAATAGACACTGGTTTCACACCTAGAATGATCTCTATAGTGAACTCAACTTCCCTCTTAGTAGGTAAGCTAGATAAATCATTAGGAATATGTCCTTAAAATGATCCATGACAGGATAGAATTACATAAGTTGTATTACCTTATCACTAATAAAGAGACAGGACATATGGGTTGTCATCCCACCCAGTCTAATACGCTTGAGTCTTGTTCGACTGGCCTAAATATCCCATTCGTACTTATGGATATACAAGTTTCCCTCATGTGATAAAAACATCACCTGAAAGTGATAGACATCCAATTGGGATTGATACAGCATGACCTATTCCATACTGAGAATGACGTTAAATCGTATCATATTGAGGGTAAAGGAAATATATAGAAAATGTTACCCACCTATCTCAAGGGGGAACTCCTTGCACAACTATATATTCTCTTTCTAAACTCTTAATTCTATTTCAAGGGTCATGACACCACTGGAGTACTCTATCACTAAGCTCAGACTTTCTATAGTTGTAGCAGATAGAAAAAAGTGTGATGCGCCTATATAGAATATGGTGGATACTAATGTAGAGGATACTATAATAGTAACTATAACTATAGATGGACCTAAAATCTTCTTCTTCAGCATAGAATACACAACATAGATATGGAATGAACCACAACCCTGATATGTAGCCTGGGTATCTAGAGTAGGCCCAATTTGCTGACGATGGAACTATAAAGCCTGACTTCCTCGACCACGACCACTTACTCAGCCTAAATGGCCTATTAAAGACCAGATTCTTGATCAATGAGGTGTCATTGACACTTAACCTAAAGGTGATGCTGGAATAAAACCCCTGATTCTCGCTCAAATTTACCCAAGATAAGAAGGTAGGATGGTCCTTGTAGTTTAGCTTGGGTTGTCGAATCCTCAGAGACCTAAGAAGTAACCTATAGACACGTACATTATATGGACTGTTTTTGGATATGAAGTGGCCAACATGGGTTGATTTTAGATGGGTTTAAAGTAACTCTAAGAGACTTAAGTGAATTTAATTTAAAATAATGAGTTGATCCTAGGTTATTTCTTGGGGTGGATTGGACGTATTTCCTTTTCAATGATTTCTATTTCTTATATTTGAGATGGGTTCATTTAAGGAGATAAAACAACATCATCACTTACTGGTTTAATTCCTAAACCCTTTAATACTAATCACCTATACACTTTAAGGATCAATGTTTTGAGCACTTCAAGGTAAAGGTTCATATTAGCACTTGAAGTGTGTGGCCTTAAATTCAACAAGGATGATGGAGTTTAAAAATCATCAAATAAAAATATAAATTAAAGAATTGATTATACATTAATGGGGTGATAAATAACATCCAATACAACCCCTTGATACTCCCTTGGATCAACCCATAAGTGGGTTATCCCTCCATTTATCCCATGGTTTCAATGGAAGCGGAAAGTAGACTCATGAGGGAGGAAATGGAGAAGTAAAGAAAACAACAAAAATAAAATGATCACTCCACCATTGTGTGAATAATTTCACAAGGTTTGGTGTGAATAAATTCACACCTTGATCCAACAGTATCAAATTGATATGAATAACAACATAATAAGAGTCGAAGAAGAACTTTTATTAAGAAATTAAAGTGAATTGAACAACTTACATGTGAAAGACAAATTTGAGAAAACAAAATTGCAGCATAACATTACAATTGAACAAAGCACCAAAGATTCTCAAATCCTCAAACAACACTACCTTAAATATGAATTTTTGATCCCTTGGGTCGATCCTCCAACATTCCAAGTCTCCTAAATTAATTTTGGTAGGCCATAGGTGGGTGTAAAGTAAAGGATAGTTGATTTTTCCACCCTTGACCCGAGGTGACATCCAGCTTTCATTCACCGAACAGAAGTGCTTGTAATACCTTCTAGATGGTAGAATAATAGTGGTCCATAGCAGAATAAAATGGATCCTCGGATGTCTTCTAACCGCTTTTAAAATTTGGGCCCATTTGGAGTTGTGTATTAAGAGATATGATCAAATTAGTGGGATGTTTTTCTGGGCCGCTGAATATGGCCCAGAATTTTATCTCTAACTTGGGCTACCTAAATGGACACCATGGAGGCCGAATAAGCATTGGATCCTACAAATTTATTTGTTCCTATACATTTCTTATATCATTCCAAGAAATTTGGGATTCATTGGGCTTTTATGTTGGGCCCCACATTCTCATCGGTGGGCTGGTGTCCAATCTGCCTTCTCCAGAATTGCTTCCTTTCATTGCAAAATATCTCCATCATCTTTTATGAATCATTCATTGATCCTTGAAGTAAATATCCAGTTCAAAAGAATATCAAATTAAAATATTTATAATTATATTCCTTAAAATTAGATGAATCATTGGGTACTTCAAATGATGTTAAAAAATGTACCACATAATAGTGCATTTTAAGAAGGTATTACAATCATAATGTGAAATGATGTTCAAAGTGTAAAATGCACTAAAATGGTGTTTATGAATAATAAAGAACATGAATATTATTTATATTAACAATTAATATTAGCCTCATTTAGTGGCTAATAAACCCCTCTCACTTAGAATGCACTACTAAAAAATATTCATTTAATAGCGCTGACATTTGTCAGTGTTAGAAAAATTTGTTGATAAAGTCCATCTTTATTGGCACTAAACTAATCGATGATAAAAGAATCCATTTATCAATGCTAAAAAAATATCTAATAAAGGGCACCATTTATCAGTGCTTTTATTAGCACTGATAAAAGGTAACCTTTATCTTTTAGGGTTCATAAAGGAAAATTTTATCAGCGATTTATTTGTGGTGTTGATAAAAGGTACCCTTTATCAGCATGTTTTTAGCACTAATAAAAGTTTCCCTTTATCAAAACATTTTTTATCACTGATAAGGTTCCAGAATAAAATGAAAAATTAAAAGAAATAAAAATAAAATGAGTAAATTAATAAAATTATGAAACATTTTATTAATCGAATAATTATTGATAAAAATGAATAAATTTAATATAAATATATATAAAGATTATAAATATTAATAAATAATATATATTAAATATAGATATATAAAATGAATAAGTATAATATTTATAAAATTTTAATTAAAAACATATTAATGTCTTATTCATTTTTAATTTTGTTTGATTTTTCAATTTAACCTATATCAAACATTTTGTGTTGCATTTATTTCATGTATATATATATGTTAATGTATTTGTACATAAAAGAACACACAAATATATTTACGCAATATATAGAAACACATACACCTAATATTTATGTAATTTATTCAAATTTTAGTATATTTTAGAATTTCATTATAACATGATATATTTAATATATATTATGTTTTTAATTGGTTAATTTTATTTATTTATTTTCAATACTACAATGTCATTTCTAATTGTTTTTTATTTGTTATTTTATTTTTGAATTTGGTCATTTTCTATTATTTATTATATATATTTATTTACTATGTTTTAGTATTTTCAATATTTATTCATCCACATAAATATATATATATATATAGTAACTTATATTTAATTAATAAAACTTATCCATTTTTTGATTATTTTTAAACTATACTCATTTTGAATTATTCAATTTCACTCATTTTTAAAATATATGTATTTGAGATTATATATCCATTAATAATGTTAAAATTATATTTTTAAATAAATATTTATAAATAAATATATCTATAAATGTATATTTACTATATTATTAATTATTATAAATAAATAAATTTTTATTTTTAAATAATTATTTATATAATTATAAAAAAAATTATATATATTTAAAAAATTATAAAATTATAATAAATTTATTTAAATAATTATAAAATTATAATAATGTTGTTTAAATTATTATAATTATAAATATTTTATCAGCGCTTGTTTAGAAATGATAAATACTCCTTTTATCAACGCTTATAAATTTAGTGATGATAAAAGGGATCTTTATCAGTGCTTTTCTGAAAGTGTGGTTAAAAGTGTCCCCAATCTATTTAAGAAAACTCTGACCACGACTCAGTCGTTTGTGATTCTCAATCTCTCACAGAACTCCTATGTTTCTGATGCGAGTCCTCTATGTTCCCTCAGATTAATCAAGGCTAGAATCCAATATATGTTATTTTCTACTCTTCCTCTATCATTGTTTGATATTTTGGCTTCCATGTTTTGTATTTTTACATTGTTCTTAAACATGAATAACCATACATCTCTTCTCATCATTACTGAAATACAATGAGTATGGTTATATTTCTTCTTCTCCTTTCATATGTATTTGAGTGTCCAGCCCATTTGTCCCTATAGACACACATAGATTGTTTACTCTACTATCGACATTAACAAGTACTCCTCCCATCCCCCCTTGGTTTTCTATTCATTTGAATAATATAGGGTTCCAAAATATAGGTAGTTTATCAAATTTAATTCATCTTATATAATATATTATAGATTCTAAAGGCTTAATTATAAGGGTTTTTAAGGATTAGGGGATACCAAGTTGTGTCCCTCGTTTATGGGTGATGAACATATAGGGACCAAGGTAAGTTTAAAATTCATTAAAACATGTTTTTTGGATTTTTTTATCCATGTAAATTGTTAAACTATGAAATGGGTTATTTATATTTATGATTTTGAGGAATAATTTTTTATTGAATTCAAAAAAATATTGAATTAATTAGTCACGTTCCAAAAATTATTTTAGCGATGCATCTTGTGAGATTTTTGTTTTTCTCAATTAATTCAAGATTATTATTAAACTTTAACTGTGGGTTATAAATGGTGATGGTGAATTTCTTTAGTAAGAAAAGTATGCTCAATTATTTTTAAAAATTTCATAGATTGTATAGAGTTGAGAAATCATTGGGTAAATGGACTTAGAAATACACAACATATAAAGAGTGTATTTCCCAAAAGTAAGTGAGTTATCCATGGTTGGATAGTTGATCAAGAAAACTATGAGATGTGATTTATTAATATATTTACTAATCAAAATAGAGAGATAATTAATTTATAGGATAAAAAATAATTTGAAAATCCATCTAAAATGGTGAATAACTATAGAGAGAACAAAAATTGATTAAAATATACTTTTGATGGGTTGGATATTTGTGTCCTATGAGCCATGTAATTTGTTATCCATGTCAAAAATACAAAAAATAGAGATGGGATCCCCCTATTGTAATTAATCCTCTTTTTCATTCCATATCCAAACCTCTCTTCTTCTTTGACCACTATTTATCACTATGTTAAGCCACTAGCACTCCTTCGGTGATCATAGGATTATACCCAAAAACTCATAAGTGGTATCAGAGACTTGTTCATCAAGGACACAATGTATTAATTTATTATTTTTTCAAATAAATAAATGTCATATTGTATTATGTCAATATCATATATTATGATATGAAGTATTTCTTTATTCATCCATTGCATATAGCTATTATATATCATATGGTATGACATATAGAAAATCTAATGATTTGAACTATGTTTTATCATATAATGTTTGATATCATAAAGTATGAATCTATCCATGGTTCATGTGAAAATAGAGGATCAAAGAACAAATACAATATCACGTCAATTATTAAATATGATAAAAGAAATATGATATCTCTTATCATATTTGGTGAGAGAATTCATTGCGTATGATTAAAGTTTCATCATAGTATATGATTGAGTTGTGGGAATACCTCTATCCAATATTATATTTTACAACTGATAATATCATTATCATTCATAAAGCAAGACATTCCTAGAGGTAATTTTAGATCTACTTCAAGCTATGTGGTATAATTTTCAATGATTGGAAGTATCTATGGTTCCTCTAAGATTTTATGAAAATATATAATAATAATAAATTTAGTATTGCATTTAATAGATTCATTTCATTTATAAGAGTAAAAAAAATCTAGATTAATATTGAGCATAAGTTGAAAAAATCACCCTTTAAAGGGATGTATGTTATTGGATGGATCTTATGGTGGATTAAAAAATTATCCAAAATTGGAAGGTGAGGAATTCTTGAGTAGACAGAAGTGTTGTCCAATGTAGTTGGGGTGAGATTCATTTCTTCAAGACCATCATAGTGAAGGTATTCCAATTCCTCTTCAATTGAGGATAATTTTTGAGTGATTCCATTAGTGTAGGTTCCTAGGACACTTTAGTCCTTAGACGGTTGATTTTATTCCATCTCTTGATGATATATTAGATTCCCTCTTTCAAAATAGCCTTCCTCCCCTTATCAAGAGATGGAAGTAAATCAAGAATCTGAGGACGTATTAAATAAAGTTAGTGAAGGTTAGTTGAACTGTAGTATTACAGTATTATATCTCTGTTAAAGATAGTAACAATTTTCATGAAATATGGATTCAATTATGGAATTTTATGTGTAGAGTGTATTGCATTGTTGTTATTCAAGAAAAATTAAATTTTTGACTACTCATGCATACAATGTCTTCTAAACATGATGATATTTCCAATACTGAGCAAGAACATACTGTTGATGATGAAATTATAAAATTATTAAGGGATTAATAACATGTTGATGGAAAAAAATGAAAAAAAACAAGAACGATGTAACATTACAGTTTTGAATAAAATTATCAAGGTAAGAAGTCGAGTTATAAAATTTGAGATTGTTTGGAATCAACGCGACCAACCTGTTGACCCCAAAAAGTCAACATTAATTAGTTATCTTGGGGTAACAACGAGGAAGAATGTGTCGATTGATATTGACTCATGGAACCACATCCAACCTGTAACGAAGTAAATCCTTTGGAAAGATATAACGATAATGTTACAATATACTTTCTTTATTTTACTAAAAAATTATATAATGAAATTTTAATTTAGTTTTCATTATTACCTGAATAAATATGTTATTTTAGAAGATTTTCATAATAAATTAGTCTTAATGGTCACTGTAAAATCCCATAGAGGCTTCCGAACTCTTCTAATGAAGTTACATCTTAGGGATGTTGAGGGGAAAATAAAACCCCACCCACCACTTAGTTATGTACAATTTATAAAGTAGGAAACATGGATTTCTTTTTGAAATATTATAAATGAGAAATAATTTTAGGTTTATTTTAGTCGATAATATATTATATGGAATTATTTATTTTATCCAGCTTGATTCAAAAAATTTAATTTACAAAATAGCAAAAGAGTGTTGAAAATAAAGAACATGCATCAAAACCAACATACCCCTATCGCAAAGGAATGATGGGGTATGCTTCATTAGAGAAGAAATTGGTATTTATTTTAAATCAAAAATAAAAGTTTAATTATATGATATTAAACAACATATGTTTCTTTTTTTATATACAGATTGATCAATCAAAATCTGAAGCCACTTCTATCCTACATCATGTGCTATGGAAGGAGTCTCATGTAAATAAGGATGGTATATTATTTTATGAAAATACATAATAAGTATGAGAAGAATGTGTAAGTATGAAATAATTTCAATTAATTATGATTTATAACAACATTATATAAAAATAAATATGGTCATATTTTTTATATGGTTTAGACACAAGAATTGGAAACAGTCGTACCTGAAGAAAAGTGACTTTCAGTAGCTTTGAAGTGGCCTAAACAATATGGTCAAGTTAGAGGATTAGGTTTTGGAGTCTCTCTTAAAAAATATTTTGAGAAGATAAAACACATGAAGATATATATAATATGGTACGATTAATGCAAGCACAAATAGACTCACTACAAGATATTATTTTGTTGTCTGGTTTGGTAGAACAATGTATAAGAAAGGATCAAAGAGAACCAGTGGTGGAGCAAAGATCTATATATGTACCAAATCATCCCACTAGATTTGAGGATATTCATTCACCCGACCACATACCTTACTCGAGTTAATCAATTTTTTCATTACTCGTTCTCTTAAATGTGAATAAAACAACTTCCGATAACTTTATATTACTAAAATTCTACAAGGTATAGTTGTATGTGATTTTTATCTATCAACACCCACATATCACTATGTCGTGATGGGTACAGTGTATAATATCCCAGGAGACCAGCTACACAATCAACCCCACCCAAAAAATCACATGAGAGTGGGGATTGAGGTTCTTTATGAGGTGACTTCTGAGTTTCATGTTCCACTTTATGGTCTTCTTCAGTCTCCCTCGAATCGACGGCGTCTTCTTCAGTCTTCTTTGGTTCAACGGCATCTTCTCGATCTCCCTCAAATCGACGGGTTCTTCTTCGGTTTCCCTTGAATCGACGACATCTTTATAGATCTTCTTCGTATCGATGTCATATTCAGCCTGGGTTTACCTTCTTCTTCTTTGATGGTTCCCGGTTTTTCTGCCTCATTGATGATGCCTTCATTCTGAGCCCTTGGTTGCTTGAACCATTGCTCTGACCCTATGTTCTACTGCTCTTATCCTGGTCAGATCTAGAGTGGGGGTTACAACGAGGTTTTGGGATGTGTGGTTCGACGACCATCGATGTTCCAGGCACGAGCTCCTCGATGTTGGATTTGGTTTTTCAGTTTTCTTCCTCATGATATCAGTGAAGGTTTGTTTTATTTTTCTTAGCGGTCGATCTTTTTTATGCTTGTTCAGTGGTATTACATTTTTTGGTTCAGATTTGGTTTTGTCTACATTTGGTTATGGTGGCGGCCATCAGTGTTTCTCACGATGGTGTTGTGCTGATGTTTCGTAATTTGCGATGAGGTGAGATCAATCTGTTTTGGTGGATTGTTTGCTTCTGGTTCGCTGGGTGATAATGACGGCTTGTTGTGGTGTTCTACAGTGGATTTGATGGACTGTGATGTCTCCGGTGACTGGTGTGGTTTCTGGAAGGTGACTATAATGTCAGTATTAGGATGAAATTAATGGAAATGGTGACTTTTGGTGAGTCATGTTGATGACGTGACCTTTGATGTTGGCGAAATGATTTTGGCTGATTCAGGTGATCTTGGAATGCAATCTACTTGATTCCATGTTTGCTTTGAATTTTGAATTTTGAATGGGAATTCTCTGTTTTTGGTTCCCATCTGTAGGTTACCGCTCACCCTGAAAGCGGCTTTTGAAAATCAAATAAAAATAAATTTTCAGTCAGTCATAGCTGGTTCATCTAATCTTATTAAGATACATGAGGTACATATTTAAAAAAAATATAAAAAACATGTAACAGTTGATGATAAAAGTTCTTAAGTGAGGTATGATATTACAGATGAATAAAGTAGCAAAGAAACAAAAAGTCTAATTTATAAAATCTAGTGAATCGACCAAGAAAACAAAATGAACTTTCGAGAGTACCTTCTCCCTTCCATTTATAGAGAAATAATTATTATCATTACAACTTCATGTAGATATCACATTTAAAGATAAAACTATTCCTTATATTATAAGTCCCTGACCTTAAACCTTACTTAATATTGAATTAAATGAATAATTCACATTGAGGATCTTTTCAGGTTTAGAGTTTTAGAGAATTAGATCATAAATCATGAATTACATTCCACATTTAAACAAAGTGGTTACATAAAAGATAGTATCTGTTTTTTCCCATCAATAGAAACATATTTAAAATAAAACATGGATTCTTTATTGACACTTCCTTGACACTATCATCATATCATGCACCTTTCCCTTGACCTGTGAAAAACATTTAAAAAACATGGGATGAGCATAAAAAGCTCAGTAAGGGATATAAAAGTACGAAAAGAAAACATTAGTCCATGTATGAAATCATACTTTACTCATAAAACATAAGAATTTTAACATACCTAATCAAATCACGAATAAATCATATAAATCATAAGACATAAAGGTAACTTGAGGCATTCATAACATTCTTACGTAGGGAGTAACCCTCTTGGTTACGTTTGGAATACCCATCACATTATATTCCCTAAATCTCTTCGGAGAAACCTTAATGTTTAACCCCTTCACGTTACCCAATGCATTGGAGAGCTATATCGGGCTCACCCACCCTTAGTTTATCACGTAACCACCCGTCTTCATAATAATTCCCAAGAACCATAACACAATCATATCACATAAAACATGCATAAAGGAAACATAACATTTCCACTTTTCAATCACAAGATATCAATACAACACATTGATATAAAAACATTATGAAAACCATTTTCAATACCAAAATAAAAGAAAAGTAAAACATGGTATTTATTTTTCATTTAAAAAAAGGTATGTCTTATAGAGGAAGTTGAAACTCAAATAATGGTCACGGTGGCGGAGAAGTTGTTATCGTCGCATACGTACGACAAAAACATTCCCTTTTGTCATTTAGTAAAATGCTTCATATAAAAAGATTACTTTTTGATAAACGTAAAAGTCAAAGGGGTTTATAAACCGTATAAAAGAATGTTGTTTATAAAACAAAATATTCCTCAATGAAAGGAGATTGAGACGAAGTCCCATACAAAGACGGTATCCTTGGATTAAGGATAAATCAATTACATAATTATGTGTGACAAACGAATAAACCAAATATAAGCGGATATTAAGTGTAAAACAATCAGAGGTTATTCACACATATTCATAGAACAACATATTCAAGGAGTGCAAGTTTATCCCAAAGAATCAAAATTGGGTTAAGAAGTTCCCTTGCAAAAATTCGACAGCCTAACGGCATCACTTCAAAATTCAGAAAATGAGTTGATGAGAGATAAAAATGGTATCTCATCACTTGGACATAAAATTTACATCAATAAGAACATATCCTAACATAACAATATGTAAATTAAAAGACCCAACAAAAGAAGTCTTTTAAAAAGAGGAGGGTGAAAGGTTCCCTTACCGACTTGGGTATCTTTCGAAACATACACCCCATGAAAGAAGGACAATACAACATTGATGTAAATACTCATAAATGAAATTATATTACAAAGAGAGTAGAATAATGGGCATTACATATACCACTCAAAGGAAATGGTGGAAAATTTAGCATAAATCTCACGAGAATAAAAGTGAGATGAAAAATCCCTTACGAAAACTCGGCAGCCAAACGGCGCCACTTAAAACTTCTAAAAAAGGATTTATGAAATAAAATAGGGTCTCTCATAATATGAACATAAAAATTACAGTATGAGGAATATAAAAGAACATCCCCAAACATAATAAAGATTATCTTAAAATAAATGACATAAAAGAGAGTACTTAAAAAGAAAGAGAGAGGTTGGATCCCTTACAAAAATTCGGCAGCCTAACGGTGCCACTCAAAACATCCAAAATGTATTGATGAGAGAAAATAGGGTCTCTCATCATATGAACATAAAAATTACATTAATATTAATATAAAATAACATACCAATCATAAGAAAGATGATCTTAAAAGGAACGACATAAAAGAGTGTACTTAAAAAGAAAGAGAGGGGTAGGATCTCTTACCTCGTGTCTGACATGACTCGATCGTTCTTTAATCTCCTAAATAATAAAATTTGGTCAATTTATAATTTCTTAAGGACATAATTTAAATATTATTATTCATTTCATATCACATATTATAATGTTATAATAATTGGTTAATAAATTGAGTTCATATCAGACGTTTTTTTCGATGTTCGGTACATGAGTGAAAATTGAACTTGTTGGAACAGAATTTTCCATGTAGTTATAAGTACATCATATCCAGAATAGTATTTATGTTTTAAATATCATATATATCCAGTATATATTCATTTTATACTATTCCATAGCATTTGGAGATAAAAAAATTAAAAGCACTGTTCATGGAGACGGTAGGCCGTACGTACCCATGAACGCTACTTTCATTTTTTGTCATATTAATGGAATTAAAACAAAGTGAGAGATATATATATTATAATTCCAGAATGATATCCCTAATTTAGATGTAATATATTACATATATATACATTATATATATGTACTTATAATAGTACATAACATTTGGAGATAAGAAATGAAATGTACCGTTCATGGAGACGGTAAGTCGTACGTACGCATGAACGCTACTTTCATTTATTTTTTTTGTATTAAATGGAATGAAATAATAATAATATAAATGTATATTATAATTACAGTAGTATATCATATGTAATACCATTAATTCCATACTTTATACGTCCCATATATGGCATTAACGAATCAAATCACTTTGAGGGGGCGGTAGTCTGCACTTCCTAAAATGAAGATATCGCGTTTACCCATAATGGAAACCATAAAGGTATGCCATAAATGAAAAATAAAGAATCTTAAGGAAAACATAAACATATTATATATCATATATAAATATAGTTACATCTTAATGGCCACCTTTGAAGGTGTTAAAAGAATATTGAACAATCATCGTTTCGTGAGGCAGTAATTCACCATCCACAGAAACAGTATGTTCTTTAACTATTAGATGGAGGTGTGTGAAATTTTAGCTAGAATCCATCTTATAACAATATCCTAGTATATTTAATATACTGGTTTTGTTACAAAAAAAAGTAATAAAAAGAGTTTAGGGGTTTGGAGAAGAAAAATAAAACAAAAGAACACAAGGGAAGACATTACCATTAAATCGGGTAAATCTCTTTGATTTGAGATCAAAGGCTTCCTTGGAAAGGATTCTGCCCAAAGTAAGGCTTCAATGATGAAGAGAGGGATGTGGAGAGATTAAATTGTCAGGGTTTGGCCGATCAAAAAGCTTTAGAGTTGTGTGTAAGGTGGTAGAGGTGGGGTCCTTTTATAAGAGGAGAGGAGGGGCACTCTTGGAATGTTATAAAATATTACTTTATTATAAAATGATTTTCGGATTTTAAAGGTCCCAAAAGAATATATTTCCATGATAAGGTTATAGGGTTTCGAAATCCACCCATACAATAGGTTTTTGACATGTTTAGGTCTTAGATTTTACATTATCTTTTCATTTTATTTAAATCGTTAAATAATGAGGTAATCGTTGCATCATCATGGTGTCATAAATAATTTAATTTATTTAATTTCTAAAAATTATAAAAAAACTATCATGATGTAGTAAATCTTTTTATATTTCTAATGAATCTTTATAGTCAAAAATATGACTTTTATAACCCCATTTAAAAATTGTTTTAGTAAAACAACACATGTTTGTGAAATTTTAATTTTAACTTTAAATAAAAAGGTATTAATGTCATTTTCTAACCAAAGTGGCTCCATGGGGTCCCCAAGTTGACCCATGGATTGTCTTGGTCGGCCATGACACATACAATGAGGGTAGGACATGTTTCTAGGTCATTTAATTTTATTAAAATATTATTTTTACCTTAAATTACACTAATTACCTTTAATCGCGATTAATAAAACTTAAAAGTTACTATTCACCAAAAATTATTTTGTTCTCATTGAATCGCATTTTACTTCTTAATGACAACCATGTATGTCGGATTTTTTAAAATCAAATCACAGAAGTGGCAAAGTTTCATTTAAACAAAAAATCAGTTTCTTTAACTACGACTTAGGGGTTTCACTATTCATCAAAAATTGAATTTTTTCAGAAAAATACCAAAAATTCACCCTAAGCTATATTTGATATTCCGAATTCAAAAATGATTTCTATTTTAAAAAATTCAAAACATATAAGTTGCATTAATTAATTTAATAATTAATTCCTTCTGTCAAAACAAATAGTGTGTTTTTAAGAAACAATATCTATTAAAAGATTGACTCTAGTTTAAGTCCAATTTCAAAGTGAAATTAATTCTAATGACCACTATTGGATTAAATGGTAAAAATATATTCTAATTTCACTTTAAAATCAATTAAAAATATAATCTAATCATATAAATAAATTATATTAAAAAGAGGTTTTGAATTAAAATACAACATTTTTCACTATTCATTAAAAAATGAACTTTATCAGAAAAATACCAAAAAATTACACAGTAAATTTTGATGTCCTGATTCTAAAGAAGAATTTTATTTTGTCAAATATAACACATAAATTTTTCAAAAAGTGGATTTAAAAGAGGTTCGCCATCAAAAGGCGGTTAATCGACCTTTTAAAGAATATTAGAATGTTTACGCTTAAAATTGGATTCATTCGCATTTTTAATCCTCTAACATTTATTGTAAAAAGTAAAAATATTTGAAAAATATATATAATAATTTTTTAGTTAGTTTTGTTCATTCCCGCCATTACAATGTCTAGGCATTAACTACCATTTAAAATAATATTATTTTATTATTAGAGTGCAACGTAAGATTCCCAAGAAACTCGTTGTTGCGTATTGGGTATGACATCGAGCATAGAGTCCCCTTTAAAGTAATATTAATATTTTATTCACAAATATGGATAAATGTGAAAATGTCATATTTTTTATTTACCTGGGATGTTACATATATTGAATATGAAAAAAACATATATATAGAATCCTTCACAGATATAATTGGTCTCGAGACTCTAACCGAGATTCTCAAGCATGAATGGTTAGGCCTCTCAATTTTGAATACATACATAAAGTACATTTTCATAATACTTATGTCCAAATAGTGAGCTAAATATGTTTATTAATGTTAATAACTATTCAAATTTTATATAGGAGTTTATATTACAACTATATAAAGGGAAGATCATGTGAATCATGATTTGGATTCATTAATCCCTATATCATTTTTGTGCCAAAAATTACTTTAGATAAGGAATAAATAGAAAAGAAAAAAGAAAAGTTCCTCAAATCATTTAATAAAAAATAATTATATGACATACTCTTTTTTATACTTACAATGAAATGGTAAAACTCTATGATCTAATCACATGAAATAAATTTTTAATTTTTTCATTACTTAACTGTTTTTATTTTTTTAGGAAACATTGGATGTTGATAGAAGTCAACATAGACACCCTGAATATTTATTTTTTGGATTCAATGCATGGATTTCCTACCAACTGATGACACACATTATGTGTATTGTGAATAAGTAATACACTACAATAAACATTTTATAGATAAGCTTCAAATTATATGTCTGGTTTGTGTTTTAATGGGGATTTTATTATGATAAAGAGGTCGCGCATTATAGGATAGATCCTAGAATGAAGTCAGTGCCTAAAAATATAAATCCTTCATATTACTACAACTAGAAATAAATTTTGTTATATGTAGAAATATTTAACTATCAAAACATTTCAAAACAATTTACTTATTTTGGTCAATGTTTTTGCAGTGTCTGAGACAAGATAATGATATCGATTATAGATATTATGTTTGAAAATTTATGAGAGAAATCATAAATCATGAAAAGACCAACATCTCCTAACTAGTAATTTCCAAAGGTAATTTTAATTTTATTAAATATATTTTATAATCATTTATCTATCTATATTTTTTCTCAGCACTATCAAGATTTTTGACAATAAAGTTACTCAAAAGAAGAAATAATTTTGTTTAAAGATGAGTGGGTAGTTTAATTTTTTTCTGAATTTAGGAAGAAAAAAAATTTAGTTGATTACCTGCTATATTTGTAATCTAGTATGAGTTATGACTTTCGAAATATATTTGGGGTGTGAAGCATTAGTGTTAGAATTCTTATATATTATTTTTGATATCTTTCTCAAGGAGAATACTAATGGAGGAAATAAATTTTTTTAGAAGTGATGACCTTCAAACAATAAAATTTTTGGTCAATCGCAAAGTCTAAGATGGATGATTAAGTGGAGGTGGAGGTGAAGGCAGAGGAAAAGTTGGAGTTGGAGACCGATGTGGAGGAGGGGGCATAGGCAAAGACCAAGGTGGAGACCAAGGTGGATGAGGATAAGAAGTGATGGATTACAAACAATAAAAATTTTGGGAAATTAATTAGAATAAGGATCATACCATGATTTTGTTTGGGAACAATTGCTTAAAAGTGTACACAACACTTTTCACTTAAGATAAGATTCATTGTATTTCTTTCCAGTTTAAAATGACATTTTAGTAAAAAACAAACATGGCATACACAAAATCAATAAAACGCATTCATATTGTTTTGGTACTTTAGACCAAAAATCCATATGTCATTTGTGACATGTAGGGATCATCCACACCTTAATCCAGCACACGGTGTGATTGGTATGGCTCTAAGTGTCCGTTATCAATTTAAAAATTACATTTTAATACAAAAAAGTGTAACTTGATAAAAGAAAAATAAAATGTGCTTGGACTATCTTGATAATTTGGTACAATGATTTATAATTCATTTTTGATGTGTATGAATCAGTCTAATGTAAAATTGACACATGATTCCACCTATATGGCTCAAAGTGAGTGTTTCCAGTTTAAAATTACATTTTAGTAAAAAATACACGCGACATACTCAAAACTGAGTAAACACATTCATATTGTTTTGGTACTTTATAAAAACAACCCATACATCACTTTTGATTTGTAGGGATCATATGCACATCAATATAATGCACGGTGTGACCGATATGACTCCAAGTGCATCATTTTTTTCAAAACTGACATTAATTTTAATCCAAAAAAAACTAGCATACTCAAAACCAATCAAACACATTAGGATTATTTTGGTAATTATAAAAATGATCCATACATCAGTTATAACATATAGGGATCATTTTTACCTCAATACAATGCATGGTGTGATAGGTATGACTCCAAGTATCCATTATCAGTTCAAAATTTACATTTTAATACAAAAAGTGTCACTCACAGAACACCGAGAAAATGCACTCATATTGTCCTAATAATTTGGGAAAATAATTAATAATTCATTTTTTATGTGTATGAATAATTCTCATGTCAAACCGACACATGATGCCACCTGTATGGATCAAAGTGTGTGTTTCTAGTTTAAAATGAAAATTTAGTAAAAAACACATGTAGCATACTCAAAATTGAGAAAACACATTCCGATTATTTTGATACTTTATAAAAATGATCCATGAGTCATTTGGTATGTGTATCATTTAGTAAATCCTCAATATGATGCATAGTACGACTGATATGACTCCAAGTATGTCTTTTTATTCAAAATTGACATTAATTTTAGTGAAAAAAATAACTCACATACTCAAAACTAATAAAATGCATTCATATTGTTTTAAACTTTAGGAAAATGATCCATACATCAATTTTGACATGTAGGGATCAAATGTACCTCAAACTAATGCACAGTGTGATAGGTATGACTGCAACTGTTTCTTTTTTATTCAAAACTAACATTAATTTTAATCAAAAAAATAACTAACATACTAAAAACTGAGAAAATGCATTTTGGTTGTTTTAATACTTTAGGAAAATGATAAATAGTCATTTTTGATGTGTAGGAATTAGTCACACCTCAATTTGACTCACAGTGTGACCAATATGACTCAAATTGTGCCTTTTTATTCAAAATTTACATTAATTTTAGTAAAAAACAACTTATATGCTCTATAATAGTGTTTTCTTTTTCTTGTATTTTTGTTAGAAATTTTATTTCATCTAAATTCAGTATTTGTATCTTATTTTGATATTTTTTGTTTTTTTTCTATTGATGTAGTGTGTTTTTGTAACACACTACACCTGTTTCTAGTGATGTAGTGTGTTGCAGCATTGTACTGTATTTTTCACCTTTATTAGCGCTAATAAATGCATTGATAAAATTATGAATTATCAGGGATTTTATAGGTAATTATAAAGATTCCCTTTATCAGTGATTTAGACAGAGATAATAAATAGTACTTTTATCAGTACAAATAGAAGTGATGATAAAGGGTATATTTATTAACGCTAAATAAAAGTGCTAATAAATGGGGTTTTTTCAGCACTATTAAATGTATGATTTATCAGCGCTTTTATTTGCATTGATAATTCTACTCTTTATCAATGCCTTTTTAGCGCTGATAAAATCCATGGACTTTTAGCTGCTTTAAGGTAGTCATCACTTTTCTAGCACTGATAAAGGTAAATTATAGTACTGTTAAAGGTGTGTTTTGTAGTAGTGGCACTGAACAAAAGGATTGAAAGAAGCACTGGCGGTGACCCATCCTGCTGCAAGCCCGACACTCGATCGGGTTCCTCGTACATTGGGGATTTTTGTGACCTGGTCTTCTGCACTGGGGACACACCACATTATTGTCAGTGCATGCCACTTATATGGTACTACTCCCATGTGTAACCTCTATTTGTTTCTTCTTTTCGCTGGATAAACCGCTGCTAGTCTTCCTAGAAGCTGAACTACCCTACTTCATGTGGCATGATTCCCTCTAGTTCCACTCGGTGATGAGGGCCCGATTAATAATCTGTGAAATGGTGATCAGATAAAATATATTCACCTATGAGTAGATGGAATAATCAATCCCCTCCTAAAATTTCCCCACAGTATTCAACTTGTTACCATTCAAGGTCAGTACAAAGCACTTCAATTCAGTGAGGCGAGATGATTATCCCATCACTGACCTGTCACCTTGCTCAAGGTTCATGAATTCTCAAACATGATATGTTCTCAAGGTCTGAGGGAAGAAGTAGTTGAATAATCCTTCATATAAATCCACCCATACCATACCTTTATGTCGACCAACCTAAGTCAGGATTTCACACCAACACTTGGCAGAGTCATGTAGCATGTAGGTCATGAGCTTGACCCTCTTCTCTGGAGGCATCTCGATATTCTCAGAGATTGACACCATTTCCCTGGATAGCTCTACCCTAGAAGGGGTATATTGAATTTCACCCTAAACTTATTGCCTGAACCATAGGAAGATATCATAGAATTGGGAATCGAAAACCAGTAGAGGACCTCCAAAAGGTTGCTCAGGTATCACTATGGTAGGTATCACGAGTGGCTCAGGGACCACCAACTCAGGATTATTTTCATCGCCACTCTCCTCACGTACGACATGAGGTCGTCACGATGGATTATCTCTACAATTTCCAAGTGCATAATTCAAAAAATATTTATAATAGATACAGAAAGAAACAAATAAGGATAGGTAAAAATCCTTCCTACTAACAAATAAACCCCTCTTCCTACTCCTAGAGACAGTTCTAGGTAGAATAACAAGAAACAAAATGATCAAAGGAGACACAACCTATTTCCCACTGATAAGGTCAGGTCAGGCTAAGGTCACACATTTTTCTTATAAAGTAATCATTTAATTTAAAGGTGCATTAATTTTAATTTATTTAGGTTTTTTCTTATTTAATTGGTTACTATAATCACAATCCAGTTAATTGCATCACTAATTCCAATTCATAATGTCCCATACACCTTATAAATTTAAATCAATGTGTCAACTAACTACATCCTAACCTTCACACCAAAGAACGGGTGTAACAAGCCATGGATGTGGTTTGATGAGATGATATATCATTGGTGCTAACCAAAAAAACCAACTAATGTGGCGTTATTGGTCAATTAAACCAATTATTCCATCATTGAGAATACTATCACACTGCAAGACACAATAAACAAGGAATAATCAACAATAACATGCAATTAAAGTAATTAAAACAGTAAGTAAATATAGAAAGGCATAATGCATGGAATTTTATTCTTATGGTGCCTAATATGATGCATGATTCTACTATCCCCTCATATCATTGGGATAGGGAAAAATCCCATTAAAATAAAATCAATATTAATAACATCAAAAAAAGTGAGTCACCCAATGGTGAAATATAGTGAAACCATAATAGGTTCAAGAAAAAACAAAATTTACCCATCCCAACTAATTTGGCTTTCCCCTGTACATGGGTATCTAATCCTAAGAATAGGCTCATAACCAAATTTCATTATCCTAGTCTCATGTCTAAACCCAAATATTAAGAAAAACTAAAAAATAACCTCTAATAGCACTTTGTAGCATCCCTCCCTATATTCCACTCACCGGTGCTTCGAGACGGTTGGTCACAGAACCTCAAGCATGCCTCCCTAGATTCTAGAGACTACTGAATAGCAGTGAGGGACTTGGGTAAGTCTGTGGGGAGACTATGCGCTCATTAATTAGATTATAGCACAAAAATAGTTATATAAGAAACAACATAAATGATTACAGCATCCAAATTGCTGCAGAAACCAAATACATAATTATGAAAGATAAATAAATAAAGTGTGTAAGGTTATTAAATAAATATAAGCATATGATGATGATAGTATGAAACGTGGCTATACAAAAATTATCAAGCAATGGTAGTGGATAAAAGAATATACAATATGATGGAAAAATTATAAATAAAAAAAACTACTAAAGATATCATCTCAATCATATTTTCAGTCCTCTAATCCTAAATATATCCTAGAAAGGTAAATCAATCATTGGAAGTTGGATGATTCCCTTTATTAGTACCTAAAATCATAAAGTATACCCGGGTAACAAAGGAACCCAAGTGGGTTTTGAGATACAATCTCAATAGTCTAGAACCCGCGGTGTCTAGGACTTTCCATTTCATGCAAAAATAAATAAGCAGTATGCCATAGTTGATTTAAATTCAATACAAAATAAATAAATAAATGGATTGGATTGGGTTCCAATTGGAGACTTATCCACTCAACCTGCTTTGGCCTAAGCTGGTGCGTCTGAACTAAAGGAACATGCGATTGTAAAGTGATATGGATAAGGTTTCATCTATCCCCAAGCGTGTATTTAGGCCTAGAGGAAACTTCCCAACATGTATTTCAAAATCTAGGACCATTATAATTTTAAAATCATTTATTTTACCTTTTTTATTTAAATGAAAACCTCTTTATAAAATGTAATGAGACGTCCTGATCCCATCCATGACAATCTATATGGAATTTCCAAGTATCTCTCCATGGTCTTGGTTCATGAACAATGCTAAGGATTTTATCCATGGTGACTAAGGAATGAAGTCACATGTGTCATTCCAATGTTGGTATTAAAAATTCTAGTGCTAACAGAACTCTGAGTCTGTATCTAGTATCACAATTAGGGGCCCGACTCTCTCTCAAGGCATGGTACAACCAATCTCTCTTTCGAGCTCGTCTAAGGGGTCTCCCCTAGGGAAATCACTAATCTGGAGGTAAAATACATAATTCTCAATGAACCTGTCTTAGGCGTAGCTAATTTCTACCCTCATGTGTTTAAAAGGCATCAATAGTTCCAATGATAAGGCATGAGAGTTCATCCAAGGGTTCCTTAACTCGAAACCCCCTGTATCACCCTTGGCACTAAGGTGAAGAATTTAAACAACAAAACCCATTTATAATATATCAAGAAGGAATTCCCAATTCATTAATTTCAGCAATTAGATAACATTAGGCTATTAATCAAGGAATGTCATTAGGAACTTCCATTCAATTCATATGGTATAAATCATTTAGAACTTATCAAATTAATTTAATTATACCATCTCATTAAGGAATGGTGTATAGGGTATACCCATGGGTCAACTAAACAAGGGTATCAAGGAATTAATTACGCTTAATCCAATTAAAAAAGGTCCAATTAGTCCTCTAAAGATGAGCACATACAATTGGATGGCACAACTCAAGGAGATAAACACAAGGGGTTCACTCGACACTTACTCGAGTCTCTAGAAGCATGGTGTGACATCCAATTTAATTTAATTGAAAAAATAGATGTAAAACTAGAAAAAATCATCTCACAGCATAATGAAACAATTTATGAAATGAAATAAAATGAAGGGAAAAGGTTTTAACCACCTAACATAGACTTTTAGATCTTCCCTCATCCAGTATCAACCATTAATTAGAGCTCAGTTAGAAGAAATCAAAAAAACCATTAAATGTTCTGAAAATGGGGAAAATGAGCTTGCTCTCAAATAGAATAATGGATGGGACTAAGAAATTGAAAATAATTAGAGATGACTATAGATCATACCTACATCTTTTCATTGGATAAAACAGTGAATAAATCGGGGGTCGGACGGAGGGGCTACTTGAATTCTTAGCTTGGAGGGAGAAGAGGGTTTCTTCATAAGGGAGGAGAACTCAAACATTAAAGAAAAAGAAAAGAATAAGGAAGTGTTCGTTAAATCATTTAAGAGGGTATTTTAGTAATTTCACTAATTTTTACACTACACATGGTTTCGTAATACTGTGTTCCAACTATTCACCATTCACTACTACTAATGGGAACATTGCATGATTAGATAAAAAAATTTACTAACCATGCACAAACCATCCAAAAATAATCTGTCCAAAACCTCTGAAATTCAGCAAGGTTGTGAAGCTTGGGTCATATGCTTGTAGACAAACTGTATGGCCCAAGGTTCCCACTATTTGTTGTTGTACTATTTCAGAGAAACCATGTGGGCTAGGATGCACGGTTTTCCCTAACCGTGTGACCCAATCTACCTTTAATATTTTCAAGGATCTGAGCTCCAAACCAGCCCCAAACACACTTGAATCCTCCTATAATTGATTATAAATCATCATTAGGGTCGTTTAAAGGAATTAAAACCAAAAATTAAATAGTCTATATCTTTAGTAAAAATTGGGACATTACACTTAAACCCTATGAAAGAGGGATACTCAAATGGATATGTAAATCCTAATAATTTTTAGTATAATCATCATAAAATACATTCATGGTTAGTATACACACAATGTAAAATAAATAGTTGGTGAATTTTTATATGTCTCCCATAAATAAAAGAGAGACTAGAAATCACTTAAAAGGATCATATCATTGAAGTGGGGATTAATCGATAAATTAATTATGTGTATCAAATGTAAATCCGCATAAAAATTATAAATATGGAATATAATAATCAAATGTAATTACACACATAATCTTAGCATGACATAATTAGTGAAGTAGAAGTTAACCCAATGAATAGACATTTAGTTAAGAAATCCCTTACCACTTTAGTATAATTTTATATTGTAATATCCCCATAAATAATAACATAAAATGAAACATTAAATATCATGAAAATAATGTTATTCATGATATAAAATTTCAAATGGTCAGTATATACACCACACTAAATAAACGAGTGGTAAATTTTTATATGCCTTCCCGAAATAAAAGAGAGACTAGAAATCCCTTACCTTAAGTCTTGAATTCCATCATACATGTTAAAAACTAATATATAATAAATATAAGTTTGTTATAAATCTATTAAATAACCATATTCATATATATATATATAACCATATATGATTTTCTTATGACATTTTATTACCAATTTATTAACAATTTCATGTTAAAGTCATGTTTTGGTTAATAACTGCTTTGTGTTTCATGAATGTTTTCACTTGTTATTTTTGTTCATCTTACTTAGATTAAAATTTAATAATTTAGTGGATGTTAACCATTATATAAATTTCATATATATTCAGTATATATTTATTTAGAGTAATCCATAAAATTTTGACATACTGATTTCAAAAATGAAGTTTATTTTATCAAGTTAATTTTCTAAAAGCTTCAAAAAATATTTTTTATTATTATTAAAAATAAATAAATAATTTTTTTATAAAATATTATTTTAAAAACATATAAATACTTTACCAAAAACTAAGTATTTTTTATCAATATTTTTTCTTTATATAAAACCATTATACATAATATTTAAAAATCAGTTACTATTATTCATGCGTCTAGGTTAAATTCCTAAGTTATAATAGTCACGTGTGAATAATATTAATAATATATCATGGTTTTGTTAAAAATAATCATCGTGTGTAACACAATCTAACCCAGTGTTTCATATAGCATGATCTTAAATTGTTGTTGCATATAGTGTAATCTAAACTCATCGTTTCATGTTACACAATCTAAACTCAATATTTAATAGAAAGAAAAATATTGTAAAGATTTAATTTATTTGAAAAAAAAATCACAAAATCTTAGGGTGTTACAAAAAAAATCATGTTCTTTATAAAGGTTGGCCAACATATCCAATCAGTAAGTTACAACTCTAATTCTTTCTAGTATTTCAAAAATGCCCAATGTACCTAGGTCTTAACTTCTCCTTTTTACCAAATCTTACAACTCCCTTATATGGTTAATCCTTCAAGAATACATGATCACCAACATGAAATTAAAATTATTTCCTTAGATTATTAGTATATCTATTTTCTCTATTTTGGGATTCTTTAATATGATCCAGAATAGTTCATAATTTAACTGTTATCTCCACTATAAGCTCTAGGATAAATAGATTTGTTTCTCCAACTTCTTCCCAATTGGTTGGAGTATGACACATATTCCCAAAAATGTATTGTATGATACCATCTGGATGCTTTAATGTAAGAAATTATTTTATACAAATTCCACCAAAGGTATATACTTGTCCCATATACCTTGTAAGTCAAGAAAACATGGTCTCGATGTGTCTTCCAAAGTCAGGATAGTCCTTTCAACATGTCCATAGGTATGGGGATGATAAGTGGTGCTTAAATGAATCTCAATGTTGAGATTCCTTTATAGAATCTTATAGAATTTTGATGTGAACCAAGGATCATAATCAGATATAATCAATTGAGGTGTTTAATGAAGCCTTAAAATTTTATTAATATAGAGATGAGAAATGAGCTTAAGGGGTTGATCTTCTCTTATCACTAGGAAATGAGAAGACCTAGTAAGATGATCAATGATGAACCATATAGCATTGTTCTTCCTTGGAGCATCTTCTAGTCTAGTTACAAGTTCATTGTAATATTTTCCCACTTTCATATACATATATTCATAGGTTGTATGACTCCCTTAGGATGTTTTATTTTAACCTTTACCTACTGGGATACTAGGCATCTAGACACATAGTCCATAATTTCTTACTTCCTACCATTCCACTATAATTTTTTTCTTAAATCCCAATGCATATTTGTGCTACCAAGGTGTATAGAGAAATTAGAGCTATATGATTCACCTATAAATTACCTTTTCAAACCTAGTATAGATGAAACACATAACCTATTTCCAAACTTCAAAAATATATCTATATTGATTAAGTATTTCAATTTTCTATCCTTCACTGCTTCAATCTTCCTTTGTAATTCCCCTTCATCTTTTTGGTACTTATGTATCTTTTTTAGTAAGGAAGGTTAATTTATTAGAAAATGTATGATGAATCCCCTTTCTTAAAAATCACCATTTCTATTTTTATAAGATCTCTATAAATAGGATCCTTCTTAATTATCATCATGGTTAGAATTCCATGGTCTCTCCTACTCAATGTGCCAGCTACCTTGTTTTTATTCCCAGGGTGGTAGTGTATCAAGCACTCATATTTCTTGAGTAGTTTCATCCATCTTCTTTGCCTCATGTTGTGATATTTCTAATAGAACATACACTTGAAACTTTTATAGTATATATATATATATATATCACATATCTCACCATAGAGGTAGTGCCTCCATATTTTCAAAGAAAATATTACAGCTTCCATCTCAAGGTCATGAGTTAGATAGTTCTATTCATCAATTTTATATTTTATTGATTAATAATAAATTACTGTATCATTTGAAGAAGGACACAACCAATCCATTTCTTTAATGCATCACTATAAATTACAAATCCTTCCTTACCTAATGTTAGTGTTAATACTTATACATTAATCAGTATCCTATTTATATCTTCAACACTTTCCTCACATACCCTTGACCATGTGAATTTAACCCCTTTATGTGTTAACTTTGTTAACAGGTTGTACAATTGAGAGAAATTTATGAAAAAACACTCATAGTAACATGTTAATCTCAAAAATTTCATATCTCAAATATGTTCTTTATCTTAGAACATTATTTAAATACCTTTATCTTTTAAGGGTTAAGAAATATTTAATCCTTGGAGAATATATGAACAAGAAAATAAACTTCATTGAGCCTAAATTCACACTTACTATATTTCCCATTCATTTTTTTCCTGAGGGTCTCCATAATTATTTACATATGACCCTCATTCTCTTAATATATCATGGAGTATGTAAAGATATTATCAATTAATACCATCATAAATTTATCAATATAATCCATGAATAATCTATTCATCAAATCTATGAATATATAAGGCTCATTAATCTATCTAAAAGGCATTACCATAAACTCATAATGTCCATGCCTTTTTTAAACTGTAATCTTCAGTACATCATCCTTATTCAACCTTAGTTGAGGATAACTAGAGCAAATATCAATCTTTGAAATGTATTGGGGTACTTTAAGTTGATCAAAAAAGTCATAAATTCATGGTAAAGGATACTTATTCTTTATAGTGATGTCATTCATCTCTTTGTATCAAAAAGGTTCCGGAACTGAATGAAGCTAGTTCTAATATTTATTAAATAAAATTATAAAAAAATAATTTTGTGAATTAAAAGGGGTTTTACAAAGTTGGGAGTGGACCACACCCCAAAAATATTCATCCATAAATGAAGATCATTTGTTAATAATCTAAAAGGATCATATCAGTCTCATATCTATTTTATCTCTCTTCGACGGTGCATTCAAAACTTGATTGGACTCCCTATATGCATTTAAAACCATAAATTTTATTTTAATGGTGTCTTGGAGACATTTAATACAATATAAAATAACTATTTATCGGATGTTCTTGGTTCTGTACCTCAGATCTTCAATAGTTATCTTTGATTTTGATTTAATCCAAAGTTAACTCTAATCACAGTGGAAAACATTCTTGACAACTTGGATCATAGACCATAGCTTGTCCTCATATTCAATTATAATCTAATTGTAGTGGGAGAAGTATCCTTTGAAAAAGATGTGATTAATAGGAAAGGAAAATCCACTCCTATATGGTCTTAGTATACCTGAGGTCGCACTATCAATATTCACCTTGGTCTATGGAGGGATCAAGGGAATCTGATGGATATATTTTAAAACAAGTTTCTTTATTTCCATTACATACACACTAATCATCCCTACACTGTTAAGATCAAAAAAATAACCATATAATATATTTTCACTCTAAAGGTATCAAATATGTTCCAATATATGGAAGTAACACCAAAGTGAAAATATGGCTCCATATAATTGATGCACAATCTCATAAAACCATCCTTATTTTTCAAGAATAAAATAGGGGCACCCCATAGTGAAACACTAGGGAATATAAATTCCTTATCACATAACTCCTGTATCTATTTCTTTAACTCTAAAAACTCCATTGATTCCATTCTATATGGATTTTTATATATAGGCCTTGAATCAGAAATGACTTCAATGGAGAACTCAACTTCACACTCTGGTGGATGACCAAGTAATTCTTATGGAAAAAAATCAATGAATTTTTGTACCATAGGCACATTATCTATTCTTAGGATATCCTCCTTATCCATATATCATTATTTAAATTCCTCTATTCCCATAATTTAATTGTTGAGAGATACTGGGGGAGGATCCAAACATGATTTTGATGATGAATTTTCCCATATAAAGACTAGAGATTCCACTTCACCTTTACAAATCATAATTTCTTTCCCTTTATAATATTTTTTTTCATTATACTTTGAAATATATTCTATACCAAGGATCATATAAAATTCAAAAAAAGGTATAATAATTATATTTAAAATAGTGTATACCCATGCATCATAATTGGAACTACCAAACACATATTTGTTTCCATAAGATTCCCACTTAGTGTCTTAATTGATAACTCACTTAATAGGGTTCTAGGGAAATATTTGATGTTTTTCCCAACATGGAATATATAAAAGAGTGTAAACATACCTAATAAAATAAAACATTATTTTCATTTATTTCTATGGCCAAAGTTCCTACCACTATGTCATTAGGAACTTTGACTTTAAGTGTGGAAATCACATAATCTTGGATATACTTCCTTGGAATTTCCTAATCTAAATTCCCTTAAATTTTAGGTAATTAGTTTACTTAATGTCTCTTCTCCCAATATTTAAATAATTTAAAATTGATAACTTATTCCAGGGACTTATATTCATGAGCTCGATGACCCTTTTCTCTACACATTTAATAAACTCTTATTCCCTTATTGAAATCCACAAGGTGTTTCTTCCCATAATTATAACATGTGGGAAATCCTACCATTACTTTCTTCCCCTTTGTCACACTATTATTCCCATGATACTTAGCTCGTCTCTTCTTATCCAAATTTCCATTAAATACATACATCATGGAAACTATTTTAATATATTAATAGTGCTTGATACTATATCCTCATATGAAGAAAATGTTTGAGAGACCAATTCCCTTAGAAAGCTCAACTTTAACCCATAAAATAAATGATCAATATTTTTTCTATTCTATGTACATAGTCTATAACATATCTAGATAAAATTATAAATTTAGCCTCATACTCAATAAAATTTTCCTCCTTTTTTCCAAGATTAATAAATTACCATTCCATTTTTACTCTTTTATCATGCAGAAAGTATTTTTCATAGAATGCCTCCTTAAAATTTCCGCATTTCATGAACTTGATCTCGTCTTCCCCTTTAGTGTTTTGAATTAGCAACCACCATTGATTTTTATATCCCTTTAGATGATAGACCACCATAATGAATTTTTCCATTTCATTATTTCCCAAAATAAGAAAGATATTCTCTACAGTATTGTATCATTGTTCACCTACCAATGGATTAGTAGTTCCACTAAATTCTAGATTTTGTTGTGACATGAATTAGTCCAACATAGTTACACCATGTTATGGATTTTTAGGTCACTATATATGGGATATATTAATTATTATAACATGGGTCAACTTACCTAATATGGTTATAAATCAATTATCCTCAACTTCATATTCCTCCCTTGTTTAGGGGAAGTATCCCTAAACTGACTACAGGTGTTGATATGGTTCCCATTCCTCTATTTATTCTCCATATTTCTATAATGGAACACACTTAATTAGCTCATCACATTTAATTGTAAAATAAAATTCCTATTAAGTTTTATAGATTATTCCCTATAAATATTGATTATTTTTTCATTGTACTTGTGTTATCTTAGTTGGTTCTTCTAAATTTAAACCCCAAGATTCCCAATAAATATTCTATAATGCCAATTGTAACATCCTGGACCCTAGAAATAAAAAAATTATAGTTATATTACATTATTTTTATAGAATACAAAATTTATTTTAAGATCCATCCATTTAGTAGTCTTTGAAGACTACATAAATACATACATTACATTTCAAAACATATGATATGATATGAACATATTTTGAGAAGATTATTATCCCTTATATCATTTCCTTGAACATTACACATAATCCTTGTCTATGTTTCCTAGGGAAAGAAAAAAATAAGGTTGAGTTTAGATGCCCACTAAGGAGTAGCATATAACAAAATATTACATAACATAAACATGGAATAAGTGATATGGCATGAATAAATGAACAACATGAAGCCATAATCAAATGATAGTGAGAGTGTTCTAAATCTATGATAATTAATGAAAACATGAATAAAAATAATCATTGATCACATAAAGATCAAATTCATAACATTGTACATCAAAACATGTTGTCAAGGCCTTATTCTAATACATAATCCTATTATAGGAAGAGGTATACACCAAAACCCAACTTGTTTTGTCTCATAATACATGTCAATGCATTGATGGGATATATAATTTTCCTTCTTGCCTATCACCTAATTAAGTCCAATGCATTCACTATAGGAGTAATCAAGATCTTTCAACCATTCCTTAAGGTATCACTTATGGAATAAAACAAGGTTATATACATAATGAGAAATAAAAAAATCAAATACTTTTGTATTTAATAGAACAATGTGGATTTCAAGGGGGATATCCCTTAATCAACTTATAAGTAATGTGGTATCATCAAAGTAACATTAAGTACCCTTATCAAATAAATATAGTGGAGAGGGTACTTTCAATGTGTTAAGTTACCCATGAAAGATAGTAATTGGATTATATAGCTCTCATTGGTAGGAGAATAGAGAAATTATAGGAAAAATAATTCATCATGGTTCATAAAGAGCATGATATCATTCCAAAGTATATCCCCTAGGAGTATCTATCCAGGTGTGAAATCTTATTCTCATTCATCATGTATTAGAGAGATTATTAATTCAATGATCAACCAACCATTTTTTGGGGTGATTAACCCTAGAATTCATCTGTGACATAACCATATCTACTTTTTGTTATAAAAACAGGGATATATTTTCTAAGAAACTACACATATTTTTTACTTTAACAAAACTTAAGATGGTTTTCCACCATGTAAAAGTTTTAATTTTATAACTGTTTTAGTAACTATTGAAATAAAATAATATGAGGTAGTTATAAAAATCTAAACATGAAAATCCCTTAAATTTGATTATTAATATGGTAGAAATTATTTCATGGAAATATATTCACTACACAAAAGTAAATAGGTGGTGAATATAACATGAGTCCCAAAGAATGAAAAATGAGATGGAAAAACCCAACTTATAGCTTGGTTAGCAACTCAATCAAAACAAATTGAAATATAGGGATAAAAATTGATATTAAAATATAATAAATAAATGATTTTTTTGATATAAAATCTCAAATAGGTGTTATATACACCACATAAATTAAATTATGTGCATAATATAAAAATTTCCCTAAATAGAGTAATTTGAGAGGGAAACCCCTTAACTATTTCCTTGAATTTCATGAATGTACTTTAACCACATGTATAAAAAACCTAGATATTTTAATTTCTTAATTAATAATCTTAATCATATCTATTTTCATTTATCCTCTCCATAAATAGTCATTCTCTATATGAATTCTTCTGATTTTCCATATCGAGTGTTTATAGTTTTGATCATCTGTATTAGATTCATAGACGGTATTCATATTCATTATTCATGAAAAGTTAATCATTAATAGATCATTAAATTTATATTTAGGGATTCCTTATAATTACTTGTGATGTTTCAAATTCCTTTCATGAGTTTTTTAGTCTTTATACTTGAAGTTTAAATCAATAACAAGCATATTTTGGTGATTCTTGTCGATTAAAGGGTGTTTTATTAATTGATGAATTAAATTTTGATATAAAATCTCTAGAATAAAAAATCATAGTTTAAAATTTTATATTATATTATACAAGTACTTATGATCACATAGTCATTCATGATATAAATTCATAGTATTGTTCAAGTAGGTTGTCAAAATGAACCAAACATGAACATTCCCTGATTTAATGAATGATTATGTGGTGGTTTTGTTAAAATTTCATTATAAAAAATAATAATGATATTATTTAGTGATTATTATTTTGATATATTTTAATTTTAAGTAATTATGATAAGTAATGGTTATGAAAATATTGAACAATTTGAATAAAATATTACCCTATTAGTGCTCTTATTTTAAATAAATAATTAACGTTGACCGTTTGTTGATCATATCATTAATAGGTTCTCATATTTTTCTTAAAAAACCTTAATTATATAATAAATATCATTTTACCTCATTAAATACATTCTATGATCCATTAGTGATGGTTGGTGATGAAAAATGAATATTGTCGCTCATGGTGGTGGTAGTCTGCACGTACGCATGAACAATGATTTTATTTTTATTAATGAATGGAATATATTGATAGTTAATGATAATACCATTAATAGAGTAAAATTATTATATAAAAATTATAATAATATCACTATCTTAGTGTTGGTTGGATACATTTTAATTCATATAAATAAGAATAAAATCTAAGTATTCCATAATACTCACGTCGTATACTTGAATTTTCCTTGGAATTATCCTTGGAAGTGAAGGCCTTATGATAAATAATACAGCCTAGAAACTTTTTTAAGTGGAATAGGGTTATAGGAGTAGAAAATTGGTATAGTTTCAAGGATAATTTAGAAGGTAAGGTTAGTCTTGAAGTGGTGGTGATGTTACTCTTTTATAAGCAAGGAGAAGGGTGGTTTTGGGATTAACCCTTACATTTTCAATAATGTAAGGTTACTATTTAATTGTCAAAGGACAAAAAATTGACAAAATTGGGGAGGATAGTGATTTTGGCATAAAATTCACCTCAAAAACATATTTTTTATAAAATTTAAGTGTGTTGGGGATTTTTTTAAAATTTAGATTTTACCCAGATTTGCTTTTACATTGGTAATTAATTTCTAACCTTAGTAGTTAATTTTAATGAAAAATATTAATATTGACTTATTTACATAATTTGATACTTATAATTTTAAATTTTAAAACCATTTTATCTAAGAAAATCCTAAATTTTTATAAAATTAATTTTAAAATAAAAACACTTAATCGCATAAAAAAAATTAGAAAAATTGTGTTTTTAAGCTTTAAATTTACATATAAGACAAAATTATCTTGGATACTGATTTTAATGACATAAATTTATTTATTATAAATAAAGGGCATGAGTATTTCAAGGAAAGACAAAACAAAATATCCCTTGAAAATAATTGATTCAAAGAAAAGTCTAAAAACAAATATTTTATTAAAGTAACATTTTAGTTAGTTATAAAAATATTATACATGGGATTTATAAGTTAAAAGAGTATTTTAAAATAAATATTATTCCTTAAATTAATATTTTATTTCATAAAACTTTTTAAACTTCTAGTTCATTCTTTTATAATGATAAATTCATATAAATTATAAGTTTCCAGAAAACCCAATGTTTGACTAAAAACTGGCCTTTTCAAAAAAACTCAATAATTCATACTAAGATAATTTTGACGTGATAAATTAAAAAATGATGTTATTTTAGTAAATTAAAAATTAAAATATTAATATTTTAGATAAATTCATTAATAAAGGATCTTTAAAGGGTGAATTTCATGAAAGTTCATGATATAGTGTTTACCTACTACAGTAAGGTCTCGGGTATTACAATTACAATGTAATTTCATCATATACTAAAAGTGAATAGAAAATATATGTAATAATGTTCAAGAATTAATAACTTATAAATACTTATAATAATTTCTCAATGAAACTTATTTTACATTATTTACCTGTATATAATAAAGGAGTATATGGACATGTCCATAGATTTCCAAGTCAATGAATTAAAAAGGATTTCTGAGTGAATCACCATGAATAATATAAGGAATAATTTGGGATTTATAATTTTAAAATAATAACCCTTTATTAAGGAAATAATATGAAATTTTAGTTATTAGGTACGTATTAAGATTAAGATTATCAATGAGTTTATGAAATTAAATACATATATTTTTAATGGTAGGAGACTAAATAAATTATGGATAAATCCTATCTAAAAATGGGATTATTTAATCACAAATATTTATTACACATTATGGATATAAAATTTCCTTAATTAGAAACCATCAGGTCAGTGTTAATTAATGGAAAAGGTAAACTTGGGTCAAAATTGAGTCTAATCCACTTGGGACCTGATAAAGGCTCTACCAGTTATGTCATCATAATAATTAGACAAGGTACTCCTATTAGAAATAATTTATACATAATAAAATAAGTACATCGCGTACATAGGGATTTTTTATCATGGAACAATATATATTTCATGCCTCTTATGATAATTTTTTCATTAAATCATCTTATAAACAAAGTATAATGTGAGTAAAATGGGGTATCACATGCATTGGATATAAAAAACGTAATTACTTAAAATGGTATAGAAACAATATTGGAATAAAAACATATAAATTGTAAGGGATTCTATAATAAAAATGTAAATATGAATTGAAAAAATAAGGGAAAAGGACCTTTATCTTTCTTAAGATTCTTAGTCTAGAACAAACCCTTAGATCCAACCAAACTCTTCAAAATTGGAGAGAGAGACATGGGTGAGAATCTTTGGAAAATCTATGAATAGATTCATATAATTTTCTGATAAATTAAAATAAGGGTGTGTATTTATAGGTATGGTGAGTGAAATTACACGGAATAAATTATTGAATATTTTATTTTTCCATTATATCAAGAACTCCACTACTCCCCATAGTGCCCCATTACCACCCTTAATATTTTAATATAATGGTTAGTTCCAAAATTGGGAAAATAGAACTACCCTAGTATAATTTTTTCATGATTACATATATATTCATGACTTCAAAATTTTTACGTTTCACTAAATTTCTCTATTTTTACCATATTTTACTATTTTTACCAAAAATCAGTAAATTTAACCCCTTAGCTAATTTTGAAATCCTGATTCCAAATATGTGATCCACTTTTTAAATTTTATTTTCTAATTATATGAATTTTAACTATTAATTAATTTTGAATTGTTTATTGAAAATGTGGTATCATAGTTAATGTAATTTCTTTACTAAATGAATTTAAAAAGTAATAATACTTTACCCCTATGTTGGAAATGTGTTAATATAATAACATCATTATTTTATTATTGATTTTGATTCTCAAAAACACCCACATTTGTGTTACAAATGAAGTTACTTTAATTGTATTTGAAGATAATTATTATTGAAATAATTATTTTTATTCTATAAGCATTTTATATATTAATCCAGTGAAAGTTTATTTGATTTCTTAAGAATTAAGGACATTCCAAAGGAGTCTAGAGTCATTATTCATACCCCTATGTTTAAATTAAACATATGGATTAGGAACCCTACATTTGTAAGGAATGATAATTTTTTAACCATACTTATTAGAATAAATGTATAAATTAGTAACCATACTTTTATCATCAACCCTACATTTGATTATTTAATGTATAGTCCATCAACCATACTTTTGAATTTTATCGCTACAAAGAGAAACCCTACATTTGACTTGGTCAAACTATGCATTATAAATTATGTATTATTTCAATGATTTTTACAATAGTTTTAATTAGATTAAATGTATCGTTAAATATATTTAAAGACTAATTCAAATTCACTTAACCAATATATTAAATCATTCATATTTCTAAGGAAAGTTACAATTTTCTCTGAGAATTTAAAATCGAATAATATTAATTTATCAGCCTGATTTTATGGATTTGTTTGACTTTAATAAAATCAAGAATATTTTTAAATATTGATAGTTTCTTCTTCTCAATATATATATGTTCATTATAAAATAATATTTTAATATCATCTCTAGTTCTCTAAATAGATACACTTTAGAGATATACATGTTTTGATCCTTTTTTGTTTGATTTATGTGTTGTTTCTGTTGTTGTATCTTTTTTAAATATTTTATTATAGCTAAACAAAGAATTTATCATAGATTCACTTTGTGGATAAATTTTTCTCATATTTTAAGTATTTTCTATACTAGTGTTTAAAGAAAATGGATTCCTACTGGATGTTGGAGTTTATTTTTCTATTATTGTGTTTTATTAAAGATAAATCCATCTATCAGTTGTTGATAAAACTTTAATCAGAACCAGTATTCAACATCAACATCAATATTTTTCAAAAAAGTTTCGACTAATCATATTAAGTCATGCTAGAGTGTCATATTATTATACTACACTGTTGATATTAAGGTTACTTGTAAAAAACTTGATTTTTTATAAGGTTTAAAATTTCTATACTAAGTTATAGAGGTACTAAAAAAAGAACATTCCAATGAAAGTAACCAAGATCACAAAGAGAACATTTGTGGAGTGGAATATGGGATTTTAGTTCTTCAAACCACTATACATTTCCGTTTACAGTTCTTTCCTTTATTTATTTTAACCCCTCCTTACTCATCTTTAAGAGAGAAAGAAATAATCACTTTAATTAAAGAGGAACATTTCAAATTTTTCAAAAAAATTATAAGGACATATTTCACCCCAATTTTGTGTCTCCATCATCATCATTCTGACCCAAAAATTGGTATCAAAGGAAGGGTTCCATTAAATATATTTCTTTTTGTAAATCCTTAAAGTTTTTCTATTAGATAACAAAATTTGGTATTAGAACCAGTAATATATTAAAAATATTTATGTTTCTACTCAACAACATCAATTTTGTATCAAAATTTGTACTCTTATAGATATATTTATTTTGTTTCTAAAAACTCTAAGTTAAATATCTAAATGAAGAAAAATTCCAATATTTGTTCTAAGAGAAGGTATATCAACAAATTTTTTCCCTTATTATAATGGTGATAACTATGGAAATTAGATAAACATATGATTATTTATTTGAATAAGTTTCGAATAAGTTTTGATTTAAAAATAGTTTAGTATTATAAAATTCCTAAAGAGTATTTATAAAAATGGAATAATACTTAAGATACAAATTATGATCTTAATTAAAAATTTATGAATTCTATCATTTTTGGATTAGGATATGATGAATTCAATCGAGATTTTCAGTGTGATACTACATATGAGATGTGTTAGAATATTTTTGTTTCCTATAAATGAACTAAAAATGTTTAAAAAACAATTAAAACACTAAAAAATTAGAATTTGAGACATTCAGGATGCATATATAAGAAATCTTCACTCAGATGAATGGGATATTGACAGAAGTTTTCAATGATTTTTTTGCCTTAAGCAAACCTATTTCAAAACCAGATCAAGCATTAAAGGTACTTAGAGTTTTACCTTAAAAGTGGAATGGAATATATATTGATAATATATAATCCACACTAGTAAAAGAATTAAATATGAAAAAACTGATTGGAACCTTGATGATATACAAAGTTGAGATGAAAGCAGAAGCTGAAAATCGTATTCCTATCAAAAAAAAGTTACACTCAAATTTTCAATGGATGAAGCTTATAATTCAGATTCTATTCATTATGGTTTAAGTTTTGATCTAATATACCATTCTAAAAAAATTGAAAACTATATAAAAGGATAAATGATAAGTTAAAGAAGAATAAATAAAATGAATTTAGATGCTATGAATGTGATAAGAAAGGTCATATGAGACTTGAATATCCTGTGCTTAAATATCAAAGTAAAGATAATTAGAAATTAAAAGGAAAAAATAAATAAAATACACATAGATTTCTTAGGACTATTCAATCCATGAATCCACTACAAACTTTGAAACCGATCAAGAAAATCAAATGGTAAATCTATGTCTTATGGATCATGCTAATGAGGTATAGTCTTCTTACTATCAAAATTCTAATTCTAAATTTTTTTCTTATGATGAAATTAATAAATAATTTTTTATGATTCAAGATAAATTTGAATACTTAAAGAAAGATCCTAATAAACTCAAAAGATCTTATGATGTTGTTTTTATTGAAAAATAAAGCTTAACTAATCATAATTTTGATTTTAGATCCAATCATTCCAAAAATTCTTAAACTTTTCATGAAAATAAAATTAAGAAACTTTTAGATGAAGTTAATAATTTAAATGAAGAATATATCATTCTTATTAAGGGAGTAAAATATTTGAATCAAATTCTTGGTAAAAATAAATCTAATAATAAAGGAAAACTTAGTATTGGTAGAATTGGAGAAAAACCCAAATTATATAGAAATTATTTTGTTCCTGGTTCGAAAATAAATAGAATATCTACTATTAAATGTTTTCATTGTGGAATAAATGCACATTATGGTAATGACTGTTATTTTAGAAAGCCTTGATTCTATTTTGTTAAGAATATTCATTATTCAAAATCTTTTTACAAATATATTTCTGAAAAATACACTCAAAAAAATAGATTTTGTTGCCTAAATTTTTAGTTTTTAACATTATTAGACCCAAAAGCATATGGGTACTAAGAGGTACTTGTACTTGATATTTTATAGGTATTCTTCACTACACTAGATTGTTATATAATAGAGTTTCTATTTAAAAATAAATTTTTTTTATATTTATTAATCAACTTTTAAGTGGTTTTATATTTCAAAATAAAGATACTTAAATGTCCGAATTATTAAAATCTAGGAAGTATTTATTTTTTATTTTTAAATTATCTAACTCTTTTATATATGAGGAGAAAGACTTTTAGAAGTTTTATCTCTTTTAGTTATTCTTAAATAGTTAAAACTTTTCTCCCATATATTATTTTATGTGATGAATTAATTCATTGAATTATTTTCATAACATCATGTATAATTCTTAAGATTCTATATTTTATTTTTCTAGAAACCATGTATTTTAAATACATGTGATAAAATTATATATTAATATATGTTTCAAAATTTCTAATATATTTTAATATGTGCAGATATTTTTTTATACTTTTATTCTATTTAAATACCTTATTATTTCATTGAATAATATTTTATATATCTTCTTAGGACTGTATTTCTTGAAGAATATATAATTAAGGGGAAGTTTATAATATTACTTGTATTGAAAATCATAAAAGGAAAGTTAGGTTTGTTTAATTTCAATATAAAACAATTTTCTTTTCTTAATTAATTTTTTTAATACTATTTCTATTTGAAAATTTATTTTTATTAAAAGTGTTATTTGATTATTTAAACTTATTCTTACATATTCTTCTCTTATGAAAAAACTATCTTTTCAATTGTAAAATCTCATATGATTTCACTAAAATTTTGGACTGAGAAATAGAAAAGTCACCTGAAGACCATCAAAATGAAATACTTCCTTCTTCTTCCTTTCAACACAATCCTTATCATCTCTCAAAACCTATCAAACCTTTTATATTCCTTCCTTTAAATTTCAAACTCAAAGGCCTCTAATGAAGCTAGTTTAATCTGTCTGAAGAGACTAAGGCTTTATATTTCAGAAAGATATTTTTCTCAAATGTTAAGTGTTAAAAGTTTAGAATGTTTTTTTATAATAATTCTTCAGAATGATAAGATAGGGATGAGATTAAATAAATTTTTAATCATTATAATTATCTTCTTCATGCTTTAACTAATGTGTTTGGAGAAAATTCAATATATTTAGTTGATAATTCCTTATAAAAATATTTTATAAAAGGTATAGAAATCCTTATTTGTGAAGAACCAAAATTTTAGTCTCTACACATAGCTAAAGGTGGAATTTCCTCTACAAAGTCTCAAAAAAACTCTATCTGGAAATGATGAGTTGTAATGTAGAAATCATTATCTTTTTAGTGATGAATATTTAGTATCAATGTTGTAAATTTTAAAATAAGTAGTGAGGTTGCGTTGAGATCTTAAAAGATCTGGGGATTATTTTTAAAATCTCGAAAACTATTGTTTAAAAAAATGAATCTCATTAAGAAAAGTATCCAAGTCTGTGGGAAATTTCAATTTCAATAGAGTATTTTTATGTGTGTAAAGTAGATATAATAAGTCAAATGAAGAAGATCAAACATGAGGTTGAATCTAAATTAGATCTTCATGAGATGAAATATATTTTAGTTAAATAATTTTATTCTTCTTCAATTGATCAAAGATCTATAAATATTCAAATACAAATAGAACTATTGTTAAGATTTCTACCTACCATGAGTGAAAGAGTTCAGATTTTGAAGTATGAAGATTCATCGTTTAACTTTCCTAAAAGACTCTATCCTTTTTATCATACTCCAACTTAGCTGATCCAAAATTCAAGCCAAAAATATCTTTGTAAATCATGGATTTTTAAAATAAATAAATTTTCTATTGTTTTTATTTCTATATTTACTATTTTTATCATTTTAATATATTTATTTCTAAGTATATATTTATTTCTATGTATATATTTCTTTCTACATTAACTTTGTAATATTCCATTTGTATAGTTTCTTTTTTATATCAAAAAAATGGGGAGAAATTTGTTAGTTTGGATTATCACAAACATTTCTATAATGATTTTATTCTAAACTTTTTTAAAGTCCTTATATGTTAAGGGGGAAAATATTTTGGGAGAATTTTTTTAAATTTGTTTATTCTGTTCCATTAAAATCATATATTATTTTTTTAATAAAACTTTATTTCTTATATAATAAATTTGGATGATACTTTTATTTATTTTAGGAAAAATTTGTTTATTTGTTTTTAATCATTTATATATCTATGTTATATATTATTCAATTCAGAACTATATTTTTTTGTTTATGTTTATATAGGTTTTGTGATCATGCAAAGGGGGGTTATTGGGATTGTGTTGATCCAACAATTTCAATAATTTCTTATTTATTTTTATTCTCACAAACACCCACACTAGTGTTACTAAAGAAGTTACTTTAAGTGAATTTTGGGATAATGATTATTGGAATAATTATATTTATTCTAGAATCATTTTGTATTTTTATTCAAATGGAAGTTTATTTGATTTATTAAGTATTTTGGGTATTTCAAATGAGTCGATAATCATTATTCATAACCCTAAGTTTGAAGTAAATGTATGGATTAGGAACCATAAAATTATTAGGAATGCTACTTTTGGAACCCTATGTATTGGAGTAAACGTATATATCAGAAAACATACTTTTATCATCGACCTTACATCTTATTTTTTAATGTATAGTTCATCAACCCTACTTTTGAAATAAAGCATATGTTTTCAACTATACGTTTAAATTTTATCACTATATTGAGAAACCCTATATTTGACTTAGTCAAACAATGAATTTTAAATTATGTATTATTTTTATGAATTCTACAATAGTTTTCATCAGATTACATATCTATTTAAATATATTAAAATTCTGATTAAAAGGATTTTATTCAACATATTAAATTGTTCTAATTTATAATGGAAGTTACAATTTACTCTGATCATTTGAAATTGAATGATCTCGATTTATTAGGCTAATTTTATGGATCTATTTGACATGAAGAAAATAAATATTCTTTTTAAATACCAAGATTTTAATCTTCTAAATATATATTTTTTATTCAAAAATAATATTGTTATGTTGTCTCTAGTTCTCTAAAGAGCTACAATTTGGATATAAACATGATTTGATTATTTTCTACTTGATCGGTGTGATATTGTTGATGATTTTGTTGTATCTTCTTATTGATATTTTTTCGCATCTTAACAAAGCATCTATCATAGATACACATTAAAAACATACATTTTTATCATATACTAAGTGTTTTCTCTAATGTTGTTTAAAGAAAAAGGAAGCATACTCTATGTTGAATATTATTTTTATGTTTTTGTGTTTTATTGAAGATCAATTCATCTATTGTTTACTCCTACAATAGTGGGCTAAACTAGTATTAAAAGTCTACATCAATATTTTTCTTTGAAGTGTCAAATAATCATATTCATTCCTGTTAGAGTGTCATCTTCTTGTACTAATATGTGGATATCATGGTTCCCTCGAAAATAACCTGAATTATTCTCATGTTTCAATAGTCTATGCACAGTTATAGAGGTCCCCATAAAAAGGGATTGATAGTGAAAATCACCAAGATCATTGAGAGAGAGTTGGTGGAGTGTACTAGGGTATTTTTTTCCCCTAAACCACTATAAATCATCATTTATAGTTATTTACTTTATTTATTTTTCACTGCTTAGTCATATTTAAAATAGAATGAAAGAATTACTTTAATTTAAGAGAGGTGTTTCTAATTTTTCAAGATCAAAAAAGGATATAATTCACCCCCCTCTTGTGTAATTTTCATCATCATTATAACCTAAAAATTGGTATCAAAGAAATATCTACATTAGATATATTCTTTTTATAAATCCTTGAATATTCTACTATTTCTATCAGATACTAATAGTTTGTATGAGAGCCTGAACTCTATTGGAAATATTTTTTTATACCTTGACAAAATAAAGTGAAATAAAAATTTATAATCTAGTGGATATATTTATTTTGGATCTAACAACCCTAAGTTAAAGATCCAGATGAAGAAAATTTTCAATGCTTGATCTAAGAGAAGGTATGTCAATGATTCGTACTTCTAATTTTAATGGTGATAACTATGGACGCTGAAAATCATGTATGATTATTTATTTGAAGAATATTATAATATATGTCTATTTAAAAATAGTTAAGTCTTATTAAATTCCTAAAGAGAAACCAAGAAGTATAATACAACTCAAGAGATAGATTATGATATTAATTCAAAATCTATGAAAGCTATTATTTTTTAGATTAGGATCTGATGAATTCAATCTAGTTTCTCAGTGTGTTTATACATATAAGATGCAGAAAACTATTTTTGTTGACTATGAAGGAAATAATAGTGTCTAAAAACTAATTTAAAAAATAAAAAATTAAAATTTGATACATTTAGGATGCAATAATATGAATGGATCACTCATATGAATGAGAGACTGACAAAATTTTTCAAAAAAGTTGCTGCCTTAGGAGAGCCTATTATAGAACCAAATTATTCATTAAAGTTACTTAGAGTTTTATCTTCTAATTGGAATGGAATATCTACTACTATTCATAAATTCATGCCTATTAAAGAATTAAATTTGAAAAAACTGATTGAAACCTTAATGATGTATGAAGTTGAGATGAAAGCAGAAGCTGAAAACCATATTCCTATCAAAAAATAAAGAGTTTCATTGAAAGATTTAATGGGTGATGTTTTTTATTTACATTATAGTAATTAGGGTTCAATTATTGATCTATCATACCTTGATAATTTTTTGCAAAAATTATATAAAATTATAAAGGAGAAATTAAAGAAGAATGAAGAAAAGTAAGTCGGATTACATGAATGAAAGAAGAAAGGTCGTATGGGACCTAACTATCCAGTGCTTAAAGCTCAAAGTAAATATAATTATAAATGAAAAGGAAATAAATTCATAAAATCTACTTATATTTCCATTGATGATTCAAGCGATGAATACACAATAAACTTTAAAGATGATCATGAAAATCAAATGGTAAATCTATGTCTTATGGCTCATGTTGATTAGGTACAGTCTTATTACTCTCAAAATTATGATTCTAAAAGTATTTTTTTGATGAAAATAATAAATATTGTTTTATTATTCAAGATAAATTTCAATCCTTAAATAAAGATCATAAAAACTAAAAATATATAATGATTTTTTTATTGAAAAATAAAGTTTAACCAATCAGATTTTATATTTAATATCTAATCATTCCAAAATTTCTTATACTTTGTATAAAAATAAAATTAATAAACTATTAGATAAATTTAAAACATTAAATAAATCCTCTAGTATTCTTATCAAGGGAGAAAACTATTTGAATAAAATTCTTGTAAAAATAAAGCTACTAATAAAGGCAATCCTAGTATTGGTAGTATTTGAGAGTAACCCAAATTATATAGGAATTATTTTGTTCCTTATTTAAAAATAAAGAGAAAATATACTATTAAATTTTTTCATTATGGTATAAATGGACATTATGCTAATGAATATTATTTTAGAATGCTTATATTTTTTAGTGTTAAGCATATTCATTACTCAAAATCTTTTTAAAATATATTTATGAAAAATATACTCAAAATAAATAGATTTGGTTACCTAAATTTTTAGTTATCAATACTACAAGACCAAAAAGAATATGGGTACCAAAGGGCACTTTTAATTGATATTTTATAGGTATGCACCACTAGACTAGATTATTATATCAAAGAGTAACAGTTTAAAAATGAATATTTATTGTATTTATTGATCAACTCTAAAGTTTTTTATTATTTGAAAAGAAATACACTTAAAAGCTGGAACAATTAAAATCCAGGAAGTATTTATTTTCTATTTTCAAATGCACTAACTGTTTCATATTGGGGGAGAAAAAAATTTAGAAGTTTTATCTTTTTTTCATATACTTAAAAAATTAAAATTTTTCTCACTCTATTATTTTATGTGATGAATTAATTCATTGAATTATTTTGATAATATCATACATACTCTTTAAGATTTAATAATCTATTTTTATATAAACCATGTGTTTTAAAAGCATGTTCTAAAATGATATGTTAAGATATGTGTCAAAAATTTTAAAATATTTCAAAATGTGCATCTCTTTTCTTAAAATATTCTTTAAAATTTCCTTGTTATTTTATTGAATAATATTTAATATATATTCTTAGGAATATATTTCTAGAAAAGTTTATAATTAAGGGGGGGTTTTTAATATTTCATGTGTTTAAAATCATAAAAGGAAACATAGGTTTATTAAATTTTAATGTAAAACTATTTTTATTTCTTAATTAATTTATTTTAAAACTCATTCTATTTGAAAAATTATTTTTATTAAAATTTTAATTCAATTATTTAAACTTATTCTTACTTAATATTTTATTATGAAAAACTATCTTTTAAATTTTAAAATATGAAATGATTTAACTACAATTTTGTCTCGAGAAACCGAAATGTCACTTGAAAACCCATCAAAATAAAATCCTTCCTTCTTCTTTCTTAGAACCCTAATCCTTAATCTTTCTCAAACCCTCTAAAACTTTTCATATTCTTTCCTTGAAATGTAAAACTCAAAGGCTTCTGATAAATCTAGTTTGAGATGCCTGAATAGAATAAGGACCTCTAGTTCATAAATATTTTTGTATCGAATGCTAAGAGTTCAAGGTTTGGAATGTTTTTTTATAATAGTTCTTTAGAATTTGCTGATAAGGATTATATTAAAGAAATCTGTAATCAAGATAGTTCTCTACCTAGTGTTTTAACTAATGTGTTTGGAGAAATTTCAATATCTTCAACTAAGGATTCCATATAAAAATATTCTAACAAAGTTATAGAAATACATTGTTGTGAAGAACCAAAAATTAAATATCTTTACATAGCTAAAGCTGAAATTCCCTCTAAAAATTATCATAAAACTCTATTTGATGATGATTATTTATTCTATAGAAATTTTATCTTTTCAGTGATGAAGATTCAATATCTATGTTTAAGCTTTTAAAATTAGAATTAGTGAGGATAAAAATAATCTTAAAAGATCTTGGAAATATTATTAAGATCTTGAAAACTCTTCTATTTCAAAAAAGTATTTTGAATATATTTAAGGAAAGTATTAGAGTATGCAGGAAAGTTCAATTTCAAGAAAATATTTTGATGTGTTTAATGTGAAGATATTAATTCAAATAGATTATATCATAAATGAGACTATTTATAAATCATATCTTAATAAGTTGAAAGCATTTTAGTTAAATAATTTTCTTCTTCTTCAAGAGATCAAATATTTGAAAATATTTAGAAAAGAATAGAACTAATTTCAGGATTTATAGCTGTTTTAAGTGAAAGAGTTAAAATTTTGGAGTGTGAAGATGCAATTTTTAACCTTCCAAAAAGAATCAATCCTTTTTTTCATCCTCCAATTTAGCCTATCCAAAATTGTAGCCAAAATATCTTTGTAAATAATATATTTTTAAAATAACTAAATGTCCTATTGTTTTTTATTTTTATCTTTACTATTTTTATCATTTTAATATCTTTATTTCTATATATTTATTTCTTTATATATTAAATATGTATTATTACATTTTTATACTTTATTTTGGTATCAAAAAATTGATATAAATTTGTTAATTTGGATAAACACAAATATCTTTATAAATATTGTATTCTATACTATTTTAAAGTCCTTATAAGGTACGGGAGAAATAATATGGGAGAAATTTGTTTGAATTCTTTTTTATTATTTCATTTAAATCTTAAGAACTTTAATTTATAAAATCTTATTTCTTATATGATAAATTTGGATAGTACTTTTATTTATTTTGGGAGAAATATTTTTATTTGTTTTTAATCATTTATATCTCTATGTTATTGATTATTTAATCCAGACCTATATTTTTGTTTTTATGTTTATATTGGTTTTGTTACCATCAAAAAGTGGGAGATTTTTTGGAATGTATTGATCCAAAAATTTCATTAATTTTTTATTTATTTTGATGCTCACAAACACCAAAATTTGCATTATAGATGAAATTACTTTAAGTGGATTTAAGAATAATGATTATTGGGATAATTATTTTTATTCTGGAATCATTTTAGGTTTTAATCCAATGGAATTTTATTTTATTTATTAATTATTATGAATATTTCAATGGATTCTAGGATCATGGTTCATAATCATATGTTTTAAGTAAATGTATGGATCAGAAACCCCACTTTTTCAAGGAACACTACTTTTTGAAACCTAAATATTAGATTAAACATATGGATTAGGAACAATATTCTTATCATAAACCCTATGTTTGAGTATTTAACATATTGTTCATCAACCCTACTTTTGGAATCAATCATATGTTGTCAACAGTACATTTCAAGTTTATCCCTATGCAGAGAAACCCTATGTTTAACATGGTCAAACAATTAGTTTTAAATTACAGATTATTTATGTGATTTCTAAAATAATTTTCATGAGATTAGATATATATTTTAATATATTTAAATACCAATTAAAATGATATTTTTCAATGGATTAAATCATTCCTATTTACAATGGAAGTTACAATTTACTTTGAGCATTTAAAATGGAATGATCACGATTTGTCAGGCTGATTTTATGGATCTATTTGACCTGAAGAAAATAAAGTTTCTAATTAAATACCAAGATTTTATTTTTATTAATATAAAAATTTGATTTCAAAAATAATATTATGATTTAATCTCTAGTTCTCTAAAGATAATCACTTTGGATATATACATGCTTTGACCCTTTTTCTTGATCGACGTGATGTCGTTGCTACTTATGTATCTCTTTGTTAATATTTTTTTGAAGCTCAAAAAAGAATCTATAATAGATACACTTTAGATACATATGTATTTATCATCTTATAAGTTTTTTATGTAATTATATTTAAATAAAAAAGGAATCATTTTAGATGTTGAATATTATTTTTTTGCTGTTGTGTTTTATTGAAGATCAATTCGTCTATCAGATGCTACTGCAACTATGAGATGAACTTGTATTCAACATATACATCAATATTTTTCTAAAAAGTTTCATTTGGTAATACTCATTCATGGTATAGTTTCATATTCTCACACTAATCAATGGATATTGATGTTCCTTATAAAATTACCATATTTTTTTAAGTTTCAACTGCCTACACTCAGTTATAGAGGTCCCTAAAAAAGGATCTCTTAGTGAAAACCATCAATCCCATAGAGAGAGCATTAAAAGTGGATTTCTATACCCCAAACCACTATACATCACCATGTATAGTTATTTCCTTTATTTATTTTCCAATTTTTACTCATATTTAAAAGAGAAAGAAATAGTCTCTATTATTCAAGAGGGACATTTCAAATTTGCCAATATTTTTAAATGGACACAATTCACCCTCTTGTGTCTTTTCCATCATCATTTTGACCTAACACCCAAAATACATAATCCCTTGTTATACCAATATAATACCTAAAGTTAAGGTATAAAATATTTGTAATTTTGTGGGTTGGTTCATCCAACATTGGCCATGTAATGATTTCCACTAACTTGAACTTCTCTCATAGATGATTTTATTGAACCAAAATTATTGAAGTTATACTTGAGGTTAATTTAAAATCCTGGTAATGCTATATCCTTCCCAATCTCTAATAAATATACTTCATAAGTTATTTTACTGCTTAACTAATACATAGTTTCAATATTTATCACCAATTAATTCATTTCATTACCCTTAATATACACGAATTATAATTGTTCCATTATAATAACTATATCACGAATGGTAATCATATCCAATAGTATTGTAACTTTCATATGAACTTTTTTATCAAATAAATTCATTCACAATAATTCATAAAATAATACTTCTCATTTATAGTTCTTTGAATATGTCGATTCTATGTCTTATATAATTTTTATTTTCTATTGTACTTGTTATAGTCATAATTTATATTGAAGAATACAAATGAGGAGACAACTACATTGTACTCACATTATTTATTTATTTCTATTGTTTATTATTATATATATAGGTCTTAAAAAATATATTTGATTTTTACTTAATATTTTTTTAATAAATTATGTTTATTTCCTACAATAATTTCTTAGGTACTACAACATAGACCACACCTCCTGAGATACCTCTCATGTCACTGGGGGAAAGGCACTTTAGCAGAAATGGATGGATCAATAGAAGGAGAAGATCAGGAAAGATAGAATTTATTTTTATTTTTTAAATAATTTCTTGGTGATATTTCTTAAATCAACACTAAAATAAATGCAGATTTATTTAGGGGTGGTTTCCCAAACCATCAATAAATTACTAACTTTAAAATTTTTAAATGATGTAGTGTTAATATGGTGAGAGTTTATAGATTTTTTTTAATTTTCTATTGAAAATTGATGTTTGGATGGAAGAATAAAATTTCTATCTGTGAATTTTAATTTTAGATAATGGTTAAAGAGACATTAATTATCTGGTCACTTGATATTAATATAGTTTCCTACTTAATACATGTAGTGAATTTGGTATAGAGAATCAAATTTTATATAAAGTTTTAGTAATTATTTCCATCATCATAATTAATAGCCTACTACCAAATAGTGGAAAATAAAAATTACAATTTGATATATTTTAATGACCTTCCCCCACTATAACCCAGCTTATGGGGCTAGTGAAGTTAAGTGTGACAGCTAAAACGTACCTCTAAAAAGCCATGGGTTAGAGACTAGGAATGAGGGTATATTTCACATGTTTGGGAGGAATTATCCTCATAAATCCCAAGAAAATAAAGTTAAACCCCCAATCAACTCTATATAATTAAATTTAAAAGTTAACATTACCCAATCCAAAACTACAACTACATAAAATATATACAATAAAACTAGAGATAATACAAGACTGAACTCTTAAATCTACACTCTAGCTGTCTGAAAAGCAGTATCCACAATATCTATCAAACTATTCTACAAAATATCTCAAGGAAACTATATAGGGGTGAGCACTTTTAAGTACTTAGGATCATATCATAAAAAAATCCAACATCCATGTGTAATAAATATGTCAGGATAGACATGAGTGACATCATCTAAGCATGATCATGGGATAGTCAAGATTAGAGTCTAAGTAAGTAAATAAGTAAAAAAGCCTATATAATATCATAGGGTCACATTGTTTTCACCATAAACTATAACACCTTCCATCATTATTTAAATTTAATAATATACTGGCATAAAAATCAAATGAAAAATCATTATTATATATATATATAAATAAAGAAAAAATAATCTAGGAATATGACCATATCTCTCACCTATTAGTTTAGCGACCCTTACAGCTTAGACCAGGATTGACCTTGTTGGAGAACCCCTCACTACTGACCAGGAAGCCAAGAATGAAATAACAATTATACCATTACATTAACCCATATCACCATATACACTTTATCCTCTATCACATAAAACCATTGGACCATATCCACATCATCCATGTCATCATAAAACATAAAATCAAGACATTATAACCCATTTCTGTATATCATAAATTCATATTATCACATTATATTAAATATCAATCCTCACATGTTACAATCATCATATTCGTAGATAAGTAATGTTTAATAATCCAAAAGTACAGTGGTGAAGTAAAATAGGGATTATCATTGAATCATACCATATATCAAAACTAATTTAATATTCATTACCACCATGATAATTCTCATTTTACCAATTAATTAATTAATTTATCTATTAACATAATTCACCCTTTTATTATTTAAACATATCATTAAGAATTACTTAATATTATGCAATCCATCGATTCAATTATTTTATCCTTAAACACATAACCAATATCTTAACCCAAATTCCAATTATTTACTTACTTGGGAATAAATTTATATTTAGTATTCATTAAATTATTCTACTTCTATATATATTAAATTAATTATAAATATCAACCACATATTAAGACAACCATAACCAACACTTCTTAACCATTCCACTAACCCTAAGAAAACTCCAAAGCAACACTATAACTTCAAAACTCTCTAAGACCACAAAAACTATTAACTTACTATAATATATCCTACTCAAACCTTACTTATTAATCTCCCAACTCCAGCACCTAGATTCACCTATCTCACCTTAAAACATTCCTATATAACCTTATTTAATAAAAATCACACACACTTCTTACCTATAAAAAGTATAACTAAATACTAGTAGCTACCTAATACCACAAACTCAATATATAAAACATAGTCCTAATCTATCATGAATCTCATCATTAGGAATTATCCAACTCTCTCAACACAAACACATATAACCTCTTAATGAACTTACACATCTAAACCAAAAATAAAACTAATTACATTAACATAAGAAGGAACACTTGACCCCTCCTCTTTCTTATAACCTATCACTATCCATCCCAAAACCTAGACTTCATCCTGGGGAGGGAATACTCTCGTAAGGGAGTGGCTACTATCTAGATTTTAACAATAACACACCCTCACTTTTCCAAATAATATAATTATCCCTTAGCTAAATTAATCTTTTATAAATGAAGGGAAGGAAATAGCACCCAAAAAATCCATCTCTTAATTAAATCCATGGATAAAAACCCTTATAAAGATAATAACTCACTCAGTTGGAGCTGTACTTCCCAACTCCTTAAGTAACTGAGTTACACTACATAAATCATATCCATATTCATTAACCTTTAAATATATGGTTTATTTTTTATTACCAAAATTCATCCATTTTATTCACTTTTTATTTACACATATGATTATATAATAACATTATCAACACAATGCAGCAACAAGTATTAAGCACATAATTAATAATGCTAGAATAATAATAATACATCAAAACATGTTACCATTCCATATTTCCCTTTTTCAATTCCATTTCCAAAATACTTCCCATATCATAAAGGATTCCACGTAGCATCTATAGCATTAGAGTGTCTTTTAATCATTAGAAAAACATAGCATAATAGTAATATTATTCTAAATCAAAAATTAAAGAATCATGAAAAGAACTAATACAAAAAAACATGATAAAAAACTAATATAGAAATTAAAATATGGAGGAAACATGAAACACGCCCTTCCCCTAGACCAAAAGTCACAACACTAAGACTAATAGAAGGGAGTAATAGATAAAATAAAAGAAAGCATAAAATAAACTCTTCCCCTATAAAATTTTCTACAAAATAGGCTCGACAGAAGACTATAATATTGATAGATAAATAAATATAATCCCCTATCCATGAGATAATACATCACCATAATGACTAAGGAAAGAGTATGAAATTTTTTGGCTTCTAAAGATTTTAGAAATGGGGTTAAGTTATCAAATGTTGAAGTGGTACAACAAATAAGACTTAAATTAAAAAATTAGGGATGGATTCTAGTTGAATGTGATGAGGTAACAACTTCCAATTATTTTAGTTTCAAAGTGGGATAACAATCAAATAATTTAAGGTATTTAAAGAGTAACAATAAGACAAAACAAAATTCCAAGAAATATAATATTCCATAAGGGAGGTTAAAGGCTTATAAATCCCTTACCTAATTGCAATTGACCAATTAGACATCAATGGAGTTGAGATATTCACCAATAGAGATTCCACCAATTTGATTCACACCAATTAAATTTAAACAATCTACTATTACTAAATATAATCTTTTTTTTAATCTACCTAAAGGAATAATAAGGAATAAGTAAAGTATATACAACCTAGAATCAAAGAAAAACTCTGAAACATTATAGCATGACACTCCCAGACATTTACCCCTTTTAAAAATTAGTTTATCCCTCTTAAATTAGATATGATCGAGGAGAAGCGAAAGGTGATATAGTTGAGGAAGGTTGTAACACAGTAATTATCATAATTTTGAAATATATGAAATTTCAAAAATCACATTGAAGACTTACAGTGGTTTACAATTGATAATACCCTTGTTAATCATAAAATATGAATTAGTCCTTACCATGGCTTATGATTGATAATTCCATTATCAATAAAAAATATTATTCAACCAAGGAGAATTTTTTAGGTTGAAAGTTTTAATTTCTACAATTTCTATCCTTAGTTTTGAACATCCCAACACACTTTCTTAAAAACTATATTTTACTAACTTTTTACTTTCCAATTATTTTAAAATGTTTTTATATAAAACATTTTATTCTACTGAAAAGAAAAATCCATTTAATCAGATGAATGTAAAATTTGCATATATTAATTATGATCCATCAGAAAACTGAGTCTGATCTATCAGACGGACTAAGTCTAATCTATCGGATATACTAGGTATAATTATTTATAAAAATTGAGTCAAGTCTATCGGACGAACAATATCTAGTCCATTGAATGAATAAATTTTAGTCCATTAGATTAACTATGTTTGATCCATCAGATGAACAAAGTTCAATCCATTATAATAACTTATTTTGATCCCTCATAAAAAATAGAATTCATTCTATCAGAAGAATAAGTTTTATAATAAAATGATCATAATTATTTCTACTAGATGGAATACTTTTTATGGAATTGTGATGATGATACTAAAATGAAATCGGATGTAGATATACAGAAAATACTGAGATTTCAATATGGATCTGGTACAAGACTATTGAAAATAACTCCAAGAATAAAATATTATGACCGTTGGAGTTGTGCCTATAAATATATGTGCATTAATAGAGGTGAAAAAATTATTTTTCAACTCAACTCGTCTGAAGTTTACTAAGTTATAACATATTGTTACTTGCACATTGTAAATATTTAGAGAATTTTTATTCTAAAGAATCCAAGTGAGGATTGTAAATTCCTTAGAACATTTTTCTTTTATAATCACTCATTCTGATATGATTTTAGATCAAGGGATTCTAAGAAAGGAAGACTGTTAATTCCAATTTGTTTTGACTGATGGATTTTGGAGCTTAGAAGGAATAGATTATTCTGATATTTGTGATCAAGGGATTTATTCTTGAATAAATAAAGACCTTATAGTTTAGTTAAAACTATAGATAAATTAAGTCAGTTTTATTGAATTATTTACACTGAAGGTTAAGATTTTCTTATTTATTTTATAAAGTTTCTATTAGTTTTACTCTAGAAATTTTCAAAGTTGTATTTTTCTTATTTTACAAGTTATTATTTCCATTTTTAATTTTATAAGGAATGTTTAGTTTTGTAATTTACTTTTCTTATCAACTCTAGTTATATAAATTGTATTGGTTTGGTGTGAATCTGATTACAACTTTGATATCATCTCATATAGGTTCGGTCTGATAGATCAAAAAAGGTAAAGTTTTTTGTTAGTTATAATTTTTAGTAACTACAATGAACCCCCCTCTTGTATCCATTATTATACTCTTAAATACTATATTTGGAATCAGGTATAGTTTCATTGTTTAACTTTTTAGTTTTTAGTTTTTTTATATTAAGAAAGTTTCTAATTTTTTACAAAAAAAATTATAAAAAAAAAATTATAAGTTTTGTATAAACTATTTTTAAACTAACATGTACTTTTTTAAAGAGTATATTTATTGTTTACAACGATGGAAGGTTTAAATATTGAAACTCTTAAGAATCTTAATCCTAAAATACCACTGATTTTTTATGGGGTTGATTATGAATATTGGTGAGATCATATGAAGAAATTTTTTATAAACACTGGGGTAGATGAATTTGATATGCTTACTAGGAATTATCAAATTACTGAGAAAGAAGTTTCTATATTTAAAAATCAAGGGAATCTTAAATATCAACTAAATTATCATATTAGAAATACATTATTATGTTCTATGACAAGGAATGTATATAGTAAAATTTCTTCTTATAAAGCTATGAATAGTGTTTGGAAGAAGTTGGAAATTAATCACATTGGTACTTCTAAATTTATAAAGACTAAAATAGAAATGATCACAGCAGATTATCAAGTTTTTTATTTTTTACCTAAATAAACTGTTGTTAAAATGAATCAAATATTAATTACAATTGTTAATATTTTATAGTATATGGGTGATAAAGATCTTAAAGAGCATATATTGGTTGAAAATATCATAGATATTATGCCAAGATATTGGGAATCTAAGAGAACAGATATTAATGATATAAAGATGATTAATAAGTTGATATTCAATTATTTGATTGGATCTCTTATACAGTATGAGGGTAGATTGAAAAGTGATGTAAAAAAGAAAAAAAAATAAAAATACAGTAGATTTTTCTTCTACTTCAGTTGTTTCTAAGAAAGTTAGATCTATAGAAAAAGTTTCTAAGTCTTCAAAGAAAAATAAAGATCAAGTTTAAACAGAGAGCATTTCTTTTAAAAAAATCAAAAAACGAGCTAGCTAATCTTACTAAGAGAATGAAAAATATTATTGGGATGAAATATTTCAGATATAAGTATAAGAATAATTTTAGAGAAAATTGAAAAGAATGATTCTTCTAAAATGATATGTTATAAGTGTAAGAAGATAGGTTATATTCAACCAAATTGTCCAAACATTAAGTGGAATGATAAGAAGGGTAAAATTTTGAAAGGGATTATAAGAAGTTATATATAACTAATAGTAATAAAATTCTGAAATCATCATACACCTGGAGTTCTATTAGAGGTGATATTTATTTATGTAATTTATCATATAGTTAAAGTGATGATCATAAGAATATCATTTTATTTTCTAAAATTCCAAAGAATAATAATTTCTTTATAGATAAGGTATCTTCTAAAAAATTTACCAATATTACTTTGAATTATAATTATCCTGATAATGAAAATAAAAATAATTTTATATCTTAAAATGAGGAATCTACTTCATTAGAAGAGAATAATATTTTACCTACATTTGAGAAAGTTTCAATATTAGCTAAAATTTTAAAAATACATAATTGAAAAGTTTTTAAACACCATGATGCTTCTAAGTAAAATATTTCTAAATAAAATTAAAGAATATATACACTTATAAAATTTTTAATCCTTAAAAAGAGTTACAGAAATTTACTCTTGAGAAAACTAATATTTTAAAAGAGTTATAAAAACATAATCCCATAACAACATGTGTTGAAGATAAAAATTTATTTATCAAACTAAATTCTAAAATTTCAAAAGTCTAAAAAAGTTACTATCAAAATTTAATACTGGTAAATAAATTTTTTATAAAATGTATATAAAGATAAAACCTCATAGGGATGTATTTGGAATGGGTTTTACTTATAAAAACATAAATTTTCAAAAAAAAATATTTTGTTCCAAAGAGTTCTCTATTATATATGAAATGTCAAAGTGGGGGTAATTGAAAATATAGATGTTGTTTAAATAAATTTGAATATTTAAGAATTCAAAAGGCATATTTTTTTAAATAACTGGAAACTATATAATATAGAAAAGTCAAAAAATGTGGGTTCTGAAAATTTTATTATCTAATAATGTTGGACCCAAGTAGGTTTGGGTTTCAAAATATTAAACTTCTTAATTTTAGGAAAATAATAATTGCACCAACATCAATAACATTTGGTACATAGATAATAGATAGTTTAATAATATGACTGGGAATAAGGATTTCTTCAAGTAAATTATTAAAATTAAAGGTGGAAAAGTTACTTTTGGTGATAATTATCAATGAAAAATTATTGGAATAGGTAATATTGTTCTTCTTGGAAAATCATAAATTTCAAATTTTTTATTATTGTATGACTTAAGTACAACCTTATTAGTATAATAAAATTCTGTTATGAAGTTTATCTTGTAAAATTTATTAATGATAAATGCATTTTTCATAGTTTAAAATATAAGTTTATTCTATTTCCAATAGGCATGAGAATGTATACACACTTAGCCTAGAAACCCTTAGAATCCAAGATCTACCATGCCTTAGTGTAATTTCATATCAATCTTGGTTATGTCATAGAAGGTTAGCACACTAAAATTTTAGAAATTTAACTAAAATCTCTAAGAAATGACTAGTTAGAGATCTACTAAAGCTTAATTTTAATTCTTATAAAGTCTGTAATCATTATAAATTTGGAATGAAACTTAAGTCAAGTTTTAAATCTAATAGTGAAGTTTCAACTTCTGATGTTTTACAGTTAATGCACATGAATTTATTTGGTCTTACATAAACTGGAATTATTAGTGTAAAATACAATGTATATGTTTTAGTTAATGACTACACTAGATATTCATGGGTTTATTTTCTAGAAAAAAATCCCTAATAATATTTTGGTTTTAAAACCACTATATCCCATGTTAAAAATGAGAAAAATATACCTTTGGTAACTATTCATAGTGATCATAATAAAGAGTTTTGAAATTCTGATTTTCAAAATTTTTTAAAGTAAAAAAGGTATAATACATAACTTCTCAAAATCTACAACTACAAAAAATGGTTTAGTTGAATGAATAAATAGGATTATTTAAGAAATTAATAGAACCATGTTGAGTGAATACTCAATTTCTAAACATTTTTGGGATCAATCAGTTAGTACTACCTATTATACTATAAATTTTGTTTTAATATGAACTTTTATTAATAAATATCGTTATGAGTTATGGATAAGAATAAATCCAAAACATTATTACATCAATGTTTTTGTATACAAAGTGTTAATTTTGAATATTAAAGATAATATACATAAATTTTCTCCCAAATCCAATGAAATAATATTTTTAGATCATTCCACCATAGGACTTGTATATTTTTTAATAAAAACACAAGTACTATTGAGGAAATAGCTCGTGTTAAATTTTATGAAATTGGATCTTTTATTTTTCAACAACCCCAACTCATATCTTCATATGTTATTTCAAAAATAGATTTTCAAACCATGTTGTAAAGATCTTCCTATGAGATAATGGTTGAAGAATTTTTTTTAAAGATATACCTCAAGAATAATTTCAACTTAATTTTGAAGAACCAAGTTTTATAAACCCAAGGAATTAGTTGATCCTTAGGAATCATCCTAGTTATAATATAACTAGTGATGTAAATCAATCAATTAGAACTAGAAGTTCCTTAAGAAATGAAATTGAACATTGTTCATTTTTATATTAATTTGAACCTAACACTCCTAATGAGGATTTATGTGATGACTATTAGATAAAATTAATGCAAGATGAACACAATGAATTTGAAAGGAATCAAGTTTGGACTTTAGTTGAACTACCTAATAATTTACTTATTATCGGTATAAAATGGTTTTTTTGAAATAAATGTGATGAAAATGGAATTAGACTTAGAAATGAAGATAAAATTATTTAAAAGGGTTATAATAAACAAGAAGTAATAGAGTATAAATAAACTTATGCTCCAGTAGTTACACTTGAATCTATTTGTATACTTATATCTTATACAACATTTATAAATTTCAGACATTTTCAAATGGAAGTGAAGTGTGAATTCTTTAATAGATATATAAACATGAAGTTTATATAGAAAAACCACAAGTTTGAAAACAAAAAATCTCTAAATCATTTATTTAGACTTACTAAGTTACTTTATGGACTTAAACAAGCCCCTAGAGCTTGATATTATTGATCAATTGGATTTTTTTGTCAAAAAATTCTGTTAAGAAAGCTGCGAATCCAATACTTTTTATTAAAAAAAAATTTAAGAACATTATAATTTTTCACATTTATGTTTATGGAATTATATTTGGATAAACTCAAAGATATCTTACATATTCCTTTTTAGATCTTATGAAATATAAGTTTGAGATGAGCATGATGGGTGAGCTTACTTCCTTTCCTGGTTTTCAAATTTCACAAAAACTAGAAGGGACCTTTATATATCAATATAAGTAAATAAAATATCTTCTTAAGAAATTTGGATATGAAAACACTAAAATTATAAGTACTCCTATAAGAGCCTCAAATAATTTAGATATTGATGAATCTAGGAAACTAGTTGATCAAAATATCTTTAAAGGAATGATTGGTAGTTTACTATAATTAATATCTAGTCATCTAGAGTTGATTTTTTCTTTATTCCTATGTTTAAGATATCAAGATAATCCAAAATAATCCCATATAAAATCAATAAAACAAATTTTTTGTTATCTTAAGGGAACTATGGATCTTGTATTATTTTATTCTTCTATAAATGATTTTGAATAAAAAAGTTTTTTAGATGCTAATTTTAGTGGTTGTAAAATTGATAGGAAATTTACTTCTAGAAATTTTCATTTCTTAAGAGAATATTTAGTTTCTTGGTCTTGTAAGTAACAAAATTCTGTAATACTTTCCACTACTAAAGCAGAATATGTGGTAGTTGGAAGTTGTTGTGCTCAAGTGTTATAGATGCAACACACACTCAGTGATTTTGCCTTGAGTTTTAGTAAAAATCCAAATTTGTGTGATAATACAAGTTTCATAGATTTAATTAAAAACCCATCACATCATTCAAAACCTTTCAACATATATATAATACACCACTTCCTTTGAGATCATACACAAAGAGAAGATATTATTTTACAATTCATCAAAATGCAAGAATAACTTGATTATATATTTGCAAAACCCCCAAAATTTGATAGATTAGAATATATTAAATAGAATCTAGGAATGTTCAATATAAAAAGATTATTCATATCTACTCCTCATTTTCTAGTCACCTTATTGTTGATTCAAAATCCTTCTTTTGAATTTTCTATTCCTTTTTGTTTTGGAAATCACAAACTCTCATTTTAAATAAATTCATATTTTGTTTTATCGTACCTACTTTAAGGAATTTGTTTTATTTTTCATCATTACATTTTACCATATACATATGATAATAATCATACTCATAAGTTTTTCATAAATAATTTATTCCATGATTATCATAATGAGTCTAGATATGATTTCAATCTACACACCAAATATGATATGTATCATACACACTATCTAGTTTTCATACTGAAATTATTTTCGTAATGATAAAAAGTGTACTAACTCTCATAATAAAAAACATCAGATCAATTCATACTCATTTTATCACAACCAAAAATTATATTTTAATGAATTGAAAACCTTTTAAATGAAAATGATGTTGTGTATTATATTTTAATATACTTTATAAAATGACATCATTCTTTCAGTTATATGATGAATGTTGGGGTTCCAGGTATCCAAGTCTCTTATAATTTTCAATAGAAAATACAATTATTAGAATCCAATATGACTGTTGGGTAATTGGCCTATAAATACTAGGATATTTTAATGATCTCACAAATTTTGATGAGTTGTAGACACTCTATGAGAGCTTTGTCAAATTGATGCTTCATGAAAAAGAATCTGAAGTGATCAAGTTGTAAAATACTCATTCTACATAATAGTTACTTCCAAGATTATTGTTTTTCCTAGGGTGAAACTAATCATTAGTGATTAAAATCGAGGGAATCCATGGATAGGAATACAGTCATGCCGATCATTTTTGGATCAAGGGATTTAGAGGCTACGAAGACAGAGGTGTTGATCACCTTCTTAATCGAGGGCTTGCAGGGATAGCAAGATAGAAGATAATCATCGTATTGAGGGTTTACCCTGGTGTGGGTAAGATATAATTTCTTTAATGTATAAATCAAGGGACCATTATCCAAGGTTATTAGATATCCGTGTATTTGGGTTAAAAGAATTGTATTATTTTAATTATTTATATTTCCACTTCTTTGTAATAGAAAGTGAATTATTTTATATATTCATGTTTATATTCTCTATTTAGTGATTATGATATTTATAATTATGATTTTATTGATTATGATCAATTCATTTACCCAATAAAATTTTATACGCTATAGGATTGAATCATTAATTGTTTCACTCTGTCTATCATAACTATTGTGATTATGATCTACATCATGCTAATCTGATTAAATAATTTTCTTATTTGTGAACATGGTTAACTTCAAACACAACCAGTGTTAAACTTATCATAACCTAATAATTGTGATACTCTATCCATCGGACCCATGGCCCTATTTGATTGTTATTCTAATACATTAAGATGTTTTTTGAATTGAATTAGTTTAAATATTTTTAAACTAAAATTTCTTTAAGTATAAAAATGAATGTTTTTAAACTTACAATTCACCCCCCCCCCTCCTTGTATTATTCCATCTACATATACATTTCAATCCAAAAATTGGTATTAGAGTAGGTTTCCACTACTCGTATATTTAATTCATTAATTTTTCAAGTTAGTTATAATTCTTTTTATAAACTTTTTTTATAAATATTTTTTACTCTAACATGTACTGTGGAAAAAGAAATTTTGTATTTTTTTAAAGACATAAGGACTTAATGTTGTTTCAATTAACAATATCAATGCTACAAGACCACCAATTATTAATGGTAATATTATGAATATTGGAGATATAAAATGAAGACCTTTATAATCAACACTATAGTTGACAACTTTGTTATGCTGACTGTAAACCATATAATTATTGACAAGGAAGTTAGAGTTTTTACCAATCAAGAAAATAAAGAGTATAAATTGAATTATAAGGTATGAAATACTTTACTATTTCTAATGACTGGAAATATATATAGCCAGATTTCATCTTTTTAAGCAGCCAATAGTATTTGAAAATAGCTAGAGATAACTCATTTTGGTACTTCTAATGTGGTTGAGACTAGAAGAGCTATTCTAAGAGAAGACTATTAGGATTTTGAATTCCCTTATGGAGAACCTATTTATAAGGTTCAATAAAGATTTATGACAATTGTGAATATTTTACCAGCCATGGGAGATAAAGGATTAGATGATGATATCCTTGTTGAAAAGAACATTGATATCATGCCAAATGAATGGGAATCAAAAATGAAAACTATTTATGAATAAAGAAAAGTCACAAATATAACTCTTGATGAGTTATTTGGAAAAAAAATCAATATGATAATAAATTGAAAATAGATGCATAAAAATTCAAAAATAAGAGTGGTGGAGTAGCTTTTACTTCAACTTCAAATTAGATAAAGTCTAGGACTCCTGAAAAGATAGTCAAATCAAATAATAATAAAGTTGTAGTTCAATTGGAATAAAGTGAATCAGAACATTTATAAAATAAATTGGCCAACCTCACTCTAAGAATGAACAATATTTTTATAAATAATGACTTTCAGTATAGATATAAGAAAAGCAACCAATATAAGAAATACAATAAGGATACTAAAGTTACGTGCTATTAATGAAAGAAAGTCAGACAAATTAGACCTGATTTTACAATGATGAAAATAAAAGAAAGAAAATAAATATATTATAAGAGGAATCATAAAATGTAATATAAGTTAAAAGGAAAGAAAGTATTAAAGGAAAATTACTCTTGTAGTGCTAGTGGAGGAGACAGTTGAGATGAATCTTTCGATAATGAAAACTTCAGAAAAAAGAATATTGGTCTTCATTCTATAATACCTATTGAAAATCATTGTTTTATGGAAAAGGTACACACTATTGAATATTAAACTAACATGTATTTAAATGAAAATTATCCTGATGATAATAATTACACATCTTTAGATGAAGAATCACCCTCATGTAGTTATAATAATACATTACTTCCATATTAAGAGGTTTCCAGATTTTCAAATTTTCTTGAGAATGAAAATTTCAAAGTCAGAAAGAAATTTGAAAAAGAAAATTCTAAAATAAATGTGTTGAAAAAATAAGTATTATATCTTTCTAAATATCTTGATAATAAATTTTTTTAAATTTATTCTCTTTCTAAAAAACTTGAGGAAGATAATTTTGATGAGGATAAACTTTCAAAAGATTTTGAAAAAGTAATTTATGAGAAAAATGTTTTATATTCAAAACTCACTTCTGAATCTAATAAAAATATGGATAAGAATTTAGTTATAAGACTAAAGTATGAAATATTTTATTTAAAGAAAATCTTATCAAATTTAAACATTGGTAAGGAAGGATTTGATGAAATGTATCAACAAATTCATCCACAAGGTAATAGTTTAGGAATGGTATATACTCATTTAAAACCTATTTTTAGTAACAATTACTTTTTTCCTGAGAATTTCCCCTTTTGAACAAAATATTAAAGTGGAGGTCATTGGAATAAAAATTGTTCCTTAAATAAAATTCAATCTTTGGGATTCTACAATTCCCATGTTTCAAAACAAATTTCGGTTTCCAAAATTTTTCTTTCTAACATTTCTGGATCCAAGAAAGTTTGGATTCCAAAAGTCTAGTTCTTTTATTTTCAAAAAAACAAAGGAAGTACCAACAAAAAAAATATATGGTAAATAGATAGTTGTTTTTTTTGTTATATGACTGATAACAAATACTTCTTTGAAAATATTATTTAAATGAAATTTGGTAGATTTGCCTTCAAATATAATGCTCAAGGAAATATTATTGGTATAGGAAAGATTATTCTTCTTGGAAAAGATTTCATTTAAAATATTTTATTTATAAAATCTCTTAATAAAAACCGTATAAACATAAGTCAATTATGTGATTAAGGTTACCTTGTGAATTTTAGGAATGATAAATTTGAAGCACATAATTCCAAGGATGAATTTATTCTTTCTTCCCATCGGCATGAGAATGTTTACACACTAAACTTAGAAGACCTTAGAAACCAAGACTTGCTTTTACTTAGTGTACGGAAGATCAATCTTGGTTATGGAATAAAATATTAGGAAACTATAATCTTAAAAACTTGTATAAATTGTTTGATAAAAAACTTGTTAAGGATATATAAGAACTTAAATTTTATTCTTCAAAAGTTTATGACCCTTATCAACATGGAAAGATACATAAGTCAAGCTTTAAGTCAATTAGTGAAGTTTCAACTTTTTATGATTTATAGTTAGTTGACATGGATCTTTTTGGTCCTATACAAACTAGAATTATTGGAGGAAAGTATTGTGTATTTTTCTTAGTTGATGACTACACTAGATATACATGGGTCTATTTTCTAGCAAAGAAATATAAAGCCTATTTCTATTTTAAAATTTTTTATCCAAATTAAAAAATAATAAAAAACTTACATTTATAACTATTTATAGTTATCATAGTGAAGAATTTGTAAATTTTTATTTTGAAACTTTTTGTAGTAAGAAGTGCATTCCACATAAATTTCTATCTCCAAGAAATCCTCAAAAAATGGCATTGTTTAAAGAAGAAATTGTATTCTTAAAGAGATAACAAGAACAATGTTGGGTAAATATTCTATTTTAAAACATTTTTTGGCTAAAGATATGATTACTACTTGTTATACACTAAATTGATTTTTAATTAGACCATTTCTTAATAAAACTCCTCATGAGTTATGGACTGGCCAAAAACAAAATGTTACATACTTCAAAGTATTTGGATTAAAAGTATTCATTTTAAATTAAAAATATAATCTATATAAATTCTCAACTAAATATTATGAAGGTATATTCTTAGGCTATTTCACTGCTTCTAAGGCTTATAGATTTTTCTATTGGACCTGTGACGCTCCTAAAAATGGACCAGAACCCCGCAGAGCCTACTCACTGGGGATGCACTCAACTGGGCCACTAATTGGGTCGGGTTAAAGCATTATCCCCCAGCCGGTAGAGGATTTAATCTTTCCTCCATCGAGAATCGAACCTGGGGTTGACTGGAATAATATCCATCGGGGAGCTTACTCGACTACCACTAATGGATTAGTGGTACCAGAGATTCTCCCCGATGGCTATTATTCCAGTCATCCCCGGGTTTGAATCTCTAAGGAGGTGAGATTAAATCCCCCACTAGGAGGGTGACAGTATCTAAACCCGGCTTAGTTAGTGGCCCAGTTGAGTGCATCCCCAGTGAGTGGGCTCTGCGGGGTTCTGGTCCGTTGTCAGGATAGTGGTACTCGTGACGCTCATGGTTGGTTGTTATGCATGAGGTCTCCAGTTCGAATCATGGGGGAGGCATATTAAATCCTGGTAGGTCTTGGGGACAGTACTTTTCACTGGCCTAGAGAGTGTTTCAGATGATCCCAGTACCCAAGTTAGGGGCTGGGGGTGCACGTCATGCGACCCATTTAGTGGCGTATGGTCTAATAAAAAGGCGCCTTTTTGTTGGACCTGTGACACTCCCGACAACGGAACAGAACCCCATAGAGACCACTCACTGGGGATGCACTCAATCGGGCCACTAACTGGGCTGAGTTCATGGATATCTCCTCTATCCATTTGAGGATTTATTTCACCTCCGTCGAGATTCGTACCCGGGCCTGACTGACATTTAACCAACTGGGGAACCACTAAGCCATTGGCCTAGTGGTAGTCGAGGATACTCCCCGGTTAGTTAAATTCTAGTCAGCCCTAGGTATGAATCTCGATGGGACGAAATAAATCCTCAGCTGGCTAGAGGAGATATCCATGAACTCGTCCCAGTTAGTGGCCCAGTTGAGTGCATCCCTTGTGAGTGGGCTCTGCGGGGTTCTGGTCCGTTTTCGAAAGCATCACGGGTCCAATATTTTCAATAAAAATTATTATACTATTGAGTAAATAGTACATGTTAAATTTAATGAAAATGATCAATTTATTTATAAAAAATACCAACCTATATATTCTGATGTGTGTTCCAAAACTTATTATCAACCTTTAATAGAAGACTCTTATAATAAAGAAAATACTCAATAAATTGTTTCTGAAGTATTTACTTCGGAAGACTTTCTATCTTATATTGATGAACAGGTTTTACAAAACCCAAATCAATAGTTTTTTAAAACTCATCCCAGTGATAGTATCATTGTAGATGTAAATCAACCTATAAGGACTAGAATTAATTTCTGAAATGAAGTAGAATATCTAGAATTTCTTTCTCAATTCGATCCTAAAAGTTCTGATGAGGCTTTAGGTGATGAATATTGGATTAAATCAATGAAATATGAACTAAATAAATTCAAAAGGAATAAAGTTTGGACCTTGGTTGAAAGATCTAAAGAAACCTCTATAATTGGAGTAAAATGGGTCTTTAGAAACAAATGTGATGAAAATAGAATAATTATTAGAAATAAAGAAATACTAGTTACTAAAGTTTATAATCAACAAGAGGAAATAGAATATAAAGAAACCTATGATTCGATATCTATACTTGAATCTATTCAAATACTATTAGCCTCTGCAACATTCTTTAATTTCAAACTTTTTCAAATGGATGTGAAGTTTTATTTTCTTAAAGAATATGTTCAAGAGGAAGTTTTTGTTAAACAACCTACTGGTTTTTAATATACAAAACATCTTGAATATGTTTTCAAACTTATAAAATTTTTATATGGAATTAAACAAGAACCTAGAGACCGATAAGATATATTAACAAGATTTTGTTATAGGACAATTTTTTTAAGGGAACTACTGATCCATCTATTTTTATAAATAAAGAAAACAAAAATGTTTTGATCATTAAAATTTATGTTGACGACATTATATTCAGATCAACACAGCAATATTTAATAGATTCCTTTGCAAATCTTAAGAAATCTGAGTTTGATATGAGTATGATGGGTGAGTTAACATTATTTCTTGGTTTTCAAATTTCTCAAAAACCAGAAGGGACTTATATATACCAATATAAGTATATTAAAAATACTCTTAAAATGTATGGATATGAAAATAATAAAAGTATTAATATGCAAATCGGTACCTCAAATACACTTTAAATTGATGGGGCTAGACAACCAGTAAATCAAACAAATTTTAGAGGGATGATAAGAAGTTTACTATACTTAACAACTAGTCATCCAGACTTAATGTTTTCAGTATGATTATGTGCAAGGTATCGAGAAAATCCAAAGTAATATCATTTAAAATCTGTAAAAATAATTTTTTGTTATTTAAAGGGAACTATGGATTTGGTACGTTTTTATTCTTCTAGAAATGATTTTGAATTGAAAAGGTTTTTGGATATTGACTTTGGTGGTTGTAGATTGGATAGGAAAATTACATCAAGAAATTTTCATTTCTTAAGTGATTAATTAGTTTCTTGTCCTTGTAATAAAAAACACTCAGTATCACTTTCCACTACTAAAGCTGAATATGTGGTAGATGGAAGTTGTTGTGCTCAAGTGTTCTGGATGTAACACACAATCACTGATTATGACATGAGATTTACTAAAACTCAAATACTATATAATAACACTAGTTCCATATAAATAATAAAAAATACTACACATCACTCATGTGAAAAAAACATAGATATCAGGCATCACTTTATTAGGGATCACACAATGAAAGGAGATATCATTTTAAAATTTATCGGAATGCAAGATCAACTTGTTGATATATTTACAAAACCATTATCATCTGGTAGATTTGAATACATTAAACAGAATCTAGGAATAATCACTGTAAAGTAATCATTTATATTTAATTTTTTTTTAAACCATACCCTTACATTAAGACACTCATTTTCAAAGGGAGAGTATATATGCTTAAAAGAAAAAACAATTTCGTACCCAATTTTTTTTTGTACCCAAAAAATTTTTCGTACCCAAAAAATTTCTCATACCCAAAAATTTTCATACACAAATTTTTACGTACTCATATTTACTGTTAATGTAAAAATATTATCGTACATGTAAAATTATTTTCATACTCAATTTTTTATCTTGTACTCGAAATATTTTTTTCGTACTCAAATTTTATGTACTCATGTCAACTGTTCATATAAAATTCTTATCATACATGTAAAATTATTTTCGTACTCAATTTTTTTCTTGTACTCAAAATATTTTTTTGTAATAACAATTTTATCGTTCTCAAATTTTTTGAATTTTATTTCCTTTTGAAAAACAATCTAGTTAGACCAATAAATCTATCCTGACATTCTGAAAGGTACAATTTATTACCCTATACTATTTCAATTCATTTTTTTTTGTTGGTATTTAATTTTTTTTAAAACCTCTATCAGATTAATCTTGAATACGATAAAAAAAAATTAATTTTAAAACCTCAAGAGTTCAATAAATTTAATACTTGGATCACCTTGATCAAATCTGGGCCGTAGAATCTCAACAATCATATTTCCTTCTCCTATATAAAGGGACCCCTCCCTGTCCCACATCGGTTGTCTCCTTCTGCGTGTCAAATCTCTGATGATCCACAAATAAATGAGTTTTATAGTTTCTTTACTCAGTATTTATCATCGTATTCATGTCTTAATCATCAAAAACTTCAATAAAGACAATGCCTCTAAAATATTTCAATAACATGAATTACTTTCCTAAAAGGTTAGTCAAAAGATATTTTTATTATAATAATGATTCTTTGCTCAAAATAATAATTCAATTCCAAGGATGGGATACAGTCTGTGTAAAAAAACTCAAATATCTGATTATTGTATATGAATTAAGGAAATTTTATAATATGGTAGAAGTTGATTGTGAAAATTTAAAAGTAACTTTTTCTATGTACGATAGAGAAATACGTATGTCTACAAAAAAAGAATTTATCTTTCCAAATCTTCCATCTGAGGGCAATTCCTTTTTTACCTTGCATAAGTTTCAAAAACAAAAGGGTCAATAGTAGAGCCAAACAATCCCTTTTAAAATTTCATGATCCCAAAAGAAAAGTGACTCACCTTTCAATAGACAGTAGACTTACAACACTCTAGATGCATGGTTTCTTAATTCCTATGATAGGTGATAGAGAAACTCTCAAGGTCTCAGATGTGTTCATTGTGATTATTTGGTGAACATGAGGAAGTTAAATCTAATGGTTTACATCACCATAACCATCATTAATTTGAAGTCCGGTTCTATTAAATATCAGTTTATCATGTTTCCACCAATCATTAGAAAGTTCGTTGCAGAAAGTTTAAAGTTCTAAAATATCCCACTCAAGTTAGTGTTGAGAAATATAAAAGTTCCCTAGATAAGTGATGATAAAATTAAAAGATTAAAATTTATTTTTGATCATTAATAAAAGAAGTTTATTAGTGATTCTAATGTCTAAGTCTCAAAAGAAGTAATTGGAGGAAGCCCAGGAATCTCAAAACAATTAGTGTCAATTGTTTCATAAAAAGAAAAGAAAGAAAAGTTTGGATATGACTTAAAGATAAAAGATACAAGGAAATAAATAGATTAAATTGTATCTAAATAGATAAAATATCATATAGAAAGTAAAGAAGGAGATTCACAATTTGGTCTCAACCTTGAAAAATTATTAGTAGAAAAGATCTTAACTGGTGAAATTATACAAGGTGATCAAAAGAAAAAGAATTTGATGAAGGGAAAGGTTGATATTGTTGATATTGATAAGTTTTTAAAAGGTGTTGAAAAATCTAGTGTTGGAATTGTTTTCAAAGAAATAGTTTAGAAAAAATTAGTTACTCCCTCTGTCTAAGATAAGGAAATGAATAAACAAAATGTGGGATAAGAATTGGCACCACCATAAGTCTTTAAAGAACAAGTTTCATGAAATCAATAGGACACTAAATTGCATCAAATATATGAATATATCGATGAATGGGAAGATAAAAGTAAAGATAAAATTTAAGAAAATGAAGAAAATGAAGAAAGAGAAAATGAGAAAGGTGAAAATGAAACTAGTCATGATCAAAAGTATTAGTTTGATACAATTACAGTAATATATTCCCAAGCCACATCAAGAAAATTTCCATCCCCTACAGTAAAACCTTCGAAGAAAGTTGATCAGAAATACCAAGCTTATAAAGTCATTCATATCCCAAACAATGAAGAAGAAACTAGATCCAATGACAATCAGAATCGAAATAATGATTATGATGATGATTCTACAGAAAGTAATTCTGTTGATCTTACTAATTATGAGGAAGACAATGATTCATAGAATATTATCTCATTGAAAAGTGATTGGTATGTTTTTCAAGCACTTAGAAGAATTGAAAAGGAAATTCCTTATTTACTAAGAATCGAAGAGAAGATATATTTTTTTTGGCAGAAAATCAAAACAAAAGATCAGACTCAATCAAGCTTAAAAGAAATAAAACTCATGATACTTGAGGTTGTCTTCAAAGTGTTAGAAAAAAGCACCAAGGAACACAGAAATGCTTGTAATAAAGTGGTGAAATAGTCGCATGAGTCTGATAAAAGTACCAAGAATAATAAAGACAAAATAAAAGATATTAGAAAGATCATGAATGAAGTCTCAACTGGATTCAAAAATTTGGAAAGTGATGCTACTCAAAAATTGAAAGTTTTCATAGGCCCAAATGAAATCTAATCTGAAGATTTCAAAGTGACTAAAAATAAACTTAATGACGTTCAATTCGAGGTTGCAAAGCTGATGTTTTATAAGGATGAGATTATTGATCTGAAAAATCAAAAAAAATTGTTGACTGATAGAATTTAAGTTCAAGAAAAAGTCAACAAGTCACTAGAAGAAAAAATTTGTACACTAGGAGAGAAGTTGAAATCCCAGTAAGAAGTAATTTATACCCAAGATCAATTGTTTAAAGATCAAGAACAAAAATTCAAATCTCAACAAGAATCTCTTGATAAGCTGATGGAGAACAGGAAAGATATCAAGAAAATAAAAATAGTCATATTAAAACTCATGAAGAAATAAAAGGATAAGGAAAAGGAAAAGGAATTAATTTCTTGGACTCTTGTTGTGTTGTTGTTGTTTTGAAACATTAATAAAACACTTTGGAATATAAATATAGTTTGATTGAATGTTTTCTATTTCTTGGATGAGAGTTCTTTCACTTATTATAAGATGATAAAATTATTTATCACTTCATATTGCTTGTTTCTATAACCCTTATTTTAGGTATAATAATACTTTCCCTTTTCCTTTTTGAAAATCATAAAGGGTGAGAATGTTTTATACAGGGGGAGAATTTTTTTGATAGGGGGAGAAATTCTCATAAAATAGAGAATGGAAGAATAATAATTAAAAAAGTGTTATATTTTTAGTAAGGGGGTATTTTTTTAAGAATACAATCCTAAGGGGGAGTTTAGTCATATTCTAATCATATTCAGAAGAGTTTTAAAACTCTAAAAGATATAAGTATAAGTGTTCACTTCTGAATACGAAATTTATTTTCTTTTGTAATCCTCTATTTGTTTTAACTTTTGGTTTGTGCTTTCCAAAAATAGGGATATTATTGAGTCAAAATTGTTCCTTTGACTTTTCTAATCATTTTTTGGAAATCACAAACTCTCTTATTAAATAAATTCATATTTTGTCTTATTGTACCTGATTTAAGTATTTTCTTTTACTTTAATAATTATACTTTTCCTTATACATATGATAATAATCGTACTCATAATTTTTTCATAAATAAGTCATTCCATTATTCTCATAATGATCCTGGATATGATTTCTATTGTACACACTGAATACAATCTTTACCGTATACACTATAAAGTTTTCATACTAACATTATTTTCATAACGACAAAAAATGTACTGAATCTCATAGTGAAAATCATCGGATCCATTTATAATCACTTTATCATAACTAATAAATTATACCATAATGAATTTAAAACCTTTTAAATAAAAAAATTCCATGTATTCTATTTTGATATACTTTGTAAAATAATGTTGTTGTTTCTGTTATATGTTGATCGTTAGAGTGTCAGGTATCTAATTCCCTCCAAATTTTTAGGGGAAAATCCAACCATTGGAATCCAAGATGACCATTTGGAAGTTGACCTATAAATATCAGGTCATTTGAATGAACTCACAATTATTGATGAGTTGAATACACTCTGTAAGAGCTCTGTCAAATTGAGGCTTCGTTCGAAAGACTCTGAAGAGATCAAGTTGTGAACTGCTCATTCTACATACTTGATACTTACAAGAGTATTGATTTTCCTAGTATAACATCGATCATTGGTGATTATGATCAAGAGATTCCATGTATAGGAAGATAGTTGTGTCAATCGTTTGCATATCGAGGCCTTCTAAGGTTAAAAAATAAAGGTGTCGATCACCTTCTTGATCGAGGGCTTGTAGGGATAGAAATACATAAGTTGATCATTGTATTGAGGGATTACCCTAGTGTGAGTAAGACAAACTTTCTTGAAAGTATAAATCAAGGTACCTTTACCCAAGGTTATTGGATAATCTTATCTTTGGGTTAAAAGAATTGTATTCTTTTAATTGTTTACATTTCCTTTGCTTTGTAATAGAAAGTGAATTGTTTTATATGTTTATCTTTCTATTCTCTATTTAGTAATTACAATATTTGAAATTATGATTTTAGTGATTACGATCAATTCATTTACCCAGTAAGATTGTATAAACTTTATGATTGAATCATTAATTGTTTCACTCTTTTTTTCCAAACCATTTTGAATATGATCTACATCACGCTACTCTGATTAAAGAATTTTCTTATGTGAATATGATTAATTTCAGAAAAAACCTACGGAATACTTATCATAACCTAGTGATTACGATACTCTTTCCATCAGACCTAGAGCCTTATCCAATTATTGTTCTCATACACTAAGAGGTTTTGTGAATGAATTAGTTTAAATCTTATTAAAATAAGTTTTCTTTAAGTATGAAAATGAAAGTTTTTAAACTTACAATTCAACCCCCACATATATTGTGTCATTTTCATATACATTTCTATCCAAAAAATACAATATTTAAATCCTTTTCAAAGATGCAGTACATATTACTTAATATTTTTTAATTTTTCTATTTTTTCTAAAAATTTTGATTTTCCTAAATTTTTTTAGTATTTCTAAAAACATTGGTTTTCCTAAAAATATTATTTTTGCTAAAAATTTAGTTTTTCTAAACTATTTAGTTTTCCTAAAAACTTTGGTTTTCTTAAATTTTTGAGTTTTTATAAAAACTTTGGTTTTACTATAATTTTTAGTTATTCTAAAAACTCGATTTTTCTAAAATATTTAGCTTTTATAAAAACTATGGTTTTTATAAAATTATTATTTTTTCTAAAAACATTGGTTTTTCTAAAATATATATTTTTCTAAAAAAATTCATTTTAATTTTTTTTCATAAAAAAATTGATTTTTAAAAAACATTATTTTTCCAAAAAAAATTGTTAGACAATAATTATTTTAGAAAAACAATAAGAAAATTTACCAGAAAAAATTTTCCCATGAAAAGTTTCAATTTTACTCTCAGAGGTAATTTATTAATATTTAGTTTTTATTATATTTTATTCCATTATATTTATGTTCTTTACAACTTTTTTATTTTCTTAAAAGTTTTATAATTTTTTTACCAAAAAAGTGATTTGTACAAAAAATAAATTATTAATAAAAATCATTAAGAGTTGAGAATTTATATTTAAACTTTCAAGGATTAATATTAGTCGTTGCATCAGAAATGGGTTTGATCTCAAGTCGTCAGATTTTTGGAAGTCAAAGGGTCACCTTCGAACCTATAAATACTAGTTTGGGTCACCATATCCCACATAAATTTTACTCTTTGATCTTGACTCTTGACTCTAAATTTATTATATATATGATTTTTTGTATTTCATATGATCAATTTATTATGAAATTGATTCTGTTAAAGATATTGAAAATAGAAAATTTATAAAGGAAAGGATGATAGAAAAATCATGGTTTGATAAGATATATTTTCTTCTTAAGGAAGTTATCTAATTTAAAGTATGGGTGAAGTTTTTTGTCGATACTATATATTTTTATTTTCACTATCTGTGATAGGGAAAGAGTTTTATTCTTCTTTTTTTCTAAGTTTTTAAAATAATTTGGAGGTTATCACTTTCAATATTTTTGATGAATTCTATAATTTGAATTTACAACAAGTGGAATATTTATTGGAGGTTCCATTAAAAGGAGAAATATATATGGTTACCCTCAAACTTATGGACAAGATTGATAATTTTGAGAAGTCAAAGGCTGAGACATCTCTATTTCCTTCATATAAAAAAGTAAGGAATATTTTTTATTTATTTGGGGATTATATAGTTGTTTCTCTTTGGATACAGGGGTATATTATCCCAAGAAAATGGGGTATATATATGTTGAAAGTATTGGATATATATGTGTTTGAATTTATAGTTAATATTAGGAAGTTTAACTTGGTAAATTTTGTTTTTCTATCAGTATAAGTACTAAAGAAAAAGTTACTTAAATTTTAATATTTTCATATTTATTTTCTTCATTAAAAAAATTAGTTAATTTCATGGTTGTGATGAAAGTTAATAATTTGTAAATTTTTTATAAGAGAGAAGGTTTCCTTAATCAGTGAAGAAATGATTTCTAGAATAAAGTCAGTATCTATGCCTGAGATAAAAATTTTTATTGAGAAATAGGATAAGGCCATGTTTGATGAAAAGTTTATTTAGTTAAAACATAAGGTTCAAGGAAAAAAGTAAAGTTAGTTATTCTACACTAAATAAAAATAATAAATTTAAGTCAATGTTTGATGAGGCATTTAGAGAACTCATGAAACATAAATATAAAAACAATCTAGGTGACCAAGTTTTTGGTTTAAAAAAAAGTAGAGGATTTAGAATTAAATAAAAAAAACTCATGAAACTTTAAAGGATAAAGAGAATAATAAAAATCATAAGAAGATATTTGATTATATAAACTCATAAAGATTTTGACAAATGATAAAGAAAAAGCTTATGCAGAACTAATGTTAGTATCTCTATTATTAGTTGTTCAGCTGATTCCACCTATGATCATTCCTCAATCTATTATTCCCCAATCCATTTCGATTGATGATGAGATATTTCTAGATTATACTATTCATTATTTTGTTGAGATAGATAAAAGTAATGTTTTTGAGGTAGAAAATTCTTTGTTAGAACACATTGAAGAGGAAATTCATAAAAGTGTGAATAAATTAGATAAGGAAGATAAAGAAGTTATGAGCACTCATAAAGAGTTTTAGAAAAAAAATTAGAAAAAGAATCAAAAGAATCATCAAAATAATAATAATAATAAAAGAGTCCTTGGGAGACCTCCTCTTTCTCCTATAAATCCAAGAAAGATATTGACTTTTAAATTTAAGAGCAACAAGAAGTTTCTAAGAAGGAATTAGAGAATCGACAATCTTATACAAGGATATCAGACAAGGATGCATCCAATAATATTGCTAATGTTGTTTAAGTGTTGGATTCAATGAAAATAAAAGAGAAATAATATGTTATAAATTCTTTATGTCATGTGTTTTATGTGTCATCAGACTCTACTCATTATCCATCTAGTGATTCCATCAAAAAGGTTGAAATTAGGATTACCAATTTCAATTAATATTAAAAAAATCTAGTCAATGCAATTAATTATCTACCAAGTATTGAATCTTGTTGTAATTATATTCAAAGGGAGTTTTATGTCTTAGAAAACTTGGATAATTTGAAATAGTTATAAGATATTTTTGTCTAAAATGAGACTAAATTTAAATCTTTCAGATATTATGATGTCTCGACCCTAGAAGACCTAGAGTTGGTGCGTTAATAAACATGGTGTGTAATTTTTTTATAAAAAGAAAAGTTGATGAATTACACATCATATTTTATAAAAAGGATCTTTGCAGTTTAGGTTCTGGAAAACTAGAAACAAAATAATACATTTCTTCAAAACTTGAATGGAAAAGACTCTACAAAGCAGCCATTATTTAGTGTAACTCAAATCTACTAAACCTGTAAAAATAAAATTAAAATATAGGGAGAGCATAATAATTTCTAGTAAGGGGAGTTTAAAAAAAACATAATATTTCAAGTAAAACATTTTAAAAACTTCCCTTTAAAAATAATCATAAAACATTTTATTAAAAGAAAATAGGAAAACTTGTAACACGACATTATTAGTTTTCTAAGATTACTACTAAACTATTTAAGGAAAATTAAAAGGGCTACGTATGTAACACATTCCAATCATATGCATACTTATATAAAATGTATGGTCCACAGCATATAAATCAAGTGTTAATAAAACTATACGAAGTTTGAGATGCGAGGGTGAAAGTACAGAATTTACTCATGGAAATAGGACATGATCAGAGTTTCACATAAACAATGTCACAATTAATTTATCACATAAAATACACATCATAAAATAACTAGTAAACTACTGTCATTTATATTAAAGTTCATAAGATGTGTGTTGTATAAACATCATGCCATGTGCATTTACTTCTTCTGATACTGATAAGTACAGTCTCTTAACCAAGTATATTCTAATAATAGAATACACACTTGGTTAACTAAATACTATAAACATAATGAGGGAATGTATAATTCCAAACTGTTTCAAGGACTCGTGCCAATACCATAAACTCTCTGTCAAGGACTTGTGCAAAGACCATTATTTTTCCAAGGCCTAATGCCATGACCTGATTTATATCATGAGACCTATCGATGCATCAAGAGGCTATAGAAAGACTCACCTATCACATAATAATTCTAATACATTCCTTATATTCCCAAGTAAGGTTATATATTCAAAGTGTCTCATACCACTTTGAATATTTAAATTCTTATTTCATATATTCAAGGTGTCTCATACCACTTTGAATATTTAATTTCTCATTTCATATTATTCAAGGTTTCCCATACCACTTTGAATAATTAAGTTCTTAATCCATAAAAGGTCATAAGAGTTAAATTTTATTCTTTAGCATTTACATAAATATAGTGAATCATGCATTAACTTTCAACACCAGCCTAACAACTGTATGGTTTGTTAGTTATATTTTTAGGCTATAGCTATGACAAATTTAACAATGGTAAGTATGGGTAGGTAGACACATCCATCCATCCAAAGTTAATTTTTTTATTATAAAACACTTTTATGGAAAAAAGTGAGAAACCTCGTGTTCAATAAGGGACAATACTATAGCATATATTGGCGTTATTGAAAACCAGCTTAAAACTACTAGAAGCAACCACCCAAAATAATTTCCAAGACAATCTTGATACCTTTATATTTGGTTCAGTTTTGAAAGTCTCTTCGAATTGAGAAGCCAGATTGTCCCATGCTTGTAAGAACTCTACCAATGAACATGTGGTGATAACTAATGAACATAAAATAAATGATTGTTCTGGTTTTGTCACATAAAATGATAATCCTTAAATTCTAAAATCCTTTTCTCATAAAAATAAACATTTTATATTCTAAAATGCATAATTTTGAATTTAATACAGTTGTCATTTATATTCAAAACATATGCTGATAATTGGACATGTCAAACAAAAATAAACTACATTAACTAAAAGAATTTATAGTGGCAGATTCTTTATGAATTGAAGTGAAATAGGTTAGATAGAAAAAATTTGTTTCATGTGAAGTATTCATGCATAAAAATTTAATGGAACATATTTCTCTATATGTGCTTATGAATGTATATGTATAGTCAAAAGACCATTCCAACTTTCTAAAAATAGGAATGCATGCATGTAAAATCAATTGTATTAACATGGTGATGTTTTCCTTTAGAATTTTTAGGTACACAATAACAAAACAAGGTTTTGTTATAAAATTACACCATGAACATTGTATAAAATTATATAAAATCATGTAAACACAAAGTGTATAAATCAAGGCATGCATTTGTGTGATTTTTGATCTCATACTTATATATTTGGGTTTAAAAATTATATGAAACCATGTACACACAAAGTGTATACATGAGATTTTTGCAACCAATAAAAGGTTTAATAAAACTTTATAAATACTGTATACCTCAAAAACATAATTTAATCTCCAAATATCAGTTTTATGATAACCTAATTCAGATTTTGATTAAAACCCTTAAGTATATACATATAACTGTAAATATATATGTTTATATGGTCCAATTGTACGAAACAAATAGAATCCTTACACGATTTACATGTATATAAAAAAATGTTCATCATTCAAAAAACACCCAAATAGAACTAATTTGTTTCATAAATGAACATATTTATATACATATAACCGTATATACCCAAAGTGTATATATGGGTTTTATATAACAAAACCAAAACTATTATAGCCCTTATAATTTACATACGATTTTAAAAAAAACATTATTTAAACTTGATAATCAATATTTAGAAGACTTAAAATCAGTTAGAATGGGATATTATGTAAAACTGTATGAATATACATATATATATATATATATATATATATATATATATATCCGTATATATAAAATGTATATAATAATTTCCATATGGAAGGAAAGGAAAAAAATCCATTACATGAAGTTAAGAAGGAGGTAGAGTCGAGCAGTGTCTTGGGAGAAGTTGAGAAGAATAAAACTTGTAGGGTTTTGGTGAAAGACAAGAGTTATATAAATTGTATATATATTTTTATATACACCACATAAAAGATAAAAAAAGACTCAGGAGGTGACTGGGATGACCCAAATCTACCTATTTAGATTGAAACAAACTCAGTAAACAATTCATATCTCGGATGGATCGTCTCTCTAACGATATATATATATATATATATTATAGAAAACCCATGTAGGATCCAGCGAGGTTTGGGTTTTAAAATAAAACTGAGTGTCAGATCTGTGTAAAATGATAAGGGAAGTTTCTGTAGATGGAGAAAAGTGGAGTCACGGACTGAGTAGGACAATGGAGCACTATGTCAACTAGTGAGTCATTGTGCAATGCGAGGAAGAAGGTGCAAAGAAGAAGAAAAAGAAGTGGAAAAAAAGTAGATGGTTGTGATCATCCGAGGTTTGATTGGACGATTGATAGGCATTCGTGGTTTTAAAAATATATTAACGGTTGTGATTAAAACATTGATTTGATCAGATAGTTGTAGTGAAAATAATGTTTTAAAATGAGATAAGCGGTTGGGATCTGATGTGTCTAGATTGGATGGCTGAGAAAAATTCAGAGGAAAAACCATGACGGTGGAGTTCAAAGCCATGACCGAAACATGCGGTCCATATCTCGTGCAGCGAGATCGAATGGTCGATATTTGATCTCCATGGAAAATTTGCATCCCACATAGAAATGAGGGGAAATATAAGCCAGTTTTATTATCCAGGAGCTCTCATCACCCACCAGAATTCCCTCTCTCCCTCCCTAATACATCCCCATATCAGTTCACATCTGCGGGCATGCTCTACGCCCACCCCAACCGTCATGTTTCCCCACACAGTGGTGCGCTCACAATTCCTCCAATTATACCTTTAAGGCATGAATGTACACCTCATGGTCGGCCCGGCTGGCTGGCTGGGGAGCTAAGGCCCGACCACACCACTGTTGGAGGTGTGTGTTGCCTCCCCTGGCCAGCTGGCCAACTAGCCTAGCTAAAGACCATAATTTATATATATATATATATATATATAAACAAAAACACTTAGAAATCAATAAATATTTTCACTAAAAATTATATTAATTGAAACGTGATCTTAAATTCATTATAATTTCAAAATATAACTATAAAAATATAATTTCACATAACTTTCATATATTTAAAGCATTTTAAAATTCTTAATAAAATTGTAAAGGATTTATAAAAATATTAAAATACCAATGGTTACTTGTTCTAACTTCCATTATTTTTACTAGAATAATTAAAACAAGATTTTCATAAACTTTATTAATCATAGACATGATTTAACCAAAAAAATATTACTTCAAAATATTTATACATGTATATTTCTTTATAAAATGATTCATTAAATTTAATTTCTATAAAATGATTAATAGGTATATATTTTTAATACAAAGAGAGGTCTTCTTTCAGAAAATGAATTTATTAACTAAAATATTAGTTTCAAACATTTAAAACACTTAAATTTATTATAGTACTAAAATAATTAAGATGCTTTAAATACTTAGAATATTTAAAATACTTATATACTTAAATTATTTGAAAATAGTCAAGATACTTAACAGTTACAAAATTTTATGACCATCACCAAAACCAACGGTCACATAAAGACTCCAACGGATATAAAAAAATAACGGTCATGTGTATTTCCTATGGTCAAGAAGACCCTTATAAATACATGTATAGGGTATTCCAACCTCAAAACAACTCGGTGGAGATGGTTCTCTACATACCCTTGATTCTCAATTCGGTTTCCACAGCTCTGACCATAATGTTCTTCATTATGATAGACCCGAAGGACTCTCACTATTTTCTTGGTCTATTTGTGATGTTTAGGGGTCTCTTAGTGATCTTGATAGGTCTCCTAGTAGGTATTATAGGTTAGAAAGGTTCTTTTGGCCTTGTTGAAATGTAAAATTTCAGTGCATTATTGAATAAAATATGTCTTGTGTTTATTTTTCAAACATTGTTTGGACAGTGCGGAAATTACTTGAAGAAAACTAATTAAAAATACTAAAATATTATTATTATACATAAAAATATGTTTAGGGGGTCACATTATCCCCCCTTCAAATAATTTCATCCTTGAAATTCCTTCACGCTCTTAATCTTTCTCGCACCAACTTATGACATTAACTTTGAGGCCCCTACAAGATATGTCTTAATTATTAATGATTAAAAAAATTGATTGACAAAATGTTTAGTTTAATAGCTTCACTAGGTCAACCACAGTGGATAATCTATTGATATCCTCATGTGGATTTCTAGGGTGGTTTTCAGTTTCTCAATCTCCCTAGCCCAAATACACCTTGAGCAATTAGGTTCAAACCTATGCATGTAACACTCATGTTTCCAGAGAGGGACATGGGAGGTATGGAGCTCAGAGATTTTGGCATGAACACATTACTTATAGATCTGTCAAAGTATGTCATGCTTGAGAGTTATGATTTCATAGAGCCTTCTATACATGCCGAAACTCAAAACCTATAGCGGATAAGCTGCTCGAAGTCACCCTCTAAAGTAGTTTCCCGAAATTTCCCCAAGGCTAGGAAATTTTCAAAGAGATTGAAACAGGGGAAGATACCTTCACGATACTTGCCTCTATGCCTATACTCTGCAAATTGTGTAGTTTCTGTATGGTGATAAACATTATTGTATCCCATATAGTTCCAGAGGACATTTGGGCCAAGAGGACACTTGATAGAGGTGTTTGCAAGATAAATGAATGTTTGATAAAGAATGGTATGATTATGAACATGACTTTAACATTATAGTTTCCAGTATCTCAGTTGGTAGAGAAAAAAGGTTGGTTGGTGACCTCTCGTCTTCCATCTGAAAATTTTAAGAAAAAATTTCTCAGTAAATCATAACCATATTAAAACAAAGATGTTATTTTTCAAATACATATTAAAGTACCAGAAAATAAAAATATAACATTATCCATTTAAGAAAAAGTTCATGAAACTTAGGGTGTTACATATTCATTCATTTCCTCTTATAAACTCACTGTTAAGGACTTCCCGACATCCACTGTGATGTTCCTTCACAAGTCCCACTAGCATCGATGATTTCCCCAGTTCCTGGTTAAACAAATCCTTAAAATGGTTCCAAAATCTTCGATCTCTCTGGTCCAGATGCAGCATGGGAAACTTGGATCAATCGCATGTGGACATCTAAAGTTACATGAGAGAAAATAATGAAGTGTATGAAGCTGGGTGACATCAACATGAATTTGATTTCTATAAAACAAACGAGAAGAATCATCCTCAAGATTTTCGAAGTCCCTAACTTGACCATAGAGACCGTAGGTCAAGATTTGACAAAGATATTCCATTCGTAGGTCACCCTCTTGTGCAGCCTCTTGGAAGTCCTCTAGGGATTGATAATTCTTGACTAGGGTAAAGCATTTAAACAGACCCCAAAAGTACTTTCCCTTAAGTGCATAGGATTGAAGTTGAGCATGCATCATAAGGAAATAGTCAAAGCCTGATCTTTGATGGAGTTGAAGTACATGAGGAGAGTTCAATACATAGTAGAGATGTTTATATGACAGACGAAGGTTTGAAAATGTCTCATAGCCTTCTAAAAATGACTTGGAAACTATAGTCTCTAGTATTTCAGTTGTATGATACAAAAGAATTGTTTTTTTTTCATCTGAAAATTTGAAGAAATAATTCTACTTAGTAAGATAATTAAATTTTTAGTATTGTTCTAATTTTATAGAGTTTTTTAAACCAACCTTTGATACCAACTGTGACACCCTAACCCCAGAAGCTCTGGATCTGGTGTATTAATAAACATGTCATGTAATTTTTTTATAAAAAAAAGCTGATAAATTACATATCATGTTCCATACAAAGGATCTTTTTAGTTAAGGTTCTATAAAAATTGATACAAAAGAATAAATTTCTTCAAAACTTGAACGGAAAAGACTCCACAAAGAATCCACCATTTAGTGTAACTCAAATCTACTAAACCTATAAAAATAAAATTAAAACATAGGGTGAGAATAAGAATGCCCAATAAGGGGTGTTTTAAAATATATATAATATTTCAAGTAAAACCTTTTAAAAACTTCCCATTAAAAATAGTCCTAAAAAAATTTCTTAAAAGAAAACTGAAAAACATGTAGAACGACATTATCAGTTTTCCAAGATTACTAGTAAACAATTTAGGGAAAATTAAAAGGGCTACATATGTAACACATTCCAACCATATACATACTTATAAAAATGTATGGTGTGAAGTATATAAATCAAGAATTAATCATACTATACTAAGTGTGGCATGCGAGGGTGAAAGTAGAGAATTTAATCATGAAAATAGCACATGATCATATTTGTGCATAAACAATGTCACAATTAATTTATCACATAAAATAAACATCATAAAATAACTAGTAAACTACTATCATTTGTATAAAAGTTCTGATGATGAGTGCTGAATAAACATCATGCCAAGTGTATTTACTTCTTCTAATACTCATAAGTATAGGCTCTTAACCAAGTATATTATACTAGTCGAATACACACTTGGTTAATAAAATACTATAAACATAATGAGGGAATTTATAATGCTATATTGTGTCAAGGCCTCATGACAAGACCATAAACTCTCTATCAAGGCCTCATGCCAAGACCATTATTTTTCCAAGGCCTCATGTCATGACCTGATTTGTCGCATAAGACCTACCGATGCATCGAGAGGCTATAGCAGGTCTCACTCGTCACATAATAAGTCCAATGCATTCCTCATATGCCCAAGTAAGGTCATATATTCAAAGTTTCATATACCAATTTGAATATTTAAATTCTTATTTCATATATTCAAGGTGTCTCAAACACTTTGAATATTTAATTTCTCATTTCATATTATTCAAGGTGTCTCACACCACTTTGAATAATTAAGTCCTTAATCCATAAAAGGTCATAAGAGTTAAATTTCATTCTTTGGAATTTACACAAATATAGTGAATCATGTATTAACTATTAACACCAACCTAAAAACTATATGGCTTGTCAGTTATATTTTTAGGCTATGGCTATAACAAATTTAATAATGGAAAGTATGGGTAGGAAGACACACTATAGAACATGTGATGATAACTAAGCACATAAAATAAATGGTTGTTCAGGTTTTTTCACATACAATGATTATCCTTAAATTCTAAAATTCTTATCTCATGAAAATAAACATTTTATATTCTAAAACATATAATTTTGAATTTAATACAGTTGTCATTTATATTAAAAACATATGTTGTTAATTGGACATGTCAAACAAAAATAAACTATAATAAATAAAAGCATTTATAGTGGCATATTATTTATGAATTTAGGTGCAATAGGTTAGATGGAAAACAGTTGTTTCATGTGAAGTATTCATGAATAAAAATATAATTAAACATATTTCCCTATATGTTCTTATGCATGTATATGTATGGTCAAAAGACCATTCCAACTTTCTAAAAATTGGAATGCATGCATGTAAAATCAATTGTATTAACATGGTGATGTTTTCCTTTATAATTTCTTGGAACACAATAAAAAAACAAGGTTTTGTTATAAAATTACATCATGAACATTGTATAAAATTATATAAAATCATGTAAACACATAGTGTATAAATAAAGGCATAAATTTTTGTGATTGTTGATCTCATACTTATATATGTGGGTTTAAAAATTATATGAAACCATGTATACACAAAGTATATACATGGTATTTTTGCAACCAAAAAAAGGTTTAATAAAAATTTATAAATATTGTATAACTAAAAAACATAATTTAATCTCCAAAAATTGGTTTTATGAAAACCTAATTCAGATTTGGATTAAAACCATTAATTATATACATATAACCGTAAATATATATGTTTATATGGTCCAATTATACAAAACAAATATAATCCTTACATGATTTACATGTATATAAAAAAAATATGTTCAGCATTCAAAAAACACCCAAACAGAAATGATTTTTTCATAAATGAACATATGTATATACCTATAGCTATCTATACCCAAAGTGTATAAATGGATTTTATATAACAAAACCGAAACTGCTATAACCCTTATAATTGCCATACATTTTTTAAAAAAATATCATTTAAACTTGATAATCAATATTTAGAAGACTTAAAACTGGTTAGAATGGGATATTATGTAAAATTGTATGAATATAAATATATATATATCCATATATATAAAGTGTATATAAGTATTTTCACAAGGAAGGAAAGAAAGAAAATTCATTACATGAATTCAAGAAGGAGGTAGAATCGAGCAACATCTTAGGAGAAGTTGAGAAGAAGAAAACTCATAGGGTTTTGGTGAAAAATGAGAGTTATATAAACTGTATATATATTTTTATATACACCATGGAAAAGATAAAAAAAGACTCAAGAGGAGACTAGAACGACCCAAATCTATCTATTTAGACAGAAACAAACTCAGTAAACAACCCATATCTTGGATGGATCGGCTGTATAATGATATATATATTTTTTATAGAAAACCCATGTTGGATCTAGCGGGGTTTGGGTTTTAAAATATAACTGAGTGTCGGATCTGTGTAAAATGAGAAGGTAAGATACTACAGATGGAGAAAAGTGGAGTCACGGACTGAGGAGGATAGTGGAGATCGATGTCGATTGGTGTGTCTTTGTGTAATGCAAGGAAGAAGGCCCGAAGAAGA